>JAINUG010000013.1:955000-1555000 GCA_029706075.1 Aldrovandia affinis
CATTTATTAAGAATTTTCATTTATGGATATTAATCATTAAATGCTGTTACTAGATTATAAGTAGTAGAAATGCTAATAAAAAACTGTAATTATATATTTTACAGACAGAGTTACAGAATTTTACACTGTATCACATGCTTGTGCTACAGCACACATTTCATTATGCAAAATGTGAATGTTTTAATGTGAACAAAATTTGATCTCTGAAATGTGTCCAGAGCAGGACCCTCACCCTGACATACAATATAGTACACAGCTCGTGAAAAACAAGATTTTGACTTTTTCATTGTTAGTGGGCCTAATCACTTATATTAAAAGTAATCTAATGGAAATTACTGCTGTAATTTGATTCTTTTAATAAGCTACGTGACTTGTTATGATCTCAGGTGTGTTGTATGTTTTGGTTTGCTTTGTTTTTCATACTAAATGCCTTTCTGGGAGGCAGGTTTTTAGAAACGCAACAGAATTAAATAAAATGTAAAAATTAGCGATCTTTTAATTTTTTATTACATTAATTAAGACCACCCTAGTTAAATCATCTAAGGCGTACTGAATCTAAAAATTTATTTTGTGAAAAACCATGTTCTAGGTTGTTGCAGTGACGCACAAATATGACGTCAGTCCGTCGCGTTGTTTGGCGTCAGCGGACTAAGTTGCATAATCTTCACGGTTCTGTAGACCCCTGTGGAAACGCAGACGTAATGGATTGAAGGAACCTTTTAATTCAAGTTCCTGGCAATTTTGGGTGGAAACGCGCCTTAAATGCACAACTTGCCAGGAGCCCTTAATTCCACAAATAAATGAAAAGTCTGAATATGAACGGGCAGGAGAGGTGCTTCATTTTCTACTTATCTCCATGTTGCACACACTTAACTCTGACTAGGGTCCATCGTGCATTGAACTGGAACTGGAAATATTCCTCAACATTTCAATAATGTATACACACAGAAATATTTTACTGTAAAGTGTTTGTGTTAGTTTTGAGTTAGCTTTATTAGTGATTACTTGTATGAACTTTATTATTATTATTATTGTACTTGTCTGCTGTTACTTTTACCTCCGAGTTTGAGGCTTTGGTTGGTTGTGTCTCACTCAAGGGGCAGGATTCAAGCCTATACACCATAGACTAGCTTTACAAGTATTTCAGGAATCATTTTGCTTAGCAGCAGCTGTAGCGGCAGCTATAAGCATACCTAGCCTCGCCGGACGAAGACTGTATGTACAAAGACTAGCGAGTCTACCTGCACGAGTCCACCGAGGAAGGCCACAGTATTTACAGATTGTACTTTCTGCCATTTTCTCTACCTAGCATACTATCAACTAGTCAGTGTGTTTAACATTCCGCTAGCACTAGGCAACCACGTTATACATATGCTATCCCTGTCCACATCTCAGCTTCTAGATTACACAACAGAAGAGGTGCACAGTCGCGCTGTTGCAACCTCTCCAACCTGGTCAACCCGCCTCTTCTGGTGTGGATCATGTGGTTGCAGGGGGTCTCAGGAACTGCCAGTCAGCCATACAGAAGGCTTACTTGATCTCAACCAAGGTCTTCTTGCTCTCCCTCCACTTCTTGGCCGTCAACAAGACTCTGAGAACACCTGATCCACTCTAGATGGTGGATTGACTTTCCACACTCAGTCAGGATGGCAGAATCTCTAGTAATTTTCCAAAAAATGGGGAAAACTCACCTTTTCAGACTTCACCACAATTTATAATAAAGAATTATACTGACCTTTCACTTCCCTTTGTATTTTTTATGGCATGAATGCCAGCAATGTCAATGATTGGACCAACTAATCAAATTCCCTTGTTTAAAGTTCAGCACTCTGAATACTGAACACAGGTGGTATTACATGTTAAAACCGCTCGCTTATCCTACATGTAAAATATATTTCTTTTATTTAATATAATAATTACTACACAGGATACCAATTAGCAATTAAATCACCAAATTCGTTGATAGGCAGAGCAATCTGGTGAATCAACCTTCATCAAAATATACAATTCATCCTTCATCAATTCCCAATTCAATTAAAATTAAGAGCAGTTTTATTAAGCTACAACACTTGGACAAAAAACAAAATCCCAGACATAAAAATGACATGTAACAATCACAAAAGAGATGAAATGGAAGAAAATGATACCAAACCAAGTTTGTCTCTCTTCAAATGCAAACACACGCAGCTAAAGTGTGAACTGGGACCAGGGGCCGTATGTATCAAGGCACTCAAAGTTAAAAATATTGGTCTCAAGTGTAACTTAAGTGTAAGAATTGGTGACTTTTACTCCTACACTCAAATTTAAGAATAAAAGTGATTCATCATTTCTCTGGACTTAAAATTACTCTTAAACTGTCAGGTATTTAAGAGACCTCGGGAGCTCTCTTAACTCGGCTAGGAGTAGGCAAGATGGCACAGCTAAGATGGAGATGTGCGCACACCTTCCAAGACAGGAAGAATGTTTTAGAAATGTTTGATGATGCATAGTTAATCAAACGTTACCGCTTAGATCGTCAGGGAATCATCTTTGTCAATGATCTTGTGCAGGATGTAATATCGCCAGTAACAGAAGTCGCGCAGTTACAGCAGACATGCAAGTTATGTTAACACTGCACTTAAAGGTTTAGGCGCAGTACCTCCACCTGAATATAAAGTATAACTACAATAAAATAATTGTAGCTCAATAGTCAAAATAATTTAAATAAATGTTGTTCATCAGCAATATTGCAATATGAAACAAATGTGTCTCATAAATAAATAAGACTACAAACCAGTGCCAGATGTTGCCTTCTTGAAAGCGGATATTTTTCAGATGCACTTACTGCATGGGGAGAGGATAGAACATTGTAAAAAAAAAAAAATCGCTTTCCTCCGGTCTCCGAATGGTGGAGGCGAAGCTTATATTTGTTTTCTGCGATCTGCCTTCATGCCTCTTTTTTATGATGACTTGTGTTGTGTGGGGCAAAATTTTCCCTTAATGATTGTCACAAAAACACACTTACGAGCTACTCGAGAATATTTGAGCTGCTTGATAACAACGTTTTACCGACCACTTTAAGCGAAGAGTGATTTCTCTCCAAATTAAGCTCTTAGGAGGTGTCGTAAGTATAACTCTTAAGATATTTGATACATACCAGGCCAGATCTCCCAAGAATGCAGGAAATTTTAGAATCACCCTAAATTGCTCCTCTAAAACTTCCAAAAACCTAAACTCGAGCCATCAACAGGTCACACTTTAAGTGTTTGGAGGATCATAATATCATTAATTATAATTCATTTATGGTTTGGGGGAAGGCCCAGCGCAAGCCAGGTTCAGACTCCTTTTTATATTTTTGTTTTGAGTCGCTTACTACCACAAGATATCTTTTCAAGGTCGCCATTGATATGATCCTCCCATGGTTAGAATCGTGGTGACACCAAACATCGGTAAGGCCTGGATAAGACAGCTTGGCTTATACAGAGAGGTTGGTTGAGCTGATTTTTTGAAGAGACATAATATGCTCAGGCAAAGAATATTGCTACCATGTGACAAGGCCAATCATACCATGTTGACCTCCGCTTATTTCTGGTGACCCATAATTATTTTTTCCCTGACCTATAATTTCCAGTTCATAGGTAGAACTCCAGAACTGTGGTGTATGACATGGCTTGTAGGTTTGGTGTGCTGATCTAATATGGACTGCGATGGCTACTGAAGCACTTAGTGCCCTGGTTTCATTCACAGAGTAATAAACCTGCCTATGATTGCACCATGCTTGTTTATGAGCATTTAGGTTAGGCTGGGCCAAATTCTGTTTGCGCAGGATGACAAAATGCACCTCCCCGACAATCTGTGACTACATCAATGCACTCTTGTAAGATGGTTTGGATAAAACCTGGCAGAAATACTAGATCCAGCAAGAACAAATAATCAATTTACCAACAGACATGCATAAAAGAAAACTCACCATTGATGCGGAAAGCTAGCCCTACAGTGGCTGGGGCCTGGGGTCTTGCAGTCTGATTAGTGAACCCACAGTCTCCAAGAGTCTTACTGTCCTCGAGCAACTGGTCATCCTGAAAATGAGACAAGTTTAATGCACATTATACTAATTAATTAATTAATTAATTGTGTCACAGAGCATTAATATAACATAGCAGGACAACTCAAATCCACATTATTTTTGTTTTTGTTTTTTTGTTTCCAATTTCTTCCCTTGTTTTTCTCCCAATTTGGTGGCTAACTGTACCCTCTATTAAGCCCACCGCCTGCAGCTACAGGACCAGCCACTACTCTGGTACCGGTAGTGGCAGAAACAGCAAACTACCTCCTCCGAGACGGAACTCATTTGGCGCCGACCATGATTCCGATACAGTCAGATAAACTTTCTGTGCATGTGGCAAGCTCATGCCATGCTCTTCCCTCCCTCCTCCCTGGGGTGGACAGCCAATTGCCGACCCGTGGCGATACTCCTGGCCAGAGCCGGATCGAATCGGCAGCCTGCGCATTAGATCCACATTACATTTGATGTTTTGTTTTTTTATTTGAACAATTTTTAATCCCAATTTAAACCCCTTATTTGTAAGTAAGTCTCATCACTGCAACATCTCCAAATCAATCCACCAGCAACCCCTTCTTTACCCTTTACAGTCCACCAGAACTGCGCAGTCAATAAAGTAGGGGACTGCACATTCTGTTCAGATGTTCACTGATCAGTGACAACTTCTAATGAAGCAAAGACACACCCTGCTTCCCCTACCCTATAGCCTGCGCAACATTAGATTGATACCTGCATATACCTTGAAGAGTCTCTGCTCCTCTGGTGCCCGTTTCAGGATCCCCTCCACAATGCGCTTCAGCTCATAAACAGTGGTAGACTCCTTGGCATCAGTGAAGATGGTAGTTTTGTGACGCCGAATCATGAGAAACACATCCTGAGAGGATAGTGAAGAACGCATGTATAGTTAAAGCAGTGCAAACTGACTGAACTGCACTTGAGCACTGACAGAACAAAGTATGTATATTGTCTATACAACCCTGACACATAGTATATCAAAATACAACATTGTTTTACCTAAGTTAGTGTCACAATTGTATTGAACTGAACTGAAATTAAATCCTAACCGCATTCCGCTAACCTCGCAAATATAATGCCCAATAATAAATTCGGAAAGATTCTGGCGGAGCAGTGAGGACAACACGTGTTGGCTGCAGCAAGAACAGTCAACTAACTCAGAACAGCACGTTTTCGTCGAGAACAAATTAAAGAATTAGCTAACGACACTTTAGCAATGAGCCACTACCGCTGATTTCTTCGTCTGACAATTGATGGTTCTAAATTCTTTGGTTCGTCAAAGTTGCAGACGACGACATTATAATTTGCTGGTGCAGCTTAAATTCTATAAAATGCCTAAAGTAAGTTATACAGCATGTAACATACTACGTTGAAATTGTATGTGTGGTTTAGATTGTGTACATGATCGAGTACTAGTAGTAACAGTAATGTTATTTATTATTCACATATTCCATCAGAAGTACTTGGCAGGCAAACTTTAAATCAATGTAATCCGCTGCGTAAAATGATCGATGTTAACACGCTGCAGTACGACACCCCATATCGGTTTCGTTAACGTAAAGGTCGATCAAGCCAGCCAACGTTACGAATGTTTAGCTAGCTGGCTAATATCCTCAAAACTGCTGTTCCGTCTCCCAAATTCATGTCAAGCTAACGTTAGCTAGAAAATATTGTGTGAGCTAATAGTTTTATCCTGACATAACATGATCTGATAGCTAGATATAGCTATTATATATTTTAATAAAGTAGTGAGTTAGCGGTGTCATTGTACATTGTGCCTGCAGCACGGATGCACAACAACGACACACCATAACAAACAGCTTCCTCTGGTTAAGCTCCTAAGCAAGCCTGTATGTAGCTAAGAAAACAAAGGGGTTCATTCGAAACGTTCCTTGTCATTACACCCTGTCAATTTGATACTATAGGATCATATTGATAAATATTATTTTCCTAGTGAGCTACCAGCCACATCTCTCTTGCGAGCTGAAACAAATAAACATATTCAAATAGAATTGCCTGTTTCTCTTCATAATCCACTCACCATTTTCTCGGTCGGTTGCGCTTGCCAAACTCCGTCGCTGTCCCACACTGCACTGCGGGTCTAAAAACAAATAGTTCCCCTCCCCCACCAACCATAGATACTAAGCAAATAGGTGATGCAGACAAGTTGTCAGTAATGTCATTTTCAAAAGGCACTGATTAGGTTAATTTTGCCAGTTTATTCTATAGATATAATGTGTCAACTTTTAATTTATGAATACATTTGTGTATGTATGTATAAATGTAGCGGGTCTTTAGCTCAGCAAGCTAAATCGCTCTCTTGTCGCGTCGAGATCCTTCGGTCCGAAACTCGCTGCAGGCAGAACCAAAAACCTCCGTTACATAAATACATACATTGTAGTCTGAACCAGAAGTGGATTTCAAACACATTTAATTCTTACATACTGTATTTAAGCAATATCGTTTTTTATTGAATGTATCTAATTTATTGTTACATTAATTAGATGAGTTAAAATGCAATCCCTGGTGGACTACGTAGGCTTGCTAATGCAATAATAATAATAATGATTTTTATAATAATGTAATGGCATCCTTATTGACATTAACAAAAACAGCAGAAATGTGAGTAGACCAAGAACACCATGCAGATGAGATAAAATCAGTTGTCAAACGAGTGCTAAAACACCCCTTTCATGTTCAGTTCACACCGCGCAAAACACTGAATTGGTGTTCTTCAGTAATTATATTAACGATGCCGGGGTTCAGCGGCGTTTACGGTCATAGAGATGAAAGGGCGAGGCTATATATTGTATATGGGCGTGGTCTAATTAAATATTCCATTAGGGGAGGGGATTGGTTGAGCGTAACCGGGGAAATGTACAGTTTTGGCGCGAGGCAGTGGAGATTTGAAGAAGGTGGCGACTGGAGAGAAAAGCGCGAGCGACCTGTGCAAGAAAGATAGTTGTTTACCAAGCTAAATGGCATAACTTACGTGAAGTGGATCATTATCCCTCGAAATCCTATCACGGAACATTGTTCACGAGAAATAAAATCCTCGTGTAAGAAAATAAGTTTAAGCTAGACAATTCAGACTAGTTTGGGCTTTTGAATGCGACCTAGCGTGTTGCCTTCCTGTGCCGACTTTTCCCCCCTTTTTGGCTATCTGGATTTTCATATAAGCAAGTGACGTCTTATTTGACTACCAGCGAAAATGTTATATGGTTGTGGTATAACGTTAAGCGAATTAACGTATAGCTGTTGCTGTCATATTCGAACAAGGTCGGTGACAGGTAAGCACTGAGCATGCTAGATTTGGGTGATTTTAAAGCTAGTAATGTTAAGCTAAGATATCTTTGTCGTTATCTTTCCAACGATAGCAAGCTAGTGACTAACATTTGTTTCACTGCGTGAGTGACTGTCCTAACTATGGTATTGATATTTACCTAGTTAGCTAACCGTTAACGTTAAGTGAAATGTTACTGTACACTATCTGAAACGTTAGCTACTGTAAGTTACCTGTGGAAGTTCTAGCTACTATGAAACCTGCAGGTTACCATCGTGCTACCACCAAGTGTTACTTATTGAACTAATTGAATGCACTTCAATGAACACGTTGCTGGTATTATGGTTGTGTGTGGATTGCAAATTTACTGCGGTGGATCTGATTTGATAACTAGTTAGCGAGATAATTTGTTTTAAAAAACCCAATAACTTCATGACTAGGTAGTAAGCTATTTGGCCTAACTTAATATAACGTATTCGGTTTAATCTAAACTTGTAGCCATTTAAATTACATTACAGAATATATGATTTTTGGTTAGGAATGTTCTATGTTCGGTTATTATACTGGGTCAACCAACCCACCGGTTAATACATACATCTCTTTTTTACAGGTTTGTCTCTGCAACAGCATGTAAACGAAGAAAAGTAGTCTGCGGTTCTTTACCTTCATCTTATTAATAATTTCAACTACACAACCTTACCGAGTCTCCACCACTCATTACTTTTGCTCTTCTCTGTTTGTCCCTTACTCCTGTCTCCTATTTCCATTGCTATTTCTTCCAACAACCACCTCCCTCTGCTCTAGATTTGTTGTTGTATTTTTCTCTTAATCTACTCCCTTACCCATCTCAATTTACCCATCTCCGTTTCAACCAGATTCTGTCTTTGTGCTATATAAATCTATACCATGGCTATGTCAGTGTCCCAGGAGGCTAAACATGCCACCACACCTCTTCCTCTACCAGCACATTTTGCTCAGGCCCAGCAACCTTTCTCCCTCAAAAAAAGACGCCTTAATTTCTCCTCACACTCCACTTCATCTTCATCGCTTTCTCCCCCTCCCCTACTCTCACAGTCTCTACCCCCACGCCCTCCATCCAAGGGCTGCCCCCCTCTCAGCCGTGTCTTTCCCCAGCAGTCCCCACCCCCCTGGACACCCCTGTCCCAATCCCTTTCCCAGTCTCCCCCTCCTCCATCACTTTATGATCCTAGCAAATCCCAGTCCTTCTTCAGCCAGTGTTTCACCAGCCTTGGCTTGCTGGGGAGGGGCTCCTTTGGAGAAGTGTACAAGGTAGGGCAGATGGACAGTACTGTATCAATTGCTGTTATGTGCATTAGTCTGATGGAGGGAGGCCACAATAAAAGCCCAGACCTATATCCTGAGATTTTCCTCCTATTTCTCCCCTGATTATTTTCCCCATCTGTCCTCCTTGCCATTCCTGCCAATATAGGTCCTCAGTCTCCAGGACGGACAGCATTATGCAGTCAAACGCTCAGTCCAGCGCTTCCGAGGTGATAAAGACCGGCAGAGAAGTGTAAGGGAGGCCAGGAACCATGAGCGTTTATGTCCCCACCCTCACATCCTGGGTTTCAAGGCTGCCTGGGAGGAGAGAGGCCATCTTTACATCCAAACGGAACTGTGCTGTACCAGCCTGTTGATGCACACCGAGGCCCAGCCACACAACCCTGGCAAGTCAAACTCTGTAGTAACAAAGGCACTTTCACACATACTGGAACACAAGGACACATGGAGAAACTGACATACAGAGGAGGAGAGAAGGGCAGAAGGAGACAAAACAGACAAATAAACTATAATTGCTACCATGACTACTGCCAGCTTCAGTTGTGATATGGGGGCAGCACCAGTGGACTGCAATGTGAAAAAAAACAGCAAGGAGCGGCGCTTTTGATAGAGGATGTTACAGCAATGGGACAGGCTTTAAATTGCAAATTGGGGAGTAAGACAAAAATAGCAGATTCTTGCAGTTTACGAGGGGCCTTGGGTGGCCTAATGGTCAAAGCATCCCCCTGGAATGCCCACCTGACAGAGCCTGACCACTCCGGGGGCAGGGTGAGCCGGCACAGGCTCGCTGAGCTTGTAAAAGTAGTTTACAAGCTTTTCAGGTTGCCTGTGGTAAGATTTAATAAATTGTGTAAATGCGCTTATCGTCAGTAACCATTGTGGTATTGGTATGATGGGGTAAGAAGGGCTAGAGCAAAATGTATCTGTTTAGCAACTGCACTGAATAAGATACTGTAGCTAAGTCTCAATGCTGTAATTGCTGTTGTTTTCAAGTCTTGTCTTGGCTAAATATACGTAAACAAAACATACTTTAAAATACATGGTCGACCTGACTTCATGTTTAAAAGCAACAAACTGGGACATTTATCAAGCTTAATATAGCTAACTATTAAATTCCCTTATTTCTACAGAATTTAAACATAGATCACCATCTCACTAAAGAACATTAACACTTTAATTTTAATTTAATTGTAAAAATGACACAGCACATGCTGTTTCTTCATTCTGTCATAGATAAAATGGATACCCTGCTCTTCTGTGAAATCCTGAGTAGTGAAATTGCATTCAGTATTTCAAAGGTGTTCCGCAGCTGTTCGACGAGACACAGACAAATCCAGTCGATCAAATTCCTGCCTCTTTGGGTGACCAATTATGCACCAGTTGGCACTGGCACGGTCTGGATTCCATACCAGACCGTGGGGCTCATCCACACACTAGAACAGTGCCTTAACAGGATGAGCCACCCAGCAGCCCCTTAGCTACTTTTTTCTCACACGCCTATCCTGCACATATGGAGAAAGCCTACGATTGTTTTTCATTTGGTTTGCATTTCAAATGAGTCATAGCATGAAAGAAGAAAAGCAGATCTTTCTGCTCTAAGAAATATGACTCTAAATATATACACCTGCCACCCTGACTGTAATCATTTCTGTAACTGCCTTTCTCATCTACAGAAGAGTCAGTGGCATGGGCCTACCTTTGTGACCTGTTGTCCGCCCTGCAACACCTCCACTCCAGGGAGTTCGTCCATTTGGACCTCAAGCCTGCCAATGTCTTCCTGACTCGATCGGGCCGTCTCAAGCTGGGGGACTTTGGGCTGCTGCTAGAGCTCAAAGGGGAGTGGAAAAGGGGGCCAGATGGCAAGGAAAGGGAAGAGAGGGAGGAAGGACAGGAAGGAGACCCTAGATATATGGCCCCAGAACTGCTGAGAGGAGAGTATAGTCCTGCTGCAGATGTTTTCAGGTAAGTAAGAAATTAAGCCAGAAATATTTGTAGTATGCTGCCAAAACCATTCAGTGTATGCAGCTATCCATGTAGCATGCATACCTTGCAGTAAACATTTCAGTGGCACCATAGTGTCCATCTCCGCATTATGAATGATTTTCTTTATCTGCATTGAAGTAGTGTTCAGTGAGTCAGTGTGCTTAACAAGTCCATATGAAATGTATACTAATAACCCCTTGTTCTATTGTAAATGTATTGGTTTCCACCCTCTACCTTAGTCTAGGTGTGTCAATCCTGGAACTGGCCTGTAATATGGAGGTGCCAAAAGGGGGAGATGGTTGGCAGCAGCTCAGACAGGGAAACCTGCCGTCCGAATTGATCAATGGTACTGTAACTTGTTTGTGTTTGTGGCTACCTTTTGTTTGTATGCATTTGTTTTGTATGGCAGTTTTTTTAGCATTCATGCAGTCAGTGTTGGTGTGCCTTTGTCTAGCCCCACGCATTTAGTGGCTCTTTCCCTCTGTCAGCGCTCTCCAGTGAGCTGCAGTCAGTGTTGAGGATGATGCTATCTCCAGATCCCTCCGCGAGGGCGACAGTCCCCCAGCTTCTTGCACTCTCAGTGGTGAGGAGACAGAGGTGGAGACGGAAAGTTTCTCTGCTACTGACCGAGTCCCTACTGTTCCTCTTCTCCTTCTGTCAGGTAAAATTGCCTGCACTATTGCACTTGTTTTTGGGGGGGTCTGTTTTCAAATCGAATGGTTATGTATTACTGTCCTGGCAATGCTGATGTGTAAGTTTACTTAAGAATTCTCCTCTCAGACCATTTTGTCAACAGGAAGGAGTCTCCTCTCTTCTTTCCACCTCCCATTCCTCTCTGGCTGGACACCTTCTGTGCCTTGCACCCCTCCTATGGATGGCTGGGAAAATAATGGGGACTGCAGCACCCCCACTCCCAGCTTCTCATATACCGACACAGGCAGCCTGGGAGAAGATGTGATGTTTATTCCTGATGTACAGGGACCTGATGACTCTCCCACCCTTTCTCAGAGGTAATGTATTTACCACACTTTTTCTGTTTCACCCTTGCTGTATTAGTGCTGACGTGTTTAGGCCCTGTATGTATTAATTAATATCCTTTGTCTCTTATCACAGTGTGAATCTATTGTGTTGTCCAGATTATTTGTACTGTGCTGTGCTGTTACAACTGTGTTCCACTCTGAAATTAAGACCAGTGGCCAAAGCAACTGCATCTAACTGGTTAAACAGATGTTTGTTATAAGTGAGAGCTATTATATACACAGGAAATTTGTACAGTAGTGGTTGGTCATCAATAGGGCCGTAGAAATTCCTGACTTGTTTTGTAACCAGTATTTCCTTCCTCCCAGCACTACAAGATCACTCTTCTTAAACAATAATCCCATTGCAATACATTAATCATCTAAATTATTCATCTAATTACAAGCTTCCAAGCAAGTGGATTTAATTTAAAGTAAATGTGTGCCAACACTTTATCACAGTAGGGACAGGCAATGCACCAATTTAAAATCAAGAGTAATAATATTGCATACTTACTAGGGATGTTAATGATTGATCGATGATCGATTCATCGCCATTAAGAATTTGATCGATCAAGCATATCAAATTAACGATTATGTATCACAGCACTGAGTTATCCAATAGTACGAACTCTAGTGAGTGTAATAATATTGCTTTGAAACAACTGTTAAAACCTTGTTGATTTTATAAAATATATAGCAATATTTCACAAAAGAAACAATTTACGCCTCCCGCGTGGTCCAGTGGTTACAACGTTCGACACTGGCCACGGAGACCGGGGTTCGATTCCCCGTCCGGCCAGAGTCGGCTCTGGCCGGGAGTGCCACCAGGGGGCGGCGATTGGCTGTCTGCCCCAAGGAGGGGGGAGGGAAGCCGACAGGACGTTCGCTGCGCATAAGAGTGGCCCTGTAGTACCGGGTTACGATCAACGGCCTGGTGAGTGCCGTCTTGGAGGAGACGTTACTTTGTCTTCGTCACTACCGGTCGCAGGACTACGGCAGTGAACTCACATTACTAGGGGGGATTGGCTACTAAATTGGGAGAAAATGGGAGAAAATCAGAAACAAAATGTCGCATTTCTCAGAGTTTTTGGTGAAAAACATTTTTGGGCACGACAGTATTTATGCTTCCCCGGGACATCGGTTCCGTCAGAACGGGTGTTCTCAGCAGCTGGTCTTACTGTAAACAGGCTGCGCACACAGCTCACCCCTGAACACGTGGATATTCTTATATTCTTAAATAAAAACAGAGTTAGGAGGTAGGCTCTTTTTTTTTTTCTTCAAGTTGCCAAGCCTCCGCTGCCAGACACCCCTTTTCATTTCAAAAGGAATATTGTTTTCATTGTTAGGCCTACTGAATGGCGTTTCATTTCCTTTATGATTCTTATTGTTTTATGCTGTTAAAATAGGCCCGTGTCTCAAAAGTTTGAGTAAAGCTTTGATTGAGAAAAAAAAAAAAGTGCATTTTGTATTCTGTCATGCGCTATATTTTGCTTTTTTTGGCTTTTAAAAAAAAGATTAATCGATTAATTGTTTGTTAATGAAAAATTAGCATCCCTAATACTTACTTGTGGTCAAAAATCCATACTGCTTTGAGAAATTAATGAGCTGGCTGAAATAACCATATTTTTTTGCATAGTCTGTTTATTAGGGCTGGGCAAAAAAAAAAAACGATATACCAATAGATATCGATTTTATTTTTTCCAATTCAGTATCGATTCTTTAAATCCAGATATCGATCTCTGCGCTATAAAACAAGAGCAGATTTTGTTATTCTTTTATCAAGAACTCATGCCTGTAGGTGTCACCCCAGCGATCTTTTCACAGCTACTTCAAGTAGTATGGAAGGCCCATTGAACCATCCGAGCATTAGCAATGGCAGCCGCTATAAAGCCAGCGCCTGCTAGCAGAGGCACGGGAAGATGTTTTGACTTAGGGGTGCTGGAATCTGTATAACGTTATAATAACGCAGCAGGGATTGAATAGTACACTGCCCGTCCCCCAAAAAAACAGTCTGGACCGTCTTTAGCTTTGATTACGGCACGCATTCGCCGTGGCATCGTTTCGATAAGCTTCAGCAATGTCACAACATTTATTTCCGTCCAGAGTTGCATGATTTTTTCGCCAAGATCTTGTATTGATGATGGGAGAGTCAGACCGCTGCGCAAAGTCTTCTCCAGCACCCAAAAATTCTCAATGGGGTTAAGGTCTGGACTTTGTGGTGGCCAATCCATGTGTGAAAATGATGTCTCATGCTCCCTGCAATTTGAGCCTGAAATTGTCATCTTGGAATATGCCCTTTCATCAGGGAAGAAAAAAATCCATTGATGGAAAAACCTGGTCATTCAGTATATTCAGGTAGTCAGCTGACCTCATTCTTTTGTTGCTGAATCTTGGAATACTGCCCCCACAGGTGCGGTAGGCACTAGGCAGAGTCCAATCTTTATGCCCATCACTCTGGAACAGGGTAAATCTGGACTCATCAGACCAATGACCTTCTTCCATTGCCCCAGAGTCCAATCTTTTGCTCCTAGCAAATTAGCCTTTTTTTCGATTAGCCTCACTGACAAGTGGTTTTCTTAAGGCTACACAGCTGTTTAGTCCCAATCCCTTGAGTTCCCTTTGCATTGTGCATGTGGAAATGCTCTTACTTTCACTATTAAACATAGCCGTGAGTTCTACTGTTGATTTTTTACGATATGATTTCACCAAACGTTTAAGTGATCGCCGATCAGGATCATTCAAGATTTTTTTCCGACCACATTTCTTCCTCGAAGATGATGGTTCACCACTATCCTTCCAGGTTTTAATAATGCGTTGGACAGTTCTTAACCCAATTTTAGTAGTTTCAGCAATCTCCTTAGTTGTTTTCTTTGCTTGATGCAGGCCAATAATTTGACCCTTCTGAAACAGATTAACATCTTTTCCACGACCACAGGATATGTCTTCCGACATGGTTGTTTAAGAAATGAGAAGCTACTCACTGCATCAGTTAGGGTTAAATAACTTGTTGCCAGCTAAAACATATCACTGCAGTAATTATCCAGTGGAAGGCTCTTACCTATTTGCTTAGTTAAATCCAGGTGGTGACTTTTCTCTTAGCCAGGCAGTGTATTTTTTGTATAATTTAAAAAAATCCATCCATAATATTTTTAATTTGTATCAGATTTTCCCGCCCTGTTTTTCTCCCAGTCTCTCCATTTGGTAGCCAATTAGGCACCCAGATCTATTTATTTCAATTTACCCTCCCCACACGGAGTCTGCCATGTGTCTCCATAGGTGAGGATAGGAACAAGCTAATTCTCAGAGACCGGCAGTGAACTCTGCTCCTTCCTTTGAGACTCCTCCGGCAGGATTCACACCCACTGAGAACCATGGTTCTGGAGACTCCCTTCACATGCTTCCACGAGCGGACCTGACCACATCATCTGCCAGTGCTCCCCTCAACGCCCCCTCTAGATATTCCCTGAACAGGGCGGACAGCCATATCACCGGGAACAAGTCCGACTTACCCAGCAATGATCAAGGGGCTACAGGGACCGACCATGGCCGATCTGAGGGTGTAGAGCTGGTCCACAGTTCCGCGACCAGGGACGAAAACCACATTGCTCCTCCTGAATCCGAGGTTCAACCATCCGACGGACCCTCCTCTCCAGAACCCTGAATAGACCTTACCAGGAGGCTGAGGAGTGTAGAGTGCACTGCTTCCCCCCTGAGACGCCGGATGGTGGTCCAGAACGGGTTTTCGATACCCATCTGCTGCCTCCGGAGTCCCACAGGCCAAAAAGGTCCGATAGGACTCCTTCTTCAGCTTGACGGCATCCTTCACTGCCGGTGTCCACCAGCGGGTTCGGGATTACCGCCGCGACAGGCACCGGCGACCTTGCGGCCACAGCTCCGGTCAGCCGCCTCGACAATAGAGGCACGGAACATGGCCCACTCGGACTCAATGTCCCCCGCCTCCCCGGGACATGGTTGAAGCTCTCCCGGAGGTGGGAGTTGAAACTCCTTCTGACAGGACCGTTCCCAGCAGTGTCCCTGACAGGATCATTGAACAGCACACCATAGTGTTCTCCAACACCCCCTCCAAGGACTCAGACCAGCCAAAATAGCCGGAACCTCTCGACCGCACCAGCTCAGGCTCCTTCCCCGCCAGAGAGGTGACATTGGGTTAGAGCCCCATAGGTGTAGGCTCGGCCACCAGGCGCCGCCCTCGAGCCCTACCCCCGGTATAATATTTTTAATTTGTATCAGATTTTTCCACCTGTTTTTTTCTCAATTTGGTAGCCAATTACACCCTCTATTTATTTCAATTTACCCTCCCCACACAAGTCTGCCACGCTATCTGCCGCCCCTGTTTTGTATAATTTTGATGCAGAATTCAGTTCACTCATTTTATGAATTCAGTTCACTCATATGCCATTTGTAATGTATTTAGTGTTTCAAGTTATTAAATACATATTTACATTGTAGTGATGAGTAGAAGGTCAGAGCCAGAACATTAAAACAAGATAACACACTAACAGCATGTTAGTGCTGGCTGCCACAGAGCTGCGGCTCAGCCTTGGAACCTGGCTAGGTTGTCAAGGCAAAGAGCGATAGATAAATAAACATGGATGCATGCATAGAAACAGTTGCTTTATGGCGAACTAGCTACCATTGCTCGCTAGATAGCTACATTGTCCTTTAAAATTGCATTGACACAACTTGTGATGCGCAGCTTTGTTTTAAATCAGGTCTTGCCTCTAAGCTCCGCTGCCATCGGTGGTGTTTTGTTTTAGACATTTTGAATACAAATTTTAAAACACAACCGCTCAATCAATGATTACTTCTTGATAGCTAGCAAACTCGCTTGCTTGCGTTGCTAGCTACATTGATACAGATTTTGTCAAATCTTTTTTTAACCTCCGTTAAGCACCTCCAGCAGCTCCATTCAGCACCTCCCACAGTTTAAATTATGACACCAGACGCACACTCATTTTTGTCTTTATTGTAAATATTATATATACTTATACTATATAAGAAAACTGTTATGACAGCGGATGCTGCAGCACCCCCACTTCCCACACGTATGCCAGCTAGTCTCAAAGTAGATGTTTGGGTGCACTTTGGGTTCAAAACCAAAGCGAATCAAGATAATGCAGTCTGTAAGCTTTGCCATTCGGTATTGAAATACTCTGGTAACACAACTTAGGCGTTCATCTGACTTGGCACCACGTGGATGTTTTCCAGCCACCAGCGGCTAAATTTGTGGATCCCAAACAGCCAAAACTGGACAAGTCTTTCATCTACAGTGTCTGTGGTAGTTTTCATCTTTAAGGCCATACACCCTTATAGTGTTGTGGGAAATTAGGGTGTTCGGAACATGGTACACTACGCCATACCAACGCGCAAACATGACTGAAATTGCAGTCCCAAAGCTATAGGTGGAGGTGAAGAAAACTGTCGTTGCATCGCTTGAGTCAACAAAGTGTTTTATTTTAAAATGTTTTATAGTTTTAATGATCTGCCCTGCTATCTTATGGGAGTTTTGTTTTTTTACTTTTCTTACACAATGAGCAGTTAAAAAGGCACTATTTTCCAAGGCACATTGTGTGTGTGTGTGTTTCATTTGCACTAGTCTATTTCCAAAGACACACTGTTTCATTTGCACTATTTTCAAAGACATATACAGAGAATGTATGTCACATTTTATAATTCAACGCACAAAATAACTGAGCCAGTTGTGCATCTTGTTTACAGTTTCCTGATAAAGCACAAAGTGTATGTGTTAACATTTATTCCCCCCAGTGTTTATTACCCAGTCAATTTTATTTATTTAAATATTATTATTTTATTTTTTTCATTCAATAAAACAAGCTAATTTACGTGACTATCCACGTTACACTTCCGGGAAAAATGTTCTGCATTGGAAGACCCACATATGGTGTATTTTAACCCAAAAGAGGACTTAATGTTACTTTTTGTTAACTGAAGGGACTGAATTTGAGAGTGCAGCTAAAGTAAGAAGATTTTATAATATGATTGAAGAACACGGTTAAACTAATGTGTAATCAGTTTTGAGTTATGACAAAATGAGTTAATGCACTGACTTCAAAGCTTGCTGTGTACCGTGGTCTGGCCGTCTGTGCGTTAGCCAGGCTACTGAACTGTACCATGGAATCAGAATGGTAAATGATGGCCACTGGAGACATTCGCCTTCGGATGTTTGATTCATGTTTACTGGCCAATATTTTCTAGTCGTGAAAAAAATGCAAGACCTATAACAAAGAGGAAATGATTGGGTATTATGCAATTGTGTTTTGCAAATATAGACAATAATGCCTTTTTGAAGTTAATTCACCATTAATTAAAAGGACATCAGGTTGTTTAAAAATACAGTTTGTTATTCATTGAGCCATTGTGCCAAGGAAATATTAGCACTTATAAGTACCTATGCCAAATCATAAATAACAATATGCTGGCACTGACATTTCCCCTTTATTTTTTGACAGAGAATGCCCCCAAACATTTGTCAAACTCCAGTTTTTGCTTTTGATGTTTTGGCAGATTTTATATGCCTGTATTGTTGTCTTTTTGGTGTGGTCTAACTATAAATTGTATATTGTATGAAACATAATATTGACCTGTGCTGACAAGCTTTTTTTTAAAATTAATCGTTTATGGTATAATTTGTTGTGCACCTGCACTGTTTATCTAATAATTCCCGAGATTAGAGTGGCTACTGTGATGCCTTAAGGATAAGGAATTTCTACAGGGTCTACTCTTCAGACAGGACTGTGGAGTGAAGAAACCAATAATTGCTTATTTTTTTGCACTCTAATACTTACTTCCATATTAATGGATGATGACCATAACCCAAACCCGTAACAATCAACATTTGTAATTTTGCATATTATTTATATATGAATATAACAGTCATCTATATATTGTAACCAGTTTGTTGATAGCTGATATAGGGAGTAGAAATGGTGCTGCTGCACATGCATATTGCATTCTACACATAAATTGATGCCATCCTTGAAAGCAATCTCCTATGTTTAGCCTGATTTATAATAATACCTGTTTTTCTCATTCTCAGCAGGATGAAATCCCTGGTATTTGTGGGTGATACCTCCACCCCTCACCCAAAAACCTCTGTTGATTCTCAACCCAGTCCCACTCACACTCCCACTCATAGCCACGTACATAACCACAGTCCCATACACACTCCCACTGGCACACACGCAAGGAGATTGAAGCATGCTCTTATAGCCACTTCCAATCAAAGGCTAATAGACCCAGGAATAAAAGCATGCACTTTGACACACTCATCTGCACACAATTCTGCCAACACACAGAAACCGCAATCCACAACCACTCAGAGTCCAGTACAAAATTGGATCAGACCTGAGCCCTGTTTGCGACCCACGTTTGAGCCCAAGAACCTGCTCAGCCTGTTTGATGAGACCGCACTGGAAGGACAGTCCTGAGAGCTGAATGATAGATGCTGTCTGTGCTGAAGAGCTACTGCAGCATGATAACATTGCACTTAAAATAGTCTTTGGAATGGGATGCCATACCTTCTGTTTAACATATCCTAGCCCTTAATTTGATATTATTTTTTATATGAAATATTAATTCTATGTATATAACTTAATTTCTATACTGAACTGTGATTCAGAATACCTTTGGTCAAAGAAGAATAAAATTAATCCACAAATGGTGTTTCAAATTAAGTGCTTATGCTTGGTTTTATGTCATATTCCACTGTACTAATGATAAATGGAGAAAGGGGATGTTCACTGCTAAGAAATGACTGTATCCCTGTGTTGTGTACAACTGACAGTGAATTAAAATGAATAATTTAAGAGGAAATCTGCTTCTTATTATACATGTCTTTAAACTGGGTTATTTACGGTTGTCTGCTACGAATACAAGGCTGATATACAATGGTTTGTGGTGTTCCAGAATTACTACGTTCCAGACTTAAGAAAAGGGAAATAATATTAACATTGGTTGTATTGATTTTCATTGCCACCATAACAATTGTACTTGGAATTGCAATATCGTGCAAAACTTGAGACAAGGGACTGAAAGCTGGCTTGAATTCATGTGTCTGTGCGTGTAACTTGTGTAAATAACCATGTGTTTTGAGAAAATCAAGAAACCTGGATTGCCCCCTTCATGTGTTCTTGGACAAGGCATGTATGGTCTGAAAACTGGCTGTTTCCCACATCATTTATTAATTTGTTTCTTTTGGCTGACATGCTTATACTGAATGACTTACAAAGAAAACATCATGTTGCATTAAGTATGTTACAGTTTCAACAAGAATAATTGATACAGAACAGCTAGAATTAGAGTATAATAGACGTCAAAAACTGCTAAAATAAAGACAAACATAATTTTTAGGACTTCCTCAGAGGAACAGTTTAATGAAATGAAACCAAATGTAGCTTAAAATGAATATTAATACATGTATTGTTACCTATATTGTGCCATTGTTATACTGAGACATTCTGTGGACTACTGAAGCAGAGTAGATTTTTCACACTAGACCAGTATGGTAATCTGGAAGTTAATTCTTAGTTCACTGCTTGGCGTATTAACAATAGTGTTTATTGCTGGACTACATTAGCATACGCCTAGCAACAACAGACGATTTTCTGCGTTCAAAAGTTGGACGAGCTGAAATCGACCTCACAACTTAATTCCACTCGGGGCGGTGGTACATGGAATGAGAATGTAGAGCCGTTAACGTTTTGTAAATATCAATCAGTAGATTGTTTACATTTTCGTGTTGCGGTTATAGTAGTTATTAACGTTACGGCAGGGGGCGGAATAAGTGAAATGGCCACCGATGTAGCTGTCTGCAGACTAGTTAACGTTAGCTTTTACATGATCACACATTCAGAGCTCGAGTCGAGCGTCACCGTATTAGTAACATTTCTTGTCGTTTTGAACTGGAGAGCAAAGTCTAATCTCGATCAACGATCCACCTGAAAAGACCAGTGAATAGAAGCAAAGCTGCAAACCAAGAGACACGGTACAGCTATCTATTGCCCGATTTTCTTAACCTGAGCTAGCTAACACATAGCGATAGTAAACATTAACGTTGGCTAGACGTTCAATCTAAATGTTGTAGCCATCTGAATAAGTGCACCGGGGAATTATATTATTGGTTCCAACGCTACCTAATTTGATGTTCTCGTTGAGCAGTTAACTAATGCTTGGTAACGAGCACCAACTGTTCTAATGTTAGGCAACTTCGCTAAATAGCTGGGCCGGAAAAAAACATTCCGTACGTAATACTAATAGCTAGATCGAATGTGTATGTAATGTGAAAGGTGGCACCCTAAATTACAGATGATCTTACGTTCCCAATCGTCAAAATGTAGCTAACGTTGCTGTAAACAACTGATTTACTTTAGCTATGAGTAGTTTACGACAACTGTGGCGTTGCCTTAGTGTTTGAGAGCACAAGCGTCCTAATTGTTAAAGCTAACGTTATTTATGTTACATATGAAACCTCTTTCTTAATGTGTAAATCGGTGGCATGTTATAAAGTAGTTACTATTATGTATAACCATATGCTGTGTAAAAACATTTGTGTTTTAAGGAATTGTAAAAAAAAATATACATTTTGAAAAAAGCAAAAGATGGAGCGTCTGAACACCTGTGTGGCCAAACTCTTGACGGCGGCTGTCCAGGAGATACTGGAGGTGGTGGGTGAAACGATGTCAGAATACCAGGAGGAAACTGCCCGAACAGAGCGGGAGAATGAGAGTCTGAGATGGAAGCTGTTGGAGTTTGGGGTTGAGGTGAAGACCGTGAATACAGGTTAGTGTGTGGAACGGGGTAAGTACATTGGACTATTGGGCTAGTACATCGGAAGAAGTCAAATCTGCGCAAGAAAAATCGGTTTCTTTTTATTTAGTTTTCATGTATGAATAGTTTTTTATTATTTAATTTAAGTATATCTTAATGAAGCCTCTCCACTCATTTTTACATTTTTAAAATCATCATTAACTTTTAAAACTTAAGAGAAATTAAGAAAAATAAGAGCTGCACAGGAGGAGAGGGGTTCTGAGTCTGATCAACAGTTATGAAAATATCCCCACTTGAGACATTGGTGAGAAATTGCATGCACTATTATAAAGTATTTGCATGTGCTTATCGTATTGTTAACCTATTCAAAGAATGTACTTGTAATTTTGGTCTTCCAGCACCCTATTCTAAAGGTGTTGTGTTGTTTTTTGTCTTGTCTTTATATTAGGTGCTGTAGAGTTCACCTTTCTTACTGATAATGGGGGTAAGGCTCTCATAGAGCAGCAAGAGTGGAGCTCAAATCTAAGGCAGGACACAGAACTCAGAACACAGAATAAAGAGAAACAGGAGCTTACTGAGGAGCACAGAAGCAGACAAAGAGAAGAGGAGGGCAATGGACTGGAA
The DNA here is from genome assembly GCA_029706075.1 of Aldrovandia affinis. Taxonomy (NCBI): domain Eukaryota; kingdom Metazoa; phylum Chordata; class Actinopteri; order Notacanthiformes; family Halosauridae; genus Aldrovandia; species Aldrovandia affinis. The sequence continues at coordinate 977,076 of JAINUG010000013.1, forward strand.
TCTGTTCCTTCAGCAGAGAAAGAACATTTTACACTAGCACTTAAAACACTACGATCTAACACATTAGAGTATGCTTCTAAAAATTCAGATGCAGCCTTGCCAAACTTTATGCCTGAATATGTGAAGAGTGACCCTGATCGGAACTCTGTCCACATGTCAGACCTTTTTGAGGTGCATGTTTTTAACCCTACAGAGCCCAGCTCTGTACCCACCATATGGTCAGAGCAAGTGAAAACAGAGACTGATGGAGTACAGCTTACTCCACCAGAACACCAAGATGACATTCAGTTATTTACGGACTGTCCTAAATTTAGCTGTAAATCAGCTCAATGCAGTTACAAATCTGTTATAAATTCAGATAAACATAAAGAATACCAGGTGAAAGAGGGGCAATACATTTGCACTCAGTGTGGTAAGAGTTTCATTGAGGTTGGAGCCTTTAAAAGACACCAACGATATCATACTTCTGAGAAGTCACACCACTGTTCAGATTGTGGGAAAAGTTTTTATCAAATATGGCAACTAAAACTTCACAAAAGAATTCACACAGGGGAAAAACCATACCACTGCACATTGTGTGGTAAGAGTTTTAGTCAGTCAGGACATCTTCAAATACACCAGCGGTATCACACAGGAGAGAAACCATATGGATGCACTCAATGTGGAAAGCGTTTCTATCAATCAGCACATCTCAAAATTCACCAACAAAATCATACAGGAGAGAAACGTCATCACTGTACTCTATGTGGGAAGAGGTTCATTCAGGCTTGTCATCTTAAAGCACATCTCCGTGTTCATTCTGGAGAAAAACCATATGGATGCACTCAGTGTGGGAAGAGCTTTGGTGTTCCAGGATCACTCAAGCGACATCAACAGTCTCACATGGCTGAAAAACCACACAGTTGTACCCAGTGTGGGAAAAGTTTTAACTTGCCAGAAAATCTCAAAGTGCACCTAAGGTCTCACACAGGTGAGCGACCATACTGCTGTTCCCTATGTGGAAAAACTTTCAGTCAGTCAGGATATCTTAAAATACATCAGCGATATCACACAGGGGAGAAGCCATACAGCTGTCATCAGTGTGGGAAAAGCTTCAGTCAGTCATGTCACCTTAAAAAGCACCAGCAAATCCACATTGGTCAAACACTTTAATTTTGTACTCTGTGTCAGAAAAAGGAGCTGCATGTAAACACTGAAAGTTGCATGAAATCATATCTGGAGTACAAGGCAGCATAAAAAAGTAAGTGGTCACAAACATCTGAGCTTCTATAAAGTTCTAAAAATGTACTATGTTTTACAGATCACTTGCATTGGGTTGTTACACATACATTAGCAAACTGGGCCATGATTCAAGTGGTATTTAACTGTACGCTATAACATTAAGCCTGCCCATGTAACTTTTGCATACTGTACAGTACATGGTGTGCAACACTAGTTACAACTCAGGCTTTGTACTCCAGTACGCGTTTTTGTTGGTTGAATTATGTGCATGTATTCGGTATGTTATCTACACTCAGTGGCCACTTTATTAGGTACACCTGTACACCTGCTCGTTAATGCAATTATCTAATCAGCCTAAAACTGCATGCAGACATGGTGAAGAGGTTCAGTTGCTTTGACTGTGGAATGATTGTTGGTGCCAGACGGGGTGGGTGTGAGTATCTCAGAAACCGCTGATCTCATGGGATTTTCACACACAACAGTCTAGAGCACAACAGAGAATAGTGCGAAAAACAAAAAACATCCAGTGAGCGGCAGTTCTGTGGGTGAAAATGCCTTGTTAATGAGAGAGGTCAGAAGAGAATGGGCAGACTGGTTCAAGTTGACAGGAAGGTGACAGTAACTGAAATAACCTCGTGTTACAACAGTACGCACTGTACTACCATCTGAACGCACAACACGCCGAACCTTGAAGTGGATGGGCTACAGCAGCAGAAGACCACACCGGGTTCCACTCCTGTCAACTAAGAACAGGAAAGTGAGGCTACAGTGGGCACAGGCTCACCAAAACTGGACAGTTGAAGATTGGAAAAATGTCGCCTGGTCTGACGAATCTTGATTTCTGCTGCGACATGCAGATGGTAGGGTCAGAATTTGGTGTAAACAACATGAATCCATGCATCCATCCTGCCTTGTGTCAACGGTTCAGGCTGGTGGTGGTGGTGTAATGGTGTGGGGAATGTTTTCTTGGCACACATTAGGCCCCTTAATAACAATTGAGCATTGTTTAAATTTCAGTGCCACAGAGTTGTTGCTGACCATGTGCATCCCTTTATGGCCACAGTCTACCCATCTTCTAATGGTTACTTCCAACAGCATAATGTGCCATGGCACAAAGCGCACATCATCTCAAGCTGGTTCCATGAACATGACAATGAGTTCAGTGTACTCCAATGGCCTCCACAGTCACCACATCTCAGTCCAATAGAGCACCTTTGAGATGTGGTGGAACAGGAGATTCGCAACATGAATGTGCAGCTGTCAAATCTGCAGCAACTGCGTGATGCTATCATGTCAATATGCACCAGAATCTCTGAGGAATGTTTCCAGCACCTTGTTAAATCCATGCCATGAAGAATTCAGGCTGTTATGGGGGCAAAGGGTGGTCCTACCCAGTTCTAGAAAGGTGTACCTAATAAAGTGGCCACTGAGTGTATATCATGAATAGTAATGCACAGAGTGATGGATTTTTCACTCAAATATAATTTTACAGTCCTCATAAAACTATATTTCAAGGTATTTTTTGTAAAGTTGTAGTATTCAACATTGTTGTATATGCAATAAATAAAATGTAAATAGTTCAGCTCTAATATGGGGTTAGTAATATGACCTTAGTTTGAGTCATTCAGAAATGTTCCTATATTAAAATACTCATTATTTATCTTGATTAAAAGAAATGTAAAATGTGCTGTGGTCATAGCAGTGTTGGGGCCAATTCCATTTCAATTCAGTAAATCAATTGAAATTCAATTCATGAATTGAAAAATGGCAGTAATATTCTGTGGTGATTCTTAAATTAATTGAATTTCAATTTATTTCCTGAATTGAAATGGAATTGACCCCAACCCTGTTTTAGAGTGCAATGAATAAAGTGGCATGTCATATGTTTAAATAATAATGGCTTAATGGATGGTACCTTTCATCTCACTATCTCAATGTTTTACAGCAAAAGAGGGAAACAACCTAAACTACCATCAATGTGTAGCTCCCATCTGGTTGAAGCACAGCAGCTATTTTGCGCCAGAACACTTACCCCACACATCAGTGGAGGTGGAGAGGGAGGGGACAGTTGGTTGAGAAGGGTTCTCCCCAAGAAATGATGCAATGTTACGATTTTGACCATACTGAAATAAGAAATAGGTGTCAGTATGGAGAAAGAGAGCTGTCTGATGAATAAAAACGAATAAAAATGTAATGTACAATTAACATTTGTAAATGTGGTGGCTGCAAAATACCCTATGTTTTTGCTGTATTTTATAAATGCCATATTTTGCATTTATTTTTTCCTCTGGCAATTTGGCAGGAAGGTCTGTCCATGCAATGCTTAAACCCACAATGGCTGAAACTTGCTGTAATATACCTCAAACCACAGGCGGTTGCATGAACAGCTTATTTAAATAACATTCTGTTCAGAACTGATCGAGATCTCTAACTCTAATCCTAAATGGAATTGTTTGTCCCAATCACATAATTTTAAATCACCTCTAATGTTTTTAAAATACACTATATGGCCAAAAGTCAGTGGACACCCCTACTTATTATTGAGTTCAGGTGTTTCAGCCACACCCATTGCCAACAGGTGCATAAAATCCAGCACATAGCCATGCAATCTCCACAGACAAACATTTAGAATTCAGAATGGTTCGTAAAGAGCTCAGTGACTTTAAACGCGGGACTGTCATAGGATGCCACCTTTGCCACAAGTCAGTTTGTGAAATTTCTGCCCTTCTAGATGTGCCCCGGTCAACTGTAAGTGCTATTATTGTGAAGTGGAAGCGCCTAGGAGCAACAACAGCTCGGCCATGAAGTGGTAGACCACACAAACTCACAGAGCGGGGCCCACGAGTGCTGAAGCGCATAGCGCGTAAAAATCACCTATCATCTGCTGCATCACTCATTACAGAGTACCAAACAGCATCAGCACAAGAACTGTGCGTCGGGAGCTTGTTCGTAGCTAGCCAGCTAGCTAGTTTTACAGCTGAGCAAGCTATATCTTATATCGGGTATCTTATCTGGCTACACAAAGCCTAACAAAGGCAATTGACCCTTCACTAAGCCACGCCCCAAAACCTAAACTGGCCAATCACAGCGCTGTGTTTTACATACTCCGACAGAGGTCCAACAGTTTTTACAAAACCAAAATCAAATCAATTGACATCACCCTTAAATCGTTCATCGAAATGGAGACAGGACTGTGCGGATTGTCTCTTCGCAATGCAATGCTTAAGGGAATGCTGGATGAAGCTCATCAAGTCATCACAGATGTGAAGGAATTAATGAAAGAATTGAATATAATATAATTATGAAGAAAATTAAGCACCTCTATATTACTGGCAAAAATATTTGTTTTGCTATCTGTGTGGCTCCAGTTTTGCATCCCAAGTACATGACGTGCAAAGCTGAGCATGCTGGTAGAGGGTTGCAAAGTGATATTAGTTTGTTGTTCAAATTTGAAGAAGTGGGAGCACCATGCTGGCTCCGAAAGCTTGACAGACTTAGCAACAGTAACTAAGGGGGGCGTGGTTTAGCGAAGGGTCAATTAAACCACGCCCCCTTAGTTATTGTTGCTAAGTCCGTCAAGCTTTCGGAGCCAGCATGGTGCTCACAATATTTCTCCAGGGAGTGCAGTTAGCGACATTGCGAGGATTTGATTTTGGTTTTGTAAAGGAAAAAAAATGTATATCTCCTTCCAACTTCTCTGGGTAACGAGTGTCACTGTTACAAGTGCCCCAGGCACAACGTTTAACCATAATTAGCTAAAAATCCACAAAACCAGCTTGAAAATGAAGAAAATCTCAACATTTCCCGTCAAAGTCAATGGAGTGCAGCAAAAAACTTGTATCTCTGTCGGAGTCTGTCAAATACTGCGCTGTGATTGGCCAGTCTGCGTTTCGGGGCGTGGTTTAGCGAAGGGTCAATTACGGCTAACCTGTCTCACGACGGTGGTTATCATCTCGCTCTATCAACCCTGAGTTTTCATGAGCTCGTGCACACAAAAGGCGGTGTTTGTAACACAGCCAATTGCATGCAACATGAACAGATCGAGAGCACTGTTTCACTCAGCAGGGGCCTGTCTCAGGAAGCAAGAAGCAACCCGGTTGAAAGTGAGCCACAGTCATGAGACCGAAAACCCAGGCTTAAGCCCAAAGTTAGTTCGCTAAGTTAGTTGCTCTACTTAATGAAACAACTTAGATTGATACTGGATCTGCGTCACAGGAAAGTTTGCTGGCTACGTCCTGTGGCAAGCGTTGCCAAAATAGACCGCTTCTACACACACAATCCTCTATAGCTAAAACAAAAAACTTGCTCAATGAAATTGGGGTTAAATTGAATGCTCAGACACACAATTTATATTGAACCATCACAGGAAAATAATAGCGGGCTATATGCATGCTTGTTTGTTAAAACGTTATTATTTGATGGCAATATTAACACATTTTGTAATGGTAGTGTGGGAGAAAAAAAAGAGGGGCTTGCATTCATGAACTCTGTGTTCTGTCCCTATGTTTCCAATAGAACATTTTATGTAATTTAATATCTGCACAAGGTCTAATTCCTGTATGGTTTGCTAACCGGGCCAATAACATTCCACTAGACACATAAATAAAGCCACTGTTAGTCTATTATCAGTATGTCAATTAAAACAGAAATATCGCCTACATGCCCGCTTGGAAGTGAGACACCAAGAACTTTAAATTAAACAGATGTGTTAGGCATATAAATTATGCAGCGGCACAAAGCTCGTTATACAAAAAGATACAATAATTATGTCTAACATGAATTTAAATTCGAAGGCCCGAGTGTTCATTTGTGCAGTCGTGAAACTGTCTCTGTCCGATGAGGTAATGATTATGTGTACGGGAGAGATCCGGACCGTCCGGTCTGGAACTCTCAAGGTTCTGCTGCTATAGTCTGCAGTTCAAAGTAACCAATAGCCCTTCCTCACTAGAGAAACGACCATGGAAGAAGTCCACCAAGACTCACCCGTTACTGGGATTTTCGAGTCCAAGCGGAGAAAACTTTGAGGGCACAGAAGAAGAGAGAACGCGGATCAAGTTAAAGAAAATGCATTTCGCCACGCTTAAGTATTTACCTTTGTATCAGAGATTTTGCTAAATTCACTGCCGAAATGTGTGGCGGATAGATTATAAACCCCTGGAATTGGGCTATCTGCATAAATCGTGTGGGAACAATGTAACCATATATCAAATAAGTTGTTATCACGATATATACATGTCTATATAACCATACAGTGCACAGTTAGGTCAACTGAAGTGTCTGTTTATCTTTGTTTATTTAGTTTTATTAAAGAGTGATGAACCAAGAATAAAAGGATGGAAATGTAACCGAAACGAGAAATAAAATGATCACGAGGGGCAATGGAATGTGATGAGATCATTGAAGAGGAGTTGAATCAGGGGGTGTAATGATGACGTAGAGCTCAGAGGCAGGGGGTGTGACAGGTTTAAAACTGTGGATGCAGGAAATGGTTGGGGCTTTTTTGTGCAAACCAGCCACATGTTTCTTGTAGATGATTTCGCATTGTGTACAATAAAACCCAATTATATCAGACTCTGAAGAACGTGTTGTTTATTAAGAAGTATTGAATGTGGTTTAGGATCTCTCAGTCTAACTGGCCCTGGCTGAGATTTGATTCTCCACAGTAGAATGTGAGAATGTTTTAAATATGAGTCATCTGAGCAAGTCATAATCCAATAATGTTTATTTTATTGTTCTATTGCTATTATTTTTTATGAGTTAGACAATAATGAACTATTTTTATTGTTCATTATTTCTTGTTTATTTTGTATTCTTCTTATTATCATTATTATTGTTATGGTTTACTATTTGTTAGTATTGATTATTAGGCTTATTAAGTCTTCCTTTCGTCACACAATGTTACTATATCGCCACTTTGCTCAATCGGAACAAAACGTGGCAAAATCACTATATGGGGATAAATAATAATTATACCTTATTTTCTCTCAAATGATCTAATGCTTCTCATCTCAAGAAGCACATGCATCTTTTGTTTCACTATGTAGAGGCTCTATCCCCTTTCATTGAGCAATATTTTGTTTTTGCTCGAGAGGATCATTTGTGTGTAGAAATGGTCAATTTTGGCACCGCCCACCATAGGAAGTGGCCAGGAAAACTTCCTGTGATGCAGATCTGGGTTCAATGTAAGTTGTTTGACTAAATAGAATGTCTAGGCATTCCATTTCACCCTGCTTTCATTGAGTGAGTTTGTAATACTTTTCTTGGAGGGTATGTATTCAAGAATACATCATTTTGCTCAGAAACTTGTTTTTTTCATAATAATGTATTATTTCTTAAGTACATGTTTGCATGTTTATTTGCATCAATATTCGCAGATTTATTTTTAATTTTTAATATTGCTATCTTAAATGGTTAAAATGCAGTTTACATAATATGGATAAAGTTTGCACTTTTATTCTGAAATTTCTGCTCTTCGACAACACCAGAAGTTAAAACCTTAAATCCGCTAGCTGCACGCCACTATTCGTGCTAGGCATTTTCCACGGCGGCCAGTGGGACCGGGGTCTGTTTGTGCGTAAAAACTATTTGTTTATTTTTTACATATGTATGTATGCCATTTTACTTGCTAGAAATACTTTACAATAACATTGTTGATAACTAGTTGGCTAACGTTAACGATATCGCTAAATGATGGTGGCCTTTGTCTCTTGCTTCGTCTATCACCGAATGTCAGATTACTAACATTATTCTGAAGGCTTGATCGAACCGTGTACCTTGAGCAGTATGTTACATTTACTACATTTGTGTCAGCTTCGTCAGCAGTATCTTATAAAAACAAACATGGCAGACTTTCTGTTGTATTTGATTACGTTATAAACCGAATTGATAGTGAACCTGCACCGACGTAAAGTAAATGTAAGCTATCTTAATACCTAGTTAGCTGTACTAGCTAGCTAACTTAACATTATGAGTTTGTTGAATCATTAGGGGACCAAGCACCGTAGGTGTGGAGGCACTCTGTGGTATTGACCGCGATGGAATTGGTTTAACGTTTTACTTTCGCGACAAATACTATAAACTCATACTGTCTAAACGCGGTAACATGGCACTTTTATTTGAGTCGAAGTGAATTGTGATTTGTTTTGAGGTAAACATAATTGTTAATTTCAAAAAATGTAAATGTGGGTATTATTTGGCGCAAATAAAGGCAATATCTGGTCAAGATGGACAACTGTAACAGCTAGACTTATCCAACTTTGAATGAATTAGAGAACACGGGTTAAATGTAATGGGTTATTGAAACCTCTCAAAAATATGTGAAAATAGAACAAATTTTAAAATACATGGTTTTCAAAGGATGTGTACCCAATAACTGGTGTATATGGAATGCCATAGACTTACCAAATTTGGACTAAATTATACAACACAACCTATGGTTTAAATGTAATAGGAAAAAAACGGAACGAAAATGGAACAAAGTGGAAAACATGATTTTCAAAGGATTTGTACCAAAGAACTGACCTTTAGGAATTGAAATTACATTAATTCAGTCCACCTTTGGCAAGGGTAGCTACTATGGGTTGCCAACTTAGACCAGATCATGAGTATTGTTCCTATACAAATACCTGTTTTTTTCATCTTTGTCCCATTTTCATATTTTTGAGAGCGCCGAATCCCATCCCCATCCCAATCCCAATCCCATCTCTTTCATCTAAACAACATTTTCACAACTTTTAGAGGGGTTTCACAATTGTATTAACCCATTACATGACATTTAATCTGTGTAATGTGATGTTTAATTCAGTCTACTTTTGTAACTGCTGGTGTTGCCCACTTAGACCAGATCATGAGTATAGTTCCGATACAAATGCATGGGTCATTACATGTCAATTAATCTGGGCCTGACACCAACTGTCTCAGATCTAGCTTCCAGTGTATTGGGGAGAACAAAGTTATGTAAAAAGGCGCTCCTTAAGCATTTTACATGTACATTTATATTTTAGGCATTTATCAGATGCTCCTATCCAGAGCGACTTACACAGTTTACATTTCTTTACATATAATCCATTTATACAGCTGTACATTTTTACTGAAGCAATTCAGGTGAAGTACCTTGCTCAAGGGTACAACAGCAGTGCTCCACCTGGGAATTGAACCAGCAACCTTTGAGTTACAAGTCCAGTTCCCTAACCATTACACTACCATGCCGCCCTTTTCTCGTGAAACCATTTATCGGTTGTATAGATAAAAGTAAAGTAATTTTTCTCTTTGCTGTAAATCTAATTTAAACAACATCAAAACTACAACTCATATTTGGACCAGCTTTAAGTTCTATCATATTAAATGAACCATGGAATCCAAAATAACAACCAAAAGCCTCCCATTAAGCCTCTGAACCACACAGTCTATCATATCATTTTTTAATGTCTGACAAGTATTACAGAGCTCATCTTTTCAAATTAATTTCTACATTACTGGCAGATTGTTCTGGTTGAAAATTGTGATGGTTATATTTTCCAGTCAAGTGATATGTACATACAAGTTTTGTTGTCTCATTCCTTTAGAATGTTAATTTATATTGTAAAACTGGGTGAGAGAATGGCCTCTTTCTACACATCACTAATACAATGAAGGGTTTTGTTTAAGTGTATGCTATACCCACATTTAATTTGGGTGTATATGGATGGATATTGTTTATTTTTCAGAGCTGCCTCTCATGATTTGTGGCTTTCAGGCCTAGGTGGGAGACACTTTCTTGTTCCAAACTTTGCTGATGTTTCATTTTGTTGGATGTTTTGGTGATCATAAGTATCCACTTAGTGTATGATTGCTCTACTCAGCTTGACCAGGGCCGTGTTGGCCAGCACATTTCCAGGTAGATTCAGGACAGGCCTTCATGGTAACTGTAATGGCTTAGCCACCCACTATACCTCACCCTGTCTGGCGATCCCGTACTTTGCCTGTTTCTGCCTCCCATGACTAGGACAAGGGGTTGGGTTTTAGGAGACTCTAAATCATATTAATTCTAATGCTATGTAGGTATGTTAAAACCAACCACAAATGAAAGAAGACTCAACTGCAAAAAGACTATTTTAATCAACAAATTACTACTACTTTTATGGCCTATGTCCTATCCAATACTCACCATCATTGTTAGCTGAAATTGTTGCAATTTTAACCTTTTCAGGCGGCAGTGTGGTGCAATGGTTAGGGAACTGGGCTTGTAACGTTAAGGTTGCAGGTTCAATCCCCAGGTGGGACACTGCCATTGTGCTCTTGAGCAAGGTACTTAACTTGAATTGCTTAGGTTAATATCCAGCTGTATAAATGTATTGTAAAGAAATGTAAACTGTAAGTCACTCTGGATAAGAGCATCTGCTAAATGCCTGTAATGTAATGAAAGTGGTGCAAAGTGATTGAGTTCCAAGCTGTGGTGCTCTCAATAATTTATTTGAGAATGTTTTGCAAAGTTACTAAGTCATTGGGCCTCATTTATCAATAATTTCATAAATATGCACGTAAGTTTTCCCATAAAATTATACGAACTAACAACTTCCGCAGCATTTATCAAACGTTCGGAGACACTTCAGTTTAATTGTATCCTGTGCGTATGTTGATAAATCCCAAACAGTCGTAAATTGGAATCATGTTCACGGTCCCTTAATTAACATAATGGAACCACCTCTGAAATACTATATATGGCAAAGCAGGAAACCCACAAAGATGATCCTCAGGTGAGAAATGGCATCAGAGGCAGAAGAAGAATTTATCAGATGCAGAGGAAATACTAGATACTGTTCAGAACAAAAATGTATTATTCTGTAGCAGAAGCAGTGGGGTTTCTGCTCCACAAAAGGTCCAAATTGGGCAAGAAGACAAGTTAATAGTGTTTCATCTGTTGAAGGCAATGTACAAGAAGTCAAACTTATGGTTTGATATGAAACTAGAAAATAAAAAACGAATAACTGCATACAGGCAAAAAATTAAAGGCACTGAAGGAGGCCAAGGAACACCAGATAAGCTCTCCCAAACAGAGGAGCGCATCGATGCCATCATTGATGAGGTGTCGCTGTCTGGTATTATTCCAGAAGGAGAATAATAGGCAAAGGTGTCGGTGAATTGAGCTTTAATGCGCACATGGGTACAATCTGTGGCACCGATTGTTTTAGGAAGGCCAGCCAAATTGAAAAAGGCCTGTTTGACACCAATTTGGCTCTGCGCACTATAGGGAAATCGAATATACTACGGGGCTAGTTTAACAATAGAATGAAGCACACCGGGCAGTATGTGGCTCATGGAGGGTTTGGATATTCCAGAATGGTCGCCAATCTCCTTTTGGAAAGTGTCCGTGGCCAAAAAGCCAAGCACCGACAGCACTTGGACATGTGTTGTAATGGCATAAGATCTTCTTGTTTGCCTCATGAAGTCTGGCTCTAAGATGTTGCACAGCCTCAATAGAAGGGTTCTAGGGAATTGGAACCGGCTCATGAGCCACTTGTCATCCTCGGCAAAAAAGTCAAAGTTTGATGTGCAGAAATTTTGTATAATTGCTGCACATCGGTACGCAAAAAACATTAGCAGAAACATTTCCTAACTTCCACCCGATACGCATAGCACTTATTACATATCATGTATTGTCTCGCAGACCTCAGATTTGTTAGGTGTTTCTACAACATGGGTGCCACAAGTCCATTTATTTGAGCATTTGGGCATAATATTGAAAGAGTGCAGTCCATTGGTGTGCTCCCGAGTGGTGCATCCCATTGAGGCGCTGGTAGGGGGACTAAAGGAGAATTTCAGTCAGCAGGGTAATCTCCCTACCTCATCACTTAATAACATGTCTTCTGTGCCCAATTGGGATTGGGCACACCAATTTTGGGTGAAACATGGGGAGGAAAAAAAATCAGCATTTGTGCAATTGAGTGGAACTAAATCCCAGATTTCACAATCAATGCCAAGTTTGGAACGTAAGACTTGGAGCCGCGCCATACCAGTGCATCTTAATTCTACCATGATTCATAAAAAAATTGTCACAGCGGGCAGTAGTTTCCTGATTTACCCCTGTTTTTCTTATTTTTTATATACATGTAGGCCAAAACACTAAACAATCTTCTCGTGAACAATTGACCTGAAATTTTGCACACATGGTCCTTGGATAGCCCTTTATGTTTGTTCATAATGCATTTGTTAGTAAAACAGGGCTCTATAGGTTTTTCAAATTAAATGAAACTTGACTGTTTTGTACAAGATTTGTATATACCATTTTGACTCATTTTGGTCTGGCTAAGTAAAGTGGTCATCAAATGCTGTTGTTCAGGTGTCGGTGGCAAAAAACATCAGGGAGTTCTTAGTTCTGTCGTCTTTACTTTTTACATTGTGCATGTAAGGAATGGAATGACATTAACACCATTACCCACTCCCAAATCTGCTTACAGAGTAAACATTGCTTATTTATTTGTTTGCTTGTTTGGCACTAAAGACTGTTCCAAAATAAAGATGCTCTTGGACATGGTCTGTAATTTGACAAGCAGGTAGGCTCAAATGCTGTTCAATCTGGCCTGGAGACACAAGAACAAGCAGCATGATGTGTACCAACATTTTAAAGAATAACTGGCTTACAGTTTAATTGTTGCAATCTTCAATATGAACTATAACAATATTTCAAATTAAATTAAATCAAATCCATTAATGAACCACATCAGAGCTATTGTCTGAAACGGACTAATCAATATTTGCATATTCCTAAAAATATTACTGAATGAAACCTTACATTTTAATTGTAGCAGTTGCCATACATGAAACCCTCCGTATTTGTATTTTCTTTATATTAAAGAAATTGGCGAGAATGTTTAAATTAGAGGATTTGAGTGTCCACCTCACAAACCTTTTGATGGAGGCCCTGCGGGAGATTTTGAATGCAGTGGGAGAGTGTTCTACAGTACAATCAAGAATAAGCCCAAATGAAGAGAGAACATTTGAGTCTCAGAAAGAGGCTACAGGAACTTGGATTCATGCTGCAGACAGGTGGGTCTTCTTAAAGTGCCTTTTTGTCTGCAAGCCTCAGATTGCTGACCTTGAGCACACATTTTTGCAATAATATTTTAAACATTTTAAGTCAAAATAAATTATATATTTATTTTTTAATATATGTATTTATTAAAATTATATAAACTCCATATTATTACATGTATTCACAGCTTTTAATGATATTGCATGTTTGAATATACCATGAATTGTATGATTTAACTAATTACCACAGCTTTGATCCTTTGTCTTTTATCATTCCTCCTAGAACCTGCTTGCCAAAAGTCCAACCTCAATAGTGGGAAGAAGACCTGCCTTGAACAGCATAACCATGAACAGAAAAAGAACCCAGTTCTAAAGCAGGACACGGTATCTATACTGAGGACTGGAGGTGGCCGGGAATTGCCAGGGGAGCGGAAGATACAATGCATCAAAGCAGACTTCTGTAACTCAGTGATACATGATGGGGCCTAGGACCATGTGTTCTGCACAGGGAGTTGGCGCATTGGCATCTGAGTGTGAACCTCCAAGGTATGATTCAACCGAAATGGTGATTGTTCCTGTCCATCTGTGATTGAGTCTTCCCATGCAGAGGATACTCCCCAGAAAGATTCCCTGAACCCTTCAGATCAAATGTCCTCATTCTGCCTGGAAATCACATTTTTAATAGCAATGCCAAGTCAAATCATAAAATCACACACTGTGATGCCGATCGTGGATCTCTGCAAGAAGGCAGCCCTCATCCACAAACTTGCAATTGGCTACTGCGGACAGAAGTGTGTCTCAAAATGTCAAATCAGGTGGAGAAGATTGTACATAAGAATTTGTGGGTAGGGCATTCCCTGGTGAAGTTCACAAGAAGAAAAAAAGGCTGTGTGGCATATATCCATAATGGTTGAAGAGCTAGCAGTGGCAGGTGCATTCAGACCAGCTTTGGTTGTTCAACATGCTGTGTCAACCTCTGCAGGAAAGGGAAGTGCTTTCAGGAATTCCAGAACCCATTGTAATATACTGTCTTTACCTTTCCACAGGGTTTCCATTTAACAATTATTACACTTAATTTACCAAATTGTAGATGCTTTGATGGAATAAAATAAGTATTTTTACGGACAAGAAAATTCATAGTTAAATTGTAACCAATGATGAAAACAAAACGGCAGCAGCAAGCTGATGCTTGTTTGAGAGCTTGCATCTGGCATATACATGCACAAGTGAATCGTATTCCCCCAAATTCCCTACACTATGAACATTCTCAACGTTGTGCCCGTTTACTAAAGAGATGGAATGTTGAGGAGAAACTGAAAATGAATGAAAACTGATTAAAATGTATGTAATGTAAACCTTGCTTTCCATGTTCTTAAGCATGACTTAAGAATAAATAATAAAAGGGTAATTTAGTATTCAATGTCCTGTTTTGAGAATTCCTCCTCATGCATGTCCCACCACTGTAAGCCATGTGTTGCAGATTGTTGGTCTGTGTCCAACAAATAAAGAAATATTAAAAATAACTCGTGTTGTCTCATTTGTGTCAACCCTACTGAGAATGTGGCTTTAAATAAATTGAAATAAATTAGTCATCAATAGTGATATTGTCGCTGTCATGTATATTTTTGCATATAGTGCATCTTATCTATTAGTTACATTTAAAAGGGTGAGAAAAGAGTGTTCATGGATCAGAACTTGTAGACCTTAGTGATACTTAGAGGTGTTGACCAAGTAAATATAGTAATATATCAGATGCAGATGCAGAGTATCTGGGTTCATTAAAGGTTTTTCTGCATGGCAGTGACATTGTACAGGAAGTTGTTGGAATTTCAAAAGACCCATTAAAGCATGCTTTGATGAATGTAAAGTTGGAGGTTAGAGTACTGCAGTGGGATGGTGGAATGATAAAGGGAACATTATAATTCACCATCTCTCATTTTCTGAATGTTTTCGGTTGCATTCATGTAAATGTGTTCAGGGGTTGAACTCTTTAATGTGCTTGCAAACCATTGAACGTCTCTTACTTTAAGAGTAATGCTGCTACCCAGGGAGAGAGGGCTTCAGTCAGTAGGGTTTCCCTCCCCCCACCCCTCACGCACTAATGACCCTGCTGGTCGATGACGTATCTGCACCTGTGATGTTACTAGTCTTCCAGCACTGTAGCTTGTTGACTTAGCTGGTAGCTTGCAGAGTGAGGAGCCAATTGGCTGACCTTTTTTCCAGAGGGTGCAAATGCCAGCTCTCACCCTGGAGGATGTTGTAGCAATGGGAAGAGTCTAAAATAGTGATTGGGTATTCCACATTTAAGAGAAGGGGGAGTGATGATGGTTTAGGGTGGGCACAACGAATGATGAATGGCAATCTTCTCAAATTCTCATCATATTTTTCATGTTTTACAGAAATCTTACATAATGTCTAAAATAGAGCGTTTGAATGCCCGTGTGGCCAAGCTCTTAACGGTGGCTGTTCATGAGGTATTGGAGGTGGTGAGAGAGACGGTTTCGGAGTACCAGGAGAAAACTGCCCGAACACAGAGAGAGAATGAGAGTCTCAGACGGAGGCTGCAGGAACTGCAAGACAAGGTGAAGAGAGTGAGCACAGGTGAGTCTTCAGAGGCTGTAGAGTAGAGGTATTAGGTGGGCATTTCATTTAAATTTGTGTTCAGGAATCCATTGAATTTTGATATGGATAACACATGTACACACTATTTCATTAGAGGTCATGGGTACTTTGTGTGTACACAAAATGAGTTATGGTTCAGAGATGCTGCTAAGTATTGTTTGTCTTGTTTTATCTCTCTCCAGCTCCTCTCCCGGTCTCTGGGGGAAAGTCTCTCATAGAGCAGCAGCACTGTGAGCAGGAATGGAGCTCCAGTCTGAGGCAGGACACAGAACTCATACTGACTGGAGAGAAACAGGAGCTCATTGAGGAGCACGTAATCGGACAGAGAGAAGAGGAGGGCAGTGGACTGGAGTCAGATCACATGGCAGATTCAGAGTTTGAGTGTGGTGTCTTGGTATTGAACTCACCGGAATCTGACATCATTAATACAATTCGAGAGACCGCAGTGTCAGTGTTCAAAACTCAGAATGTTAAAAGTGACACTGATCTTGACTCAGTCAATATGCTGTCTCCAAACAATTCAAGTCTGGACTTTCAAACCCACCTGACTTCTTCTGAAATCAAAATAGAGGCAGAACCCCAAGAATATGTCTCAACCCATCAACACGGTAAGCAAAAGCCATTTTATGGTTGTGACTCAAGTATCATCACACCCCACACTGAACCCACTCCAGGTGCTCAAGAAATTGACTCAAGTTCTTATGGACTGGTCTACATTCACTCTGATTTCAGTTTTGAGAAAGATAGTAGGACTGTATTGGATCGTAAAAAGCAGCACAAGCAACATCACCGGAATGAGGAACAATACCACTGCATCCTGTGTGGGAAGACATTTGATCGAGTAGGAAATCTCAGGATACATCAGCGATGTCACACAGGGGAAAAACCTTTCTGCTGCATGCAGTGTGGGAGACAGTTCGGTCATGCTGGTGACTTTAAAAAACACAAGAGAGTGCACACAGGAGAGAAACCGTACTGCTGTGCTGTGTGTGGTAAGGGTTTCAGTCAGTCGGGATATCTGAAAATACATCAGCGATACCACACAGGGGAGAGACCATACAGCTGCCATCAGTGTGGGAAAAGCTTCAGTCAGTCAAGTCACCTTAAAAAACACCAGAAAATTCACATTGGTCAGATACCCTAGTTTTTAACCGGAGGAGTAGAAGCAAGTCTGTCAAGGCTGAAAGTCACCAATGAGTTAGTTTGTAGCCCCTTTTCCATAAAACTTTTAAATATGCTAGAATTTATACACATTAAAATTGTTGAAAACTCAGATTCAAATGATATAAATTAACTTAAATGAAAAATGTGACATGCTACACAGGCTCTGGGTATATACAATGATAGTGGTGCAGCCAGTGCTTCAGAAGAAGTGAAGATGGTGGAAACTGCCAAAACTACACATGGGAAGAACTGTGCTTATGCTCAACATTTTAAAAGAAAGTATGTTTTATTAAATCATATGCATTGCCATGATGGACAGAAGCACTACATTGGACTTTTTAAAAGTTGTACCACAAATGAAGGCCAAACAAACTGTTTAAGAGTGGCTTATTGTAAAGCTAAACAACAAAATAACACCTGTGGGTAAAACAAACAACTTTTCTCACTTTTTTATTATGAGTACCATTTTGGACACCAACTATAATCAATGATCATAGTCAGCTAGCATACTATTGTATAATACAATGTTCTGAATACCTGTCTGCTCAAATAACAGAATATTAATGAGATAATTCAAGTAAACTGCATATTGAATATTCACTTATAAAGAATATTCCATATATTCTTAGCACTTGTGTGCATATTAATTAATGAAATTAATTAAAACATTACAACTAATAAGTGAATTAAAAGCATTATTTTGTATTTATGTGACACCCAAAAATGTGACCAGGCAAGATTGTTGGATAATCCAAATAAAATAAAATTTCCAGTTGGCTTTAGCAAATATAATTTTAACAAGAACACATTTATTGATTAGTCTTATAAGTTGTTTTTTCTTATTACTAATTGGCTTAGTCCTCAGATCTTATTGTGCATGATCCATACAGTTAAAGGTACAGCTGTGTTCACATGGAGTTTTTAAAGCTTTGCTTCGCTTCAGAAACCATTGATTTCAGAGCTGCCAAGAGTCATCTAGTCTTGCAAATCTGAAAGCCTTGTAACAGAGTATTGTGGCATAAAATGTGAAACATTATAGGAAAACTTTCTAGAGATCGGCTTTCCCTTTTTTGCTTTACCTTCTTGTATCATTTTGATTACTGGCGGTAATGTATCAAGCAGATTTGTATGAGAAATTTATGGAAAAGGTGCTACAGCAACCTAAAAGTATAGACGTTAAAGAAACAGACAGATGGTGCTGTGTCTGTAGCTTTATACAATTTGTTTGTAGATAGTTTATGATATTAATGATCAATATTTGCTCATTTTATGTTGGAGAATAAAAGTATGATCTACTCGGTCCTGGTTCAATTGATTGGTTAGAGCAAATACAGTAGGCTCCGTTTTTATTCACACCCTTGATAAAGATGAACAAAAGAGATCGTATAAAATAAACTACGTAAGTAATGAGGTATATTTTATGCAAAAAAAATTCAGAACATTTGAACGGTTCACAAATTATAATTTGTTTCCCATAAAAATCTCAGAATCACAAATATTCACACCACTGTTATCAGGACTTTGTGGTTCCAGTAGTAACCTTCTGTAGTGTCGTACAAAGTTATGGAACTTCTTGGGAGGGATCCTCAACCATACCTCCATGCAGAATTGTTTTAGTTCCTTCAGGTTCTTGGGTTGATGTTTCTGGACTGCTTTTTTGAGTTCAAACCACAAATGTTCAATTGGATTCAGGTCTAGAGACTGAGATGGCCACGTCAGGACATTGATCTTGTGCTCTGTCAACCATTTCTTAGTTTCTTTGGATGTATGTTTGCGATCGTTGTCTTGTTGGAAGGTCCAGTGGAGCCTACTGTACCACCACCCACTGCGGCCTGTAGGACAGAGAATTGACTATGTTTGACCTAGCTTGTTTTGTTTTAATTATTGTTTCTTTTGACAAAAAAATAATGGTTTGCTGTACAAAAATGTAATTTATGTTGTCTTAAATGTGTTGTGCCAATGGTTGAATTGAGTTGAAAACATAATAAAAGACTATACATAAATTCATCATTCTCCTTGTGAGTCTTTGAAAAAGGTTGGGTTGTCCAAAATGTCACTTATTTTGCAAGTTTGCAAGCATTTGGAGAGAAGATGACAGGTTGATCTGTGAGTTGTTTTATTCCAGTCTTTGGTTGTGGATTGTTTCTCCTGATTCCATGTTCAAGGTGGATCGGCACAATGAAACACAATTAGTAGGAAGGTAATTACCTAATTGACCCTTTGTTTGAATAAGCCTAAATAATAAATTGACCCTATGAGGTAGGTAGTAGGCTATGGGACCTACCTCTGTAATAAGGATAAACTACAAGACAAGACACCAGACTAGTTTAAGTTAACCCAGAAGTGGTAACTCAGAATAAGTTTGGGGCAAGGCTAACTCATTTCTTTGACTAAAAAACCCACGATGGAAGACTCAGTAAAACAGTGCCAGTTTGTGTCCAGAATTGTTTCGGAAGAAACCTAAATGAACAAGCCACTGAAGAAGGACCAGCCAGTGATTCTTTGCCAGAATTCCAACAGCAACAGCACACAGCTGGAAGACCTCAGCATCTGGCCAAAGGACCATACATTTCTATGTTGGCCAAAGTATGCAACCACAGAAAAACCTTTGTTGCTGCAATGGGTTTAGTATCAGGAGATACTAAACCCATTGAGATGATTCACCTGACTTTGTTTTCCTCTGGAAATAAGTGTTCAAAAGTACAGATATCTCCAATCCAATAACTGAAATTTAAATTATAGATTTTTTGGCTATAAGCAACCTGTGATCTCTATGGTTATCTTTTGATTATGTATTTGAACAATTATTATATATACACAAAGTTTTTAGAGCATTCAAGCTGTATAACTACTTTTTGTTATCAATTAAAATGTAACATTGTTATGGTGGAGAGGCGCACCACCATTTTGGATGATCGTTGTGGTCCCAGCAAGCATTGTGCTAGTCATGTTCCGTGATTTATTATTGTTTGTTCATTGTGAGTTTTAGAATGTTTGACATTTTTGTTCTGCAGTCTTGTTAAAGACTGGTGTGACTGAATGGTGTACATGCATTACACTTTAAAAATAAAGCATTTACTTTGCATGTGTTTTCTGCCTATAGCTGAGTAATGCAGTAGGTTAGCAAATGTTAGATTGATGTCAGCAATGGGACATGTTCAATATGAGCACAAGAGACAGGGTCAGGATAAGATAAGATATACTTTATTGTCCCCATAGGGAAACTCGTCTTGGACTCGTCCGTCTATGCTTACATAAATAAATACAAACAAACATACATACATACATACATAGTGCTATCAGTAAGGAGACCAAGCAAAATATCTCCAACGATAGCCTCGGGAGAGCTCTCCCCAGCTGTATGAATAAGCTACAGCCACTGCTTCCCTCCTGGACATAGAGGTGGCTGATCCCAACCCTGTACTTTATCCCAGTGGCCTGACAAGGATGCCCTCCCTGCAGAGAGAGGAGCTGCCTTTTCGCAGCAGAGAGATTCGGCACGTCCAGCAGAAATGAGTGAAGGTGCCCCTCACACTCAAACAGCCATCAAGATACCACATTGCAGCAGATTGGAACCATGGGAGTCACACCTTTCACAATTTCAGCTGGCAGCATGGCACAACAGATGGCTCACATGAAATAGCAGTCCCTCTGACCCTGCAAGTGCTTCTGAATCTTAGCTCTGCCCAGCAAAGGGACTATACAGCCTGCTGCTGCAGCATTTTGGGAGACCATTAGAGAAGTTGAGCGGTTGGCAGTGACAGGAGAGTCTTGGGATTCTTAAATCCTAAATCGCTCTGCATACCAAATGATTAATATCAAAATGATGCCAAGTTACAACTAAATGCTCACCAATATATTTGATGTGGGAAGCATTGCTTAGGAACAGTGTTGGTTTAATTTCTGAAATATTGTAAAACACCTAAACCACCTGGTAGGTGGGGGCTAATACTGAATTGAACAGTGTAGACTTTAGCTGCCAGTTTTTTTCTTTTTCTTTTACCATTGAGCTGAAATGGTCAGGCATCAGAGGATAAGAACGCACCACAAACCAAGCAAATTCATAAACAGAGAAACTAGTCAGGGCTTACTAAGAGTCCATGGTTTAGGAGGACAAAATAACTATTATTATTCAAATAATAAGGGACTTGGACACAGACAACACTGAACACTAAGAATTTCATTAATTACATCATCAGGAGACTGTGGGACCACAAGTTCACCACAATATATTGCTGAAAGTGTAGTTGTAACTTGGCATTATTTTTATATAAATAATTTAGGATGGAAATGTAGGAATTGTATTGCATGTATTGTATGCTTTTTGAGTAACTTGGCTTATTTTTCAGTTGAAAATGTTTTTGTTGAGTTATTTTTTACATATTTTTGTCCTGTACAGTTCAACTAAAAGCTCTTGATATGACAAAAGTAGACTCATTGTGTCATGTTTCAGTTTTAACTTCATTTGATCTGTTCCATCCACTCACTTTCCTTTTAATAAAAATAATAAATTCGCACTTGGTATGCTAGGAGCATTCACCAGACACAAGACACACTGCAGTAGTACATGGAAGATGTTCTTCCAGGGCAATTAAATAACTTTGCTGGACCATGAGGGTGGATGAATGGTATTTGTACATCTGCTTCCTCATTACTAACTTTCAATTCAAGGTTGTTACAAAAATATGGCAGAAAGTAACTGATTCAGTTGTCAATTCCCTTCAGATCTATAAGGAGTGTGCCACACTCATATTTTCCTAACAAATGTAGGAAAATATGAGAAGCATTGCTTTGGAACAGTGCTTGTTTAGTTTTTGTGAAATATATTGATGAAAGTTGTAATCTTGATACCAATAATTTGGTACGCAGACCAAATTTAGGAATTGTATTTTACAGATGTAAAGACAGGATATGCATTGTATATATTTTTGGACATTGAAAATGTTTTTGTTGAGATATCACATCTTTTTGAATTGTAGCATACATTAGGGGTAAGGATATTAATATCATGGTATTTATTATACTGATACACAGATTGGACCCACATGCAGACACTGACACAGAGGATGAGATAAGGTGAGGGTATTTATTATATACAGGGACTGGGGTAGGGAAACGATGGTGAGGGCAGACAAAGGAGGCAGGCAGGCAAGGAAGTGGGCAGGCAGGCAGGCAAGGAAGCTGGCAGGCAGACAGGCAAGAAAGACATTTGACATTTACATTTTAATGTAGATGAAAGCAGGCAGGCAGGCAAGGAAGTGGGCAGGCAAGGAAGCGGACAGGCCGGGAAGCTGGCTGGCAGGCAGGGAAGCTGGCTGGCAGGCAGGGAAGCAGGGAAGCTGGCTTGTAGGCAGGCAAGCAGGGAAGCTGGCTTGTAGGCAGGCAGGGAAGATGGCTGGCAGGGAAGCTGGCTGACAGGCAGGTAGGGAAGCTGGCTTGTAGGCAGGTAAGCTGGCAGGCAGGCAGGCAAGGAAGTGGGCTGGCTGGTCCGTGGGCAGGCAGGATGGCAAGCGACTGAAGAAGCAAAACAGGCAGGCGAGAAGTTAACCACTGAAGCGGAGAGACAGAACGATCTGACGAGGAATGAAGGAGAAACCGGGGTTGACTGCAGGGCTGATGATAATTGATGGCAGGTGAGTAGGCAGCGCAGGTGTTGCAGATCTGTTGCAATCAAGTAGGGAGCCGGAGAATGCAGAGGAGGAAGCCGCGCCCACATCACACACACAAACACGAAACTGACAGGGAGAACAGGGACACAAGGAAAAGGGAAGGGAAAACGCGAGGAAACATACAAAATAACAAAGTTGCGGTCATGGCCGTAACAACATTATTGTTTTAATATATTTATTTGAACTATTCAGGGTATCAAATATGACTTTCACTGAATTAATAAGTAATTGCTGAATATGTTCTAGAGATTAGAAAGAATACAGCAGATAAGGATGACCTTACATCCCTGGCAAATGTACAAATGTGTATAATACTGTATATTGATATTCAGGTAATGTAATCATAGAATGTGCGTTCACTGTGTGGAACGAGGGCATGGCATCTGTTTGCTGCAAATGTTGAAGTTGTGTGGGAGTTGATAGATAGTCATATATTGGAACAGATCATCAAACTTGAACGGATCGATTATGATGTTACAGAAGGTAATCCTTAGGGAGAAAGTAGCTGGCAATTCTATCTATGTTACTATGTGTTGTTGTTGAATTCCTCAGTTAATTCAAAGAATACATCATTAAACATGCAGTTTTAATGTGAGCATTGCTCTTTTAAACTGTAACATTAGTAGGAAGCCATCCTTCCCAAGCTAGCTAACTTCTATGGGTGAGGACGGCAACAAGTTAGCAGTAGATGGCTGGCTAACAAACTGTAAATATTATGTCACTGGGAGGGGCCTCGGGTTGCGTAACGGTCAAAGCATTCACCCGGAATGCAAGTTGCCCACTGCAGCCGCAGTTCGACACCTGGCTGCGCCAGCCTGACTCTGGCCAGGAGCCCTGGACAGGGGTGAAGATTGGCTGTCTGCCCCAGGGGGAGGGGGGAGGGAGAGCCAGCACAAGCTCGCCGAGAAGCACGAAGGGCATCCCTGTAAAGTAGGTGGGTGAGTTCCGTCTCGGAGGAGGCGGATCATTGCCGGCCTCGGGGTATTAGCTTGACTCATAGTGATGGGCGGTGGGCTCGTGGGGGAGGGTGAATTGAAAGAAATAGAGGGTACAATTGGCCTGGGAGAAAAATGGGGAAAAAATCTGAACAAATTAATTATATATATATATGTATTATGCCACTGGAAAGCTAGGTTGTGCGCTGTTGACTCTTGTTAATGAAACAGTATAGCTAGTTAGCTAGTTAGTTAGTTAATGAGGCAGCAATGTAGGTATGGGATATGACCCACCAACCCATAACTTGGCGGATGGCATACCTGCCAATCCCAAAATATGTTTTTTTCCTGTGTCCTGCAGTTGGCAACTATGAACAGATGGTGTTATTGGTAGAAGTAGATCTGAACAGATGATGAACAGCAATGGGGAGAATTTGGGGCATGGGGCATTTTTGATTATGTAATCAGCAGGAAAACTAAGGAGAAGTAGGGGTATGGCTGTAAACCCGTAACTTTGTGGATGGCATACTTGCATTTCCAGTTGTATCTTGCACCAGATAACATTTCCAAAAATGTAACTTTGTTTAAACGCGGATCTTGCCCGCCTCAATGTGGCGGCTGTGCCAAAAAACTGAGACAAGTGCAGGCAAAAGAGGCACACAGACGGAAGTGATCATTTTTCAAAATAAAACACCCTGCAGACTGCGATAGTCAATAAAATGGAAATGAAATTAAAACGTTTTTATTATTTATCTGCGGCCCGGTACCAAATGCCTCGCGGACCGGTACCGGGCCGTGGACCGGTGGTTGGGGACCACTGCACTAGATCACAGGTGTCAAACTCATTCCATCAAGGGCCGAGTGTATGCAGGTTTTTGTTGCAACCAATGCACTACACCAGGTGATTTCACTAATTAGCACACTTCTTCAACCAAGGGGGGGACCTAATTGAAATCACCTGGTGTAGTGCATTGGTTGCAACAAAAACCTGCATACACTCGGCCCTCGGTGGAATGAGTTTGACACCCCTGCACTAGATAGAACAGAAGAATGTAATTTGAGACACACGACCTATGAGTGTACCTCAATTGATCACGTGAATCACTGGCGTGTATCCACTACCCATAGTCCTGTGCGCAATGCGGAAAAGCTTTGCAAAACAAAGAGTGTAAGAGAAGTAGAAACACACTTTGGTAAGTTCTTGTAGTATAAAGTAAATACCAAACTACTATATTTATGTTTATATTTTAAATTACTTACGGTAAAGTCACTTGCTAGGTTCACAGTGTCTAGCTGCCTGGTTTTGCCATTGAGGATGGCAAGTTAGTGTTGCGCACTGCGCTGCTGCTGCTTGCAGTGGATTTATTGTATATTAGCCTGGCAAACAACTAAATATAATTGAAGAAGCAATATGATCAACTGATGTGACAGACTGTAGTTACTGGTTCTCAATATCTAATCGGATCAGCTGTTGAGATACGTGTAACGCAAGCTGAAGCAAAAGCGCTATCAGACGCTACGGATAAAGGTCCTTTATCCGTCCCTTTTGTCTGTAACAAGTGGACAGCGTGAAGTTATGCGACGTTTATAGTTATGGAACAGGACATCTGCCTGACTATTGCTAAGCTAGTTTGAATCCTTGCTCAACTTAAGATCCAGTTATATTACGCTAAAGGTAGTGGCTGGTTGACTACGTCTGCTTTGTGGATAAATTCTGCAACAAAATCGCTCAATTTCTTCGCCAGTTTGTAACGTTTGTTCTCTATCTGATGATGATGGAGGAATACATGTTCATGATTGTTCGTTTGTTGTTAAAATTACTGCTGAAGAAGAAGTGTTTCTTTCCTACCTTGAACTACGGACCATAAATGAAATGGAATGAGCTGCCTGACTAGGAGTAAGCATCACAAATACACTCTATGGCTAAGATATTACAGAATACGATTTAACCAATCAAACCTCCGCTTCATTTGCCTAGCTTTGGACGAAACTACTGTCGTTTTAGGCATAAATCAGCCTAACTCAGTTTATATAAACACCTCTGGCTTGCCCCTCTTACAACCTGGTCAGTGGAAACAAATTAAACATGATGTGTGCCTAATCTGTATCATTTCTCCTGTCTTTGCTAAAGGAATTGTGTTCCATATAGAAATGTCTAAAATAGAGCGTTTGAATGCCCGAGTGGCAAAGCTCTTGACGGTGGCTGTGCATGAAGTATTGGAGGTGGTGAGAGAGACGGTATCGGAGTACCAGGAGAAAACTGCTCGAACGCAGAGAGAGAATGAGAGTCTCAGACGGAGGCTGCAGGAACTGCAAGACAAAGTGAAGAGAGTGAGCACAGGTGAGTCTGAGAGGCTGTAAAGTAGAGGCCTTGCATTGGCATTTGGGTCATTCCATAGGGAATCAACAAATTTGGGAGGTTTTATGACTTTGGTCTTAGATTCTCTTCATACTTTTCTCACACATTCCTTGACCATTATCCTTTGATAAGGATTTTTTTCTTTGAATATTTTGACTTCAATTAAAGCTTAGGTTTTGCTCATATTTTGATTGTAAGATCAAGTTGATGAACAACAAATACATTTTTTCATAGCCATTTTTGATCATCTTTACCAAGGGTGCCAATAATTCTGGCGGGCACTGTAAATAGAAATATGTATTCAAATCTCTGGTGCTAGCTTATCAAGCGGCTAGAGGAATTGCTCCCCCTTACCTCCAGACAGTCAAAACACCCTACACCCTAGCCAGACCCCTCCGCTCCGCCTCCTCTGGCAAACTGACTGTCCCATCCCTCCGGGCCCCCGGCAGCCGCTCCTCGCGGTCTCGCCTCTTCTCTGTCCTGACCCCTCGGTGGTGGAATGATTTTTCTCACTTGCGATCTTCCGCAGGAGACTCAAGACCCACCTTTTCAGACTCCACTACCACTGAATTCCATACATCTAGCCCAGGGGTGGGCAATCTTACCCTGTGTGGGCCGGTGTGGGTGCAGGCTTTTGTTCCAACTGAACAGTGACACACCTGATTCCACTAATCAAAGCCCTGATTGAAGACTTTGATTAGCTGATTAGTCAAATCAGGTGAGCTACTGCTCGGCTGGAACAAAAGCCTGCACCCACACCGGCCCACACAGGGTAAGATTGCCCACCCCTGATCTAGCCAATTGTCATCACCACTGCCTACATGTTTATTACTGCTTTTTGTATATGTATACTTGTTTAAATCTTCCTCTAATAAAACATAATAATAATACAATTTACTAACCTTCCTGATGTGACAGGTATGGTATGCAGCTACAAACAACGATGCCTATCCCTGTATTACTGCACTGATCTCTTCACGAACAATGATTGATCATACCATGTATTAATGCACATCTTGTAAGTTGCTCTGGATAAGAGCATCTGCTAAATGCTTAAAATGTACATGTAAATATAAAATGTAATGTATGAATAATGATTTATGTGTATGATTAAAGTTATGGCTTTTCATTATAACAAGGGAGACAACACTGTTCTTACCTTGAGTGCTCGTAGTTGGACAGTGGATGAGGATCATTTGTTTCTGTATGCGTTTGTAAATGGAGAAATGCTTAATGTTTTTTACGGAATTCTGTTGTCCGCTGCGTTGTGTGTCATATTTCTCACTGTCCCTCCAGCAGGTGCACAGCCTGCTGCTCTCCCTGTCTCAGGGGGAAAGTCTCTCATGGACCAGCAGGAGTGGAGCTTCAGTCGGGGGCAGGATACTGAATTCACACTGGCTGAAGAGAAACAGGAGCTCACCGAGGAGCCCATAATCAGACAGGGAGAAGAGGAGGGCAGTGGACTGGAGTCGGATCACATGGCAGATTCAGAGATTGACTGTGATATACTGGTATCAGGACACAGCACACTGGGATCTGACAGTGTTTCTTCAAAGACTGATGCAGCTCTGTCAGTGTACATATCTCACCCTGTGATAAGTAACAGTGATACGGACTCTATCCACAGTATGAATATTCCAAACTCACTCTCTCCAAACACTTCCAAGACCCAATTTCTGCCCATTCTGGCTTCTGATGAAATCAAAATTGAACCGGAACCACCAGAGTATGCCACATCCCAACAGCACACCACCCAAATCCATTTTTATGATAGTACAGAATCTGGTACTGATATAGTACAAACTGAACCAACTCAGGAACTTCCTCAAGTTAAAGAGTCTTATGGGCTTGTTTACATTAACTCAGATGGAAACACGTTTGAGGACAGATTTACATTTGAAAAGAATTTTAGGTCCCTGTTGGATAGTAGAAAACACAAGCAATATCAGAGCAGTGAGGAACAACCCCACTGTATCCTAGGTGGGAAGACCTTCAGTGGGGTAGGTAGTCTGAGAATACATCAACGATGTCACACAGGTGAAAAACCTTACTGTTGCATGCAGTGTGGGAGACGATTCAGTCATGCTGGTGACTTTAAAAAACACAAGAGAGTGCACACAGGAGAGAAACCATATCGTTGTGCTGTGTGTGGAAAGGGTTTCAGTCAGTCAGGATACCTGAAAATTCATCAGAGGTATCACACAGGGGAACGACCATACTCCTGCAGTCAATGTGGGAAGAGCTTCAGTCACTCCAGTAACCTTAAAAAACACCAGCAAATTCACATAGGTCAGACACAATAGCGTTACATTGTGGAGTTTGAGGACGTGTCTAGAGATTGAAAGTTACTAATGAGTTAAAGTCTTAAGAGGGGAGTGTAAAATTAGAGATCCATTTTAAAAAATCAGGTGGCCACAGAATTCTGTGCCTGTAGTGATGTTACTGATCTTTAGACATTTTGATTTATGAATTTATTTTACTGGTACCTTCTGTGCAAGAAAATCAAAGTAGGTTTTCTCTTGTGTTATTGTGGTAAATATTTTGATGCTCATCATTCAGTTTTTCTATTTATTAACTAGAGGAATTTGTAATCACGTGTTAATTTTTACTGTGGCTGTTTGGTAATACTGAATACTACAAAAACAACATTGTGTTTCCCAACTCAGGTTCAAGGGGAATACTGTGCATGCTGGTTTCAGTTCCAACTGAGCTCTTACTTAGTTGCACTGTGCTGTTAATTGAATACCTATCAACTTGACATATTATTGTGTTAATCCTTTGTGTAAAAAAAGTATTGTATGATTGGTGTGTTATACCTTAGTATTCAACTTAATTTATGAATATTAACTGATTTAGGGCCAATATATTCCACAACCAGATAGGAATAGTTGATACAGCTACCACTGTTTAAAGACCTGGATATTAAAAAGTATGCTGAAGGAACAAAATAATTAGATCTTTCTGTTGGTGCACACATCTCCTACAACACATTTCTTCAAAGATTTTGAGGCAAGGATCCACAGCAGTATTCAAACAACGGCTCAAGCTAACCTAATTAGAAACAGTTTGGGGTGGAAAACAACCTAGTATGCCCCCGACACCAAAGACGGGAAACACTGCATTAAACGCTGTACTAAGATTTCCTTTATGATAAATGATATTTATGAATATGTTGTACCAAAGTTTCTATTATTATTTTATTTTAAATGTATTTGACAGTAGGCTAGAATATATATTTTATTTAAAAATCACTTAATTCCTAAGAAAATACCCAGCTTGGTTAATTTTTTTTAGAAACTAATAGTTTTTAAATGTTTTATTTTGAAAAGTGATGAAGGTGTATTCATTTTGTACAAACTGCAGAACCAACATTAAGCCAGAATAAATTTGTTGGACTCATATGTGTTCCAAATATGTTGACAACACACAATCACGCAACAAGCTAAAGATAAGTATTACCCATGAAGGGACTGCTTTCACTCAACTACTGTGAGATGTGGATGTAATCAGTATAGACGAACCAGGTCTGGTTTCTCTACTGGTATCTGGTGTGACATGAAAAAGATACACAAGCGATCAGCTGTGTGTGCCTTTGGCTGGCTCCCAGTTTCTTCAGTTAGAAACTGCTTTTCTTTACTAAAACCCACATAATTCTAGAATATGAAGCCTCATAAAATAGAAAAACATTAAGCCATGTAGTCTTAACAGTGTGAATTAAATAGAATAGCAAATAACATAAACAGCACAAAATTACAAAATATAGAAATATTCAATAAGAAAATGTGAATAATTTCAAATGAAATTGTTGCAATAATGCTCAATTAGATAACCAGAAGGCCCATATTTCAGTAAAATATGAACTACTGCTAAAACACAAAATCATAGTCTCAATGAAAAACATTTCAAGTCAAAAATACCCAGTTCAATGATGACTATACAAGTTTATGGTAGACATCATAGAAAATGCAGTGAACAAAAACTGGACAAAAACAGCAAAAGGGTTTGGTACATTCCACACCATAGAGTTTACCATCCTAAAAAGCATAAACTGCGGATAGTTTTCATCCGTGGCGCCACCAATCAAAGGACATCATTGAATACTCAGCTCTTACAAGGCCCAGATTTTACAAACAGCCTCACTGGTGTGTTAACTAGATTTTGCCAGGAGCTTGTTGCTGTCATAGCAATATTGTCATAGCCGACATGAAGTTTGCTGCGTACAGGAGTGGCTCTGGAGTACCAGAGTTATGGTCGACAGCTTGGCGAGTGCCGTCTCGGAGGAGACGATACTTCGCCCATGTCATTGCTGGTTACACGGCTATAGCAGCGAACTCACAATACGAGGAGGGGATTGACGTAAAATAGAGGGTGTAATTGGTAGGGCTGACCCCATTTAGTCGACTGGTCGATTGTTTGGTCGATGGGCTGTTGGTCGACCGAGACTTGTTAAATCATACTTATTAGACCGGTTTCAATTTGTGCAATTAGATCAAGAGTTCTCTGACTACTCTCAGGTTAAATATGGTATTCCACAAGGCTCAGTGCTGGGACCATTACTGTTCTCATTATACTTGCTACCACTCGGTAATGTTATTCGTAAACATGGTGTAAATTTCCATTGCTATGCCGATGATACACAGCTGTACATATCAATGAAACCAGGTGAAACACTTAAACTCACTCAATTAGAGGCTTGTATCTCTGATATAAAGAACTGGATGACAGTAAATTTCCTGCTTTTAAATTCAGATAAAACAGAGATGATGGTTTTGGGCCCCAAAAATTAAGGAACAAGTTGGATCTGCAGTTAAATGCAGGTGATTGCATAGTTACATCAAGTATTATGGTTAAGAACCTTGGTTTTATTATTGATCAGGACCTTACATTTGACACTCATATTAAAAACACTTCCAGAGTAGCTTTCTTTCACCTAAGAAACATAGCTAAAATTCGGCACTTTCTGTCATTAGAGGATGCTAAAACCTTGATGCATGCTTTTGTTGCATCGAGGCTAGACTATTGTAATGCCTTATTATCCGGCTCCTCTAGTAGCTCTCTAAAGAGTCTTCAACTAGTACAGAATACAGCGGCACGTATTTTGACTAGATCCAAAAAGTATGAGCACATTACTCCAGTGTTAGCATCACTACATTGGCTTCCTATTAAATATCGGGCTGATTATAAAGTACTGTTGCTAACTTTTAAAGCAGTAAACGGACTTGCACCTTTATATCTGACCGAAATGATTGCCCCC
Organism: Aldrovandia affinis; assembly: GCA_029706075.1. NCBI lineage: Eukaryota > Metazoa > Chordata > Actinopteri > Notacanthiformes > Halosauridae > Aldrovandia > Aldrovandia affinis. The sequence goes on from JAINUG010000013.1 coordinate 1,008,309, forward strand.
TATAAGCCGACACGACTGCTTCGTTCACAAGAAGCCGGCCATCTATTACTCCCTAGAATTTTGAAGAGCACAGCTGGTGGTAGAGCCTTCTCTTTTAGAGCTCCTCTGTTGTGGAACGGTTTACCAAGGCATGTTAGGGATTCGGACACAGTTTCAATTTTTAAGTGTAGATTAAAAACATATCTTTTCAGCCTAGCTTACTGCCAAACATAGTCTAGGTGGAGAGATGGAGAAGGCCGTGCCTTAGTGTCTTATGGAGTGAGAAACTTTCCATACTGTCACCTCCTCAATGTGTTACCACCACTGTTATGCTGGTTATCCTTGATCAGGTGTGGATTGTTTGGAACTCTCACATGGCTGCGTGTTTTCTCTGTCCCTCTCCTAATAGGTATGCTGCCATAGCTTACACCTGTTGGGGCTATCTGTATATTTCCTATGCTTGTGCTCCCCTGCTCTTACATAATGCTACTGGCTATAGCACTGCTTTTTTTCTGACTGCATGTTCTCTTCTCTGCCTCGGCCTCTGACTCGGGGCACCTGCCCCGAGCCCTAGATCCTGCGAGAAGTGTGAGCTGCCCCCATCAACCCTCACCCCCACGCCAACCCCAGTTCCTGGATCTGGACCCTCTCCGCGTGGTTTAGCCCCCCGCTGACTACCTAACTCAGACTAACCTTGGACTGACCATGACATGGTCTTTTTGGACATACCCTGTGCCGGCCAGAAGAGGATGGGCTCCCCCTTTTAGTCTGGTTCCTCCCAAGGTTTCTCCCTACCTAGGAGTTTTCCTTGCCACTGTTGCCGTTAGGCTTGCTTTTGGGGGTCTAGGCCTGGGTTCCCCCTCTGTTAAGCGTTTTGTGACAATTCTGTTGTGAAAAGCGCTATACAAATAAACTTGATTTGATTTGATTTGATTTGATTTGATTTTGGTCGAGCAGTCGCATGAATTTTTTTAAATTTTTATAAAAACAATTCTCCACGCAGCATGAGACACCTAGATTTGCGCCACAGTTCGGCACGGTTGTCAGTAGAATAATTCATTCTGGATGCTGCGGGTATGGCAGTGACGGTCCTTCACTCTTAGCATAGCTAGGCCTATACATGTTCTCTTTAAATTATATTAGGCAGTTAAGGTAATAGTACTGTTGTGAATAATTCGGCAAAACTAATAAAAGTTACATTTTATAATAAATGTGTTTTGCTAATTGTATGGTTTATATATTTATAACTAACATGCGTAACACCCCCTTTCATGTAGCCTATATTGTATCCTTCTTGTTTTAGGCATGCGAATGTGCATTTTAATTGTAGCACAAGATTTGCCTACAGTTAAGATTAGTGATATAGGCATACTTTAATTACTCATTTTGATATAACCTAAGAACATAATGTCAAGGAAAAAATCTGGAGTATGGCAGCATTTCATTTTAGTCACGGACGATCCAAAAAAAGTGTAATCTAAACTTTGCAAGCCCGTTTTCCAAGGCAGGGTTTATCATTAATAAAAGGAGGAGCAGCCTTTTGGACAAGCTAGTGTTCCTGTGCCATAACATGAAACAACTGGGGAAGTAGGCAATCGGATGGTCTCTGACTCAAGTAAGTTATTTTCGATAGACTATAGCCACTTTATGTTCAGCTTTAGGCTACAATTTAAGACATTAGGCTATGTGTGATCATTAGTTTGTTAGCCTATTTTTTTGGCAAAATAAATTTTAAATCCCAATGAGACCAACCTCGTTCATTAAATAAAACATAGCCTACGCATTAGAATGTGTTATGGTTGTGGTCGAATAAAAGCATCAGCCTATTATGTGGCCCTACCGCAACTTCACAAGCACAATGGCAGAATCTGCAAGGAGGCTCGGAACGGAGAAGATTGTTTTCTTTCAGGTAATCTTGAACTCCAGCTCCATAAAGTCACTCGCCTATTGTTACTCATTTGTGTCATTCACTTAAGAAAGTTATAAAACATGAGACAAGAGCAGTGTGCATATAGTTGTATTTATTCAAACAAATAGGGTGTGTCATATAGAAAGAAAAAAAGTTTCAACCAATCGACCAATCAGAAAAAACGGACGACTGTTGGTCGACCAAGATTTGTTTTAGTCAGGGACAGCCCTAGTAATTGGCTACTAAATTGGGAGAAAATGGGAGAAAATCTGAAACAAATTATAAAAAATAAAAAAATCTCACAGTCTTGTCTGCTAAAGAAGGGTTTCAACTTTATGTTTCAAATATTTAAATGTCACAAATTTATTTCAAATTGTCTATATGTATTCTTCATGTAAGATCAAAATTGAGACATCCGCAAGACTTTTACTTTGAAACGGGGGAAAAACGCAACGCATAGCGACCTATCGTCACTGGAACTCAAACGAATCAGGAAGGGGGTCGATTGTATTCTGTCTTTTGTGTAAGCTAGTTAGCTAACGTTAATAAGATTTAGTAGTGGTGATCAATTTTGTAAAATAAAACCAGAACTGTAGCTACTTAGCTAGTCGTCCGTATACTAGCAAACTATTAGGAATATATCTGCGGAACCAAATAATCCACATTTCATTCCAAGGTGTTGTTAGTTAGCTAACAGTTAGCTAACCCTAGACTTTCAATGTCACAACGTTAGCTTTAAGTAGCCATCTGCCCAGCTAGATAGCCGCTATCTGGCTGCACCAGCGCAGAGGTGTAACAAGAAGAAAGAACAAAATAATAAAAAACGAGGTGAATCTCCACTAACATCATTTATGTTGTAGTGTTTTGACTCGTTTAAATTTGACTCGTTTAGGACCGTTAGCAACTAGCTAGCTTGCAAAATAATGCGTCTATAATGTGTCATTGTTTTTATCCTTTCCTTATCCTAAAGGAATTGTGCAGAATGTCTAAAATAGAGCGTTTGAATGCCCGGGTGGCCAAGCTCTTGACGGTGGCTGTGCGTGAGGTATTGGAGGTGGTGAGAGAGACGGTATCAGAGTACCAGGAGAAAACTGCCCGAACACAGAGAGAGAACGAGAGTCTCAGACGGAGGCTGCAGGAACTGCAAGACAAAGTGAAGAGAGTGAGCACAGGTGAGTCTTGAGAGGCTGTAGAAAACAGTCACTACATGAGTGGACATTTCATTTCAATTACACTTTTATTTTGTTCAGTGTTCATTAAAGATTTCACGACCAAAGCACTTATTGGAAAGGCCCCCCGCGTGGCCCAGTGGTTACAACGTTCGACACTGGCCACGGAGACTGGGGTTCGATTCCCCGTCCCGCCATAGTCGGCTCTGGCCGGGAGTGCAATTTGGCTGTCCGCCCCAGGGAGGGAAGCCGACAGGACGTTCGCCGCGCATAAGACTGGCCCTGCACGTCAACAAGAGCGTCTTTAAAAACAGCAACCATACCATCGCTCCTGTTTTTAACCCTTGTTGCTCCACCACTGGAAAGTTACTATTAGACCAGAGGGAGGGAGACAAAAATTCAGCGATACAGAGGTAGAAGTTTACCCTTTTTCCTCCGCGGGGGGGTTGGGGGGTGAGTTGAGTTGAGCCCCGGCATCTCTTATTTTACTAATTAAGCACTGCCCTAAACCCAGTTACGATGGTCAATATCAAGCATTTGTACTTCGCATCTCTACCCTTTCAGAACGACCGCGCGTGTGCGCAAAAAGCAGCTATACAAGTCAGCTCAAAATTGTGAGATATACATATTTAACCTCAAAAAGTAATTATTTGAAATTATCGTATGAGTCACTGACTATCATTACAAACTTGACCAGATATTTAAGTTTTTGTCCATATAGGACAGGTTTCCCTTGATATTACACCACTAGTTTTTCCATTACAAAGCACACAATATGCACTAATTGTTCATCAAACTGGCCATGATGGTCATAATGTGCTTTAAAAAAATTTGCTGGCATGTTTTTAGTATCTTACATATGTAATATTTGTCTTGCATTTGATGAGGGGCAGATTTGGCACAATAAAATCCATTATGACCTGTAACTCACATCAACGGATTGACGGACTATAATGAATCAGAGGATGATTCATTGTAGTCCGAATTATGTTCAACATTGCCCTCTCAGACAGCAACAGAGTGGATTTCCACAACTTAGATCTGCATCTGTCTCATGTTGTGGTTCTGTGTGGCTCAGTAGGTAGAGTGTGGCACTGACAACACTTAGGTTGTGGGTTCGATTCCCACTGGGACCACCTATACTGAAAAATGTATGCATTCACTACTGTAAGTTGCTTTGGATAAAAGCATCTGCTAATATATTATATTATGTTATGTCTATGAGACATTGGTAAGCTTTTTGAAGATAAAATATATTTGTGTGTGTGTGTGTGAGAGAGAGAGAGAGAGTGAAAGAAAAACAAAATGTCCCTCTTATTTATACTAGCTGCTAGTTCATAAAGGCCTATTCTCCTTTGTGGCCTAAACTGGCCGAAGCATCAAAATGGGGTGCAAAGTGCTTATAGAAATAAACAAAAACATCAAGATGCCAATATTCTGTATAGAAGTTCATGACCCCGAATTAGGCAAAGTCACCTGGCCTCAGGTTAAAACAAGTATGTTAACCAACCTTTTTGTGATGATAAACACCTAAATTCGGGTCAGATCTGTTCAACATAATACAAGGGATGAGGGCGGGGTTTTTTTTAAACCGTCACACAGAAAGCAACATCCTTTCTATCGAATCGCTACTTAACAATTATGACTAGAATGATTATATGGTTGAGCTAGCTAATCCCAAGATAAGTCAAAGATACGTACTATATTTTAAAATAAACCTAAAAGTATATTTGAGAAGAATATGCACTTAGCTTTCAGACTTTCTGACTAGAGAGAGATGGCGGTAGACTCTCTGCCATCTTGTTAATATATTTCATGCTTCTCAATTTGGCAATGATTGGTTAGTTGTGTACACATCATCAAACGCATCAATGAAAGTTCAAATAATTTCAACTTTTGGGCAATGCATGGCTAGACATTCAGCTCAAAAGTTGAAAATAGTTAAACTGTTGAGCAGCAGTGCTGCTCATAAATGCCACTTTTGGATCAGTCAAATTAACTAAGAGGCGGGACCAGGAAAAACGGTCAAAACTGAAACATGTAGGGGATTTTAATGTTAGCTGTGTCCGAATGAACATTATAAGAGATGTACAACCTAACTTCATCACATTATCATGATCAAAACAAAAGAAATAGGGCTTGGAGATGCATCAGTGGCATGATGGGGTCATATTATGTTCTGTATGGATTTTTAGTAGCTAACATTTAGCTAGATAGCTATCACATGTAGCAAGCTAGATGTGTGGTGGCTAGCTAGCTAACATTAGCTAATAATATTATCACCTCTGATGGACAATCTAGCCAATTACTGAACAAAACTTGAATCAGGTAATAGAGTATATTTCCTCATGGTTATGTTTCATGACTTTTTATGTGTGCTAGATTATTTTTCCTCTTGCACTCCATTTTCGCTAACTAATGTTACTGATAGTACAGTGTAGTTTGTCAGCTGTGTCACGTGCTGCCCTCTCCACCTTCTCAGCTTCTTCCCATAGTTCTCCCCAGCAACGCACCTCGTGTTTTGTCTGCGAAAGAAATCTGGTGTGATTGTGGCCTAAAGATATACTAGGTGATTTGACGTCATTGCTCAGTGGTGAGCGAAACAAACACGCTGGAATGCCTACAAACCAACCATCAGCCACACTGGCTTCCAGCGCTAGTTGTTCCTTTCCACCATGCAGTTTATGTTAGAAGAAGAAGAAATAGAAAATAATAACACTAACTAGCTAAAAGATGTTAACAAATGTCTCTACATATGAAATTAGTCACAATAGTAGCTAGCTAGTTTATGGATACATTTAATGACATAGTGTTTGTCTTGTTCACCTTCAAGTTCACCTGTTGATAATAAACACTTTACTCTAGAAAAAATGGTATTGTGTAAGGTTACTCTCAATACTCTGGTTATGGTATGATACCACACTCTACCTAGCTAACATTAAGCTAATGCTAGATACCCAGATAACGTTTGTTAGCTAGCTAGCTAGCAAGCAACAACAATGGCCAACTGCCAACCGATAGCAAGCTAAATCATAAAAAGGGGTAACTTGTGGGTTTGTAAAAATGACTCCATTTACACAGTGAATGACTAGTAATGTTATAATTATATTTATTATACTATTACAAAAGGAACTAATTGGTACGCCCTTTACACAGTTTGCTTGCACACTGAAGCCAGGGAGGGGGGTGTCTCCAGAGCAGGCAGGGAGAGTAAGTAGGGTGTAAATGCAGAAAAATGTCCCAAGATGCAAAAAGTAATCCTAATCCTAAAAATATTGCAGTGTAAGTGCATTCAACATCCAATCTACAGACGTGGGTTCAACTACCTTAACAAATACTAAATCCTAGACATAAAAATGATGTAACAATGTAACAATACAAAAGAAAATGATACCAAACCAAGTTACCTTGTATTAAAGGTAAAAGCTACGAGGATATAATTAAGACACTTAATCTATTCAAGTTTAGCAAAAGGATGGATTTGATTGTGTTTTTTTAAATTCATGAAAGGGATTAACGAAGTGAACTACCAAAGATTTTTTAGGTTGAATTCAGTTATCAGAACAAAATGGCACAGGTGGAAATGAGTTAAGGTCAATTCTGCACTGATATTAGGAAGCATGTTTTACAGAGAGTTGAAAATGCATGGAATAGCTTGCCAGGTCATGTAATGGAGTGGATTACACTTGGGGTAATCAAGTCCAGACTTGATGCAGCACTGGATATTCTTTAGACTAGGAAATGATGAGCCTAGATCGGTCGAATGGCCTATTTTCATATGTTCTTTTGAATGCACATTCAATATTGGGAAATGTTTATGCTCACTCTTGCAGAACTGCTGCCGAAATACACATTTACTTGTTTGCCCCTCTCTACAGGATATGAACAATCTGCTGCTCCCCATATCTCTGGGGAAAGGGCTTCTATTGAGCAGGAGTGGAACCCCAGTCTGAGGCAGGACACAGAGCTTATACTGACTGAAGAGAAACAGGAGCTCACTGAAGAGCACATAATCAGACAGAGAGAAGAGGAGGGCAGTGGACTGGAGTCAGATCACATGGCAGATTCAGAGATTGACTGTGATATACTGGTGTCAGGAAACGGCACATTGGGAACTGAGGGTATTTCTTCAAAGACTGATGCAGCTCTGTTGGTGTACACATCTCACCCTGTGATAAGTAACACTGATATGGACTCAATCCACGCTGTGAATATTACAAACCCCCACTCTCCAAAGACTTCCAATTTTGGCATTCTACCTGGTTTAGGTTCTGATGAAATAAAAATCGAGCCAGATTCCTTAGAATACACCACATCTCAGCACTCTTCTCAGAATATTTTTTATGAATGTGCAGAATCAAGGAGTAACATGGCACAGACTGATTCTGTTCAAGAGCTTGAACAGGTTGATACAGAATCTTACGGACTAGCATACTTTAATCCAAATACCAGTTTTGGGGAAAGATTTGCCTTTGGAAAAAATAGATCAGTAGTAGATAGCAGACATAAGCAATATTATGGGAAGGAGGAACAACACCGTTGTATTTTGTGTGGGAAAACATTCAGTCGGGTAGGAAATCTGAGAATACATCAGCGATGTCACACAGGAGAAAAACCTTACTCTTGCATGCAGTGTGGGAGACGTTTCAGTCATGCAGGCAATCTGAAAAAACACAAAAGAGTTCACACAGGGGAGAGACCATACTGTTGCCATCAGTGTGGCAAGACCTTTAGTCAGTCAAGTCATCTTAAAAAACATCAGAAAATTCACATTGTCAGACATTTTAGCGTTGCATGAGGAGTAGCCAAGAATTTAAGAATTCGAGGAGAAGGCACCTTAAAATCAAGTAGCTGCATTTTGAACTCTGTTAAAAGATTTGTATCTTAAGTTGCAAATGTTGGTTGGTCATCCTGTCTTATATTAATTTGTGCTTCAAATGACCAGACCCTAGAGGAGAAGTGTGGTAAAAAAAAGACAATTCATGATATGTATCACAGTGATGCTTTAAAGTTTGTGAACCCCTTGTGCAATCATAGAAATCTAGAGTTATTACCACAAAATCCTTCTTTAATCAGAACCAGTCTTTTCTTAACTGAAATAAATGGTCTATATTTACCAATTTCATACATTTGTGGAGGAAATTGTGCATATAGAGTAAAAATATGGAAGAAATCATTAATGAAGATGCAAAAATAAATGAACCTCCTGTTGCCTTCGTTAAATCAAGTAGGTAAGTAGAATTCGGTGGGAATATAATTGGTTACCCAGTTAACCAATCAAAGGTCAGATTTTTAGGAAAGAGTTTGGGTGGCACTCTCTTAAATACAGGTAAGAAACCTGGTCAGTTCAGTGTTACCCATACAGGTGAATGCAAAATGCACCATGATGGGATCTAAGGAGACTTCAGAGGACCTCAGGAAGTGAGTGCACATCAGTCTCGAGAAGCTTATAAAAGCATCAGAAAGACTTGGGCTCCATCAAACCACTATGAGACAAATAATATACAAATAGAGAGCGTTTAACATGACAGCGACTCTGCCTAGAAGTGGACGTCCTTCTAAAATATCACCAAGAGCCGCAAGAAAAACAATAAATCAAGTAAACTACCCAAGAATAACATCCAGGGATCTACAAGCCTCCCTCTCTACACCTGATGTCATTGCGCATCCATCAACAATAAGAAGCACGCTGAATAGAACTGCCATGCAAGGGTAGCCAGGAAGAAGCCTCTGCGGTCTAAAAAGAACCAAGCTGCCCGTCTTAAGTTTGCCAGAGACCCCCTGGACAAACCTGAAGATTTATGGACGTCTGTTCTCTGGACAGATGAGTCCAAAATCAACCTTTTTGGTCACAATAAAAAATGCCATGTCGGGTGAAAATCAAACACTGCCCACCACCAAAATAACCTTATCCCTATGGTCAAGCATAGTGGAGGGAGTGTCATGATTTGGGGCTACTTTTCTTCCTCTGGGCCTGGACGACTCAACATCATTAAGGGAACCATGAATTCTGAGGGATATCAGAGAATTCTTGAACAGAACATCAGGCCATCAGTCCGGGAGCTAAAAGTTGGCTGAAAGTCGGTGTTCCAACAAGACAGTGATCTGAAGCATTCAAGCAAATCTACCAAAGAATGACTCAGGAGAAAGAAGTTTTGTGTTTTGGATTGGTCAAAGTCCTGACCTAAATCCATTTGAGATGCTGTGGCAGGACCTGAAGTGGGCTGTTCATGCCAGACAGCCCTCAAACCTCACTGAGTTGGCTGGGTTCTGTAAGGAGGAGTGGGCGAGAATCCCTCAAAGAAGATGCCACAGTCTGATCAGTGGCTATAGGAGACGTTTGCTTCAAGTCATCACTGCTAAAGGAGGTGCCACAAGTTATTGATTGAAGGGGCTCACATATTTTTGCACACAAGGATATCTCAGTTTTTGTTAAATAAACCAGTTTTGTCACATTAACAATGAAAATATATAATATTTCTTTGTGTCCTTTATTTAGGATATCTTCGTTAAGAACTGAGGTTTAGATAAAGATTTTATAGGGTTATTTTTCTATAATATATGAAAATAATGATTCCCCCTGCAGGGTTCACAAACTTTCAAGCATCACTGTACATACACGATTGAGTGTTTAGAACCACGTCATGTAAGCCTGGAATCTGACCTTGCCTTCCAGTCAATTACACGACCCTGCTTTTCAACCTGTCAGTTTTTCTTCTCAATTGTTTGAAATGCATCCAAAAAATACGAAAGCTGTTTTCTTTTTTCTTTTATAATTTTTGTTTCTGATTTTTCTCCCTTTTTCTCCCAATTTGGTAGCCAATTAGACCCGCTATTTTAAGTCAATCCCCCCCTAGTAATGTGAGTTCGCTGCCGTAGTCCTGCAACCGGTAGCGACACACGACCTGACGCCTCGTCCGAGACGGCACTCGCCCAAGTATCAACCGTCACCCGGTATACTGCAGGGCCACTCTAATGCGCAGCGAATCTCATGTCGGTTTCCCTCCCCCCTCCCTGGGGCGGACAGCCAATCGCCGCCCCCGGTGGCGCTCCCGGCCAGAGCCGACGAAAGCTGTTTTCTGCACATAGCTATGATAACTTAAAGACAGTAGGAGGTAGAAAGGTAGAAAACCTAATGTGAGTACTGTATATTCATGCATGGTTTGTGTATGGTGATTCCATGGTTTAGATTTTGATTGGTAAAGTTAGACAAGAAAAATGTAACTAGAGGCTAAAAAATCTTTTCACAGAAGGACTTGGTGATGGTCTAGTTTAATTCCTCAGACGTTGTGTAATTCAATACAAGGAAATGTGTGTATACAATTTAAATGTCATGGTGAATATATTTAGCAGTGTATTGTAGCGGTTAAGGGTCCAGGTCCAGGGCTTGTAACTCAGAGTTTACATGTTCAAATCAGAGGTGGGTTACTGCCATTGTACTCTTGAGAAAGGTACTAAATTTGACTGTCTCCAGTAAGATATGCTGCTGCATAAATGGATAATATGAAAAAGTAATTTATGTATGTTATACTGGTAAAAGGCATCTGCTTAGCAAATAAATATATTTGTAAACATACATATAATATTTACACGATTCACATACTGTATTTTGTATCGATTGCTATGACTTTTAAGGTACTTGGCATATACTTTGACCCTAAATCTGGACTTAGTTGGAACTGGCAAGTATCCCTCAGGTGGATTTAAAAAGTTTCCTTTGGAGTAATTAAAATAATGTTTGTAAAAATTTTAAAAAAACTTCTAAATGCTCATCTGTAATCTCACAGAAGATAAACTGAGTGTTGTTCTTTGTTACAGGGCATCTTTCATTACACCTGGAGGCACTAATTCAACAAAATTGCATTACAGTTAATTTAGGTTAAGTACCTTGTTTAAGAGCATAAGGGCACTACCCAGGAATTGGATAATACCCAGGAACTGAACAAGAATTATTTGGGTTACAATGACAGCTCTATAATCACTACACCATGCTGACAATGAATTAAGAGAAATATACACAAAGTGGGAATAACATTTATTCATACTGTTTGCCCATTGCTGAATTTTGTTTAAATAATCTTGGATTACCTTAGTAGATAGAGATTTCCTTTGGTATTATTCAATAGGTATATTCATAAATGACCGGCACTCAACGTTTTTAGTTTAAGATGAGGCTAAAAGATTCAATATTTTGGTGTATTGCCTTCAGTGAAATGACGTTATGGTGTTATATGCTAATGGTCGTATTATACAGTGCCTTGCACAATTTTCACATTTTGTTGCTTTCAAGCTTTCATTTATAACACTCATTTAAGAACTTATAATTACAGCCTACTCCACACATTTGTGGAAAAAAAATGAAAAATGTTGATTGCAAAAGTATTCAAACCCTGTGCTCTGGCAGCTGTAAGTTAATGCAGGTGCAAAACTTTACTTTAACGAGCCACACAATGAGTTGATTGGCCTCTGTCTGTGTGCCATAACATTGATTGTCATAACTTCAGGATTAAAAACACCTGCCTTTGTGAGGATCATTGGTCAGGTAGTGAATTTGAAGGAAAGACAAAAATTAAGACCAAAGAGCTTTCTCAGGAAGCCAGGGATATGGTTATCAAAAGGCACAGATACGGAGCATGATTCACAAAAATATCTAAGGGTTTGGATATCCCAGTGATCAGTGTTGGCTCAATAATCAAGAAGTGGAAGCTGCATCATACCACCCAGACCCTGCCTAGAAAAGGCTGTCCCTCCAAATTCAATAACCAAAGAAGGAGGAGACTTGTGAGGGATGCCACTGTGAGGCCAACAATGACTCTAAATGAGCTGCAGACTTCAGTGGCTAATAGTCGAGTAATCGAGTAATCAGTCACTCAACAATATCAAGAACACTGCATAATACTGGCCTGTATGGCAGCGAGGCAAGAAAAAAGCCATTACTTAAAACATCTCAAAGCCCACTTGAAGTTTGTTAGACAGTGCGTGAGTGATCCAGCTAAAATGTGGGAAAAGGTTTTGCGGACAGATGAGACTAACATAGAGCTTTTTGGCCAAAATGCAAAGCGTTATGTATGGCGCAAACCTAACACTGCCTATGCTCCACGTAACACCATCCCTACAGTGAAGTATGGTGGTGGCAGTATCATGCTATGGGGATGCTACTGTAGCGGATGGGCTCTAGTACGTGAGCGCCCGCTGCGGAGTGACGTGGATAAGAGTATGATTAGTTCCCGGAGTTAGGGACTTGAGTCTTTAGCTCGGCGAGCTTAATCGCTCTCTTGTCGCGTCAGAGATCCTCCGTTCGAAACTTGCTGTGGGCGGAACCAGACAAGACCGTCACACTTCTCTTCAGCAGGGACTGGGAAACTTGCCAGAATAGAAGGAATAATGGATGGAACAAAGTACAGGCAGATACTGCAAGAAACCCTATTTAAGGCTCCCAAAAAACTGAAACTAGGGCAAAAATGCACCTTTCAGCAGGACAATGATCCAAAGCACAGGGCCAAAGCTACATTGGATTGGCTCAAGTGATGCCAACCACCCTCCAGGATAACAATGCTCAAATGAAGAAAAAGCATTTGAGTTACGTAACTGAAACACACAAATGGCTTAAATGTGAAAGAAAGAAATACCCCTATAGGTGCAACCCCAATTAAACAGCAAGTAGAGGAAATAATTCTCATTCTCAAAGAATGCATTTTGAATAACCATTGAAGTACAGATACATATGATGTTGTTTGTAGAAATTGCAATTGTACAGAATGAATTAAAATGGCCACATATGCAATTTATCTACCACTCTCATTATAGGCAGTACAAATGCACCATTTTGTTTTCAAAATGAGAGAAAACCTTAAAAATTGCAATACTGTAGACTAGAATAAATAATTTGAACCATTGTTACTATTTCAAAACTTGCCTTTCAGCCTGATAAGAACATAAGAATACATAATGACGAGAACAGGCTATTCAGCCCATCTAGGCTTGTCATGTCATAATCTAAAGAGTATCTAGTACTGCATCTAGCCTGGACTTAGCCCAAGTGTTTCTGCCTCTACTACCTGACCTGACAAGCTGTTCCAGGCTCTTTTTTTTAATTTTTTAAAACTTACTAATATCCATGCAGAATTTTGCTAATGGCCACCTGTGGCCTCTTGTTCTGCTAACCCAGCTTATCTTAAAACATATTTGGTAGTTCACTTTGTTAATAGACAAAGTAGACATTTATGGCAATAACATAAATAATATAATAACATAATAACATGTTTTTCTGTAATAATTACATTTATTTAGGCTTGTAAACGTGTTCAGTTACGATATAATATGTTGTGATTATGTGATAAAATGTCCTGATTGTCTTAGTATTGGTCCAGTTATAAAATATAATTACAAGAGCTAACTAATTCCTGCTTTTATTTTGTTTTTTTCCCCCGCCATTTTGGTAACCGGAAGTCGATTCCTTATTATCGCTATTGTCGATGGCTTCACACTCCTCTCAAGCTACAACGTGCCGATTCGTTCTAAAAATAAAAAAAGAAGAAATAGGTAGAGATAATACATAATAAAATATGCAAGGAAGAGGTTAGGTATATCACTGAGCAAATGCCCAGATCCCAAATGGTGTCTACGAAAACAAATACAGCTTGAACAGTAGGCTACTGTGATCGCTGCGTAAAGTTTACACATTCAAAGGATAATGCTATTTTCGGTCTGTCAGAAAGTGGCGAGAAAGGAGTCTCTTCTAAATGACTAGTAGTCTATATTTTGTTTGAAGTAACCTGTCGATGATATCGGATGTTTCTGGAAAAGGTGCCAGTGGATTTGCAGTGATTGCTTTAGCTTTCTACCCTTACAGCAAGCTTGCTAGCTACATCAACAGCAAAAGGGAGAGTGTACCAGGAGAAAGAAGGTATTCATCTTATGTTGATTTATTTGAGATTTTCAATTTCTAGTTTTCATTATGGTTATGTCATATAACTAATTTGCTTGTTAGGTGTACAAGAGGTGAAAGCTTTTGGAAAGACATTATTCAAACCATTCACGTGAAATTGCCTACGATTTCGTGGAATTATAATGGAATCAAACCTCAGTGAAGCATAAAGTAAAGTACTTTACTGAATTAGTACTTATCAGAATTAGAGGTTATCATTAATAATAATAAAAATCTATATTCCGTAATAACGAATACTGGTGTTTATTTGCCTATATGGTTACCATTAGTAGCCTAAATAAAACGTGCCGAAGCTGTGTGCTGTCAGCTGTAAAAATAATATTTTTTTAAAGTAGGTATATTGTTGGTATAAATGTATAAATTTTTACTTATCAAATTCAATCATTCTTGGGGCTATACGCTTATCGTGAATAAACAAACTGCTTGAGAAATGTACATGTAGAAAGCGGAATGTAGAGCTACCTGCTTGTTGAGTAGCCTAAAGAAATAAAGAAACATGCCAGTTTTATTATTATTATTATTTTTACCATAGCCTACTGTTCAAAACATTTAAAATAATAATTTAAAGATGGGGCGGCACGGTGGTGCAGTGGATAGCACTTCAAGAAAAATGTTCTCCCCGTGTCCGCGTGGGTTTCCTCCACTCGGTTTCCTCCCACAGTCCAAAGACAACGTTATGGAATCCAAATTTAAAGTGTGTGAGTGAATGCGATGGATTGGCGACCTGTCCAGGGTTTATTCCTGCCTCTCGCCCCTATGCATGCTGGGATAGGCTTGAAGACCCTGACCAGGAATAAGCGCCTTAGACAATGAGATGAGATGAGATTAGATGAATTTAAAGATGTTCTAGCTCTGTGCTTGAAGTAACCTTAACTATATGGCTTATGCAACACATCAACAATCTGATTTCTTATACTGTTTATTAGGACATTTTAGTTTTTTTTAATGGAAAACATTTGTATATTATAATGCCAAATATGGCAACTGATTACATAACCAGAAGAAAAAAAAAAGCTCCTTTTTTGACATGGGATAATTTAATGTGAAATCAGACTAAATTAGTTTTTTTAACGACTTTAGGTCTCAGATTCTCTTCAGACATTTTTCACACATTCCCAGACCATTTATATGAACAAATCTGCACTTCAGTTATGGTATTCTTAGTGGTTTTTGAGATATAAGGGTCCAATTTGTGTCCAAAATAGCTACCATCTTGGGGGGCAATATTCTCACATCATAATATCTCAGACAATAAAATAAAGGCCCCATCTCATCAAGTATTATAGGAGAAGACTCAGTGCCAATAATTGTGACATGTTTTTGAGAATGTTTTTTTTTTCTTTTAATAATTTGACTTCAATTAAAGGTTCGATTTCTCATATTTTGAGTGTAAGATCAAGTTGATGAACAACAAAGACATTTTTTTATAGCGTCTTTACCATGGGTACCAATAATTCTTGGGGGCACTGTATGTGGAATGTGAGTGATTGTGCGTAAATGTAGGCTATATGTATATGAATACGTGTGTGTTAGGGCATGAATGACACGCCAGCGTTTCATGCTTTTTTCCCGCATTTTGCCCTTCATTTGAAATGTTACAGTGGTATGTTGAACGTCAAAATAGAATTTTCCAAGCAAAGTTACATGACTTTAAGGACAGTAAACATGGAAGTGGCATGGTTAGATTCAATTGACAGTTCCAGTGTTTTAAATTCAGTGCAGAGACATTTGCAGTGCATCACCAATCTTTTAAGCATACAACAGATTTCAGGGACATGTGGGGGATGCACTTTGAAACACAACATCAATCAATTCTCAGCGCAATAGTTAAATTCAAGATTTTACAGAGACTTAATTTGCAAAAGTTAAATGTAAGATTCTTCAGAATTCCATTATTTATTATTTGGCCTGGTCTGGACTCAATATCAGATTGTGTGGCATATCCACACACTAGAACAGTGCCTTAACAGGATGAACCACCCAGCAGCCTGTACTCAAAGCATTTATTTGATCATATCCCAAAGGCCTTCAGAAATAATTGGTCCCAGACACATTGTTTGCACTTTGTTCTACAAAGGCATATAAAAAAAGAATTTGACCTAGGGAGCAGTGTTATTTAAATTGTATTTAATTGTATTTTTATATAATTGAGCAAATTAATATTATATGCCACAAATTACATTTAAATATGTATTTCAATAATATATCCCTAATATAATGCTTTAATGTCTTGCTTATCACCTATAAACACATATATCCCTAATATGCATTTTTATCCTCTTCTTATCCTAAAGGAATTGTGCAGAATGTCTAAAATAGAGCGTTTGAATGCCCGTGTGGGCAAGCTCTTGACGGTGGCTGTTCATGAGGTATTGGAGGTGGTAAGAGAGACAGTATCGGAGTACCAGGAGAAAACTGCCCGAACACAGAGAGAGAACGAGAGTCTCAGACGGAGGCTGCAGGAACTGCAAGACAAGGTGAAGAGAGTGAGCACAGGTGAGTCTTCAGAGGCTATAGAGTTATTAGGTGGGCATTTCATTTAAATTTGTATTGAAATAGGTAGCATATGCACATACTTTTTTTTACTATGGTAGATGACAGAAAGAGGGCTTCTTTATGTGTACACATTTAAATAGAGTCACTGAAATGTATCTGCGGAGTATTGTTTTATTGTTTGTCTTGCCATGTTCTCCCTCCAGCAGGCGCACACCCCGCTGCTCTCCCGGTCTCTGGGGGAAAGTCTCTCATAGAGCAGCAGCACTGTGAGCAGGAGTGGAGCTCCAGTCTGAGGCAGGACACAGAACTCACACCGACTGGAGAGAAACAGGAGCTCATTGAGGAGCATGTAATCGGACAGAGAGAAGAGGAGGGAAGTGGACTGGAGTCAGATCACATGGCAGATTCAGAGATTGACTGTGATATACAGGTATCAAGAAACAGCACACTGGGATCTGACAGTGGTTCTTCAAAGACTGATGCAGCTCTGTCCGTGTACATATCTCACCCTGTGTTAAGTAACTCACTCTCTCCAAACACTTCCAGTTTGGGTATTCTTCCCAGTGTGTCTTCTGATGACATAAAAGTGGAGCCAGAATGTGCAACATCCCAACAGAACATTTGCCAAAACGCTTTTTATAATGACATAGATTCAAGTTGCAGCACAACACAGAACAGACTCACAAATCAAGATCCTCAGCAAGTTAACACAGTGTCTTATGGAATGGTACACATTAATTCAAATCACAGTTCTTTTGGAAAAAGATTTGTTTTGGGAAAAAATAGATCATCATTAGATATTAGAAAACATCTGCAGTATCATTGGAAGGAGGAACAACACCGTTGCATCCTGTGCGGGAAGACATTCAGACGAGTGGGAGATCTCAGAATACATCAGCGGTGTCACACTGGAGAGAGGCCATACAGCTGCCTGCAGTGTGATAGATGTTTCAGTAAGGCTGGTGACCTTACCAAGCACAAACGAGTTCACACTGGAGAGAAACCATACTTATGCGTCCAGTGTGGGAGGAGTTTCAGCCGCCGCGAAAACCTAAAAAGACATCAAAAGGTTCACATTGGAAAAACCTCACACCTGCACTAAGTGTTGCAAACTCCTAATTACATTACATTACAGGCATTTAGCAGACGCTCTTATCCAGAGCGACTTACAGTTTTACATTTCTTTACAATCCATTTATACAGCTGGATATTAACTGAAGCAATTCAGGTTAAGTACCTTGCTCAAGGGTACAATGGCAGTGTCCCTCCTGGGGATTGAACCTGCAACCTTAATGTTACAAGCCCAGCTCCCTAACCATTATACCACAATGCCTGCCAGTGTGTAATTCAAATCACACACTGTAAAAAAACCTTCCAGTGCTTCCAGTGCCACTCTACTTGCAAACTCAATAGTAAATATTGTTCAGAACGACAATGTGAAGGTGAAGAAGGTGTTATTGGTAGGTGTCTGTTGTAGCCCATACATAGACCCTGTGCTGGATTCATGTGGACTCTGGATGCTTTTCCCCCACGGTTATTTCAGCACAACTTTTTTGTAAGCAAGAGATGTAGTGTTGTGGAAAGTACATGGATATTTTATCAAATATTTCATAATGAACAATAAAACCAAAAAAATGTCTGTGTCTTGGCCCAAGTCTTGGTCTGGGTTTTGTTCTTGACATATGGACTTGGGAAAAGACCATGTTCTCTCTCTAGCATGCTCAAGATAATAATCACCTCATTCTACTACCATTCTGCAGCAGAACGCTGGCACTGCAGAGAATTCACTGCTTGCACCATGTGTATACAGGTAACTGCCAAAACAAACGCCAACAAGTGTCTTAATAGGGGCATTTGGTCACTATGAGCCACCAGAACAGCTTCAATGCACATGTGAGGCATGTATTCATTTTGACAAAACCTTTATGCTTATGATATACCAGGCCATCTGGGCAGCTGATTTTGGGCCCTTCCATTGGTTAAAGGTGCACCAGCTGGCACCACCCCCTGTAAGTTAAACAACTAAAACAGACTGTCATCATAAAGGGGTAAAATAGTGAGCAAATTGCATTTCTTAAAAAAATAATAGGTTATTAAAATGATTAGCTATGAAACAGAATACCTGGCTTCTACAATGATAGAAATGCAATCTCATTAAAGAGCAGCCTTGTCAGTATTACAGAAATGTGGAAAATCGTGAGTGTATGTGCTTCAGCAGTAGTGCGGATTTCATGGGATGCAAGTGGCAAGTGCACAAGGTTTAAAGTGATTAAATAGGCAATGTCAAATTTGTGAGAAAGAGAGGGGAAAGGGAATATCTGTTCATGTATACAATTCACATTTACCTTTGTGTCCTAACACTAATCATAGCTCCTCATTGTGTGTGTTTCTGTGTTTGGGCAGTTGTAGGTGTGTGCTGTCAGGGGTAAAGAATGCAGACAGACTTCCCCCATTAAGGGTGTGTGAGTTTCGCCTTGCACTGAGACCCTGGGGAGATCAAGATAGAGGGAGAGAAAGGATTGGTATGTTTTCTAACTTCCACTAACACAATGGAACTGAAAGTAAGGAGAGTGGGTGCAGTCAACAACAACTGGAAATGGAAATTCAGCAACACTGGATCAACTAAGAGAGGAAGAGTATGAATGTACACATTGACAAACCTACAGGAAACTACTATAAACCAACACTTCATAGAAAAAAGGTGAGAGGAAGAGTCATCAACACCTGGTTCACATAAGCTGGTCACTACAGTTTAATGTGTGAGAGTGAGGCTGTTTCACGCTGGTATACTAGTCACACTATTCCAAGGCAGATACCAAATGACGCAGGAAATGAAGAATTAAGGAAATCTCAGCTGTTCGTCTGGTAAGCACTTTGTTACATACAAACGTAAGATATTAAGATATTGTTATTAATATTACACCAAATGTAAAATATGTATCAGATTTGTACTATAGAAAACTGCTGTGTATCAAAGAGAAAGAAAACATTAATGAAACAGAAAACAGAAGTATTGAAATGAAAGGGAAGAAAGAAGTTTATGTAGAAACTAAATTACATCCATCTTCTCTTATGCAAAATATACTCTCCCTGTCTCTTCTTTCGCCATTGCATACATTCCAAGTAGTGTATAGTGAAAATGTACTACAAGTATCAAGGCACAACAGAAGGGCTGATTACAAACAATTAGAAATTGAAAACTAATTTTATACAAAGGTAATTTCCATGGTTTTTAAAAGCTGAAAATAACTAAAAGCAAAATTTCCACCTTAAATATCTGGCTATGAGTTTTACATAATTCTCACTGTCATATCGAGTCTCGAACTGTGAGCATTACTTTTGTATGTTGAAGGGAAATTCTTGTTCAAGCTGGGACATGAATTTGTACGCACACCGGATGGAAGTTAATTCCTCAGAGTTTAACAGGTTGACAACATAATATACAACACAGTCGCAGTGTGTTTCTCGTAATTTAATGTACGACCAAAAAGGGACTGTTAAGGAGTGATAATCAAATGTTGAGTCTTTTGTGGGCATAGTTAACATATCCAGAAAATAAATACAATGTATTTACCCCTTATTCAATTTACAGTTCCTATGACAAGTGATGATAGTTGAGCACTGACTAGTATAAATCAAAGCCAAGTATACGCAGAGAGAACAAGACAGATAAACAAGTAAGATAACTAAGGCCATGCCGACACTAATGCGGATACATGTCTTTTTTATTTAATCTGTTTTCTCCGTTTTTACCATCAGTCCACACTGACGGCGTTTTCGTCACAGAAAACTGACTTTTCGAAGACGATATATTTGAAAATGCCGGTCTAGCGTTGTCGTATAGACGGGGAAGACGGAGGTTTTCGAAAACGCTGACTTATGATTCTGCAAGTGCTGTTCTCTCTAGGCTACTATCTAATTTGATTTATTTATTGGAGTTAAACATAGATTTGTATAATGTACAAGCCGCATTCCTACGTAAGAGACAAAGCGCTTTATATTCACAGCTGCTGTGCAACGGATCTCCGCAAGGACAATGGCGTTACAAACGGGAGAAGAGTGAGAAATGTACTCACAAAATGTACTCACTAGCCTGGACAACTAGTGTCACACTAAATGTGAATGTGAAACTAGAAGTTGAACACTTTTCTTTTCCCCATTTTAAAAATGACAACGACATCTTTTGTTGTCGTATATTTTCAATCATTAGATTTATAGTAGGCTATGTTAAATAAATAATGTTCTTTTTTAACTTGAATGACGACAAAGTCAATTCCACAAATACAGAACGTTGGGGAAAAAGACAAAACCTTATAATATTCACGTTTGTAAATATATTCTTCTTGGGACAATTTTTGTGCAAACTGTTGTTTAACAAAAATAACATGTGAATGTAAATGAAACTGGTGAAATGTTAATTGAATTGAACATTGGATTTATATAGCGCTTTTCAAGGAACCCATCTGTCGTTATGTTGTGATGTATTTTCCTTCCATCCATCCATCCATCTAAGCCACTTATTCCTGGTCAGGGTCGCGGGTGGGGGGGGCTGGAGCCTATCCCAGCATGCGTTCCGGGTGAGAGGCAGGAATACACCCTGGACAGGTCACCAATCCATCGCAGGGCACACACACCATTCACTCACACACTCATACCTACGGGCAATTTAGACTCTCCAATTAGCCTAACGTGCATGTCTTTGGACTGTGGGAGGAAACCGGAGTACCCGGAGGAAGCCCACACGGACACGGGGAGAACATGCAAACTCCGCACAGAAAGGCCCCCGGCCTGGATTCGAACCCGAGACCTTCTTGCTGTGAGGCGACAGCACTATCCACTGCACCACCGTGCCGCCCTGTGATGTATTTTAACTCAATGAATTTTCACAAAAAAGTTTGTTCAAATTGTACTCATTGCAAACATGAATGGCCCTTAAACTCCAGTCTACACATAAACACTGGGATGAGAAACAAGCATAAGAATACCTTTAGCATTTATGGCATAAATCTGCTGTTGCTGCCTCAGGTTTCCTGCGCATGCCCATTAAAGAAATTGAAGCTTTTTTGGCGTTCCAGTGTGGGCGGCCAACTTTTCGAAAACTTTGTGAAAACGCTAGTGTGGATGGAAAACATTTCGACACGAAAACAAATAAATCCGATTTTACCCCCAATTTGGTAGCCAATTACTCCCGCTTAGTTCAATCCCCTCCCTTGTAGTTCGCTGCCGTAGCCCTGTGACCGCCAGTGACAATGGCGAAGCACTGCCTTCTCCAAGACAGCACTCGTCGTGCTGTCGACTGTAATTTCGGCACCACAGAACCACTCCTGTGCGCAGCGAACAGTGTCGGCTTCCCTCCCCCCTCCCTGGGGCGGACAGCCAATTGCCAGCCCGGTGGCACTTCCGGGAATCGAACCCTGGTCGACGTGGCCAGTGTCAAACGTTGAAGCCACTAGACCACGCGGGAGGCACACGAAAACATTTTAAAATGTATTCACATTAGTGAGGACATGGCCTAAGACAATGTCATCAACTGTTTGTCATTGGTATCGATTATGTAAATACAATTTATTATAGTCCTGAATGACCAGTCATAGTCTCTGAAACAATACATTCTGGATTATGTTTTTTCTATTCCTACTATTGTAGATATTGAAGTAGTAATACAGCTAATATCAATATCCTTCTGTGTGAAGTTTCTACTTAGGCAAGGGAAAAAACAATATTAGAGGGTGAAGGGTGGGATGGATTTAAAAACACAATTGTTGACCATGCTCTAGCTACAGCTACAGTAAAAGCAAAGTAATAATTCCTCATTAATATACAGGTAGTAATCATAAAAGTGCAAACACCAATATACTATGACTATGTTGTCCTGCTCTGTAGAATTCCTGACAGACCGTTCTTAATGAAACTGCCTGCTTATGCACTAGATTGAAATTTGCAGTCAATAGATTTAGAGTTGTTCGCCTGTTTAGCCTTTCACTTCAAAGTAATGTACAGACATTATGATCCAGGAGTTTGCCCTTTCCGACCAGTTGCCTTTTGTTGAGGATGTTTGTCCCCTGAGAGTTCCATGCCAACATCACCTTAGACACTGTTCCTCGTGAAACATCAGCAAGTTGAGTCATCTTCATCACTCATCCTGCCAAACGTGCCCCAACAATCACGCCTCATTTAAAGTCACTGAGGTGTTGTCCTCTAGCTATGCTAGCCATAATTATAGGGAACTAGACCAAATGCTCAGCATTCTTGGCCATTATCTGTACATATCCTACATTCTGCCATATTCTATTCTTGGTCTTATATTAATATCCTGGACTTCTGTTACATTTTTACAGGGGGTCCTCTAACCCCTCAATATATTGTTAATTTCCTCAACAAATACTCCTCTTCCATAAATATAAATAGAAAAGTGCACCATGGCTAAATAGTGACACAGTGAGATAGTCATGCCAATTATTAAAGCTCATGTTCTGGGGTGATGGATAGCGTAGCGGTCTAATGCACCGTATTTTGGCTGGTCCGATACGGTGTGCGCTGCCTGTCAGGAACGTAGTTCAAAACTCATCTTTACCAGACCGGCCCTGGTTGTCAGCCCCGATTGGGGGTGGCATTTGGCTACCTGCCCCAGGGGGAGAGTGAGCCGGCTCGGGTCCGCCATGAAGCACGTAAGGGAGTCTCAAGAATGGGTGGGTGGGTGAATTCCATCTCGAAGGAAGCAGAGTTTGCTCCCCTCTGAGAATTAGTTTGCCTTGTAGAGACGAGCAGCGGACTCGTGTGGGGAGGATAAATCAAACTCCTTTTCACAACTGGGAGTTATATTTGCTGTGTGAGGGCGATTAACAAAGTGTGTCATCCGTACAGCCTCCATATGCATTTCTGCCTTTGCCCCACAATCTTTAAAAACAACTTGTATTTGGACCTCTCTGTTCTTTATGGAGCATGGTGCTCTCAAAACACCCTACTCAGAGGGCTGCCCAGGTGGCTCATCCTGGGAAAACACTGGGTTTCAGTGTATGATGAACCACCGAGGTCTGGTAAGACCAATGCCGGTGCTGAATCATGGCCATCACCATAGCAGGGCTGAGCATTGCTGTATAACATTGAGGGAGGTAATGTTTCATATGGTGGGATAGGACGTCTCATAACACAGAATCAACCCTTCTGGTCGGTTGGGTACCTCCAGTTGTGCCATCTGTCAATTAAATGTACTCCTTTGACACAATGACTGTACACTTCCACTGGTGAACAGCAGAGGGAAAATAAGTGGTGGCTTGCAGAACACAATTATGAAACTGGTTTAGGAGTAATGTTACAATTGGACATTACAAATGGAGAGAAAATAAAAATATGGGGAAAAAATAATCCCATACTCACTCTTTTCTTTAACTGTTTGAACAAAATTGTTTCTTTCAATTCTTTCTCCCTCTATTTCCATAGGGATGGCAAAAAATTTCCAATCCTGCCACAGCAATGGCACGTGAGAATGTCTCCCTGCAAACTGTTCCAGGCTTAGGAAATGTGTCAAGGACACATAATGACATCTCCACCGGCCACATCAAGGACTACAAGCGACTGGCCATTGGCAGCATCATTTGTGGAATCTCCTGCATTGGCATATGTGCTTTGATTAACTCTGTCAAGGTAAATACAATAGTAGAGCATTCAGTAATGTGATGAGCGTCTCAGTACATATAATCACTCTCTGAAAGGTAAAGGGAAAGTAGAGAAGCTATGCAATAACTATCACCCACTGTCATTTAGAAAATTAGTGTATGTGTTAGTTGTTGTTGCTGTGTAAGTGTTACTAAATGTAGTACATCATCATAAATAGTTTTAGAATATATTACATATATGGTCCATCATTTTCACCATTGCAGGTGCGGGAAAGGAGAGTCTCAGACCCTGAAAAGGCCCAGATGTACTCAAATAAAGCCAGGAAACTCAGCCTCATTGCTATTGCAGTGTGGGTAGGACTCCTCATTCTCATCCCAGTGCTGATGGCACTAGTGTCATATCTCCTCACACTGAAAGACTGATTAAGCGTTTCCCAAACCCAGCCTATGGGGCACACTGTGCTGGTTTTTGCTTCAGCTGAGCTCTCAATTCATTCAGTTTGACTCAGTGGTTGACTGAGTTAATTGAATGCCTATCTATTTTACACCACTGAGTATCTGCTGTGTTTTTTTGGTGCAGTTTGCTCAAACCAAAGGATTCAAGTGCAGGAATATATTTTTTGCCCCTTCAATTAAAGTACAGGCATTAAAGATTAAACCTAGAGATGTCAAATACACCTCAGTATTCAATTAATAGCCATTTCAATCCTAACGACCAGATCAAGTTTGGGAGACACTCGACTAATCCTACTGTTCCAATGCAGACAGTAATTATGCATGTTTTTCTTCCATCGGTTTCGGAATACACACTTTACCTCAGTATTGATACTGTGCCTCAGTAAATACAGATCCACCCGCAGCCAGGCTCTTTCCTAGTCTCAGTGTATCCATAATCATTTGGCCAACACATATCAAAAAACATTGGAGGTCATTTCTGTTACTGATTAGCTTGTATCCCTTAACTGCAATGTATTAGCAGGTATTTAATTGAAGAAATAAAGATGGCATGCAAAAACGATTCTTTTATTTTTCAGAGTGGAGCTTGAATTGTTTTTATTCTATGCAACAAATGTCTTTGTGTGCACATGAAGAAATATGTACAGAAATGTATACATTGAGAAAATTCCCCAAATTTTGCTTTAGTTTTGATGTAGAATATTTAATAGGTTACGTTTTCTGATTAATCTCTTTGGCTAAACAGAACTTGGCCAACTGTCCAGGCTGGTTTAAAACAAATGTAAAAAAATTAAGAATCAGGAGGGGTCTCAGGTGCTGTAACAGTAAAAGCATTCACCTGGAATGCAGGTTGCCCACTAAGGCCGGGGTTCGATCCCTGGTTGCACCAGCCCGGATCTGGCCGGGAGCCCCGACCGGGGCGGCGATTGGCTGTTCGCCCCAGGGGGAGGGAGAGGGAGAGCTGGCATGAGCTGGCCGAAGAGCACGGAGGGCTTCCCTGTGGGCAAAGCAAATAAGTGAGTTCCTTCTTGGAGGAAGCGGTTCATTGCCGGCGTCGGGGTAGCAGCTTGTCCCATAGATGCAGGTGGTGGGCTCGTGGGGGGGCGGTAAAATTGAAGAAATAGAGGGTACAGTTGGCCACCAAATTGGGAGAAAAATGGGGAAAAAACCCATTAAAAAACATTTGAACTACAGTCCATATGCTTATCCCAATATGCAAATAAATAGTTTAATAGAAAATAAAACTCTAAAGGTCCCCCCCAAAAAAACAAAACTGTGCATTGACAAATCATGCATTGCTCAATGAACACATTGGTTCTCATTAAAAATATGAGTATATAGCTGTAGAGAATGCTTTCAACTGAAAGTTTTTAACAATTAGTTACAACTGACAAAACCTGATAAAACACAGCCAAAAGGAATGAATAATGTAATCAGCTAAACCAGAAAAACCTGAATCTCTCTCTCAAGGTTTGGAGAATTGTACCCAATGTTCCATTTTTTTACATTCTCCTTCATCCTTATTGTGGTATGAATGCAACAATATATACACTTTTTTGGCAGATATAAGAACTATTCAAGGGAAACTAAAGGAAAACACAATTTCTCTGCAACTTACTTCCAGCTAACTGAAACTGCAATCTCCCATAATGCATTTCTTTCTCCATTGCCTGTAACAATACAAAAACCACACACTGCAGATTGGGGAAAATGAGGCAGTGTAGAAAAGAAAATAATGCATTACTCTCCATCTTGTGTAAAATGTAAGAACATATTGGTGTCATCATTGCAACTTAAAATGTTCCGGACAACCTTGCACATACTCCACGAGACCCCGCTTTGCAACTCACTCGACTTTCTTTCCCAAACAACGCCATTTGTGAGAAACAGTTAATTCACAGAGAGATCTAGTTTGCCTCAAAATTGTGTCTAGTAATTTTTTGGTCTTGTAGATTATGGAAAGATGGACCAAAAAGTTGACCTTCAACGGTAATGAGAAATTTCTATTTTACTAATAATTTATTTATTTATCAGTGATCTATTTTGGATGGTGTAATTCCTAAAGCAAATCAATTTCAATTATTTATTATTACCTTTTATACCATTAATGTTTTACCATTGTTGTGGTTTCTCAATAACCTTAACCTTCATTTCCATACTGTACTGCAGGGTTCCTCTAATCTGGCCAACAAATGCAAATTCGGTCCTGGTTTTACTTTCTCTCAGGTAATTAATTGAACAATGAATGCAATTGATTAATTGATTGTCCAGAGTGCCTTCACACCTGACTCCCAGGTAAAAGAAGGGTGAAAAAACAGCAGTGCTGATGTACTGCATACTTTATGGTTTTGAAATAAAGATTCAAAATATCCAAGTATTTTTCCTGAGGCACCTTTTTAAAAATGATTATCAATCCAAATCAACAGAAAAACTGTGTAAGGGCAAGGTCATTGCTGTTACAAAATATCACAACAAAACAAATCACATCGTCAGTTTTACAAGACATAGAAGCTACAAAAACAACATTTATTAAATGGAAAAATACTTTATTTAATATGTAATTTTATGACATATTTAGATTTGAACATATTTATATTTGTCATGTGGTACATCAAAGCCCACATTGAGAACAAATATGCACTCCTAATTAAAGCCCCACTGCACATCAGTTTAATCCAGTTTTGGGAGGGTATAAAGAAGTGGAATACTGAAGCGCTGCAGCAAATAAAAACTGCTTTTGACAGGCCTGCCAGACATCCCCTCTATTTTACATTTATGATCCCTGATACAGATATATTGCTGTTCACATTCATAATTTTAACTGTATGTTGCAAAATCCAAAGGTTATTGGTGAAACAGAAAAGGTTTTACCTGCAGCACTTCATAAACTCAAAAGGTTAACAAGCAGCATTAATACAGCCAGAGCCAAAACCAATACTCCAGAATGTTCACAACCCTCTACACAAAGACCGGGATGTAACAAAGGCAGTGATAAAATATGGTATGATTAAATTTCTCATGAAAATGCAGAAATATGCACACACACATTTATACCTATAAAAATATATACTTAATTTATATTTGAACAAAAGACCATCACAGGTGTTAATAATGTAAGCCTCATTACAGGAGGTTTACAGTTATGGTTCCCCACAAATTACTAATGGGAAAAAGGTTCCAAGAAGAGGATCAAATAATTTCAGGTACAAGATAAGTGGTTCATGTCCAAATGCAGAAATAAACACAAGAGAAGGAATGCTCTCTGACATCAGCATTCAAAGTTCTTGAAATACTCAGCTCAGTTTCCAGTAAACCGCCACACAGCATTCAAACTGTCAGAATGTCTCACAGCTGGTTAGTAGTCAAAAAAGCAGTTTCTATTAAGAGTTCTGACTGGAATTCAGACAGACAGACCTTCTTCGTCCAAAGCGATCCAGGTGTCCAACTGGTCAAGCTTGGAACAAAGAATGGACTCAATTTCCTGCAAAGTGAGAGTGTAACCCACTTTGGCTTTATCACTTCCCCCTCGGCGAGTCCTGGCAAAATTTGAGCCTTCACAAGCTTTCCGTGAAATTGCACTTCCAGTCCCAACAAGGGGCTTCCTGGGTTTCCTGGGCATACCTACCTCTGGAAAGTCCACCAATCGTTTTACCCTTCTCTGGCCAATTATAGACACAGATCCATCAGGGCAGCTGATTGGCACCTCAAATATTGTCTCTAGCCGCCTAAACAAAAGCAAGAGATGGAATATTAGAGTATGAGAAAGAAGCAATAGAAACAGAAATGTCATAACAGCAGGGTTGACAGTGACAGACATGGAGCAGACGGTGACACATGAATAATCGTATGGAAAGTGATTGTCATTATAATTACAGATAATTGAGATTCAGATAGAGACCCAGAAGCAAATAAAAACATTATATGACATGAAATGCAGATAACACTTCACAGATCAACTGTAACTTTGGTAATGACCGATCTCAGCCCAACAGTGACCACTTATTTGCTTAGGGCTTAGAGCCTGACCAATCTAACTATGACCATGGCTTACATGAACGACCATCCAATAGATATTCAGATGATAAACCCCAGAGCCCACGTTCGGTGGCTGGATACAGGCTCATAGTTGGTGCTTTGGTGCGTCAGTCAAAACCTCAGAAAATATACAGCCTATGGGGAAGAAACCTTTTTTTCTACAAGCAAAAGCTTAACTTGCATTGCCTGGGTACTTATTTTCCATTGACCAGTGAACTCCTGCATACTTGGTAGCCACTGCCACTGATTCCAGTGGAAGAACAACATTATTATTGCAGCAGTATTCTCGTAGTAAAAATAAATGAAGGAATAAATCAGTTTAACCTGCGCTTCATCTTGTAGCTATCCAGCAGCTCGACTTGCTAGTGTGAAATCAAACTTCCTTGCTGGCTACCTAAGTTCGCTAGCCAGCTAGCTAAGTAGCAAGCTAATGAGGCAATAGTTGACATGAAACACAGGCTAGCTAATACGCTTGCTAGCTGTATTAATATGAACCTGACTCATTTGACAATGCTCTGATATTAAACACTGTAGGTAGCTAGCTAGCTAACGTTAAGCAGACATCTAAAGCGGAGCTGGCACAATAATGTCACCCGATATACAAGTTAAATTGAATGAACCAGCCCTGCTAACCACGCCCCTTTATGCAATACTCTGCTTTTGGTTGAGGCGAGACCAAATAATGTGCCAGAAACCCTAGTCTCTGATGTGTGTAATTATAATACCCTGCCACATCCCTCCTGGATAGGTTAGTTATCTGTGGTGGAGACTCCATATGTGTGAGCACCCCAGCAAAAAGTGTATATGTGAGCCCGCATTCCACTCAACATACAAGTCATGAAAGTCTTATGGAGTCAGATTAATGAACAGTTCTTTTCCCCCAGCAAAAATATTTCCTTACACACCAGTAGGATTGCTCAATAATATTCAATACAATAAAAATACTAAAAATGGCTAAGATAAGAATGCTGTTGGATAAGTTTGGATTTTCATAGGATTTTCAATTTCTTAAAATTCATACACTAATGGAAAAATAAGCACCATAATTAATTCTGTAAAATCCAAGCACTTTCGCTTAAGCACATAAATTCTCCACATCAAAATGTAAGAAATGTCATGGTTTTCAAGGACCTGTGGGAACTGTGCATTTCTTTAGATATTGTGATCTGAAATTAATGGGACAAATCATTCATTTCATTCAATGCTCGGACACCATTTGGCCACAAATAAACATTCATGAGTACTGTTCAAAATGTATGTAAATATAGGAACATTCTCACAAATTACACCCCACATAAAAATGACCATGCACACATTTTACAATGGAATTTGTTTGTACCCAAGATCAATAACTGAAGCTTTAGGACACACAAAGTGTGTTTTGAGGAACAGCAGGACCCATTACAAAAAGAAGAAGAAGAAAAAAGTTAGATTTGAGGTAGCTTTCACGGTCTATGGGCACGACTAGACTTGGCTTGGCTCCCAGTAAAAAGTGGTCCCCTAAAACATGTCCCCAAATAACTAGCTAGTGGGTTGAACATTCACAGATCACTATATCAGAAAAAGGCAATTTAATGTACATTACCAAAATAGTCTCTCACATGAGAAATGGGTGAACTGGTACAGGTTAGACTCCACAGAACTGCAGTTAAGATTGCTACATGTGAACTAGAACTAGCAACAATAGTGCTATGTTGCTGCTGAAATGTTTTTTAAAACCTCCCTCTCCTCAACATTTTGTATCTAAAAAGGAAAAAAGTTGTCCTTTCTGTAAGATACTCTTGGGACTAATTCGACTTCTGATACCTAGAATTAAAAAATATATATACAATATATTTTTGTCAGTGTAAATTTCACTATTTGTTAAGTGCTACCTTTTATACTTGTTACCATTTCAACTTTGAGTAAATCTGTACTTGACTTCCTGTATTACTGGAAAATACAGTGCCCATTCTTGTAATAGTTCTTTAAATATTTAACTTTCTTGCTGACAAGATCATTTTAATTGTTTTTTACATATCCATACACACTGCACACAAATATGAGCAGTCTCTGCATCTTACCCTTCAGATGGTTGACGGAAGTTCTTGTTGGTGTATATCTCCTCCAAACTGAACTCTTTCTTCTTCAGCCTGATAAATATACATGATATATGATCAAATTTTACACAATTTGTTTAACCTCGCCAGCTTACATTTAGTGATTTATATTGACGCTCATTTTCATTTTTATAGGCAGGTGCCCTTTATAAACTATTTGAGAATAAAGGCCCATAAACAAGCTGTAGACACCAGAATAAAAAAAAAAACAGGTTGTATTTTTTTGGAACTTAAAAAATACTTCAATAACATGTCAAAATGACTTCCATTTAAAAAGATTACTGCCAATGGTATGTTTTCCCCCACATTTTGACCAATCATTAAAGCATGAACCCAATGTCCCCATTTGAGCTGGCTCTTGGGTTAGGTTTACCAGGGTTTTGTCAAATATACATATGGAATAAATTGTATTTAGGATCAGGGCAGACATACAACAAAGCAGTTTTGGAATATTGCAATAGGTTTTCTTTGTGATTGCAATTAAACTAAAATATAAACGGACAGAGATACCTACCTGACAGGTTTGGGCAGCCCCATGGGTGTGAGATTAGTTGCTGGTTTAGGGAGTGTTTTGCGAATTTTAATGCGTGACACTTTGCCATGTTCTCCTTGTTTGACACTCTGCTCAGTGGAAGAGAAATATATGACAGCAGCAAAACATATTTGTAAAATACTGCCAAAAATCTCCCAGACATTTACATTCAGAGTAAATTCACCAAGGGCCTGATTATTACTTGAGTGCTTTTTATGCAACCTCAGATATGCAAGGCTCTGAGGTACACGTATTCTGACTTGAGATATGCAAATGGGTGGTACATCCTAGGTTACACTGAATATAATTAAATTAGCTCATTTCGTCCCGCCCACAGATGGAAAACGTGAATTTCACGATTCCGTTGCATTTTTCCTTTATAAACCCATTATTCAGTGCTACAATTCTGACTTTAAATGTATATATTTCTTACTATTTTATAATGAAAGGGGTTTCATTGCTGTGTCTCAATGTTAGATGAGAAATTGTTGTGGAATGTTTGATAACATTTGACACAAATAATTCACCTAATAATAATACTATGAACTTTATTTTCATAACATTAGCAGTTTAACAATATAAAACTTATTTTCATATCAAAGTTATTTTCAATTCCAATTAATTTTACTCCTTAGTGTTGGTCCTTGGATTTTTACCATTGATAACCAGTAGGGGCATATTTATGCTGTCCTTATTCCACCTTTCAGGGTGCGTAGCCTGCTCAACTGGAAATCATACAAACTGCTGTTTTTTATGGAGTAATTCAGCTGGAGATACACATACAAATAACAGCCCTGTAATGACTATTAACTTTGTATATGCTTGGCATCTCCAGCTGAATATTGAATATTTAAAAAGATTTTAAAGGATAGGTTGGTCTTGTTTGCTCATAACCATTCAAGATGTTTTTTTAAATAGGTTTGTTTTCCCTTTTTTATAAAAAAGGAATTGGACATTGTGCCACAATATGCAAAAGGTGAAATAGAATTATTCAGTTAATGGCACAACTTAACGTGTCATAGTTGCATGCTACATGATCCTCGACAAATTACTTCAATAAATTTCAGCAAAACTGTCCCAACAGGTGGAAAAACTAGGTGGAGGTGTATATGTAGTTCAACTGTAGAATATATCAACAGCACCCTGAATGATGTTATTACTTGATTACAGATTACCTTAATTTCAGAGTCTGACAGTGACTTATCTTCATGTTTCTCCTGGGCATCCAGCTGCAGACTGAAACAGCTGTTCTCTGCATCCTCCTGCTTCAGTTTGCTTTCATCATCTTTTAGTGAGGGAACACTGGACAAAACAATAAACAGCCATTAAGGATAGGATTTTGTGGGTCAGAATAGACAAGATAAATATGCCATTCATAAAAATTCCACACAAAAGCTGACTATTGTGACCATTGTTTTATGAATGACAGGTACCCAAGTTCAGCTCATTCTTACTTTTGCTTTCAAATAAGTAGGGGGTTCCCTTTACAGAAACAATATGGTGTCAGGAGTAATTCAATCACATTGTCCCCAGCTATTTTTTGACACAAGCTCTGAAATGTAAAAGGATACTAATAATTAAAACAAATGTTGTATCGAAGAATATTATACTATCCAGCAATTTCAACTTTCAAAACAGCTGTGGAATTCTTCTACAGATTGGCAATATCGAGGAAGCTCACTAGCTAGCTTGTTCACCTATAGCTAATTAAATGGTCATCAATAACACTTTTATATATACAATGAACAAAGAAAAAAGCCAACTTGATGCACTTAAGAAAAATGACATACTGTGGTTGTGATGAAGAAGTTGAATGATAGTGACTGAAATTGAATTTTATGTGAATTATATAGATAATAACTTGCTGCAAAAGAACTAGCTGGGGATCTAAAGTGAGGTAAGTACTTAATGCCTCCTAACAATCTGCCCTCACCAAGATTTCTACAGAAAAGCCACCTGGCTAGCTGTGTGGGCATTTTAAGGCACCGTTTATTTTTAAAAGTGAAATTAGTGCCATATAAAACCCCCAAATGAGCACATATATCATTATACCAAATATCATACAATTTCCAAAAATATTTTTATAATATAATAATGAATATAATATACAATAAGATGCAATATAATATCATTGTTATACCCAGTTTTTTATTTTCTTCCAATTTTGGAATGTTGAATTCAATGCAATCCCTTCATCAATATAGAAGGCACTGACAAAGCATTCTCCTCCAGAGTTTACTGCCAGCCTCTTCTTTTCATGCGCAGCTGGCACTGACATTGTCATGATTCAATACCACACCATAGCGCGCATCATACACTGAAGCCCAGTGTTTTAGCAAGATGACCTGCACAGCAGTCTAAAATTTATATAACTGTATAAATTGTTATTTTACTTAATTACCCATGCATAGTGCACTACATAAATTGGCATGCATTTGAAAAAACAGTCTTTTGTTTCTACGGAGGTATTAGTGTACACTCAGTGTGATAGTTACCTGCAGAAGGAAGAAATGGAGGCACAGGACTGGTATGTGGGGGAAACTCTGGAAGTGGTGACGGGGGACAAGGGATGACACACTGAAGAGGTGGCAAGACAGGAGAGGGAGGGAGAGGCAGCACTGCAGGAGGAAGTCGAAGCGACGTTATGACTATTACTACCACTATTGCCACTGCCTTCTTGCAGCTTTCTGGAAAGGAAGGCCAGGGGGCTTGACAAAAACCAAGAGGCGAGGGCTGTGAGGGAATTGGAGGAAGGAGAGTTGGGGTAAGGACGTGAGGGGATCCCGTACAGCCCTCCCCGCCCAACAGGATACACTTCCTTCCGCAAACATAGAGGAGCGATTTCTCTTTCTACTTCCAGGCTGCAGACAGTGTGACGCCGAGCACGTTTGACTGATGAGGGACTTTGAAGGCTACGGGGGAAGTGGTAGACAGGTGAACAGGGGAGTCTGCCAAGTGGTGACGAAGGCAACATGAGGGCATTGCAGGGGCTGTCAACAGGAGTAGGGGGCATCTCTGGGCAAGAGTGTCTCCGCTTCAGGGGGAGTCGTAGAGAAGTGCTACCAAATATTTTCATAAAATGATCCTTCTTCCATGGTCCTTTCATATCCGTGGGGGCATCTTTCCCTCCCCCGCCTCGCCTCTTCTTCCTTTTGTAGGTGCCCGACTCTCTTGAAGTTGTTCTTTGCTTAAGCTTACTCTCTTTTCCATCTCTAAAGCCTTTTTCGGTTGAGCTGTATAGTTTCCCAGGTGCCACAAGCAGCTCACCACTCTTTCTTTCCACCATCTCTATCTCACAACACTTAGGTGCAATAGCTGTAGAGGAAGCTTCCCCATTATCAGCTTTTTTACTTTTTCTATACCGATGAGCTGGGATAAGGGGTTTTGTTTCAGCATGTATGGGCAAATAACATGTCATCACTTCCCGCTCCTCATATAATGCATTTTCCAGAGTGTTCCCACAATGTTCTCCAAAGAGGGTAGATGTGTCCTCTGTATTTGCTATTTCTGATTGACCAACATTACTGGGAGATGAAGATGGATTTGAATCATGCCCACTTTCCTTAATGTCCTTCTTTACCCTTTCTGAGACCAAGCAAGAGATCTGTTTAAAATCTTGAGTGGTAGTTTCCTTTAAGTTCAATAAACTTATGTTTGATTGGATATTACAACCTACATCAGAGCTCCTTGAGAGCAAGTCTGAAGGCTCATTAACAGTCCTTTGAAGCTGCTCTTGGCTTTCCAGTGAATGGATGGTCTTGCTGGAGCCATCTGTTAGATGGGCCTTAGTTTCATATCCATCCTTTCCTTGGACAGATACAGTCCTGATCTTACGTGCCTGTTTCGGGTACAGCTTTACATCATTTGCACTCTCTTGCTCAGGTAACCATTCTCTCTGAAACTCCCTGTAACAAACGGCTCCCTCCTTATCTCCTTTCTCAACCTTGTGAAATCTGTCAGTATCCTGATACCTATCCTTTTCTTTGGCTTCCTTTACATTGCTATACTTTCTTCTCTGCTGTGACCTCCCCATTTGCAACCTGCTTCCCTGCCCACTTGTCCCATTAACTTGACTTTCTTCAGCCATCTCGCTTTGCAGAATTTGCCCGATACTTTCCTGTACAGCTGCACTTGTTGGATTCCCCACAGACTGAATCTGCACTCTCCTTTTTCTGCTCCTACGATTCTGCTGTCCCCTACTTTGGACTCCCTGTTGAGGCCTCTTCATGAGTTCCTGAGTACCCAACAGAGTATTTATTTCCCCCCCTTTCTCTTCCCTTTGTATGCCACCTTTTGCCACAGCAGAGTGAGTCACTGAATGGTTTGACATCCACACACTACCCTCCAATACTGCTGATGATTCAATTTCTGCCTCTCTTGAGGTTTTACCCATTCTGGTTAAACTGACATGAACAATTCTACTGAGTCCGTAGCTGGAACTATCCACTGTCCTACCTCTGCTAGTCTGAGTTGAATTCACACAAGTATTTATGGTTACTTTGCTTTTATTGCTAATTCTCTTTATACAACTGTGAACACTAGAATTTGTGAGATCCATGGCTGATTTATTGATGACAGACTCAGTGATGTCTTCTCCCATTGCAGGTGCAGCCTCTGTTACAAACGGCTTAGGATATTTCATAGCTTTTCTCCCTAGTTTTCCACATTGTCCTATTCCGGATTCAGTTTGAGAGTCAAACCAAAGCCCATGGGACATTTGGCTTGCTTTGTTTGGACTCGTCCTGTTAACTTTACCCCTAGAATCAAGACACAAATGTGGATTTTTGTCTGAAAGCTTAGGGTTAGCCATTCGTTTCCTTCCCCTTGTCTCTGGAGTTGGAGCAGTCAATAAGTCTCTCACACTTTCTTCTCCAATCTTTTCCAATTCTTTTTTCGGTTTACTTCCCTTTCTGAATTTTACTCTTGCTCCTTGACTAATTTCCATCTCAGTCTGTGCCTTCATGCGCACTCTTCGTTTTGTAGACATCACACCTTCTCCCACCTCTTCAATTTCTCCAGTATGGGGTCCCTTTTTAGTGGGCCTGGACTCTGGTGAATGCAATGCCTGGTGCTGAGCTTGTAGAGCATCTTCAGGTTTTACAGATACTACATAAAGCCCTGCTTTTTCATCTTCTCTCATTTTACTTGTCTCAACACCTTCTCCCGGCACTAGATAAGAATGATTACAAGTAGAGTCTGTTGGTGTGCTGGAGGACAAGCCTGGCAGTGGAGCAGCGATAGCACAATCTTCTAGGATTCTTCTTTCCTCCTCTTCAGCATTTCTCTGGCTAGGACATGATAAAGGAAGGGGATCTTTAACACCCTCCAAGTTTCTCACTTGGCTAAGATCTTCCTCTATGTCATAACGCAAAGATGCTACAGTCAATCCTGCATTTTCCCCCTTGAGGTTACACAACTGCAATGCTTCCACTGACAACAAATGGGTGCCTTTTGATATGGAGGAAGAGCAGGAAGGTGATAGTTCGTAATGAAGGTCAGAAGACCCAATACTTGAGTACAAACTAGACCCAAGTCTGGATCTGGTGGAGTCTCGGGAAGAGGTATTTGCTTGGGAGTCAGAACCCAACTGAAGTTCAGCATTAACAGGGCAATTGTGTAGCCTATGAACAGCTGATTCAATCTTTTCCTCTTCACCAAGAAAAGGTACTTGTTTTACCCCTCCTTGTAATAAAATTACATTTTCAGAATCTGCTCTTGTGTGCGTGTCAAGACCATTGGTCTGCGATAAAGGTGAATCCATGGCTTTTCTTTCTGAAGAATGCCTTTTGTGGGTGGTGTTGATGACGTGATGCTGACAAAGATTAAACTGCTCAGTATTCTGGAAAGCTAAATTAGCATTAGCATGGGCGGGAGACACATCATCTTGGGTTTTCAGGTTTTGAACTGGACTCTGGAACTGGATCTCTGTGAAGCTGGCCTTTTTTGACTTTAATGATTGCAGATGCGGGCCAATCACGCACCGCTTCACAGGAGGTTTTTGTGGTTCAACAAATTTGAGTTCCATTTGTGACTCAATAGTACCATGTCCAGGCAATGTCTTTCCTAAAATTCTCTCCTCCTTTTGCAATACAGCATTGGGAGGCTGGGTTGTCCTTTTAAGTATGGAGCTCCTTTCCTTTTTTTGCCTGCAACAGACAAACATTTTGATGAATACACATACAACAATAGCAACAATTCAGTAAATTAACACCATTTCTTAAAGTTTGGCTTCAGCTAAAAACCTAGGGTAATTAAAATAGCAGTGTATAGAAAATGTACCAAAATCAGATAAACCAGGGCCCTTCTTCATTCTCTAAATTAGAATGGGAAGATTTCTACCTTATTCTAGTGATGGCTCATTTTAGTAAAATGTCTGATGCACTTACTTACAAGGCTTACTTCCCAGAATGTATCTATAACATGGTTCTTGGATAAAATACTTGTTATAACATATTCACATATCGAACATAATGTTCTGTTCCTTAGCAATATCTATACCTTAATTAGTCTGCAATTCACTGCCATAGAATCAATAGAATAGGAAATACCATCTGGTGTTACAGTGATAATCAATGGTGAAATAACAGAAGTAAAACACAAGTTAATTTTACAGGAGAACCTCAGTTATGAACCTCAGGGATAAGAAGCAGAAGGGCCAATAAGGACAGTGGGGAGCTATGAATCAGTTATGGACTGACCGGTCAACCGAGCGCGGTATGATCCCAGAACATCTGCAGCATCAACATCAATTACTATATTATCACATTATATTATTATATACGGTTTTCTGCATATTTTGTTTTACTGCTGGAGCTTGGCTAGTGAAGAAGTGAAGTGAAGAAACATGAAGTGGACCAGAGTTGAATATTTAGTTTTGAGTTTCATATATTTTGTCCCATGTAGAAATCTATATCCATCTATAGCAATCCAACCATTCCTGTATAGCAGTGTAAACTGGTACTCACTTTGACATTTCACCTTCAGCTTCCCATGTAGAACAACTTTCCTGTAAAATTAAATTCCACAAATAAAACTACACTTAAAAAGCAGTAACATTTTGTTATGTACAGTTAGGTCCGGAAATATTTGGACAGTGCCACAATTTTCATAATTTTGGCCCTGTACGCTACCACAATAGATTTGAAATGAAATATAGATTTGAATCGAGATGCAATTGAAGTGCAGACTTTCAGCTTTAATTTGAGGGTATTTACATCAAAATTGGAGGAAGGGTTTAGGAATTGCAACAATTTTCATACATAAACCCCTCATTTCAAGGGACCTAAAGTAATTGGACAATTGACTCAAAAGCTGTTTCATGAGCAGGTGTGGGCTATTCCCTTGTTATTTCATCATCAATTAAGCAGGTAAAAGGTCTGGAGTTGATTTCAGGTGTGCCATTTTCATTTGGAAGCTGTTGCTGCGAATCCACAACATGCGGTCAAAGGAGCTCTCAATGCAAGTGAAACAGGTCATCCTTAGGCTGCGAAAAAAGAAGAAATCCACCAGAGAGATAGCAGAAACAGTAGGAGTGGCTAGATCAACAGTTTGGTACATTCTGAGAAAAAAGGAACGCACTGGTGAGCTCGGCAACACAAAAAGGCCCGGATGTCCACGGAAGACAACAGCGGTTGATGATCGCAGGATCCTTTCCATGGTAAAGAAGAACCCCTTCACAACATCTAGTGAAGTGAGGAAGACTCTCCAGGAAGTAGGCGTATCATTATCCAAGTCTACCATAAAGAGAAGACTTCACGAGAGCAAATACAGAGGGTTCACCACAAGGTGCAAACCATTCATAAGCCTCAAGAATAGAAAGGCCAGATTAGAGTTCGCCAAAACACATCTAGAAAAGCCAGCCCAGTTCTGGAACAGCATTCTTTGGACAGATGAAACTAAGATCAACCTGTACCAGAATGATGGGAAGAGAAAAGTATGGAGAAGGCTTGGAACGGCTCATGATCCAAAGCACACCACATCATCTGTAAAACATGGTGGAGGTAGTGTGATGGCATGGGCATGCATGGCTTCCAATGGCACTGGGTCACTAGTGTTTATTGATGATATGACAGAAGACGGAAGCAGCCGCATGAATTCTGAAGTCTATAGGAACATTCTGTCTGCTCACATTCAAGTTGATTGGACGGCGCTTCACAGTACAGATGGACAATGACCCAAAACATACTGCGAAAGCAACCCAGGAGTTTTACAAGGCAAAGAAGTGGAATATTCTACAATGGCCGAGTCAATCACCTGATCTCAATCCGATCGAGCATGCATTCCACTTGCTTAAGACAAGACTTAAGGCAGAAAGACCTGCAAACAAACAACAACTGAAGACAGCTGCAGTCAAGGCCTGGCAAAGCATCACAAAGGAGGAAACCCAGCGTTTGGTGATGTCCATGGGTTCCAGACTTCAGGCAGTCATCGCCTGCAAAGGATTCTCAACAAAGTATTAAGAATGAACATTTTATTTATGATTATATTCATTTGTCCAATTACTTTAGGTCCCTTGAAATGAGGGGTCTATGTATTAAAATTGTTGCAATTCCTAAACCCTTCCTCCAATTTTGATGTAAATACCCTCAAATTAAAGCTTAAAGTCTGCACTTCAATTGCATCTCGATATTTCATTTTAAATCCATTGTGGTAGCGTACAGGGCCAAAATTATGAAAATTGTGTCACTGTCCAAATATTTTCGGACCTAACTGTATATGTAATTAAAGGCAAATCTGGAAAATCAAACCTGACTCCCATTATACATTCAATTAAACTTAATATCACATCAATGAACCAGGCTGAGTAAGCACACACTAAAACACAAAACAAGGCTTATGGAACAGTACAGATAATTGAATTACATGCATAAAACCTTGTTGATAAGCACACAAAAGCATCAATTATTTTCAGTAATTCAGATATATACTGTGGATTGCACTGAAGACAGATGTTTCCGTTGGTTGTAGGGTATATCGATTCTTGACTTCACACACGGACTGAGCAAGTTTTATCTGGGAAGGGAGTACTGTACTGATTACTTTGGGTTCTACAAATGGCACATAACAAATGTACTATTTGATAAACCTGTCCTGTGTTAAAGACAACTTCGTTTTGTATGGTCTTCTCTAAGATATTTTGAGAGTGTAGACTGGGGCTGTTAAGAACCTCAAAGGCTTCAATTTGGTCATTTTAAGACTAAGTCTTATGATTCAAGCAGGCAATGTTTTTCATCAGCAGAAATAACCTTTCTTTTAGCTGACATATTTTACCTAAACATTTTACATGAGGCCACAAAGTAATGGGAATGCAGATTTCAAACCAGAATGCCATTTATCGGCTCATCTATGATGCTGAAAAGAAAAAAATAATTACGTGGCATTAATAGTGAGTGTGCATGGTATGAATATTTAATCATTGTAATAGTTAATATACTATTATTATATATTAATAATATTTAATAATACTGAACTGAAAATCATTCTTAGAAATGGAGTGCTTCATTATAGTATGTGGAGAATTTAAACAGCATAGGAATAATTCTGACCTATGTTTTTGTTTTTTTTATCACTATGTTCGGTTTATTCGTACAATTTTAAGTGGGTTACACTGTAGACATAGACTTAGACACGTTTTCTTTTAAGGTAGTTGACTTTACAAAATACAGCACAAGAGCAGTTCATAGGTTATTCAGGTCCAAATACATTTTAAAAATGCAATAAATGAGGGAAGTAAAAACTTGTCAAACACAGAGACTACTGACTACATTACCTCAGTGCATAACCATGTATCAATAATTTGTAGACCTATGTAAATCATATATAGTCTAAAGCAGTGTTTCCACTTTCCACTATCTTAGCTGTATGTGTGCTATGCTATTACAACGCAACCCAGTACGGTACAGTGTACTCAGGCATAACCAATCTTATTGGATCCAGAGGTACGATGGATACATGAGAGGTTGGATAAACCAGTAATATTTTAAACAATCATAACAGCCAACACAATTTCAAGATTATGTGCAAATTATTTAATTCAACAAAGCACTTTTAAAAGGCCAATTTATATATAACCAAAAATATGTTTGCTGGTCAGTTACAGTATATGAAAATGTTTTTTTCCACTATGAAAATGGCCATAACAATCATACTTATTATTGGCAACAATACAGTTAATGAACAATAAATTCAACAGGCCATTTTCCATGTAATTTGATGTCATGGCAGCTTTTAAATGTTCTTAGTCAGCTGTCAGGCGCTTTGAATTCCACATCTCCATTAAACAGTGAATAGAAAATCTTTGGTTTCTCTGTTAAAAGGGGTCCAGTGGTTAGAATACCCTGGTCCTGTGCTTGCATAAACCATGCTAACTAGGCTTTATCTAATTGTTCGTCTTCTGTCCCTCGCAAAAACTTTCTCGGTTTACAGGCATGGAAACTATTGGCACCTTATGAATATATATTTTTTTATTGTTACGTTTTTAATATGTCTTACAGTACTTTTCCCTATCCCAAAGTCCTGAGATATCTTCTCTTGTCTCACCCTTCTGCTAAATAGAAAGTATTTCTAGATTTTTCTCAATGGAAAGCAAAACTCTTTCTTTACGCAGACAGCATTTTCAGCACGTCTCTCAAAATGTTTTCAACTTAAAGAGCTCTATGGGGCAAATAATAGTTAAACGTTTTGTCTACATGAGGTTTACATGACGCTTTGATCAAGTTTTTCTGCTTACACAGTGACAAGCGTCTCAATGACAATGGCAAAAACTAGGTAGCCAAGTAGTAAATGTCCAGCACTAGCATAGAAGTTGGTACTTTGCCAGGCTGTCAATCTCAAATTAGACATTGGCATCTAAATGAGGCTGGCAGATAATCCAGTTAATCGCATGTGTGGAAGTCGGTTATGCGGGAGTATACTGTAATGTAGTTTGTTTTTCATCTGATCAAGTCTTCCTTTTGCTCAAGAGCCGCTGTCCCCAAAAAGCCTTTCAGCCTTTTACACACCAACCTAACAGGCCCCTACTAGCCAGGACTGATCATGGGAACTTCAGGTGGAAACAGGGTGCTTAGACTGATGACCAGTAGAATTTAGTAACCATGGTCAAGAGAGATGCTTTATAAAAATAACCTCAGTAAGCAGAGCAGCACAGTAAGAATGAAAGCAGCATAGAACAATGAGGTGCAAATCACACGGTGTGTGTGTAACATAAGGACTCACTGGGCTCAGTCTGGTCAGTTGCAGTCTCCCTTCATTACAGCCATCCTCTTTGCTCTCATGCACATTGGAACCCTGAAGACATTCACTCCTTTGGTGCACTTTCCCATCATTATTTCTGTGCCTATAGTGAAAGAACATTGGCACCATTAATGCATGTGCTTTGTATATTTGTGCTGTACAGAAGAATTGATCATGGATAGATGGATGACAATGTCCATTCTGGAGCAAACTCCCAAATTCAATTTTGTCATCTCCAGTAAAATTATTGAGAAAAATGTTACTTGTTTACAAATGAAATATATTGTTCCGTTTCAAGGTGATATCTTCAATTATATGTTAAACCAGAGGTTCCCAATCTTTTTCTGCTCAGGGTAATCCCCTGGGTAATCCC
Source organism: Aldrovandia affinis (assembly GCA_029706075.1). NCBI lineage: Eukaryota > Metazoa > Chordata > Actinopteri > Notacanthiformes > Halosauridae > Aldrovandia > Aldrovandia affinis. The sequence continues at coordinate 1,051,153 of JAINUG010000013.1, forward strand.
CTTTTGCTACAAACCAAAACTCCTCCACTGAAACTCGAGAATGCAGTCTTTGTAGTGTCTGAACGCACTACGGAAAAGTTTCTAGTGCATCCGCTGCCTGATCAGCTCATCACATTTTCTTTCGAAATATGATGTTGGCTTGCCCATGTATTCTTTGTGTGTTGTCTCAAAGTGTCTTTTAAGTTTATTCTCAATGATGCTCGTAAATCCATATTAAAGAAATGATTTATCACATTTTCCAGAATGTTTTGAAGGTTCAGCCTCAGGTTCACTTGCTGATGTGGAGGGGGCAGCAGCTTGAAGAAGAAATCGGTCTTTTTGCTAGTAAATTATTTTTTTAGCTTGCTAGCCAGCTGACGGTAGGTTAGTTTGCTAGTATGTTTACCACTGCACTAAATGACAGGTTGCATCAATGTGCAGTCGTGTGAAGTTCAAGGTTCATGCATATTTAACATAATTCAAGCAATGTGTTTTTAACATTATGTTTGCAGATTTAAATTAGAAAAATGCATGTCTCACCACTTTATATTTACTTATTCTAAAATATATATATATTTTAAATTAAGTCTATTTTTAGCAATTTTCTTGCGACCAATTTGCATATCAGGCGACCCCAAGGTTGGGAAATGCTGTGTTAAACGGTCAGTCTATAGAATATCTTCATTTATAGAGCAGCATATGCACAAAGGTTATGCATTCAGATGTATAATACTGGTTTACTGTATTAACATTTTTACATTTTAAGCATTTAGCAGACGCTCTTATCCAGAGCGACTTACAAGATGTGCATTAATACATGGTAGGAACAATCATAGTTAGCGCACGAGATCAGTGCTGGAATACAGCAATAGACATCATTGCAGGCATCTGCGTACCATACCTGAAACACCGGGAAGGAAAAGGTTAGTTTTTTTTTTTGGAGTATAGTGTTGAACAAGTAAACAGTGGTGAAGACAATTTAGCTAGATGGACAGAGTTCAGTGGTAGTGGAGTCTAAAGAGGTGGGTTTTGAGTCTCTTGCGGAAGATCGCAAGTGATCTTTTTATATTTTATATTTGATTAATATTAATAATTAATGTATTAATTACTGGTTTAATTTGACAAGGATTCGTTACATTTCATTGGCTCATTGTAAAGTAAGGTCAATAGTGAATACCATTACACTCCTACAAGAAACTGAATCGATATAATCTTATGTTAAAGAGAACTGAACACCACTACACAAGGCAGGCGAAGGGGAAAAGGAAACTATTACATGATTAAGACATTTATAAATTGGTTATCCTCTTGAGCACAAAACCCCTGTGGTTTTTAAGAACAGCCACAGGTACTCACTTTGTCATTTCATGTTCATCTTCTACTATGGAACAACTTTCCTGTAAAATAAAATACAAAAAAGTCACTGGACCTATGTCTGGTAAATGGTGATAAATTCCATAACATGGCTAGTTTCTTTCCTTCCACAAGTGTCATTTTTGCTTTAGACACCATACACCATTCAGGATGAACTGTTTTGCCAAGTTTCTTCCTTGAACACTACGTTTACTCTTAACAGTTTGCAATGTTTTACAACAATCTGAGATGTTTGTTCCCCTTTGGTGGGTGTGCCGGAGGTGAAACTAGATGCAGCGCTGGGCCCGTGGCAGTGGCCCGAAGACTGGTTGTGGGAGGAGGACAGTTTTCTACAGACATGTTGAGTCTACTTTGTTCCATCTTGGACCGTGTGGTTGCCTGGCCCCTTTTCTTTTTGTTTCCCACTCACAACACATACTCTAGGTTGCCCCTTTCGTCACTTTTGCATTTATTCCGTTCTACAGCTACTATGATATTTCTTTCCAATAATTTGGGGGTCAATGCAGTGGGTCTTAACATGATTCATAGCAAATTGATATCATCTCACAAGTACCCCCTTCCTGTATTTAGTAAGGCTACAGCTCACAGTGGAAGGCATTCTGGGATTGTTTGGATTCAGTCTGAGCCAAGAAAGTATGGCAACTGTATCGGTGGCAAATTATGTTAAAGAACTATGGCTGGCACAGTACCAGACTTGGGATAAAGTTTTATTTGGGAAAAGTACTTATTTAGAATTTTTATAATTAAATAAATGTATTAGAAAGTAGCTATTATTTAAAAATAATTCAATACCCTAAGTTATTGAAAATATTTGAATGCCAATCCCAAAACTCTTTCAAAACCATTTGAAATGCTACACATTCCATAAAACAATAATTTGAATGCTAAATATAAAAATATTTAAATATTTATAATGTAATTAATCTCAACAAAACCATTTTCAATGTAAAAAAGGCAAGATACTCATATACAAAGCATATACTCTGTAAATCGATAATACATAATTCGTAAAATTCCTGATATCAAAATGATGAAGTTACAACTAAATATGTGTCGAAATATAAATGACAGAAGAGGGCTAGAGTGGGCAGTTTCCTTTTGGTTCTAGGGTTTGATTTACATACATTTCTTGCATTATTGTGGGAACCGGTCCTGGCTCACACTTTGGTGCTCATTTTTGCTTTGTTCCTGGCTGCGTATGTTTTGCATTTAGGGAGAGAAGCTTGATTTGATATATATTGATGTTGCAGATTTGATGTTGACTATTTAGTTTGTCTTTTTAACTTAACTCCTTTGTATCAAGGCCATAAAATGGCTATTTCTGCCTGTTTGTCACTACTACTACACCAAGCCTAATATCTCCAAATATACACATTGCACAGACATGAGGGCTTGGTGTGAAGTAGACAGTTGTACCAATCAAGTGTTAGCATCTACAAATTTGTCATTTGAGACTCACAATGCACTGTATATGTAAAATATTAAATAAAAATGATTTAAAATGATTCCCCCCTCTACAGCCAGATAAATAATTGTTGTATGTGCTATCCCAAGGGGTTGTACACTTCCCCAAGAAAACTGGATGCAAATATCTAAAAGCAATCAAATTCTACAGTGCTGTTTCTATAAACAGGACACAGGCATCCTTTGGTGTCCCAAAATCTATCCAAAGTGGCTACATGTTTGTAGCCAGTCACATGCTGTATGTTTTTGTGTGTGTTTTTACTACAAGGACACCTCTTCTACAGATATGAGAGGAAAATGAATTCTAAGATGATTAAAAATGTTTGTTTTGAGGGGGGGGGGGTGCACAACCAATAAAGGCACTTGTGTTTGAACCGCGGCTGCCCCAGCCCGGCTATGGCCGGGAGTCCCGTTCAGGCCTGGCGATTGGCTGTCTGTCCCAGGGGGAAGGAAGACGGTATGAGCTTGCTGGATGCACAGAAAGCTTCTCTAGACGTCACGGTCGGTGCCTGGGCAAGTTTTTTTTGTGGTGCCTGCATCAGATAACTGTGTATCCAAGTGTCCAGAAACCTAACCAAAACGTACTATAAATCAGTTCTGTTGTACGAATTGATTTAACCAGAGCTAACAATGCTTTCCAGGTGAATCCAAACAGATCGTCATGGTAACAATAACATCATGGGTAGCGCTGTCATATGTGTCATCTGAGTTGACACTCAAGTCAGACAAATCACCCTCTGAAAACAAGCCAACATATGTGTTTTCAAAGACATTAAAATAATGGTGACTTACTGCCATCATGAAGTATAAAGGATTACCAATTTTAGTTTTGTTCAAATTGCTCAGAAGTGTCGTCTGCCCCCAGTTTTCACACGCGTACCCAATGCTTCTGTGATTTTCAACAGAACTGGACAGGACAGTACGCGTAGGCATATCTCAGCCCTACAGTGACAAAGAAACCAGTGAGAGCTTGTTTGAAAGCTTAGAACCTGAACAATCTAACCATGACCATAGCATGACAGGTACATCCAACCAATAGCTATTCAAATGATAAACCCCAGAGCCAATGTTCAGTGGCTGGATACAGGAGCAGGGCTGGTGCTTCGGTTCGTCAGTCTAAATCTTATGAAACATACAGACTATGAGACTACTATAATAGACTATGGGGAAGAAACTTTTTCTATGAGGGGGGAAAAAAAACCTTTGCTCTTATTTGCTAAGCGAAATAAGTTCATACGTCTCTTCATACGAGACTGCCTCAAACACAGTGAGGAAGTGAGTTGAACATAAACATGGTGAGAAGGTATGACAAAAATAATTCATACAAATTATTATACGCATCGGCATTGGCATGATTTTCCCCAGACTCATTGAACATGTTTTAAAGCAATGAGATCTTGAAAAATGATATAAATGACAATTAAAAATAATATTTATTAATTGTGAATTACACTAGGGCCTTGGATAGTATAGCGGTCTAACACACTTGTTTTGACTGGTGCTTTACGAGTGTGAGCTGCCCATCACGGTCCGAAACCCGACTGTGCCAGACTGGCTCTGGCCGGGAGTCCGATCAGGACGGCATTTGGTTATCCGCCCCAGGGGTAGGGTGAGCCAGCACAAGCTTGCTGAGGAGCGCGGACTTCCCTGTGGACAAAATACTTCCAGAGGAAGCTGTTCATTGCCGGCCTCAGGGAAGTGGCTTGTCCCACAGAGGCTGGCAGCGGGTTTGTGGGGGAGGGTAAATCGAAAAACAATAGAGGGTATAATTGGCCACTAAATTGGGAGAAAAACAGGGAGAAAAAAAACTGGATTAAAAAAAAATCAAAAAATTGTGAACTACACTAATTTTCATGCCATTGGCGCCATACCACTACGGTACTGACAGGAAGAGGTAAAGGAAGAGGAACCAGTTCTTAATTTTAATTGAGTTGTGAGTTGTGTATTTGAAGACTGATCCACCAGATTACTCTGCCTATCAAACAATGTGGTTATTTAATTGATAATTTGCATCCAGTGCAATAATTATTCAATTAAATCAAATATATTTTACATGTAGGATAAGTGAGGGGTTTAATGTGCACCGACGCTCCCTCAAAGTATTTTTTCAAGCAACTCCAGCCCTTTTTGGCTGGAATTGCTCCCGACATTTCTGGTGCCATCAGTGAAATGGACAGGGTGTAGGAGACACTGAAGGAAGGACAAGAAAAGAAAAAAGTCCAAAAGAAAAATGACCACTCCTGCTCTGTTGTACCCCCCAGGGAAAAGAGAAAAAGAACCCAGGTAGGCTATAAAAGCAGCATAAAAGTGAAGCGGAGAAGCGTGCTGTTTTAGAGACAGAGTTGGGAGAGGCACAAGCTTTAATCAAGGAACAAGAGGAAGTGATAACAAAACTGGAGAGATGTTGTCATGATCAGAAGGAAGACCTGGTGAAGAACCACAGGCGGGCGGTCATGGTTGAAGACAGATCACCCTCAGGCGAGTCACCCTCCAGGAATGCCTAGACTAAGCTGGACAGGACGAAGTTGGAAACCTCAGAGGAGCGGCACCTGGTGGCCGTGGGGAAATTGCTGGAGGAGCACCACAACTCCCTGAGGAAGATTGGTTGATGGACTACAATCAAGTTCTAGAGACATCTCAAGGATGATCAAAGGGAACAGGATGCATCTGAGTTGAATTTCGAGTGTCATAGCAAAGGGTCTGAATACTTATGTAAATGTACTATTTAAGTTTTCTATTTTTAACAACTTTGCTAAAATTTCTAAAAACCTGTTTTTGCTCTGTCATTATGGGGTATTGTGTGTAGATTGATGAGGAAAAAATAAATTTAATACATTTTAGAATAAGGCCAATATAACAAAATGTGGAAAAAGTGAAGGGGCTGGATACTTTCCGGATGCACTGTACATAAAATGTTTGTACAGGGAGGGACGCCCGCTCCTCATGTACTCTCTCTGCTTGTTGGGAACAGGGTAAATGATGACTCATCTGACCATGATTCCCCCCTGCTCAGTAGGCCACTGCCTATGTTCTTTGCATCACTTGCACATCAAGTGCATTTTTAGGTGTGATAAGGGGTTTATGAACTGCCACCTAATCATAGTATACTAATAGTAGATACTAATCATAGTATCAGTTTTGCTGATATACAAGGTAGCTTTTGTAACTAAATAGCCAATGCAATGTTTGAATTAGCAAGCTCATTGGGTACCTACAGTGTTTTGATCTAGCAAATTCCTGAGAATTCAGAGCTGAAGCCAGCTAGCTCCTTCACCGAGTGAGAAAATGATTAGCTAGCTAGATCTCAAATGAAAGCAGGATGTACTTTACAATAAGTTATTGATTTAAGTCAAGCTAGTCCATACCTAGCTGTGGCATTTTTGGTTTCCGTGGCTAATCCCCTAATGTTAGACTTTCCCATATTCACTCCTCAGCCCTGTTGACAAGTCAGTGCTAGCCAAATGCAGTCATGTTTATATTATGATCACTGTTATGCTTGTGGAAAAGGCTAATGTAAATGGGATATCATAAACAGGATTATATATATTTGATGATAAAACAAGCTCAAGATTGGATCAACTTTCACTTTTTTGGAGCAATCTTTGCTTTAGTTAGCCAACTTAAGCTAGCTAGCCAGCCACGTAAAAATCTACTTGATGGGTGAGTGAAAGTTATTAATTCATTACCTATATTATTTGTGCTAGTTATAATACATATAAATAAATTGTTTACTAGCATCATGTGGCATGGAAAGCTAGCTACCTGTGTCAGCTCCAAAAGTGTATGTTTTCCTATTAGCCACAACAGGTCTGGAGGGGAAGGGGGTGAAGTAGGACTAAGCATCTGCATTTGGTCGTATGCAGCCGAATGTTCAGGCTAACTAGCTGGTTGGCCAAATAGGCAACCGGCTGTCATTTTTCAGCAGTTGGAGCTAGCTAATTTGTGGTATCTTGGACAGATCATTGGTGTAGTGGTGTTAAGGCAGGCTAGCTTGCTTGACACAGTAGTTAAGCTAATTAACTAGCTAGCTAAATTGGTGTGAAACATCTCTCTAACCCAGTGATCCTCACTATTTTTTTCAGGAGAGCCACACTGGCAGGACAAAGTCAATAGGAGAGCAAATTTTACGGCAAAACACCAAAAGCCACCACAACCAAGCATATATGCCTACTAATTGTCACCTCACAGCATACAATATATAATGCAGCCAATACAATCCTGGGGCCTCATGCATAAACGTTGCATAGAAAAAGTTCTAATTTCTATCGTACGAACGAAATTTAGAATGTCTCTACGCACAGAAAAATACAGATTTATCAAACATGCGCACACAGGTCGTACGCACACTCCGTGTTGATAAATACCAATAGTTCTACCCTCTTTGCTCGTGCACGATTCTAAGTATTTGCATACAGAACCGCCCCCAATTAACCACATATGTAAGAAAACATCCCTTTAAAGGCTGCATTAAAACATCCCCGTTATCTCACTGGAATAATGGCGAAGAGAGCTAAAAAAAGAAACTTCACTGAAAGCGAGATCGATGTTCTCGTCACGGAGGTAGAATCTAAACAAGATACACTACCGTTCAAAAGTTTGGGGTCACCCAGACAATTTCGTGTTTTCCATGAAAACTCACACTTTTATTTATCAAATCATTTTACATTTTACATTTTAAGCATTTAGCAGACGCTCTTGTCCAGAGCGACTTACAAGATGTGCATCAATACATGGTAGGAATAATCATAGTTAGCGCGCGAGATGAGTTGCAAAATGAATAGAAAATATAGTCAAGACATTGACAAGGTTAAAAATAATGATTTTTATTTGAAATAATAATTTTGTCCTTCAAACTTTGCTTTCATCAAAGAATGCTCCCTTTGCAGCAATTACAGCATTGCAGACCTTTGGAATTCTAGCTGTTCATTTGTTGAGGGAATCTGAAGAAATTTCACCCCACGCTTCCTGAAGCACCTTCCACAAGTTGGATTGGCTTGATGGGCACTTCTTGCGTACCATACGGTCAAGGTGCTCAACCAGCACCAAAGCAGCCCCAGACCATCACATTACCTCCACCATGCTTGACAGATGGCGTCAGGCACTCTTCCAGCATATTTTCACTTGTTCTGCGTCTCACAAATGTTCTTCTGTGTGATCCAAACACCTCAAACTTCGATTTGTCTGTCCATAACACTTTTTTCCAATCTTCCTCTGTCCAATGTCTGTGTTCTTTTGCCCATATTAATCTTTTCCTTTTATTGGCCAGTCTCAGATATGGCTTTTTCTTTGCCACTCTGCCTAGAAGGCCAGCATCCCGGAGTCGCCTCTTCACTGTAGACGTTGATACTGGCGTTTTGCGGGTACCATTTAATGAAGCTGCCAGTTCAGGACCTGTGAGGCGTCTATTTCTCAAACTAGAGACTCTAATGTACTTGTCTTCTTGCTCAGTTGTGCACCCGGGCCTCCCACTTCTCTTTGTACTCTGGTTAGAGCCTGTTTGTGCTGTTCTCTGAAGGGAGTAGTACACACCGTTGTAGGAAATGTTCAGTTTCTTGGCAATTTCTCGCATGGAATAGCCTTCATTTCGAAGAACAAGAATAGACTGTCGAGTTTCATATGAAAGTTCTCTTTTTCTGGCCATTTTGAGAGTATAATCGAACCCACAAATGTGATGCTCCAGATACTCAACTAGCTCAAAGGAAGGCCAGTTTTATAGCTTCTCTAACCAGCAAACTAACCAGTTTTCAGCTGTGCTAACGTAATTGCACAAGGGTTTTCAAGGTGTTTCTAATCATCCATTAGCTTTCTAACGCGATTAGCAAACACAATGTACCATTAGAACACTGGAGTGATGGTTGCTGGAAATGGGCCTCTATACACCTATGTAGATATTCCATTAAAAATCAGACGTTTGCAGCTAGAATAGTCATTTACCACATGAACAATGTATAGAGTGTATTTCTGATTAATTTGATGTTATCTTCATTGAAAAAATTCTGAAATTTCTAAGTGACCCCAAACTTTTGAACGGTAGTGTATATTGTTTGGTTCACTCAGTGTAGGGATAACAAATAAAATAAAAACTGCTGCATGGGAGCAAGTGACGGATTCTGTTAATTCGGTATGAATTACATGCATTGGCTGCGAGTCACAAATTAAAGCTTGGCGAGCCGCATGAGGCTCGCGAGCCACGCAATGAGTAACCCCGCTCTAACCTAAACCCTATCTCACCTTGGGAAAGCCTGTCTTGGTCTCTCCACCTACTACTCCCTACCTTTCCCCATGTTTTATTAATCTTTTCATACAGATGGGGAACCTGTGGACACTCATCTTCTTTTTCTGACTTACCACATTAGAGCAGCCACCCACCACATATCTACACACCATTTAAATACTATTTCCCACAACTCCTCTCTCTCTTGTATTGGCACCCTTTAGCTTTCTCCACAGTAAATGCCTTACTCTACATCATGGAACATATTGGGAAAAATAGAAAATGTTTTTTTAAATACTGTTTTAATGTTTTTTGGTGGATTTATTATATTTCACAAACGTTATGGGCACTTGTTTGTTTTATTTACGCAAAGTTGTTACTAACGTATCAGATCCTCTTTCAATCCACTAACTACATGTAGAAATGCAAGCTCACCAACCTCACGGGTGGGGAGGAAACACAGCAGTAGATAGTGGTCTGGCTAACTATATCTATACTTAAATCATTGGAAAGCTATGTAGTGCATCGTTGTTAATTAATAATCTGAAGCATAGCCAGTTAGCTAGCTAGTAAACCAGGCAGCCAGTTAGCCATGAAAAACAGGTTAATGATGACATGCGTCACCGATGAGCTAGCTACCCTCTGTAGCTTTGTTAAAACTGCTAGAAACTACCAAGGTAGCTAGCCAGTTGTTTTAATGGAACAGGGCTGAATGTTCTATAGGCTGAATTGGCATCACATCTGCACATCCGTATTTACAAAACAAAATGTTTTCCCCATGTCCTGTAATTGGCAACTATGAACAGATGGTGTTGTTGGTAGAAGTAGACCTGAACAGATGAAGATAAGGAGAAAACACATTTATTGTGTGACTGAAGTTGTATCTGATTTTTGTGTGTTTATTGGAGGTCAGAGGTATAGAAGTTGTGTAAGGACTGAGAGTCTGCGGACATTATATCCATTTGGGAGACCCCAAGATGCTGAAAAGTGCTGTATAGGTATGCCCCATTCCATCCTCCAACCTGTAACTTGGTGGATGGAATGCTTGCCATCCCAATACATTGCACTACTACAAACTCAATTTTAGTTTCAAAGGAGTTCAATTAGAGTTAAAAGGAAGTTTAAACTTTCCCTTGTTAATCTTTCTGCTCCTCATTTGACATCCTCAACCATCATGCAGTAGTGAACTCATTAACTGATTGGGAACCACAACATTTAAACCACTAAATCTAGTTAAAATATATATTTAAATTTAAACTAATTCATATTTAATTGCTTTACAATGCAAATTTTTTGTGAGATTTGCTTTAGTTAAGCAGATTTATTTGGATACTTCAACTATTTGGAAGAGTTCATATTCACAAATACAATTTCAATTACAGTTCGTTTTGGTCTAGGTCTGCACAGAAAATGTAAGCTCATTTTAAGTTAATTTGATCATCACTAAAAAAGCACAGACAATTCCTCCTTGTTATGCTGAAGGGTTAGTGGACTGTAAAAGCAGGGGATCATCTCTGATTATACACTCAATTAAACTTCACACCAGATCATACTGCATTGAGCACACACGCACACAGACACGCACACAGACATACATATAAACTCAAATAAAGGCTTGAAAAACTGAAACATCACAATCCAGAAATGCAGTACAGATACATACTTTGGATTGCATTCCAATGTGTTGGTTGGACGGTACATCAATTCTTGACAACCTCACGCACACGGACTGATCAAGCTGCATCTGAGAAGGAAGGAATGTGCTGATTACTTTGGATTCTGCACATGGTGCCACAAAGTGAGATGTACTCTATAATGTCAAACAGTTAAGATATCTTAACTCTTCTGGAATTATTCTGCAATTAAATTAAATCACTGTGTAAATCACAAAAGTAATGTTGTTCTAGTGTTCACCTTTAATCTTATTATTGATAACCTAATGAGTTATCTAGCTATGGATACCTATTCTACACAGCTAAAGGTTCTACTGAAATTGTTGTAATGTGTACCATCACAAACTTTATTTTTGAAGGTAGTTGACAAAGTTGGCAGGCTTACACCAACCAAAAACAATATATATATATATTTTAAACTTTAGGAGAAATCTACTGTCAAATACATACATATTTTGGCCCAGCATGGGGGCTATCTTCACTCTAAGCAGGAAGTGCTGATCACAATATTAACAGTTTATAGGGCTTTTAGATTGCTAGTAGATTGCTCACAACTGTAAGAAAACTGCAATATAAATAAATGGAAAGGACATATGGTAGGTGTTTTAAAATTCAACTGGGCAAAAGAGAAACCACATAACATAAACTTTCTGTGCCAGTATTAGATGCAGACTCACTGTCCTGTGGTCTCTGTCACTCTTTGTTGGGGAAGCAGCCAGTCTGGTAATCTGCACTCTCCCTCTACTATATGCATCCTTCTCTCTTTCCTAATAGGAACACTGAAGATACTCATTGCTGCACGTTTCCATCATTTCAATGCCCACAAAATGAGAGAGCCTGTGTAGTCTACCGTTTACACACACGCAGTGCCTATAAATACTATGTTAGGGGTCAGAAAGCTGAGACAATAAGTGTCTTGATATGAAGGGAATATGACTGACTGGAAAAAACTGGTCTTTTTTTATTGACCATCTGTAAAAAACAACAACACTGTTTTAATAATGAATCTAGTGGAGGATGAAATTCATGCATTTGTTTAAAAGGATACAGGCAAGATGAGAGTGAATTAGAGGCAAATAGGTATTGTAGACAACCTGGAAATGTAACTGTATCCAGGAGTTTACAACATAAATAGTATAAACATAATCATGATTAATTAGTATTAAATTATATACATAATTATATTAAATGTGGCTGAGGAAACAGTGGGTGACAGAGGCACTGTACCTGCATGTGATGAAGGCATGTCTGAGGAGCTGCCCTGTGGTTCGGGGCAAGAAGAGGAACATGAAAGGGTGCATACAGGGGTAGGCAGAACCCTGCTACCCCCTTCCATTGGAAAGTTTATCTGGGGAAATGAAATCCCCTTTTCTCCTGTCTTAACCTCTGCAACATAAACAGCATGCTAAATACACTAATGTTAGCTTGCCAACTTGCAACGCACGTTCACTAATATGACGTTCATGTCATTTTATTCAAAACGATGCAACACTAGCTAGCTAACTAGTTCCAAGTAGTTCCGCTTTCTACTTCATTAACACATCATTCGTTTTAGAAAAAAGTCTTGCTATCCAACTTGGCCCAAACTTTCCATGTCATGTAGCTAAGACGCTTTACGACTTGTTACAATAGTATGCTAGCTAAATTGTTATAACTAGTTAGCAAACTGGATTATGTTCAATCTTCCAGAATTTCAGAAGAACTCGCTAGCGAATTAAAGGGAAGTTAATTAACATTAACGTTAGTTACGGAAAAATAGCAAGCGTGCAACTAGATTCACAATTATGTTGATACATATTTCAGTGTGTAATTCGGAAGCTCCAGAGAAATGCAGCAATTTATACCCTTAACTTCCTGGCTAGGCTAACCACAAAAGTTAGCTAAAAAGCTAGCTAACATTACTTACCGCTTTTCTTCCCCGGCTTTCCGAATTAAATTGTCGGAATTAGCTACACTCAGTCAGATACCAAATTATGGTCCTGAAACGAAAGGAATGACAGCGCTACATATTCTGAATTGTCTGGTCATTTTAAATCAAAATCCATTTACAACGTTGTCATGGGAATGCCTCATGTTAGCTGGCTTCTCCAAATATTTGAGAGTATGTGACCAAAATGTAAATGAGCTAAGCTCCGAGCGTTACCAACCTAAAACAAATGCAACAACAAAGTTAAGATAAGTTAGCTAGCTTGTAACGTCATCTAGTCACAGTGCAAGTAAACAATAATTACCTATGGCTATTTCTCGCTAGTTCGCTTTCTGTCGCTAATCAGCTCTGGCTAACGTATGTTAGCTGGATAATTGTAGTGTGCATTGCAGTAAATACATCTAAAAGTAGCGCGCTAGCTCGTTGGCTAATCACTATAAATCTTTGTTGTTGTCTGGAACTTAAACCAATCCGAAACGCATCAGTGCATATTAAACCCACCTTACATGTCCCCCTATAAATGAGCGAATGAACGGCATCACAAATGTTTCGTCTTGGCAAATTTAGAGTTTTGGAGGTTGAACTTGAAGGTATTCCAAAGTAGGGCCGTGTTTTCGCGCTTGAAAAAGAAGACGGTCTGACGACCAAAAGCGGTCCGTAGATTTGGAACCATGGTCATGAGACCGTACAATTGACCGCAGTTCACTTCTTGACCGGACGAAAATGAAATCATAGGCTGCTAAACAGGAGGGTCATTATTGACTGTCGGGGGGGAAATGGCATTCATATACAATGAGCGTTGGACCCATTTGGATTTATGTAGAATCTAAACAAATGAAACCACCAGATGTTTTCAGACATTATTTGTTGATTTAAAATGTGTCTAGACTCATTAAAAATATATACTAGTCAGTTATTTTTTCTCATAAAGTGTACATTTCATTGTAAATCTTGCAGCATTCAGGTTATGCTTTCTCATGAGAATGTATAGGCTAAATGTAATCATTTAATGGTGTGCAACCTAATTTTGTACGCACTTTTCAATTTTTGATTTCAAAAGGCTATATTTATGTCCGTTCAAGGGCCGAATTGCTAGTGCAATTGAAGAGTTACAGGGTGAGGTTAAAATGTCATTTTCAAAAGATTAAGAGTAAACACAGGCATATTCATCATTGAATATTTTGGGAGACTAGTGTATATTACGTTTAGCCAGCAGGTGTCAGCACGCCTGTCGGGCTTTTGTTTTGATAACAGCAGCACCCTCTTATTTATTCATCAAAGCCAACCTAACATGCCTTAACACAATTGCTGATACCAGTAGCTACCTACGAATGTAAAGTTATATTTCAACTAGCCACATAAACTGCCCCATATGTTTTTTAAAGGAGACCAGTTGCAAGATCAACAGCCCTTTTAAAGATGATAGACAAAGGTTTTTTTATTGTAAAAATAATTGTTTATGTGGTAGTTTAAGGCATAATAAAATTGTGAACAATACCATTTTTATTTTACATCTGTGTCAAAAACGATTACATTTATAAATATTTGATATAAAAGCAATATAGCACTCAAATATGATATGGTATATTCGCATCATGCCCAACAACACCCTCTATAACTGTGCCAATATTCATGATATACGATGGGTTTTAGTTTCATATCACTTTACTATTCCTGCCCATAAATGACATGTTTTAAATGGAGGAACACATAGAGACTAAGAGTAGACCCCTGGTCTTTGGAAAAAGGAGCCTGGTTTTCTCATTGTCATCATGCAGGCAGCCATCATACTGCCTGCATGCGTACAATGTTCTCATGGTGGAGGTTCTTCAACAGTATCTCGCAACTCCATGCAGGAACACAACTAAATACAAAGACATGGCTACTGTACACACAGATACATACAGTGCCTATAGAAAGTCATCATACCCTTTTGAAATAGTCACTTTTTTTGTCTTACAGCCTGAAATGAAAGTACATAAAATCCATATTTTTCCAGCTTTATTTACACATTTTGCCTTACAACATTCAAGTGAAAAAAAGGGCAGAATTTCTGATAATTAATAAAAAATGTAAAACTAGAATAACAGGGTTGGAAAAGTGATCAGTCCCCTGATTTAATACTTTGTAGAGGCACCTTTTGCCTTAATTACAGCCATCAGTCTGTTTGGATATGTCTCTACCAGCTTTGCGCACCTAGATTGGGCAATATTTGTCCATTCTTCCTTGCAGAACTGTTCCAGTTCAGTCAAATTCCGTGGTGAGCGGCAATGGACTGCACTCTTCAAGTCCATCTACAGATGTTCTAACGGATTTAGGTCAGGGCTCTGACTAGGCCACTCAAGGACATTCACCTTCCTGTCCTTTAGCCACTGCGTTGTTGTTTTGGCGGTGTGTTTTGGGTCGTTGTCGTGCTGGAAGGTGAACCACCTGCCCATCTTCAGCTGTCTAACAGAGGGCCGCAGGTTTTCCTCAAGAATGTGGGTGTACTTGGAAGCATCCATTTTCCCTTCAATCCTGACCAATTGCCCAGTCCCCGCTGAAGAGAAACACCCCCACAACATAATGCTGCCACCACCATGCTTCACTGTAGGCATGGTGTGTTTTGGGTGGTGTGCTGTTTGGTTTCCGCCTAACATAGCGCTTAGAGTTCAGTCAAGAAAGTTCAATCTTGGTCTCATCTGACCATATAACCTTTTGCCACATGGCATCAGAATCTTCTATGCGTTTCTTCGCATAACATAAACGAGACTCAGTGTGACACCTTTTCAGAAGAGGCTTCTTTCTTGCCACCCTGCCATACAGGCTAGCTTTGTGTAAAGCTTGTGAGATTGTTGTCACATGCACAGATTGCCCAATTTCTGCCATTAAGACTTGTAACTCCTGCAAGGTTGCCATTAGCCTCTTGGTAGCTTCCCTGATCAATCTTTTTCTGGCACGGTCATCCAGTTTGGAGGGATGGCCCGATCTTGGCAAGGTGTGGGTGGTTCCATATGCCTTCCACTTCTTAATAATACTCTAAACGTTACTCAGAGGGATAGTTAAAGCCTTTGAAATCTTTTTATATCCTTCTCCTAACTTGTGAGTATCCACAACTTTATCCCGGGGTCCTTTTGAAAGCACCTTTCCAGCCATGGTGAATTCTTTGCGTTACCATGCACTACTAGGAGTGGAATCCTCAAGGAACAGCTGATTTTATTGTGAAATAATCAAAACCACTACAATTGATGTCAGGTGGAGGCCAATTAGCTTGGTGTGTGATCTGGAAGGTGATTGGTTATACCTGAGCAAGTTTATAATGGTTATTCTAAGGGGACTGATCACTTTTCCAACCCTGTTATTATAGTTTTTAATTTTTTATTAATTATCAGAAATTTTGCCTTTTTTTTCTCACTTGAATGTTGTAAGGCAAAATGTGTAAATAAAGCTGGAAAAATATGGATTTGATGTACTTTCATTTCAGGCTGTAAGACAAAAAAAACTATTTGACTATTTCAAAAGGGTATGATGACTTTCTATAGGCACTGTAACTCTATACAGGAACACAGCTACACAAAAAGACTCAGCTGCACACAGGGACATACAGTAGCTCCATAAAGAAGAAAACTATACACAGTGCGAAAAGCTACATGTAAAGTTTCAACAACCTATGTCTTTTTCACATCGCAGTCTCTACATTTCTCGCAGTCAGGGCCACTGATGCAGCCATAGCTATTTTATGCTTTTGACTAGTGGCGCTAAATAAGCTAGACAAGCTAAAAATACTCACTTATTTATCAAATTAAGTTTGTAGCCTGATATTTTTCTACCAAAAGCCAAGAGCCTTCTCTAGCCACAACAGAGTAACCTCAGGGGAAGCTTGACTGATGATATTTAAAAATCAGGTTTAAAACACTGTAGAAATTAAAAATTATGTCCCGCCCTGGATAAATTCCATCTGGTTGGGTGGTGTATCAGATAATTTCTTCAAGAATTCTACAGGGAATCCAATTAAACCAGATGGTTTATTGTTCTACATGGATCGGATGGCCTCCTGGACCCCATTCAGACTCAACAGGCTAGGGCAGTATATCTTTATGAATGCTGTTGCTTTTAAAACACATATATTTTTGTTTGGGTTTAGGGTGATTTAAGGTTTAAGGGTGATATGTTGCCAATTCAGACCATTCTGTGAACTATATGTATCCAATTATAAGATCTGTTAATAATATCTATAAATACAGTCTCCCAATGGTTTTACTTTTTTATTGTTTTACACAGAGGTCATATATCAGAGGATAACTTCTGCAATGAAGTTGCAGATATCTATAGTAACTGCTCTGTTGATCAATGCATGCTACTGTTACAACATTACTGTTACTGCATGCAGCCAAGGAAACCTAAAGAAAGAGGAAAGTGGGCTTTTGCAAACTTTTTTTGCATAAAAAGTGTATGTGGTGCATGTGTCATGCTTAGATGTCATGTCCCAGAGCGTATGTGTGACGAATACCTGATAATTTATCTTATCATTTAGTAGTAGAGGGTTTAGGCTATGAACATGGGAACTCTATGGTTGAGAAATGTGCAACTCTTGGTCACAGATTTAGAATATGGGGCCAATTCACACCAAGGTGATAGTGGGATATGGCTGAAATGTTTCCAGGCTTTCAGTGTGAACCCTCCACCATTTGTTTGGCAAGAAAACTATTCTGAAAATAGATTATTGGTGCACTGTTGATCCTTCCACTCTACACAAGCTTGTCAAATTATTCATGCCTAAAGCAATGGAACTAGTGTGCCTTTAGTGGCCTAATAATGCATGTGGCAGGAGGACAACAGCTTAATTCCAGGGAAATCCACCTCAGAATTGTCAGTGGCTTCCCCTGTTTGCCACAATATTGTTGTCACAAATATAGACAAAGAACATCACATCAAATACAGGAATAATAAGGCATTGCTCACATGATCTCCCTACTGTAAACTCCCACTCACATTGCTTGCTCGTGCACTGAGGCTAAAATAACTTAATTAAATAAACAGCCTACTCAAAGCTTATTTATATATGTTTTGGAAATTGCAAATTTATTTGACAAATTCTTATATGTGCAAATAATCTGAATATGAAAGCATCAGGATGTGGTAATCTCAAGAGAAGGCCCCAGTCTCATGCTACAGGTAACTGCTAAAATAAAGGAACTGCCAACATAAAGTGTCCTAATATGGCATTGGGCCTGTTATGTTTTGCAATGTCTGTTCGGTTTGTTTTTGTACTTTGTTTATATATTATTCTAATCATTCACGTTTCATTCACGTTCTGTTCCCCGTCTGTCAGTGTTCCTTGTTGTTCGAGATCCACTCCTTGTCTTTGTTATGCACTTCGGGAAATTCAACTTTACGTTTTTTCTATCTTGGTTTCTTATCTCGTTTACTTCCTTATTTCTTTCTAAAACACTTTGTATATATTAGTTAGATGTATATAGTACTGATCTACTAACATTAGGGATTTAGATTAAGTTACTAACATTACTAATTACTATTTATCTCACGCTTCTATCTATCGCTATCATTCTCTCTCTTGTTGTCCTATCCCTGTACGCTTCTCACTTTTCGCTTTATCTGCACGCAGATTCTCTCTATGCGTTCCTCCCCTTCGAACTGTGCACATGTCTGCCTGCTCTTCCAGGTCGTTTATTGTCAATGTGTTTATGTGATTCCCAGTCCGTGTCTTTCGTTTCCCCTCATTATTGTATTAGTGATTCCTATCGTTCTCACCTGTGTTCCTGCCCTTCTCTCCTCCCAGTCACACCTGATTCCTATTGTGTTTCCCTTCCCTGCTTGTATTTAAGTTCCGTGTTTACGTTCACTCTTTGTCAGAACGTTGATCATTATTCACTGTGCCGATTGTTTGTAAGCCAGAGTTTATTGTATTTTCCGAGACACCCCTTCTGTTTGACTTCGAGTTTTGCCTTCCGATTTTGTTTGTTTGCCTTTCTGATCATTTGGTTTTGACTTTTGTATTGCCTTTTTGACTACTCTTTTGGATTTCGATTTTGTACTTTTTCTGACTCTGACCATCAGCTTTTGAACCTCGCCTGATCATTAAACGTTCCTTTACTGCCTTATCCTGGTCTGAATCTGGGACCCTGTTCGGTACCTCACAGTGCCACCACAAAACACCAGAAGCTTCAGTGCGCCTTGGCATAAATTAATGCTTGTTTGACCTGATGGTTTTAATAATACAAGAGTCTGGACCAGGGCGAAAGCGTACACCCACCACCCAGCCAAACAACAGACTCAGAGGAAAAAATGTAGACGTGGCAAGAAACAGTCCTCCAAGAACTCGCAGCAAACAGCCCTTAACAAATCGGCTCTGATCAACCTTTTCAACAGGTTGGTGTCTGAAGAGTGTGTCTCAGCTCTGAACAGGGGACTTTCCTTTAGTCCCACTACCAGCAGTAATGACACTATGATTGACTTTCAAGAATGTTTTCATAACCTCAGGGTAAATCAGTAATTTACTCTAATAAAAAACCTTTGACTCTGATCTTTCTGTTGTGTCTGCTGATGTTGCAGAACAGGATACATGACAAAGATGTTTTTTCAATACTAACAAAGAAAAGGGATTATAAAATCTACAATAATATGTCTAAGGCTGAGAGAAAGACAATAAATGAATTGAAATGTGATACATCTGTCATTGTTAAACCTGATGATAAGGAAAATGGAATTGTTATCCAAAATATGATATCCTGCCCAGTACAAGCTGTATTAAAGATCTAGCAGAGTTGATGCTGCAGAATAATTACTTCATGTTCAAGAACGAATTCTTCTTACAAATTAATGTCACAGTTACGGGGAGTACCATGGCCCCCAACTATGCTAATCCTTATATGGGTGAAATTTGTGTATAATACCCAGAACAATGTTTTTCTCCCACACGTAAAAATTTGATTGATTGATTAAATATTTCTTATCTGGATAGGTACAGAATCAGAATTCTTAATTTTTAATTGAATCAATAGAGGGTACAATTGGGCACCAAATTGGGAGGAAAAACAGGAAAAAAAATCTAAAACAAATTTATAAAGAAAAACAAGTCTTCCAATCAACCAGTTCAGTAGAATCTGCAGCTCAGATAACCGGTTCATTTACCAAGCACAGGATCTGAGCAAAAGATTTAAAGATGTGGACACAGCAGCCGATAGGTTTAAAGCTGTCTCTCAGATACAGTGCCTCCAAACCACAAGAGAACGAAAAATACTAAATCTCCAGTCCAACCCAATATTCACCTCTGGGAGGTGAATTCCAAAAGACTGAAAACACTGGCACATTGTAGATTCTGACCCTCTCTTGAAGAAGATGTCCAGCGAGCCATCTTACAATTAAGAGACCTCCAAATCTCAAGCATATAAAAATGAGATCTGATTTGCCACCACACAAAAAAAAGACCTTACTAAGTGAAATAAAAGAAGGCTTTCAATGTGGCAGAAAACTACAAAGGTGGCAGATGTTATCTGAGTGTGGCTCCTTCAGCCATCCACACACTGGAGCCAGGATCAAAATCTGGGGAGCCATCACATGCACCAATGTCTCCCAATGTCATTTATCTTCTAACCTATCTTGCCTATGTGGGTAAGACAGGTCACAGTCTTAAGATGAGAATCAGTGAACAGGGGAGTAACATTAGGACTAGTGACAGGAACAGCCCAGTGGCGGCCCATTTCATACAAGCAGGTCACAATGTATCATCACTTAAATATATATACTACCGGTCAAAAGTTTTAGAACACCTCCATTTTTCCAGTTTTTATCTAAATGTATGCAGTTTAATGTTTCAATGTACTCTGAAATTAAAGCATAGAACAAATAAACAATTGAAGATAAAAAAGAAATCATGGAATTGTTTTGTTTAACAAAATGTAATATAAAATTGTAATCAAAATAGCCACCTTTTGCAGATATAACAGTTAAACACACTCGTGGCATTCTTTCTACAATGGAAATCAAATATTGTTCGGAAAGTTCTTCCCAACACTGTTGCAGACGTTCCCACAAATGTGTTGCACTTGTAGGTTGCTTTGCTTTCACCCTTCTGTCCAGTTCATCCCAAACCAGCTTGATGGGGTTGAAGTCTGGAGACTGTGCTGGCCATTCCATTATTTGAAGCCTACCGTCTTGTTCTTTTCTTCTAAGGAAGTTCTGGCATAGCTCGGTCATTATATTGCTGTAGGATGAACCCCTGGCCAACTAGGCATTACATTACATTACATTACAGGCATTTGTCAGACGCTCTTATCCAGAGCAACGTACAACAAAGTGTTAACCGTAGTCAAGAACAGTTTAGCTGAAAGCCACCCTAGTGGGAAGTACAGTTCCTAGGTGCTAGGAGCAACCACATAGTTAAACTAGGACCCTGTAGGTACATCTGTAGCCACAAATCAAAGGTAGCAATAAAGCAATCAATGCGGAAAATAATGCCTAAGCCTAATACAATACATAAACAAGTAGACATGTGTAATACTAAGCAACTATATCCCTAAGTTAACAAAAATCGGACTACGGGGAGAGGTGCACCCTGAAGAGGTGAGTCTTCAGTCGTCGCTTGAAGGTGGCCAGGGTCTCAGCTGTTCTGACTTCCACAGGAAGGTCATTCCACCATCATGGAGCCAGAACCAACAGGAGACGTGACCGGGAAGCGCAGGTGCGGAGGGGGGTGCTAGGCGTCCTGAGGTAGCAGAACGGAGTGGTCTGGCAGGTGTGTAGGGTTTTAAGATCTTGAGGAGGTATGTTGGGGCTGATCCCTTGACTGCCTGGTATGCTAGGACCAATGTCTTGAGTTGGATGCAAGCTATAACAGGCAGCCAGTGGAGGGTAGTGAGCAGGGGGGTGACATGGGAGTGTCTAGGAAGATTGTAGACCAGATGGGCTGCAGCGTTCTGGATGAGTTGCAGGGGTCTGATGGCAGATGCGGGAAGGCCAGCCAGGAGCGAGTTGCAGTAGTCCAAGCGGGACAGTACCATTGCTTGGACCAGGAGCTGGGTAGAGTATGTGGCAAGGAAGGGACGGATTCTCCTGATGTTATACAGGAAGAATCTGCACGCCCGGCTTACCGCTGCAATGTTCATTGATAGGGACAGCCTGTTGTCCATCACCACACCGAGATTCTTCGTGCGGGGTGATGATGTCACCAAGGTGTCACCTAGAGAAATGGAGAAATCAAGGTGGGGAGAGTTTAGGGCAGGAATTAAGATTAGTTCTGTTTTACCTGGGTTGAGCTTTAGGTGGTGACTGCCCATCCAGCTCTGAATGTCCCTCAGGCAAGCAGAGATGCGGGTAGAGACCTGAGTGTCTGATCGGGAGAAGGAGAGAAAGAGTTGAGTGTCATCAGCATAACAATGGTAAAATAAGCCGTGGGCAGAGATTACAGAGCCAAGGGAGCGGGTGTACAGGGAGAAGAGAAGGGGACCGAGGACTGAGCCCTGTGGAATTTTGGGGAGGGAGCGAGGTACTGATACTTTACCAGCCCAGGCGACCTGGAAGGAGCGACCGGAGAGGTAGGAATCGATCCAGGCGAGGGCTGTACCGCAGATCCCTGTTGCTGCCAGGGAGGACAGGAAGATGGAGTGCTCCACAGTGTCGAAGGCAGCTGAGAGATCAAGCAGGATCAGGATGGAGGAGAGGGAGGCTGCTCGTGCGGTGTGAAGTGCCTCATTGACCGAGAGGAGAGCGAGTTCTGTCGAGTGGCCAGGTCTGAAGCCGGACTGGTGGGGGTCCAGCAGGTTATTTTCTGTGAGGAAAGCAGAGAGTTGGTTAGATACCGCTCTTTCAAGGGTTTTAGACAGGAAGGGGAGGAGGGATACTGGGCGATAATTCTGGATAGTTCAGGCATAGACTAGAGGGTATTGCATGGTGCTGAAAAATGCTGTGGTAGCCCTTTTGGTTCAGGGTGCCAGTCACTCTGTGCAAGTCGCCGACTCTGGATCCAGCAAAAGAGCCCCAGACCATCATGCTTCCTCCTCCATGTTTGACAGTTGGTGTCACACACTGAGGAACCATCCTTTCGCCTACTCGAAGGCGTACAAAAACCCTGTGTGATGAACAGAAGATTTACCATTTTGATTCATCGGTCCATAAGACCTTCTTCCATGGCCTGTCTGTCTTCCTGCAATCTTGTCCAAATAATGCTTCAGAGGGTGTAGTAACACAGTCTGTTCCAACACTGCTTTTATACAGACAGAGGGTTTGTAAGTAATCAACAAAAGTTGGGACATCTGTAGGAATTGTTTGCATCAACTTTCAAGGCTTAATTTACTTCCATTGCTGCAGAACAGTTGGTAACCCATTACTTGTTCCCTGAAAAGGGCCTTTTTTTCATAACTTTTTAAATAAATTCACATTATTTTTCAGCTTTTGGTAACCTAAACTTTTTTTTAAACCTCTGGCATTTTATCGCTTACCTTTGTACCATTTCAGGTTATTCACTGGACTTGAACTGCTTAAATTTCAGTAAAAACTGGAAAAATGGGGGTGTTCTAAAACTTTTGACTATAGTGTAGAAATATACACATCAACAGGCTGCTCCTTCAAAGGCAATGTTACTGGCAACGCATGTCTCCAACAGGTCTAAATGAATCCTTTGACATTAGACCCTTTCTCAAATTTTTAATACCATAAACTACATGCCTATTTATTATTTCTGTATGGCCTCAGAAGAAAGCATTTTTTATGTTATGTCCCACAAAATGTTTTTGTGATTTACATTGCTATACGAAATATTAAGGTGTACAGGTGTATAGTTTGTATATATTGTAGCGATCCTGCAAGGTCGCTGGTCATTAAAATGTGTGCGCGGTACATTGTGGGGGAGGCGCTGTTGTAACTTTGAACGTCTCCCCCGGGTTAACCGTAGAAATGTTTAGTTTGATATTTGTGTGTGTTAATTATGAACGCTGTGTTGTGTTAGCTAGCTGGTCGCGGTGTGTAAAGTTGGAATCACTGCGACCAGAACGCGCAGTGTACATAGTGCCGTCTCTCGAGTTTCAACGAGAGAGTGTTCATCGAGCCATGTGTGAAGTGGATTGTTACTTTCTGACTGATTGTGACATCTGCGGAAAGTGTTTTGACGGTCTCTTGCGTCCTTTTAAGGACTCGGTAGACCAGCAAGACTTCCATTTTGAGCATCATCCGTAGTTGTGCGGTGTATGGAACACGGATGCTTGCTACTGATATTATCCATAGCTGTGCAGTGTATGGAGCATGGATAATTATCGCTTCCTTTAATAAGGTGGCTACCCGCGTAGTCAGTTTTGCATTCTTACTGGACTCTGACTCTTTCATTGATACACCACTCAGCGCACGCTCGCCACATTGGTGTCAGAAGAGGGCATGTATCAAGAAGAAATAAGAGCCATTAGCAGCGACATCCTCCAAATGCAGCGTTGGCTCGAGGGAGGGATGGACCTGGCCAAGCACCCCCGCTCGTGCGCGGAGATGAAAGAGTCCATCAGGATGTGGCAAACACGGGAGGAGGGAAGGCCAGAGACCAGAGAAGCGGTAGCGCGCCCGGATGCGGCTAGTGCTAGCCGCCCACGCCGTGCCACGTCGGAGCTCAGGGGCACTCCCACCAACCCTGTTGCCTCACGACCCCTCGCCAAGCTGCCGAAATATGACGGAACAGGGGAGCTGACATCGTACCTTGCCCAGGTACAACTCGCAGCGGAATACAATGGATGAAGCAACACCATCACTGCCGTTCACCTAGCCCTAGCCCTGGAGGGTAGGGCCCTGCAGGTGCTGCTGGACCTTTCCCCAACGGAGCAAAGCAGCTATTCAGCGTTGACTCCAGCCTTGGACTAACGTTTCGGTCGACGGGTCTTCGAAAGTCACAGCCGAGAACAGCTCGTGAGGGACGAGAAACAGCCCTGCCGACCAGCAAAACGTCTCGGGCTGTCCACAACCTGTGGCAACGCAGCAGCAGCGGCCTGGACCCCACACACCAGCAACAACTGCAGCAGCTACTCCGGGAGTACGCTGACAGCTTCGCCACCAGGGATGAGGATTGCAAGCGCACGGAGCTGGTCCAACACAGCATAGACACTGGCTCTGCCCCACCCATTCGCTTGCATCCCTATCGGCTCGCCCTCGCTAAGCGCCAGGCCGCTGAGGAGCAGATCCGGAACATGGCGGCCGCCGGGGTCATCGAGCCGTTGGACAGCCCGTGGGCGGCCCCCACCATCCTTGTTAAAAAAAAAGGACAACAGCTGGCACTTCTGCATGGATTACCGACGCCTGAATGCGGTCACCAGGAAGGACTCCTACCCCCTGCCGTGCATCATCGAAGCGTTGGACTACATCAGCGGCTCCAAATGGTTCAGCTCGCTCGATCTGCGGAGCGGCTACTTTGTAATGCACCGGCCACCTTCGAGTGCCTGATGGAGCAGGTGTTAAACCACGTACCCAAGCAGCACTGCATCGTCTATCTGGACAACCTTTTCGTCCACGCCGGCGATGTTCGGCCAGGAGCTCAGGACCCCTGTGGACCTGATGTTCGGCCCCCCTCCACAGCCTGAGTGCTGGGGCCAAGCGTTCGCACCCGGTGTCCCCCAAGCTGTGGAGCCATTGGCGTGGGTCTGGCGAAGTCCTGCAGCGGCTCAGCAATGTCGCATGCCCAGCCGGGGCCGGGAGGTGGTTTTACACCAGGACCGGCTGGCCCCGTATCAACCCCTGGCACAGGCTGCTGCTGAAGTGGCAGGTGAGTCACCCAGACCCCTTTCCCCCAGAGACTCCCTCAGTGCGCCTGGGAGAGGCCGGATGCGAGACGAGCACCGCCACATTTGAATGACTGTGTTGGACAGTGGGGTTGCCGGGGATGGCTGACCCTCTTGCAAGGGGGCTATGTAGCGATCCTGCGAGGTCGCTGGTCATTAAAATGTGTTCGCGGTGCATTGTGGGGGAGGCGCTGTTGTAACTTTGAGAGTCTCCCCTGGCGCCGTCCTACTAGCACATTAACTCACGTTCGGAGCAAGATTTTAGATTTTTACGTTGCTCCGTTTTTGCGTGGCACTTGTGCGTATGCCTCCACGAACCTGTTAAATGGACAGGTCCATGCCGTGAAAATGCACCCCACACTATAACACAGCCGTATTTTGACAGTTACATGTATTTCACTGTCAAAATGTCAAATCATACCCATATTTCTTCATATATGTCGGCACATTATAATATATTGTATAAAATATAATATATACGATGTTTAGACCAGATTGTTTGCAACGAGGTACAGGCAATGCTACATATTATTGTTTTTATTATTATCATTATTATTAGGCCATTGTCGGTAAAGTGTTGACGTGTACAGTAAGCCAAATTGTGTATCAGCCTACCAGGAAGTGGGTCGAGTTATTTATGTTTCACAACACCCAGGGGAGCAAGGGTAAGTGCGTGTGTCTGTAACTCGAAACTGGAGTTAAAATATTAACGTATTTTAGGCCTATATGCTTCACCCTCTCTTAAGACTTAAAGATACATTTAAAATACGTGTATGTTCGGACACGTTTCCTGCAAGTTAAAAATATATTTCGGAAATGCGGAAGCTGAGAGACTGATAGATACAAGGTTGAGAGAAAGGGGAGCTGGCAAAACGTGTACCTGAACTGCCGGTAAATAAAACGTTTTCTTAGGTAAGTCTACTTCGAATTTATTCGGTTAACTAACACTTAATTACCATAGTATGAACTCTTTTGTTTACACCAAAAACTTTATTGGGGCAATTCGATTAGTAAACGAGATTACAAGCTACGTTTTAAATAAAATAAATATGGAGGGAATGTACAGTATGTGCGTGGAAGGTTTATCAAGGTCTTGTCTAGAGTCAAAAGAATGAATGATGAAACGAAGATAGCTACGTTGAAATTCGTACATTTAGAAAAAGGAAACACATTACTTTGTACCCTAGCTTGCTGATATGGTCTAAGGCATGGTGTAGCGTGATATATTATTGTACTTTTAAACTGTTGTCATGATTCATCCCCCTTTTCAGAACGAATGTAGTCCATTTTCCACTATTTTTAAGTTAAATTACGAAAATATTGTATTGATCCATTGTATTACTTTGTTAGACATGCGAATACGTATGTGTTCATTTGTCCTCGAATACAGACTTCTTCCCCTCTTTGCAGGCAGCCTTCTGTAGGTAGGGGGCGTTGTAATGAAGCTCCATAAGAAGATCCTGACCCACTACCTGTCTTGCAACTCGCCTGTTGATAAAGAGGGCTATCTCTATAAAAAGGTATATTGAAGTCTGACACACTACAAACATGCCTATAATCTCTGCACACACACACACACACACACACACACACACACACACACACACACACACACACACACACACACACACACACACACACACGCACAATTAAGAAATTCAAAGAAGATCAGAGAGACTTCACAATGACTAGAAATGTTATTCAGTGTGGCTTGAAAATAAAACCCATCCAGCTATGCAGTGTGTCCAGTGAACTTTCACACATGTACTGTATAAGTACCAAAATATATAAAAACACAAACAAATAAACATGTTTATTAGTATAAATATATATATTTATAGTACAAATTTAAGGTACAGGCACATTTAATCAAAGTACAAATTTGTTTTATGCTTTATTTTTATTATATTTACTTTATTTAACCTTTATTTAACCAGGCAAGCCATTAAGAACAAATACTTATTTACAATGGTGGCCTGGCATTGGTGATTCTGCTCAGACAATACAGGAAAGTGCTCATTAAATAGATTCCTTACTGTCCACTGCTAGATCATTGGATTGGCTGATACATCTGAAAATGATTTATACTTTCTAATTTCAAAATATTAAACAGGACAGTCAGTAAGGTAATGTTATTTGAACAAAAACATTCAGTTTTGACTCATAATCTCATCATCATCATAATCATAATCTATTTCTTTTTTTATGCAACCCTGCTATCTCAAAGAGTCATTAGCCCACAGCTATTAGCTAGCTAGCCAGCTAGATCGTTTCTGTGTGGCTCAGTAGGTAGGGTGCGCTGACAACGCTTAGGTTGTGGGTTCGATTCCCACTGGGGCCACATATACTGAAAAATGTATGCATTCACTACTGTAAGTCGCTTTGGATAAAAAAGCGTCTGCTAAACGGCATATATAGTTTCCCAGTGATCAGTTGCTAACCTAACTGTTTAGTTCACTACCTAGCTTATAAATGATGTAGTTAAGTTCGCAGCAATACTACTCTTGGCTATATAGTGTTGGTCAACTAGACTAGTTGGCTCTCTAGCTGGTTGAATATTTTTAACAACATTTTACTAAACATTTCTTTAATTTTCTCCCAATTTGGATTGCCCAATTGTAATTGTAGGCCTGTCCCATTGCTGCAGCATTCTGCAGGAGGGTGTGCACTAACAAGCGCATCTTCCAAAATACAATGCAGCCAGCAGCTGCGTCCACCAGCTGAATTATACAACTATTGCACCAGAAGACTGGACAACTAATGCAACTGGTACAGGCATATAGCGTGTGCCCAATCTACCGGGTGGGGGATATCCTGCCGATTAAACCTTCCCTTCTGGGTGATGCCACCGCCAATTATTCATCCCCTGATGGGATTCCTGGCCACAGTTGGCTTTGACACAGTCAGGATGTGTTTTCAGAGTGTGAGCATCACTGCACAGTGGTTTGATTTAGCTGGATACGCCACCCCTGAAGGCTCTTGAGTTGAGTATTGGCACTCCCCAGTATTGTCTGACTGGAAGCACACTTGCTGAGAAGCTTAAGACAAAATTGTGCATGTGTATGTGAAATTATTTTATAAGTAGGAAATAGTATTTTCACAAGTTGGAATTTAAAACTCAGTTTCCGAATGCCAATTTACATTTCCTATTCAATTATCCATGAAAGCACACAAAAATGTGACCCAAAAACAAAAATTGATGTCTGTCATAATTACTGCATTGTGGATGAATTCTCCTGCATCTTTCAGTCTCTCTTGCCCTTCCCATCTTTCCCTAATATAAATACTTCTTTAATTTTGCTGTGTGCCCTATTCCTAAACCCTTGTGTCCCCTGAATCCTATATCCAGGGAGAAAGGAACACTTCCTATCAGAAGCGCTGGTTTGTGCTGAAGGGGAATCTTTTGTTCTACAAAGATCGCCCAGGGGACCGTGACCTGATTGGGGTGATTGTTCTGGAGGGCTGCTCAGTCCAGTTGTGTGAGTCTGAGGAACAGTTTGCCTTTTCCTTGGTGTTCAGCGAGACGGGCCTGGGCCTCAGGACCTATAAACTCGCTGCCGAAGACCAGCCAAATCAGGAGAGCTGGATCAAAGCCCTACTTTCAGCCAATCACAGCTTCCTGTCCTTGCTGGTGAGAGACCTGGAAAAGCAGTATGAAGGTAAGAGAGAGTGAGTAGGTGTGAGCAGGTGATTATGGTGCTCTTCCCCCAGACTCCCCATCTTTCTCATCAATACTATATCTTGTTCCTCCAGAAATGAGAAGAGAAGCCTACTCCAGTGACACCTATCAGCGCTCCACTGTGATTGGTCCAGACGCAGAGAGGCTGGCTCAATCCCTGATTACCATTAACTCCAGTCCCTCCTCCCTAAAACTGGGGCCAGGACTGAGGGAGGGACGAAGCTATAGCACAAATCACTTGCTGCAAGCCCCTCCCATTTCTAGCAAGCCTGTATGTAAGAGGTCTCCAAAACTTTGGCCTAAGAGAAATGCCCATGTCACACCTATAAATGGACCTACCCCACCCCTTGGGGAGTGGCCCTTAGTGGGATCTGGACCCCTGGAAGATTTTGGTGAATTGCATGAGCACTATGGAAAGGAGGTGAAGGAGCTGAGAGCTGATTGGCTACAGAGGAAACAGGGAGAAGAAGATAACCAAGAGGAAGATCTAATTGATTTTGGGTAAGGAGCTGGGAGAGATCATCTCAGCCTGTGATGTCAAAGAATATTTAAATTTGAAGTTACTTTCTTGAACCTGGTTACCTTTCTAAACATGTTTGAAAGAGCTTTTTCTGTCTATTACCTGTAAAATCCTATCTTTGTTTCATTGTGTTTACAAGAACCAATGTCATGATACAGCTTTAATCCGATTTTCTATCAATCCAAATTTTTTCTCTCTTGAAAACGAGACTGTCTGATAAGTAGTGCTGTTGTTTTTGTTTGTTTTTTGGAAGGTTGTCCTTTACTGTAGTTATACATGACCGTTTCAGTGTGTTATTGAAGACACAGAGATCACTCTGAGACTATGATTATGAACGGGTGAACTCAAAACTTGCCTTTGTGTTTTAATAAGCTTTCTAAAGAATTCAGTTACACGTACTGTGCTGTTTTAGACCAAGAACTTGAGATGTGTGTCTATATTGATTGAAAACAATGGAAAATGGAAAGTGGCTATATAATGGGATGACAGAGACTACCTTTGCAAGGTGGTTTCACGTAATTCAGGTTTCACTCAGACTCAGCAATATTTGGGTCTGTTTAGCTGTGGTTATTCATATCATGGGGCCAAACCTATCCAAGCCTGATGGTTTATAGTGGCAGAGACTCTATGAATTTCTATGAAGCATGAAGCCCTGGCCTGGATAGTACATCAGCTCAATGCAAGTCCATTACTCCAGTCTACTCCAGTGATGCTTAGAGGTGAAGCATGACAAATTTTCTGGTCATTTGATGTCAAAAGGATTTGACTCTCAAACCCATATCCTTTCAATTTAAAGGCAGCCATACCAGCCAAAATATAAATTAAGTGTTGTAAATACCCAGATTGCATAGAATCTTGAACAGGCTTTGGATATCTGCAGTTTGAAAAATGTGTTAATCAAATTACTGTGCAATGGAATTAAATATCCAACCTTGTGTATTCAGTTAATGTAATGCAATGGGAAATCTAATCTAAGTTGGTACTTGTTCATTTCCTTTGAGAACATTTGTTAAATTATTTCTGTATAGAATTTCTGTACCTGAATAAATATGGTCTTTCAGACAAAATAAATTGTGCATTGCCAGGCAGTCTGTGGTGATTGAAATGGATAACTAACATTGATATAAAGATTACTTTACAATCATTTGCCTCATTTACAATGGTTTTGATAGACAATAGTAACTTGTCCTTTGGGGCATAGAACAGTTAATTTAACAACTTATGAAGCTCAATAGAGACAGCTGCCTTACATCGTTCTAGTAGCAGACATGAATAAAAATGTGTTTATATCACCATAAACACCTCAAACAACACATTTCACTTTCATGCCCAAATGACTTATAGCAGGCCAATATTACCAGCTTGGGAACATATATTTAGCATTCTTCTCAGTGGTTGTGACCAGCTTGTGT
Source organism: Aldrovandia affinis (assembly GCA_029706075.1). Lineage (NCBI taxonomy): Eukaryota > Metazoa > Chordata > Actinopteri > Notacanthiformes > Halosauridae > Aldrovandia > Aldrovandia affinis. The sequence goes on from JAINUG010000013.1 coordinate 1,082,141, forward strand.
GGTAGCTTGTGAAGAGCATTCACAAGCTAACACACAGACACTACACACATAAGCACTTGACCATAGTGTTGTGATTATATATTGAATAAGCACCAAATAAATTCAGTCATGCACATAAGCACCATTTTCAAAACAATATCACAAATAATTATACATTATTTTAGTTTACTTATTTATTTTTGAAATATAGCCACAGGTCAACTTCCCCTTTTACTTCCGGTTCAAGCATTTCTAATTTTTACTACACCTAGTCAAGAGGATCTATGATTCTCTAATGATTAATGAAATATAGAAATACCTCACCATACAGAGTTGCTTATCATTTTTATTGATAATCCAAACATTTTTATCAATGCTTCAGTATACTGTAGTATAATGTCTGTTGATCTTTGCAGTAGGCCTGGCAACCATGACAGTCTTAAAGCTACTGTATGCATAGGGTTTTTATTCAAATATAAAATGACAAAAGGATGAATAGGGAGCACACGTGATTGATGTATTGCAATTCTGTTTTTGCTGGGTTTAATATAATTGCTCTTGATAGGTCACTTTATTTATTGAGTCATTTTTTTTGCTCTCCAATTTGGTATCACTAATTGCGTTTCTCCACTGTGCCACCTGCATCCATGTAAGGAATACTGGAGCTGAAGGGTGTGCACACCTTGGATGCACTGACCTGTGAGCCAGCGACTCAATGGAACATGTCTGGGGTGAAACAGAAAGTGGTATGTGTTAAACGGAAAGGAGAAGATGAGGGTTCATTAACAAATTTGCATTTGTAAAATGATGACCGCATTTCAAAATGATGGTGCTGTAAACTGAGTTGATGGCAGGACTGTCAACCACCAAGTTACAGGTTGCCTGGGCACATCTCATGTACTGCTCATGGACATGGTTTCATATGTTGTGTGAGGGACAGCAGTACCAGTTAAAACCATGAGAGGGAAGCATAGCCTTTCTCTTATTTTGCTGCTGCTTATTGTGATTCTCTATGTGAGGACGCAGATAAATCAGTCCCATTTTATTGTGATTTTTTCAAGCACTCTGTTTTGCTTGCTTTATGATCAAACCCGTTGAGAGGCTCTTTATTATATTATCTGAAAAATGTACATTGAAAATGTCCCATTGACACCCATTGACAAGATGACAAGTCATCTACTTAGCTCCTGTCTATTGGCTGAAGCTAAGCAGGGCTGGGCATGGTTAGTACTTGAATGATTGACTTCCTGGGAAAACGAAATCACTGCTGAAAGTAGAGTTGGTCAGTTGGCCAGTAGGGGGCAGACTTCTGACTGGACTACGCAGAAAACCAATGCCCCAGTGCAGTAATGGGACACTGCACTGTAGGAAATGCTGTTTTTCGGATGAGATGTTAAACTGAGGTCCTGACTTGGGTCAATGGTCATTAAAGATCCCATGGTACTTATCAAGTAGGGGGTTCTGTGGTGTGTTGGCCAAATTCTGAACCTGCCTCTTTCAATCTGGCCTCCTAAACATCCCCCCAATTTAATAGGATTAACAATTTCCTCCCTCTCCACCTCAGCTGATATGTGGTCTGCATTCTGCCTTGGAATGACTTAGGTGGTTGCTACACATTGGTGGTGATTGAAGTGAGCTGCCCCCTTTCACTGTAAAAAGCTTTGAGATTGAGAAAGTCGCTATATAAATACAATCCGTTATTCATATTATTTAGCCCCTCTTCCAAATGTTAAACTCTTGTTAGTAAAGCATTTAATGGAGTTCAATCAACTGTTGATATAGACTGTTTTCACAGAGAAAGGGACAATTGGGTACTCCTAGGTGGGTAGAATGGAGAATATGATGAAATTTGAGGCGTGTCATTGAAAAAGTAAACATAAATATAGAGGTAAACTGTGAGAGGTAAACTATATATAGGACTGTGGGACATAATAAAGTATTTTCAACATATTATGGAATGGAGCAATTCTATTTTGGTAACTTACAGCTGTCTTTCATATATTCTTTCTCAAGACCCACCTCCTCCCACTCTCCCTTCTATCTCTCTCTCTGTCTCTACCCCCCAGTTTTACCTAACTATTCTTATTCAAATATTCAGTCAGATGTGGACATTGCCGACTCAAAGAATGTGGAAGAGAAGGGATATCAAATTTCACAAACCTACAGTTCAATGCTTACTGTACAGTCTGCATTAGCTGGATCCTGAGCTCTTATATGGAATTGGGTGGGTGGGTTGGTGGCTGTGCGTCAGAGGGCAGTCCTATACTGGGTGACTCTAAAAGCTATTTTAATTAGGACTTCTATGGTGAAACTGGATCCACTTGGGAGTTTCCTTTTAGTGTCATCGTATTACGCTAGTATCATAAACATTATTATATTAAGGATCACAATATTAGCACAAATAGCGATAATAGGTATATTGTCTAGTTTAGGTTCATATTATGCAGTACTCCATGCTGTAGCAGGCTTGTAATTTCCTCTAAAATAGTTGTTGCATTTATATGGATATAGTATGACCGAAGACAGAAGAAAAATGTGGGAAAGAAAGATGAAAAATGAATCCAAAAGGGGTAAAGGCATAGGCATTGCATGATGACAGAAATGAAAATGACAAGTGGTTTAAATGTATTATATTGACATGGACATGAAACAGATATTGTAATACAACGAATCTTGGGATGCCTTGGATAAGGTGATAAGGAGGAAAGAAGGAGTAAAAGAGGGAGGGGTTTCGACGATCAAATAGGCCATAATGTCGGGTGTGTCCATATTAGTCCATGAATGACGCCAAACTGTGGCCTGCACTCCAGTATCCAGTTCACCTCATCCCAAGACTCCCTGGTCTATTTTTGATCAACTGTAAGGCGATATACCATACCTCCTTTTCTCCCTCTGTTACTTTCCCCAACTTCCTCTCTCTCTCCTTCCCAGCCAAACCTGATGGTGTAGCTATAGTTAGTCTCCCCAAGTCAGTATATAAGCCCCTGGGGGACCAGCCTTCACATGTCAGTCACATCAGTTTGCGGCTTTGCGTAGGCCTTTTCTCTTTGATCAACCAAACTCTACATACCGTCTCGAGATGGTGAGTAACATTCGAAGGGAAATATGTCGAAATTGCCAGTTTTTCAAGCTGACCAGAATTAATCTTTGAACCACAGACTGCAGCCAGGTAACTTGCAGGCAAAATTTTAACTAAAACTGAGAATTAAGAAGAATTAAGCAAAACAATAAATCCTAAAGCTCTTAATTAAATAACTACATATTGCAACACAGGAGTTAAATGCGAAATTAGAGTGGTTAGACTTAATAGACCAAAGTAGACCACAGAAGAAACAAAAACCAGAAAATTCCATATCCATTATGGCCTCTAGCATGTTGCGCATTAATATGCCTTCTTAGGCATGATTTTTCCAGCTGCTCTAAATTCATAAAGGAATTCTCTGAGGTTGGCTGGAAAAAGTAATAACTGGAAGGCATATCAAACGTGTAATATTTGCAATGATTTAAAAAAACAATCAGTACGGTGAGCATAAAAGAAAAACATTGAAAGTATAGTATAGTTTAACATTTTTTATGTACATTTAGTTTTTGTATAGCCCTGTTTATCCCATCTCGCTGTTGTCTCTGTGGTTCAGTGAATTTATGGCAACTGTATCGACAGTATGATAAGCATGTGTTCCAACTGACCTTGTCGACTCTGCGATTGTTGATGCTACTGTTTCCCTGAAACAAATCTGTGTGCTGTATGTCAGGCACCCAAGAAGGCCAAGAGGAGGCAGCAGGCAGAGGGTGGATCCTCCAATGTGTTCTCCATGTTTGAGCAGAGCCAGATTCAGGAGTACAAGGAGGTGAGGATTTTCCAGCGCTTGCATTTCAGCACAGATTACTGCACTTGTCACTTGTCACTGCAAGTCCTGGTTCAAATGCACAAGCCGGTCACATTGTCTATGTAGACTAATTTAATATACCTCTCTGTAAGTACAGTGCTCTGCAAGGGGGAGTTAAATAAACCTATTGTCACGCTTCATCTTGTGACTGCCAGTTAGTGCCTGGCTGCTTTTATTGCATGATGAACTCACTAGAGTAAAATTAGTAACATTAGTGTAAGGTTATGGAGCAAAATGATGGCTTTCAACTTTACTACGGCCGTAACTCCAGTGCTTTGATAATATTTCTCACCTTCTGAAACACTCAGTCATGTCTTTTCTCAGCTGCTCTTCCTCTGCCTTTATTTAACATTCTCCCAATGTATCTGTGAGAGTGTCTTGCACAGCAGCATGAGCAAAGCTTCTAATAACCGAAGGGAGAAAGAGAGGATGGGGGGGAAATGGAGGGACAAAAACAGAGCTAGAAAAGGAGGAGAAGGCTCATCAAGTTTTTAAAAAAGTGTGCAAATAATGCAAACAATGGCTGCTGCCTGAGGATGGCTGACATTTCAGAAAGAGAAGACAGTGAGGGATCATGAAAAAAGGAGGGGAGAGAAGGAGGGATGGGGAAAGAACATGAGAGGGAGGTGGTGGTCAGAGAAGGCAGTGGGTGTAAGTGATACTTGCTCCTTAAATGCCTCTTGGGGAATGTCTGACATGGCACTTGAGACCGTTTTAATGCATCAGACGGACAGAGGGACACCAGCTGCCTTTTAAGTAGAGGGCCGGAGTGGCATCTTAGGTTTCATGAGCTAGAGGGAGGTCACAGCAGGGGGAGGGGGGGGGGGAGAGAGAAAATAGAGAGGGAGAGAAAAATCAGCATATTTCCAATGGTCATCTAATGTTCATCCCGTGTGCATTTTTCTTAACCATGCAGTTTAGTTCACAATATCTCTAAACTGAGTTTGCATACTGTTTCAATTAATGTAATGAAAGCAAAATATATCTATATATTATATACAGAACAATATACTCTATTGTAGGTTTGTATATACATTTTATATGAAAAGGTTTCCTGATTGCATTCCCAGGTGCCCATGTTCTCTCCTTTTTGCATAAACTGATCATGTATCTGGCTAGATTAGCTAATTAATAATTGAATACTGATTTGGATTAATAATTGAACACCATCGCTGGACAGTGACCTGTTGTAGATCCTTTATTAAAACATACATTTATGAGGCGTGTTGTGTTCAGTTACTAAACTGCACAATCAACACACTAGAGTGGTCAGTAGTCTTAGTCAGAAAACACAGGATTGACTGTATCAAACTCCTTTGATCAAACTCCCTTTGATCTACTCAAACTCTCTCTCTCCTCTCTCTCTCTCTCTGCTCTCTCTCTCTCTCTCTCAGGCTTTCACAATCATTGACCAGAACAGAGATGGCATCATCAGCAAGGAAGACTTGAGGGATGTGCTGGCCTCCATGGGTAATGACCTTTTCCACTCTGACTCTTCATTAAGATAACCATCTCATTAATATATGAAGCAATTATTCATTATGGCATTGGATATGTACTAATGGACCCATTGATATTCTGGTGCTACACCGTAGCGTAGCGTTTGAGACACCATACTAGCACACAGTATCGATATGATGTTGATGCGAGTTAAACCAGGTGCATCAGTGCACATGCATTAAAATAACCCCATTGCCCCTTCCTCTCCCTCTCCAGGCCAACTGAATGTGAAGAATGAGGAGCTGGAAGCGATGGTAAAGGAAGCCAGCGGCCCCATCAACTTCACCGTCTTCCTCACCATGTTTGGCGAGAAGCTGAAGGGTGTGTCATCCATGTTTCCCCTATTGTATTTTTCTCTCTTACTCTAAACGAAGGGGCATTACACCATGTTGTCCCGTGTGTTTTATCCCCTTTTGTTGAGCACATAGAAAGGTCGGTCATCCAGGCTGTGTTTCTATACTATTATAGTATAGTATAGCCCCATCTCTCTGGTTGTTAGTGATTTACACCTGTCAAAAACTCCTCTCTCTCTATCAGGTGCTGACCCCGAGGACGTCATCGTAAGCGCATTCAAGGTTCTGGACCCCGAGGGTACTGGCGCCATCAAGAAGCAATTGTAAGTGTCTCAGCTATGTCCATTTCCATATTCATTCAACTTATAAATGAACATCTTCCCTGGAACATGTTAGTTGGACCATGCACCAAGTTTTTTATCGACACCACTATTGTTACTGTTTAACCGTTACTTTCCCCAAAACCAAAGACATAATTGTGAATGAAAACAATGAAACCAAAATAAAATGGTACTAATTCAGGAGGACCAGTAAATGAATGAATCAGTGAGGGGTTTGGATCGGTCTCTTAATCTCCTCACCTCTTTCTGTACAGCCTTGAGGAGCTCCTGACCACTCAGTGCGACAGGTTCTCCGCAGAGGAGGTGAGACCACACTCTACCTGCTCATCTGTCTGTAAAATGTCTACCTTTGTGATTATACTTGGAGCGGTCTATGAGGCCCCCATGCCATCCTCTGTGAACATGTCTGTTTTTATTTGCATGTGTTGAGAGCACGCTTCTTTCTCTACCTGCTTCTGTATTGTAGGTGTTTTACTTGTTGGTTACTCTCCATTGATGTTTCCTGTCCTTTCCCATCTTTCAGATGAAGAACTTGTGGGCCGCCTTCCCCCCTGATGTGGCTGGCAACGTAGACTACAAGAACATCTGCTACGTCATCACACACGGAGAGGAGAAGGAGGAGTAAAACCCCATCCTTTCCTTCTCTACTTCCCTGATACCACCCCTTCTTACCCGTTTCCTTCCCTTCATTGGGCTGCTCACTCTCTCTCTCTTCCCCTCACACAGACTTGTCTCCTTTTACTGAGACCATGAGGGCCGAGAGGGCTGTGAACGAGTCTGTATGTGAATGTCTGTGGGGAAATATGATTATTTTCAATAAAATAATCTTATGACATCAATCTCTCTCCCTTTCTACAGTCCCTGCTCCTCCTCTCTCTCGATCTCTCTTTATCTCCTCCTGTTGGTTCAAGCAGTGTGTGCACGTCACACTGTGTTCAATTCACTGTAAATATGGAGACGCAAATCTATCTCTCCACCCCTATTTATCTTCAGAGGGAGAAAAGTAAATCAGAGGGGTTTTTACTCTATAATAGAAGCCATTTTCCCCTCCTCAATTTTGTTCTCTCTCCTTTTGGGGGAAAAGAGAGAGAAAGGCAAAGGAAGACATAGAGAAAAGAGGAAAGGAAAAAGGTTTAGTCTCCTTAAAGAGATGGCTGCCTTTTTAAGAGAGTGAGAAAGATTGTAAAAAGGAAGGATGAGAAAAAGAGGCGAAAGAAAACATGCTGTCTTCGTTCTCTTTTCCTCCTCCTCTCATCTCCCCCTTTCAATCTCTTCCCCCAATTCCCCGTGTATGTTTCTCTCGTATCCTCAGTTTGTCAGAAAACATCTGTAACAAATAAAAGCGACTAACTGCGAATAAAAGTACTACTTTTGTATGGCGGTGTCTGATCCTGTTAGTGGGCTGGGGAGAGGGCTACTGCAGAGTGTAAGAAGGTAATCATGTGATACCTGAATTTATCCACCAATGTATATGTAAGGTCCATTTATGATTTTGACAGGGGCCTAGACTTTAGATCCCCCAATGGCGACATCATACGGTCTGCTGGTGCACCCAGTGGTAGATTTAGGGACATGCATATTCAGAACATCTGGCATGGCACCTAGGTTTGCGAGAAGTAACATCAAAATCATTTTTAAAATATCATGTCAGCTATAAAATGAATATGAACACTATATGTGTTTAATTGCAAAGTATTTCGTATACAGTATTGTTTATGTTCACTTTCAAAAATTACAGTAAAAATCCACAGCAACAGGTAAACAATATATTATTTATTATGAATCTCTATTGTTGCCATAACCATACTTATCAATAATTAAGTACCCCACCAGGAGACTTTTTATGCTTTTTTCTTTTTAGGAATGACATTTTTATTATTTATTTTTGTCAGGAAAAAAAAGATCACAGCTTCTTGTAAACATTAAAACAATGGGACATATACCCAGATCATCAAAACAAAAAGAAAATAAAGTGGTTAAAAAAATGTAAATGAAGACAGGACATGCTGCACACAAAATGCCAATGTCAGTGCTGTTCCTGTTTTGTCTGCACTGGTCCTCAGCCACAGGACCTAATTTACTTGCATCTCCCAGCTGCTTCTCTTGTCCCCTCACTCAAGAGCTCAGCTCTCAGACAGGCCATATGCCTGCATCTTTTCAACAGGCTGCAGTTACATGAAAAGAGCAGTGATAACTCAAGCTGCAGGACGTGGGGAGGACTAGATAACTGGGACGGCCAGTTGGATCCACTTCACTTTTCGTGTTGGGTACCCAGTGGATGTGCAGCCCAGGTCCCCATGGCCACTGGAGGCATTAAAGTACCCAAGCTGGTCGACTTGGCTAAGGGACTGTACCCAATGAGATGGGTGGAGAGGTCTCTGGTAGCAAAGGGGAGTTCTGCTGGTGATCACATGCAAGGGAGAAAATAAAATGGATAATTTGCATAGACAATGTCAGTTTGGGTTTGCAGATTGTTTAATCAGTATTCATGGCAACAGGGTGGAGCTGGTCGATCCTGACACTTAGTTCCAATGCTCCTCTCCTTCAGGTTTCCCACCTGTAATTTGCTGTACTGCGCTTTACAGATCAGATACCAAATCAGGCATTCTTATTATTGCTTTTATATTTGCATGATGCAGGGAAATGCACCTTTAACAAGCTTGTCAGCCATGTGCCGCCATCAGATTATTCTGAAAGATGGCTATAGGGGTTGAGGTATCAAGATAAGGACATAGAATTGGTAGAGTGTGACTCAGGAGCAGCCATGAGCAGATATCCAGGCATGAAGTTGAGATGTGGATGGCCAGAATGAAAAGCGTGCCATAAGAAGTTACAGATGGGCAGTTATTTACAGATATAGGAATCTACAAGACTATACATGACCTACAGCAGAAGTGTCATGTGAAATGCACACAATGCAGAATCTGCAACACATTCATTAAAGCCCCTATCTTGCAGTTAATTTAAAGCATCTCTACTACAAAGTGTGACATACAGTTAGGTGAGCATGGCCAACACAGCTGTGGATGGACAGAGAGCATCAATGAATGAACAAACTTCACAGGTTTGAACCAGGAAAACAGCGAACGACACTTCATATTTCAAAGGTTGTTTGAGAAACGACTTCCATATTCCCCATAACGATACAAACATTACATAATGTTATTACATATTATTACGTCTGGCATTACAGTAACATACTAACACAACTGATCAACTGCATCGTGTGATCTAATGGTGTCTAATACACAGTACAGATACTTCTTAAATCGGCTTTAAGTCAGAAGTTACTAATAGCTTTGTTACTACAGTATGCATTTGTGGCATTTGGTTTGCAATCCAGAATGTAACCTGAAGTGAATTATGAATCTGTATGAATTCTACAGAGACCTTATTTCATATGTGACACATCTTTTCTCTCATAAGAATAAATGCTTAATCTCTCCTTTTTTTAATCAAACAAAATGAGTGATCTTGAGCTGACACAATGCAATACAAATTAAATTATTACATCAATATTTCTGGGAAAATATGCATTTTCTGTCATATAGTTTTTGTTTTTATCCCAATTTAACTGGATTATATGGCTTTGGTATAGTATTTTAGAGTACACAAAGACAGTTGCAACAAAGATCAATATCCATGTCAACATGGGCTGAACTGTAGCTAACTTCCTGGATCTCTCTCCCCTAGCAGCTGTGCAAACAAACTATCTTAATACTGATGGTGTACCAGCTTCTAAAACTTGTCCTCCCTATATAAAAAAACAAAACTAATAAACACCCTACCTCTAGGCAAAATCCTCATACTCTCATCACACTTCATATTAAAATGAAATCATTTTAATAGTATAAATAAACACTTTACCTATTCCAGTATATTAGATATTAGAAACCGTTAGGGGGCATTTTTCTAATACCACTTCTTTGCATTTTAAGAGCACTTGGCAAAGGTTATACCTGAATGCCCAGGTACAACTGCACCAGTCTGAGATGATTCACTCCAATGCCCACCTCCTAACATGTCCTGCTTGATCAGCTCGATAAGCAGTGACATCACTCATGGTGGTGAGCCAATAACAGTTGTTGCCCCCTTCTGGTTGCACCCAGGAAGTTTCCATTGCAAACACTGATAACCTGTTTTTGACCATTTAATGAGAGGATAATTTGTTATTGGAAGAGGGTAGAAGGGGGGCTAATGCATGCCAATTGTGTCCTTGAATACTCTAAATATAGTGTAATCTACATTACACTCCAAAAACATACTCCTCCTCCAGTTAACCAGGTATACTTGAATAAGATGGAAAAATAATAAATACATAATACTGCAAATATAAATACATAATAATGCTACATTAACCTATAGACAGAGCAGGGTTGCTCAGGGGCTGAAAGTGAACTAAACAATCTAGTCCACTCAGATGTGAGATGGCACTCTAAAATGACTATGATGTTAAACTTTTTAAACAAATTCCTTCATAGCCTGATAAGGTGCTATTGTATTTTTTGATTTGATTGCTAAATACATATTATAATAAATAGAAACAATGTTATTATTTTAGCTGCTCTGTATTTAACAACAAACGAGGGAGTTATAATTACATCTTGGTTAACAAGACTGGCTTGTTATTTGACTAATTCTAGTTATTTTACAGTTATTAAATAAAACATGTTTGTTCTACAACACAAGTGATACCATTGCATATTTAGCTCAGGGATCATTCTCTTTCCCTGGATGTTAATTGTATCTTACACATGACCATAAACAGACTTCAAGTTGTTACTAAACAAAAAGAGACAAGTATAATAACGACAAATGCAACAAATGCTGAACTTCATGAACAAGTACACAATAAAAGTAGCAGTGCGGATTAAGCAGTGTGTCTACTTGTACCAGTCTGAAACCTGTTCCATATTATCCCTTGATTTTCCTTTGATCCTCAGTCTCAGTTATTTCGTTTTCTGCACACAAAGATGCACTGTAATCAGCAAAGCGACACGCACAGAGACAGAGACACACACACACAAATACAAATACACACACAGAGACAGAGAGAGAGAGAGAGAGAGAGAGAGAGAGAGAGAGAGAGAGAGAGAGAGAGAGAGAGAGAGAGAGAGAGAGAGAGAGAGAGAGAGAGAGAGAGAGAGAGAGAGAGAGAGAGAGAGAGAGAGAGAGAGAGAGAGAGAGAGAGAGAAATGGTTGGAAATGTGAGAACATGAAGATGCAAACATACAGAGACACAGGAGGGAACAGTACAGTGAAATCTCATAACACAATAGACACACAGCACACACACACACATACAATACGCAATAAATAGATCTTTCATAACAACCAATACTATTATCACCCTTAATATTACACTATCAGGCAGGCTACGTGTTTGATTGCGGTAATTTTCCAACAATGTTCTGCACAGGCATTCCAGTTAGATTACCTACTCCTTTTTATGGACAGACAAAGACAAGGGGTGGAGGGGCAATAAATAAAAGGGGTGGAGGGGCATATGGTGGGCAAATATCCCCAATGGGTATTCTATTTACACGTGTCTGGCATTCAGTCCATTGTGTCTTACTTTTGCCCAATATTCACCCTATATGCAACTAAAAATATGAGCTAAATGAAGACAATCTATACAGAGATAGTTCTTGTTCAAGTTTAAAAGCAGCTACACAAATAATTTTAACCATCTGCATATTGAGGAATTAATAGGTATTGGGGTGTTAATTTTAGGACATCTGCTAGAAGGTTTACGCATCAAAATCAAGCTATCTTCCTTGAAACAGTTTGAGGTTATCAATGTTAGCCTGTATGTGAAACCAATATCAATGTTAGCCTTTAGGTGAAAAGTTCTATGATAAACATCCTCCCCTTGTTCTTTAGCCCCTTGTATTCATCTCCTTTTTCATTCGGTCAGTGATGAGATGAGCTCTGTCCTGCTGCGTGGTCATTAGACTCTCTTTGTGCTTTGGCTCCATTCTTCTCCTCTGCCTCGGCCAAACCTCCTTTGTCCTTTTTCTTCCCTCCTTTCTCCTTTTTCTTCTCCTTCTTATGCCTCTCCTTTTCTGCCTTCTCTCTATCCTTCTGTTCTCGAGCCTTCTGTTTCTCCCCTTCCTTGTCCCTCTTCTTGTCTTCTTTGCTCCTTTTCTGCTTCTTCCCCTCTTCGTCTCCACCTCGGGCCGTTCCCACCCCCCGTCCAAGGAAGTCGACGGAGGGCTAGTGCTGGTGGTCGGAGGTTTGTCGGTAGTGCATTGTTCAGGTGTGGTTTTGGGGTAGGGGGAGACGGTGCGGGGTGGGGTTAGGTTCTGCTGCAGATTTGGACTATGCACTGAGGTAGCAGCACTGCTCTGTTCTGGAGGTGCAGCTGGGGCTGGCACAGGCCCGTGAGCGGGGTCCTGAGCTCCCCTGAGGGGAGGCCCCTGAGCAGACTGGGGCTGCGGCTGACTCTGTGTTCCAGGGCCACCGCTGGACGGGGGCTTGTGACTCAGGGTGAAGGTGGAGGTGGAGCTTGGCCCCGGGAGGCTCTGCCCTGTCGGTTCTGATGCGGTACTGCCAGAGAAAGAGCCCTTTTTAGCCTGCGACCGGAAGGAGGCCTTGGACCTGCGGAAGCCTGGCAGAGAGAGGAGGCTGGAGGAGGCCCTCAGGGGTCCCGGCGAAGGGGAAGGGCCCCCCAGGAACGAAAAGCTGCGGCTGGAGCCTGGGGAGGCGGAGCGGAGCTTAAACTCATGGATGGCCCTGGTCCCGTGCATCCTGCGGCTCGGCTGGTGAGTGAGCTCGCCCCGGGACTCCCTCCACTTTTGCACCTGGATGCTGCTCTCCCGCTCGACAATGGCCTCCGTCACCCCCAGTGAGATCACCTGTAGGCAAAGCACAGGGATTGATCAACACAGTACTGCAGTCACATGTTAAAATCTCAACACCGATCAACAGTGCAGTGATGTGTTCATTCTCCAATACTAATCAACCCAGTCCTGCCGCAATGTATGAAATCTCCAATACTGGGCTGCTGGGTGGCTCGCCCTGTTGAGGCACTGTTCTAGTGTGTGGATGAGCCCCACGGTCTGGTATCGAATCCAGACTGTGCCAGTGCCACCTGGTGCATAACTGGCGGTAGCGTCACCCAAGGAGGGAGGAAGGGATTCGGTCGGTCAACACATCTCATCACTCACCAGCGACCCCCTTCAGTCAATGGGGTGCCTGTATAAAGCTGCACATGAAGCATCTCCCTCTGACTCGTCTCTGTAGAAGATTCATTTGTGGATTGTGGTGTGAAAAGAAGAAGCACCTAACGTGTTTCGGAGTAGAGCACGTGCTTAACTACGCTCTTACGAACTGACAGCAGGGGTTGGAGTGAGCGCGCCTGTAGAATAGTATTGAGCATTCCAATCCTAGAGAAAAATAATATATATATATATATATAAATAAAAATCTCCAATACTAATAAAAACAGTACTGCAGTCACGTACTACATGTCCAGTACTAATCATGACAGTGCTGCGGCCATGTTTCAAATCTCTGCCGGTGCCACCTGCAGGGTGTGTACCTCCTGCACCAGCAAGTCCTCCCGAACGCTCTCCGGTGGGATGTTCCGGAGTCGCTCCATGGTCTCGTACATCCCCTGTAGCTCCCGCAGTTTGTCCACTGAGCCCAGCATCTGCTTCAGCAGCACCAGCCCGACCCGAAACACCACCTTCACACCTGACGCACAGGGAAGACGGGGTCCGCAATGTCACACTGTGTCACAACCATTACTACTTACAATGCAAACAGTATTTTTATAGCATCTACCTTAAAACCAAAAGTCAACATGTAAAAGAGGTATGTCGTTGTCCTGTTGGTCAAATGGGCTGCCAATAACAGTATCATGACACTGGATGTTTAACATTTGATTATTTCACATTTTTAAAAGATTCTTTGCTTCCCGTATTGCTCTTTGGTGAACACATTATGCATTTAATATAGGTAAAATAAACCTGATTAATTGTCTTTCAAAAATTGTTAAGACTAAAGCATTAGTCGATCAATCGCTCTAATTAATGTGTTAATCGTTATGGCCATAATATAAATATACATTTACGCATAAAGGCTACATTTAGGCAATACACACTGAAATCGTGAAACTGTAGGTGTAATGTGAAAAACAGGACAAGGTTGAAGGCACTTGGCACCTTCACAGAAGAACATGTCCCAAACGCGCAGCACACAGGCCCAGGGCAGGGTGCGGGAGAAGATGCACATGAACCACTCGGTCATGTACAAGATGGGGTCAATCTTGAACTTCTTCAGGTGGCGGTAGGCCATGGGGCAGACACGCCGGAGCAATGAGAAGAAGATCTCCCCGTCCAGCTGAATCGCTTCCTTAAAGAGAGATCAGAGAGTGCTGTGTTACACAAGCTCAAAACAATCTCCCAACAGGTTAAACGAAGACCTTTACTGCTTTAGCATAAAGCCACCAGAGTGTTTTTAGCATTGATGCTAAGCAAGCGCAGAATGAGTACGGGCGTGTCCTCACCAGGCCAGCACTGTAGTATCCAGGCAGGTATGTTTCACAGATCTGCACCAGACACCAGAAGGCTTGCTGCCAGAAGCAGAAAGGCAAGTAAACACCTCCGGGAAAACACATGTACGCCACATATGGAGAGAAACCTGTACTCACCAAGCCACCATCAAATTTGGACATAAAAACAGACCTTCCCCACCTCCCACCTCCCTCTGCCTTACCTCTGCTGGCATGTGCATGAGCAACACCGCCGCCACAGGGGCCTGCGCCTGACAGTAGCCCTCCTCCGGCCTGTACACCGTGTAGGCTTTCAGTATACGGTACAGATCCTGCTGACTGTGACAGAGAAACTGGGGATCAGCACTGCATGAGGTCTCATTAACAGGAGGACATTGATGCTGACAGCGTGTTGTCCACAGTGGATAATATTGTGGGGGTTAAATACCCGTGCGTGTTACACACAGTGGATAATATTGTGGGGGTTAAATACCCGTGCGTGTTACACACAGTGGATAATATTGTGGGGGTTAAATACCCGTGCGTGTTACACACAGTGGATAATATTGTGGGGGTTAAATACCCGTGCCCGCCACGAGCAGCAAACATCTCGTGGAAGGGGAACTGTCTGTGCAGGTCCTTCTCTATTATGTCCAGCCACTTGTGGTCTCCCGGCTCTCTCTCCAGCACCTGGGACACGCACGAGATTAAGACACGCATACTGACTAACAAACGGACTCTAGAGAGGTTACATTGTACATATAAAGGACAGAAACTAAACGGATGCTACAGCACCTTCACACAAATGGAGAACGGCATTAAATGAACAGTATACTTTATTGTCATTGTCAATACAAACATATTGATAAAAACTTGACAAACCAGAAGAGAATATTATCTATTGTACTACATCGGTCTCGAAACAACACTATCCCCCAATTATATCTTGGAGCAGACACTAATAAGCAGACTTCAATATTCAATAAGTATGAATATATGCCTTACATACAGTGCTGTGAAAAAGTGCACCCCCTGCTCATTTCTAGTTTTTTGGCAAAGTTTGAAACAAAAGGATATTTGACCATTTGACCAAGTTATAATATACCTAAAAGGTCATGTGATACAGCAAATAAGACAAAAAGTTAAAGTTCCATTATCTACTCAACGAAAAGATCAAATTCAAACATTGAATACCCCTGTGGGAAAATGTAAGTGTACTCCTAGCTTCAGTAAGGGGTAAAAGCTAATTTATTAGCAATTACTTTAATTACAAATGTCCTGTAAGTATGTCCTGTAAGTCTCTCACATTGCCCAGAAGGAATTCTGGAGCACTCTTCCTTACAGAACTCTGGCATTGTATATAGAGTACACATCAGGTTCTTTCGATGCATCTCATTGGCCTTTCAGGTGTGCAACGTATTCTGCTCCAGAGTACTGTGGTACAGGATGGAATACAGTTGACTCATTGATTGACTCTATATGCAGGTCTTGAACTATGAAAGCAGTGCAAAATCGCCACCCTTCTGCCACCATATTTAATGTTGTAATGTACTTAATGTACTTAAGCAGTGGGGTTCATTCTAGCTAATTACCATTTTGAATTGAATGGGAAGAGTGTAAGGAAGAGTGCTTCCAGGTTTCAGTGTACTGCCTCTGATTGTTAGTTTGTTAAACAGTGTTGGTTTGAGGCTCAGTCCATGCTACGCAATGTTAAAGTGTTACACTAATGATTATGTACACTTTGATAAGTATAAGGTGCAACACTTGTTGGGTAGGAGAAACATGTTCTCCAATCAGAATCTGTGTATTAATTGCAGTACCTCAAACTTGCCAGGGTTGGAGTCCAGGAGCTCCTTGCTGTTGGACAGCAGTTGCCACGCCTTGGCCCTGAGAGAGGAGGGGATCCCTTTCCTGCAGCGCAACTTCACCTGAAGCAGACATATGCACAATTAAGACTAATAATAACACACCCACCCACAAACGCACACAGACTGATGATACTGTAAGGACGACATGTTTCCTTGCAATACAGGGATGCAAACACAAAATGGTGAAAAAAGAGAGGAAATGTTTCGTTTATTTGCAATACCAACCCAAACACACAAACGTTTTCTTCATTATTGGTGCCCCCCCCCCACAGCAACCTCTGCTGTCGAGCATAGACAAGCATGTGCTCTTCTTCAAAACATGTGATGTCAGCCGCCATTTCTTTTCACACTTCATCAGTCTACGAGAGAATAGAGTTAAGCTTGCATGACAGACATAAGTCAGTTGAAGATATTTTTTGAGACACTTTGTGGCAGAAACGCAAGCGGATCTGATCACCCAGACGGCGGATTGTGGGCAACCTCGCCTGATTGACCAGTGTGGGGCCATTTCTTTTCACACCAGTCTACAAGTTAAGCTTGAATGATGAGGCGTGGACAATTGACCGGCTGGTGAATGATGACTGAATCTGAATCCCTCCCTCCCTCCCTGGGCAGCACTACTGCTAATTGTGGGTTGCCCTGCAGGGCTGTTGGGCACAGACAGCACTACACGGCCTGTGCAAAATGCCACTGCATGCCTGGTTTTCACTGCATGCCATGTCACTCCACTACTCGCCACACTTCACTGGCTCCCTATAGCAGCACGAATACAATGAAAGTCACTGGTGCTGGCATATTAGCCCGCTCCCTCCTACCTCCAGACACTCCTCACACCCTACACCCCAGCTAGACCCCCCCGCTCTGCCTCCTCTGGCAAACTGTTCCCCCCTTCGGTTACCGGTAGCCGTTCCTCGTGGTCTCGCCTCTTCTCTGTCCTGACCACTCGGTGGTGGAATGATCTTCCGCACTCGGTCAGGACAGAGGAATCACTGGCCATCTTCCACAAGAGACTAAAAACCCACCTCTTCAGACTCCACTACCACTGATTCTATACTGCAATCACCACTGTTTACATGTTTAAAAATGTGGGGGAAAAAAACACGAACTTTTCTTTCCCTGTGTTATAGGTACAATATGCAGCTGCCAACGATGATGTCTGTTACAGTGTTACTACACTGATCTCTTGCACTAACTTTTATTAATCTTACACTAACTTTGTTGCAAGTCGCTCTGGATAAGAGCATCTGCTAAATGCTGTAAATGTACATGGTCACAAGAAGAAAAAGAATAGGCCTACTTAAATGTACAGATCAGGAAATAGAGGTATTGGTCAAGGAGGTACAGCGCCATATTACAGCATAGGAAAACAACACCAACAGAGAATAAAGAGTGAAGTGACAAAGAAATGAATCCATTAAGCATAACAAAATGAACAGTAGATGATGTAAATAAAATATGACGTGAAGTTAGGTGGTGTCCAAAATAAAAACTTTCCTACAACATAATGTGGGAAAAAGACACCAGCAGTGGTCCAACCAAGGAAAGAATATTAGAATAAGAATAAAGAATAGAAACGGCTAAACTTGTGATGGGAGAAGGCCACAGAGCATCTGTAAGTATAACTGTATTCACGATTCATTCTATACCCTCCTGACCGCATACGCACAATAAAATAATTGTTCAAATTCAGCTACTGACTGCTAGCTCATGACAAATTGATCAATAGAAATCCTGTGTCCTTTCATATATTTTTTATTTCAAGTTCTAGTAAATAAAGAATATACTGTATATTTAAAATCCTGACTTGGCTGCCTGTAGATACAGGTATTCCTGAAAATAATGCTGTCCTGACATTGTTTTGCATCACTGGGAAAGCGACTAGTACCTCAGAAAGCACAATACAAAATAGGAATTGTGAAATACCTAGGCAATATATAACACCGCTCGTGGAAATACCACCTGATTTCACTCCATCCTGTTTTGGTAAGTTCACCCCATGTATAGATATGCATGAACAGATTTAACTATTCATCTAAAGGAAAGTCACAAAGTGACTCAACCACCGCAAATTACATCCTAATAGTGATTTAGTAAATCTGATGTAGATATTGCAACCTTGTAAGGACTGCTTTTAGGTTTGAAAAGCAGTCGCAATCCTTTAGTGAATCTGGCCCTCAGACTTTTAAGAGAACAAAGAACTAGTGTTCTACTGGGACTTGGCAAATATCAATAGGAAATCACAATTGTTTTGGAACCCATTTTCCACCACAATTTATTTTCTCCCAATTCAGAACGGCCAATTGTATTCATAGGCCCATCTCATTACTGCACCATCCTTATTTTTGGCCGGTGGGGGGTGGAGCAGTGTGTAATAGAGGCTGTGGCATGTGCTCTCCTCCAAAGCTAATGTTGCCAACTGGAACTCCATTTGTCTACTTGTCAGCCCACCAGCTGAGCTATGCAAGCATTGCGTCTAAGCAGTACACACAGCTGGGGCAGGCAGTCGTCGTTCTTTTGTGATGAGAAGGACAATCTTGCGGACTATAACCCTCCACCCTTGGGCAATAGAAGTGCCAATTATCGGGCACCCTGCAGGGGGCACAGCCACAATGGGCACTGGCATGGCCAAGATTTTATACCAGAATGTGGGGTAGATACACAAACTGGAACCGTGTGTCTTACCAGGAGGAAAACATCCACAGTTTCGACAGAAAAACTCCTGGTTGAAATGGCACCGGACCAGCTTCTCTCCCCTTCAGCCTTTCCAGTCTCGGAAAGCTAGAAACCTATACTTGTTGGATATCTACCAATGCTTTAAGTAGTTGTAGTTGTAGTTATGATCTCGAAAATGTCATCAGACAATGTCATCTTGCCAATTATGAACAAGAAACAGAATATATAGACAGAATAAAAGTAAAAAAATGCCTGTGGGGCATAGGGGTCCAGAAATCACTCTTGCTTAAGAGTTGGCTTCAAGTTTTTCTACTTTATAACAGTGAATTATCTTGATAAAAATGTGAATTAACTTACTATCAATGTCTTATCTTGGCGACATTAACCAAGTCCTCTGTCAGCTAAGCCTGTCAAAATCTAGTGCTGCCCCTGTGCATATTCACCATTCTTTCTAACAGGTTGTGAAATGAAGGTGTCCAGAACACACAGACACACAAAATATTACACATTGAGAAGGAGAATCACAAACTGAGACTGCATTCAAGTTTCAATAACACGTTTATAAGGCAAACAGGCACACTGCAAAACTACCTTTTGGAAGCGACGCAAGACCCATTTATCCCAGTGGTTGAACATGTCGAGCCACTTCATCTCTCTCTGTCTTGCCACGTCCACTCTGGCATCCCTTTCACTGACACAGAGAGAGAGAGGTTCAATAGAAATCCTATTATTATCATACTTTATTATCATCATTATCCTTAAGTGTACAGTAGTGTACATTCACAGGGCTTGCACACCAATGGAGGATATTTGCTTGGTTGAAAAAAACGATACATATATAAAATGAATTCTAGCTAATGACATATTCCTACCCCTGCTGTTGACATGTGACTTCTACCCTGCTACAGCTTGGTTCAATAACTAGGATGTAAATCTGTTAGTACTCAAGAACATACTGTATCGACAGATCAGTGGTGAAAGCACTTGCATAATGTATTATAATGCAATTTTATATAATGGACAAACCATGCAAAATTGCAACCATCAAAGAAATTGTCAGAGGCAAACTAGGATTTGGAAGCCATGTAACACTGACAGTAAGTATTCATTCAAATACATAACTCTGCTCTATAGCTCATTAAAGGCACTAAAAGAGTATACTCCACATAGAAGCTATAGCCCAATTTATCTATTGTTCCTTACACTTCAAATAGTCAGTATCCTTACTGTCATTCTGTAATTTGATACCCACAACATGTTTATCCATTGGCTGGGAATGCTGCGCTCTTCAGCACTCTTCTCTCAACCAACTTGCTAAATAATACATTACCTGGCAGAAACAGAATCCCAAAGACCTTGGTTTTAAAAACAGAGGATTCTAAACTGTGACTCATGAGCAGGTTTATATACTATGCTGCCGACGTTCACCACAGAAAACATTGCTCAATGAAATCACACTCAAGACAGTTTACAAGCACGCACATAAATATGTTTTTGGTGGAGTGCTTCATTATCATTGTTACGGATGGACGGGAAATAACTGAAATGATGCAACTAAAGTGCAAACACACTGCTGCACAATACAGCACAGTGAACAAGTGGTGGGAGGAGGACTCAACAGAGATAGTTGTGAGTCAGAGCCAAAGGCCTCTGATGCACAGGGTCATGAGCTGAAAATGATTAGAGAGAGAAGTGTGTGCACATTTATAAACTCCCTGCACTGGCCACATATTTGTGTGATGTTGATAATCTGTATATGTCTATCTTGTTTACATATCAGTTCGTTTCCAAAGCTACTCCAAAAATGTAAGCTATTCGAGTTAGGGGTGGACCCGGGTTCCCGACTCATGGACAGTGGGTTTGAAGGGAGAAAGCATTTTAAGGAGCACTCTGACCAAAATCCATACTTCCATGGTGTACTACTCACTATACATCTTGTTGTTCCATCCACATGGCATTGTTGATACTTTTTGATACCGTGAGCATCCAAATGGCAAATATATATAATATCAATTGTCAAATTGACAAAGAAAAACTACACAACAAAAGCATTTTGGTAGGTCTTTCTTTTTTTAAGCAATGCTAGTGAAACAGCAAGTGTTGTTGGCAGCAAGCAAGGAGACAATTGGCTACTAAATTGGGAGAAAATGGGAAAATCTGAAACAAAATTTAAAATTTTTTTAAAAAATTAAGAGATCACAGAATGAGTTAGCTAATGCTGTTTGACATTGAAAGCAACACAGCTAATGTTAGCTAATCTTCTTATGATTAGTGTTTTTATGAATAGATAAACCATCCTTTAGAACCCGTCCTTTCACGTCCCAGCTAGCTGAGCCAAACAACACGAATTACAGTTGGTCTGCGTGATATTGGCGTGTAAATTGTCTTTGTCAGTTATTTGACATTTGGACGCTGACAGGGAAATGGACATAAATGCAAAAGTATCAACAGCACCACATGGATGACAAGACATATAGTAGTAGTACATTATGAAATTATGGATTTTGGAGTGCTCCTTCAAGGGTGTAGATAACATTTAAATGCCCTTTAAATTGGACAGTAGCTGATGTAAACCAGACAGTAGCTGAATTATAATTTTGAACAGATACTTACTGTGAATGATAAAAGACATGAATCATGAGGTTGAAGGGAAGTACACCCATTCAAATGTTCAGTGAACCCACTCATTGCCAGTTATCAGATTACTGAATAGATTAATTGAGAATATGTGGTTGTCTCTAACAGGAGTCTCCTGACAGTGTGTTTTGTGATTTTTATGAGTCATAGGACTGAGGGCACTTCTGCAATCAAAGGCCCAATTCCAAAGTTACACCTTTAGCTCTCAAGCCCTTGGTGAGGGATCTTGTTTTGATCATGTGCCATGATGTCTCCAAGCAATCACTCTAGGGTTCCATGGATTGATGGACTGAGGGGCGGTAAAAAGCGGCACTCTGGAACAAACCTTAAAATAATCACTAATCGTCATACGTCAATCATCTCTCACCTTTACCAGTGAATGGCACAGTATGTGTCTCACAATACGTCTGGTAATTGCAGTTTCCAAGATGGTAATCTAGGCACATATTAATTATAACAGAAATACCTTTTATCCATTATCATGATTCGGTAGCCCAAGAAAGACGCAATGCATACACGGTGGGCAAAGTATGTACACTGCTCTAAAAATGCATTTAAATTAGGTACGCGTGGTCTAGTGGTTTCAACGTCCGACGCTGGCCACGGCAACATGGGCGGCAATTGGCTGTCCGCCCCAGGGAGGGGGGAGGGAAGCCGACACTGGCCATTCGCTGTGCACAGGAGTGGTTCTGGGGTTCCGGAATTACAGTCGACAGCTCGGAGAGTGCGGTCACTGCCGGTCACAGAACTACGGCAGCAAACTACAAGGGAGGGGATTGAACTAAGCACAGCGGGAGTAATTGACTACCAAATTGGGAGAAAAACGGTGTAAAATCGGAAAAATAAATTGATAAAATTAGGTACTTGTGTGAATTGTCAAATTGTATTATCCTCAATACCACAGAACAGCACTGAATTAAAACCATTTAAGCGAAAGCTAAACATTTAAATTCACACAGCTGACATGTTTTTTATTTGTAATTATTTGTATATACGGCCAAGTGGTGATATAACTGATGCATGTGGTGCAGGAGAAGATGTGTCTGACTACTGGGTTGAGAATCAGGGTTCGAACTGCCGTTTTCGGAAGTAAAGCAATTTTTTCAGGAAGGAGTTGCACAAATATATGTTTTGCTAGTCCGCTGTCATGAGTGAATTAAAGTATGAATCAAATACTGTGAAAGAGGTTGAAAAGAGGAAATGATCTTATTTGCCGTTACTCTTGCATTCATCCAATAACCACTAGTGTTATTTTCAGGTTTTTGTGTTATAGTAACATTACAGTAACATTTCCTATACTAAATGGAGCTTACCTGCCCTCGCTGTATTGCGTTCCCCCCAAGAAGCCATATTTGTCGGTCCGCCTGAACACAAGCCCGCTGACCTCGGAGTCCGAACCCAGTGAGCTGCCGTCCTCCCCCAGTCCTGACAAGGACTCCAGTGTCCCTGACATTAAGCTGGCGGACTCAAGGTAACTCAGGGTGTCTGGTGCTGGCCGTTGGTGGGGGTTGGGCAGGAAGAGAGTTGCAGGCGACTCCTGGATGCTTGAATCTGGAGGAAAATGCTGTATTTGGGGAGTTACTGGGGGGTCCAGGTTTTTTGGGCTGCTTGGGGGCTCCGGTATTGGTGAGGATTTGGTTTGACAGTGGGAGCTTTGTTTCAAGTCATCATCTTGTTGCGCTTGCTGGGAATCCTGTGCAATTGTTGGAGTTGCAGTTACATGCGAGGTCATTTGGATGCTGTCTGAGGTGGGCAGGGAGGGGTGAAGGAGAACAGCTGATGCTGCTGGAGAGCATGGGCGCTGGGGTTCAGTGATGGGACAAGTGACCTGGTTCACTTTAACATTTGGGTAGAGATTAGGGCTGGGGTTAATACTGGGGAAAGGGACGTCCTGATCTGCCACCCCCTGCCCTTCTGCAACTGCCTCCACTTGCTGAGCGAAAGTCATTACCAACCTTCCCTCCCATGTGCCCTGTAATTCCTGCCCCTGCACTGG
The DNA here is from genome assembly GCA_029706075.1 of Aldrovandia affinis. Taxonomy (NCBI): domain Eukaryota; kingdom Metazoa; phylum Chordata; class Actinopteri; order Notacanthiformes; family Halosauridae; genus Aldrovandia; species Aldrovandia affinis. The sequence continues at coordinate 1,105,812 of JAINUG010000013.1, forward strand.
GGGCGGCACAACTCCTGCACCGATTTCTTCTCCCACAGGCCCTTCTTTCTGCCCCTTCACTGGGGACAGTACAATGTCTGCACCAATTTCTTCTCCCACAGGCCCTTCTTTCTGTGTTTCAGAGCATTCAGCAGGTGGGGTAACTGTACCATCGAAAGCTGATGCTTTTGGGGTAGGATTGGGTGGTAAAGGGGAAGAACTTTGCACATTCGGTTGAACTGCGGTTTGATTTAGAGGGGATGCCATCATTGCAGGGTCATCATGCAGCGCAGACTTGGGGACAGAGGAATGTTTTGGGTAGTCTGAGGGGGTCACTGGAGTTGGTTGAGGATCTGAGGAATGAGGTAAGGATGAATTTATGTGAGGGTCTCCCAGACCTGGGGGAGAGGGGGTGAGGGTAGAGACTTCAGCCATGACTGTTTCTTACAGCCACTGCTTAGGAAAATGCCCAGGTAGGGAGGTAGGGAGAAAGGGGGGAGGGAAAGGGATAAAGTTACTATTATACTGAGAAAAGATATTATTCATCAAATTGAATACAGTTCAATTACATTTGTCACCTGTGCCATTTCAGATGAAAGGCCTATGTCCTTCAAAGAGTGGTCTTATTGGGATATTTTTATTGATATGAGATCTTTGTAATCATTAATTATAATACAAGTGCAATCTTGATTTTAGGAGGACCACCCTAAAATAATGCATGGCAAAAAACACAGATAATGTACATAAGCAAAGACAACACATATATACAACATGGAAAATGGTAGGTTGAAATGATGTTGTAACAAAAATTGCAATTTTACCAATATATATGAATGATCTTCACTGTTCCAAGTGTGTAACTCAAACAGCGACTGGTCCATATACAGTATGTGGGATTGTGGCGTGCGTGCTCTAAGTGTTTGAACATGTAATCATAGGGTGAGTAAAGACTTAATTTATCAAGTGTTGCTGGCACAATTCGACACTACTCCCGAGTACCACTGAAAATTATAGTAAGCTTTGAAATGAGGTATGTTGTATCTTTCTGGGAGATGAGCATATTGGCTAAAATACAGGAGCTGGCTCAAGCCGTTAATCATGGCAGCTACAGTTAGGATATACCTAGAGTGGATATACCTCCATGTTGGTTAATGCCCCACTGTCATTATTTTATAGATGGTTACAGTAGATGGCAAATTATCGCTAGCTAACTATCACTATCCAGCTATGGCTGTTACAAGCAAACTAGCCAATAAACTAAATCTGACACTGCAATGTTTACGTTCTGACATTGAGCTCTGCTAGCAACATTGTTGCTACCAACCTAGCTATACGTGTGCATGACACGTTAGCTATCATTTCGGGCCCCCTCTACACCATAGTTAGCTAACCAAGTGCTATGTATTGAAATTAGCTAAGCTACCCAACTTCCCAATTCAGAAAATAGAAAAAAATGTGCCTAACTTTACAGGTCCACTCCATTCCCGCTAGGCCCCGAGGACAATCCCGGACCTCCCCTTACCATATCGACCGGCTCTACTCACCCACAGCCACAAGTGCAGAGTGCTGCTTCGGCCGGCAGCCGGTGAGGGCTAGTCCACCGGGCCCCCCATTAAAGATGGGTCATAGAGCTAGCACCACTACCCTACGGCCGCGTCACGAACTATCACTGGTCGCCGAATAAAAACAACAGAAAGAGCGATGGTTTCGATGTAGTTAAGAACAGCAGGATGCTAGCAAGTGATGACCTCCTACGACTAGCAAACTAGCCGGGCAGCTTGCTAGCTAACTGCCTGGCTACATTTCGACTTCGGCTGCGCATCTTTGGATAGCTATCTTCATATAGCTACTCCATTCACCCATCGCTGTTATTCACGAAATTGACCGGTGTTTTGCCGAGTTCAACTGTCTGTATCTTATCTCATTTTCGTATCTTTGTCCCTTTTGAATCAGCCCGATTTCCCCACTTGTGGGGTTTGACTCCCCATCCACATGAGAGTGACACGCGCGCGCTCGCGCATCTGCCGACAGATCTGCAGAGATCAAACGAACGGGTGGCGCGCCTATCAGCAACAGTTTAAGGTGGTAGTTTAAATTAGACTAGGCCTACTGCAAATTCAATCCCAGGTGGGGTATTGCCCTCTAATGATTTAATTTATAAATACATATACTCAAACATTCGAGCATCCCCCATTTCCCTGTAGTTTTTACACCACTACAACAGTCCATGACAGAAGAAACAGCAAATGATTAAATTCAACAACAAAACATGTTATCCCCTTAGCTGATAAGTCTACACTACGTGCTATTAAAAATACTTTTATTTTTGATATTTTATTTTGCCTTAGGCTATAGCTACAAAAAACATTTCATTTAGCTTTAACTTGTTTTTATAAGTTAGTGCAGTTTTAAAATATTATCCCACTAATTTCCACGTTTTAGTTTATTTTTGAATGCTTAATTAATTAATGAAATTTGAAATTCCCTATCGTATACTGGGCGATTCACACTAAACGCGATTTCCCACGTAGTGTTGCAGGCAAATTCCTCCTAGTTTGTCACTGACAGCGTTCATACGGGCCCACCTCCTATCAGTCATTTTTGAGGGGCAGAGGAAATTTGCTTCGGATTTTCATACGCTTTCTGTAGCACTTATTTGGCAAATTCTTATAAAACGTAATTTAGAAATTATAAAGTTCTGCCAGCTCTGCCCCAGGAGCTTTGTTCAGCCGAAAATGCTAAAAGGCGTGGTTTTTGGGTGACCGCTAACAAAACGTTCCAGGCTGGAGTTCAGACCAAGCATGAAATGTTCGCAAAGTTTCGTTCGGATCGAGGGAGAGCTGTGCCCTGTTAGCCCTTGACTGAATCAGGTGTGTTGGCAATGGAATTGAACAAATACATGGAACGGATTAGGGTTCCAAGCATAGGTTTGAGAGCCATTGGTGTAATCGACCATGGCCACGCTTGCTGCAACATTCTCTGTCAACATTACTCAAATCTGGCCCACAAATCCAAATTCGGTCCTGGTTTTCCCTTCTCTCAGGTAGTTAATTGAACAATTAGTGCAATTGATTGGTCAGAGTGTCTTCACCTGACTCCCAGGTAAAGGAGTGTGGGAAAACAACAGTACTTGGCCCCACATGGACCATGATTTGAGTAGCCAGACCTGCATCAAGTATTAGTAGCCAAAATTTTAAAAATAAATAACTGTTCTCTCCCTGTTTTATATGTGCAGTGTGCATCTGTCCATGATGACGTCTGTTGTATTGTTGCTGTACTGATCTGCTCTAGTTGTGATTATTCTTTCATTTTTAAATACGCTCATTCTAAGGCGCTCTGGATAAGAAAGTCTGCTAAATGCCTAAAATGTAAATACAAGTGCCGCTTAACTAGGACCGAACCTCTGGCCGCTTTATATATAGGCTTCAGAAACATGTTTAATACATTTATTTTCAAATGTATGACATTTCTCAGCATTTTCGTAGATATTCTTCAATAATGATGCATAACAGGTAGAGTAGATGAGAAGAAGTAGATGAAGCTAGGGAACGTGGGAAAACTATTGGGGCAACTCGTTGACTGGATCCCTCCCCCCGGGCAACACTAACACTACTAATTGTGCATCGCCCTGCTCGGTTGCTGGCCATGCTGGCACGGTCTGGATTGGATACCAGAGCGTGGGACTCTCCATACACTAGAACAGTGCCTTAACAGCATGACAATCACATTTTAGTTTCTGTAATGCCTCAAAACAGGTATGATATATACTACAGAAGGGTCAATAGGCATATTTTTACATTTGAAGGCAATACTTACAAATCAATAAGTGTGCTTACGTATGGGTGTGTGTCACTCCACCTACTGACTAGCCTACTGCACTGCAACACGAACCTAATTTGTGATAATTGAATGATTATTTGAGATTGCAATATGTTATTGTTTAGCAAGTAGCTTTAGAAATGTATCCATAAACCTCTTGGTGTTGGAGGATGCACAATAGGTATTCTAATATTTTGTTACTAAATTATTTTCCTCATAACTGCCCCCTTAAAAATACCCTATGTTCTATATCACTGTCGTAGTTAGTGGGATGGTTTTGCACATATATTAAAGGTTAGTCTTGTCATCCTGCAAGAAACAAGTTAATTTTACATGTTTTGTTTAAGTACTGTAATATATGCCATTTACTGCTCATCTACATATTACAAAAAAAACTGCTCCAAGTAAGATTTCGTTCTCTGGAAGTGAAGCACAGGCAGCATTAAATGTCAGTTACAAGCCTATTTTTACTAAATATGTGGCAAAGAAAGTAAACCGACTTGTTAGCATATTCAAATTCCTGGGCTAGATGGAATTGAACCAAAATTTATTAAATTAGCATCCCATATTCTAATTTTTCCACTGGCTGATTTGTTTAATCTCTCATTGTCAACATATGAAATGCCTGTAATCTGGAAATCAGCACACATTACATCTCTTCACAAAGGAGGTGACGCACTAGATCCCAATAATTATAGACCTATCTCAATTATATGCTCCATTGCCAAATTATTTGAAAAAATTATTTTTAATCAATTATCACATTACCTTAATAGTAATAATATCCTTTCTCAACACCAGTTTGGTTTCAGATCTAACTTTTCCACAACTACTGCTCTCTTGAATTTCACTAATGATGTTTTCTCTGCTTCTGATCGGGGTCATTTTACAGGAGCAATATTTGTTGACCTCACCAAAGCCTTCGATCTTGTCGACCATTACCTTCTGTTGGATAAGCTCCATGCCATTGGGTTTTCCCATCATGCCCTAATGTGGTTTAATTCATATCTCCACAACAGGAAGCAATGTGTTGTTCTTAAAGGCTGTAAATCAGATCTACTTACCCAGCAGAGAGGTATGCCTCAAGGATCCACTTTAGGACCACTTCTTTTTTCTATTTTCATTAATGATCTCCCGCGTATTTTTTCTGACTGTTCTGCACAATTATATGCTGATGACACTATCATTTATGCCTCTAAAGCTTCCATTCCACAAATTCAAGGGTCCCTGCAATCTGACTTTGATATTTTTCAGACCTGGTTATCAACTAATAAGTTACTACTTAATCAAACAAAAACATACTCAATGCTTTTGGGTGTGCGACAGAACCTCAACTCCAAACCTAATTCTTTGGTACTAACCTATAATGATGGTAGAGTTCTTGAGATGGTTGAAAGATATAAATATCTTGGTGTGTGGATTGACTCTGCCCTTACCTTTAAACCGCACATCGATCATGTGACTAAAAAGGTAAATTTTGGTATTGGTGTTCTGTTTCGCTCCAGGCATTGTTTTTCATTTAATGTTAGAAAGAGGCTTATTTCACAACTAGTTCTACCAATAATTGACTATGCTGACATTGTTTACCAGAATGCTTCCAAAACTGATCTCCAGTCCCTTAATGTCACATATAACAGGCTCTGTAGATTCATACTAGGTTGTTCCTTTTTTACACATCATTGCACTATGTTTGACTTACTCGGGTGGCTTCCTCTTGATAAGAGGCGTCAATATCATTGGTTCCAATTTATTTTTAAATGTATCAATTTCAACTATCCGTATTGTCTTAAACAACATTTTGTTCCCTTTACATCTAATTATTCCCTCAGAAGCTCTGACCAGTCTCTTTTTACAGTCCCCTCTGTTTCCAAAGATGTTGGCAAAAAAGCTTTTATGGTTCGGGCTCCCTCAGATTGGAATAGGCTACCCATAGATATTAGTTTGCTGACATCTTTTCGTGTATTCAAAAATGTTATTTTATCCTATCTCAAATCGGACTGTCGATGTTTCCAGTGATACAATTCAATGCATTTTTATTTTTTTTTGACTAGGTTGTAAATTGTTTTTCCTGTCTGTTGTTGTCTGTGTTGTTTGTCACTGTTGTATCTTGGATTGTATTGTTTATGTTGTGATTGTTTGTTTGGGACCCCCTCTAAAACGAGATGGTTCATCTCAAGGGGTTTATCCTGTTTAATAAACAAATTTCAACTAAATGTTGATCCTTCGCTGTCTTGTTGTGCGCAGGAATTACTTTGTCAAAACGTTGCAGAATCACTTTTTACATCAATCAAACAGCAGGCAATGATCCAAACAACCCATTTTTAATTGAAGATTATTTCCATTATACGAGTTGAATAGTACTCCTCCTTGAGCTGCCACCTTATCGTGGTGGAGGGGTTTGCGTGTCCCAATGATCCCAGGAGCTAAGTTGTCGGGGGCTTCATGCCCCTGGTAGGGTCACCCAAGGCAAACAGGTCCTTGGTGAGGGACCAGACAAAGCGTGGCTCACAAGACCCCCTATGACGACAAACATTAATGGAACTACGTTTCCTTCGCCCGGACGTGGGTCACCGGGGCCCCCCCCTGGAGCCAGGCCCGGGGGTAGGGCTCGAGGGCCTGGCGCCTGGTGGCCGGGCCTACACCTATGGGGCTCGGCCGGGCACAGCCCGAAGAGGCGACGTAGGACCCCCTTCCCATGGGCTCACCACCCGTGGGAGGGGCCAAGGGGGTCGGGTGCAGTGTGAGATGGGCCGCGGCCGAAGGCGGGGACCTTGGCGGTCCGATCCTCGGCTGCAGAAGCTAGCTCTAGGGACGTGGAATGTCACCTCTCTGGCCGGGGAAGGAGCCTGAGCTGGTGCGGGAGGTCGAGAGGTTCCGGTTAGATATAGTCTGCCTCACCTCGACGCACGGCATGGGCTCCGGAACCAGTCTCCTTGAGAGGGGTTGGACTCTCTTCCACTCTGGAGTTGCCCCTGGTGGGAGGCGCCGAGCAGGGGTGGGAATACTTTCAATGCTCACGTGGGCAACGATAGTGAGACCTGGAGGGGCGTGATTGGGAGGAACAGCCCCCGATCTGAACCAGAATGGTGCTTTGTTGTTGGGGGACTTCTGTGCTAGTGAGACCACGGATTGTCCATAACGAACACCATGTTCAGGCATAAGGGTGTCCATATGTGCACTTGGCACCAGGACACCCTGGGCCGCAGTTCGATGATCGACTTTGTGGTCGCGCCGTCGGACTTGCGGCCGCATGTCTTGGACACTCGGGTGAAGAGAGGGGCGGAGCTGTCAACTGATCACCACCTGGTGGTGAGTTGGCTCCGATGGTGGGGGAGGAAGCAGAGGGTCTGCTGGGAACGTCTGGCAGAGTCTCCTGTCAGAAGGAGCTTTAACTCCCACCTCCGGGAGAGCTTCAACCATGTCCCGGGGGAGGCGGGGGACATTGAGTCCGAGTGGGCCATGTTCCATGCCTCCATTGTCGAGGCGGCTGACCGGAGCTGTGGCCGCAAGGTTGTCGGTGCCTGTCGCGGCGGTAATCCCCGAACCCGCTGGTGGACACCGGCGGTGAGGGATGCCGTCAAGCTGAAGAAGGAGTCCTATCGGACCTTTTTGGCCTGTGGGACTCCGGAGGCAGCTGATAGGTAGCGGCAGGCCAAGCGGAGCGCGGCTTCGGCGGTCGCTGAGGCAAAAACTCGGGCATGGGAGGAGCTCGGTGAGGCCATGGAGAACGACTTCCGAACGGCTTCGAGGAGGTTCTGGGCCACCATCCGGCGTCTCAGGAGGGGGAAGCAGTACACTGTCAACACTGTGTACAGTGGGGATGGGGAGCTGCTGACCTCGACTCGGGACGTTGTGGGTCGGTGGAGGGAATACTTCGAAGACCTCCTCAATCCCACCGACACGCCTTCCAGTGAGGAAGTAGGGTCTGGGGACTCAGGGGTGGGCTCTCCTATCTCTGGGGCTGAGGTCGCCGCAGTGGTTAAAAAGCTCCGTGGTGGCAGGGCCTCGGGGATGGATGAGATCCACCCGGAGTCCCTCAAGGCTCTGGATGTTGTGGGGCTGTCTTGGTTGACACGACTCTGCAGCATCGCTTGGACATCGGGGGCAGTGCCTCTGGACTGGCAGACCGGGGTGGTGGTCCCCCTCTTCAAGAAGGGGGACCGGAAGGTGTGTTCCAACTACAGGGGGATCACACTCCTTAGCCTCCCTGGTAAGGTCTATTCAGGGGTTCTGGAGAGGAGGGTCCGTCGGATGCTTGAACCTCGGATTAAGGAGGAGCAATGTGGTTTTCGTCCTGGTCGTGGAACTGTGGACCAGCTCTACACCCTCCGCGGGGTCCTGGAGGGTGCATGGGAGTTTGCCCAACCAGTCTTCACATGCTTTGTGGACTTGGAGAAGGCTTTCGACCGTGTCCCTCGGGGAGTCCTGTGGGGGGTGCTCCGGGAGTATGGGGTACCGGGCCCCTTGATACGGGCCATTCGGTCCCTGTACGACCGGTGCCAGAGCTTGGTCCGCATTGCCGGCAGTAAGTCGGACTTGTTCCCGCCCTTTGTGAGGACAGAATATTGGACTCCGCCATTGGGGCTGCCCTTTGTCACCGGTTCTGTTCATAACCTTTATGGACAGAATATCTAGGCGCAGCCGAAATGAGTTTCCTCCGCAGGGTGTCTGGGCTCTCCCTTAGAGATAGGGTGAGGAGCTCGGTCATCCGGGAGGGGCTCAGATAGTGAGAGCCGCTACTCCTCCCGTCGAGAGGAGCCAGATGAGGTGGCTCGGGCACCTGGTTAGGATGCCTCCTGGACGCCCCCCTGGTGAGGTGTTCTGGGCACATCCCACCGGGAGGAGGCCCCGGGGAAGACCCAGGACACGCTGGAGAGACTATGTCTCTTGGCTGGCCTGGGAACGCCTCGGGATTCCCCCGAAGAGCTGGACGAGGTGGCCGGGGAGAGGGAAGTCTGGGTCTCCCTGCTTAGGCTGCTGCCCCCGCGACCCGACCCGGATCAGCGGTAGAAGATGGATGGATGGATGGATGAGTTGAATAGTACAGGAATGTGTGGAAATCGTTTTCATGGTACATCTACGTAATTAACCAATGCATCTTTTTGATCCTGCACCAGTGCGTTATTTCGATCCATCTTTCAGGTGTGAAATGCAGCAATATTCTTTCATAATTGTGCAGCATACCTGACCATAGTTAACTGACTTACTATCACCCACTCTGTTCTGTCACCAGCACTAAGTCAAACATTTTAGCACACTGCATTCATCAGTGAAATGGTGTTATGTGCTGAAGACAACCTTATATACCCTCACTCTAAACATCACCACAGGTATTAGAAAGACATTTACTTTATTTTACTATTAATGAGGACTCATGGTAGAAAATCCAACAGGTTTGCAGATAAAAATAAAGCCCTGGTCGTCAGCCCCGATCGGAGGCGGCATTTGGCTGTCCGCCTCCAGGGGAGGGGGGAAGGGGGAGGGTGAGCCGGCACGAGTTTGTCGAGGAGAAGGTAAAATAATTTCCGTCTCGGAAGAGGTGGGAACAATCAGCCCGGAATGAGTGTCTCGCTCCCGGACGGGCGGCAGACTCGTGGGGGTGGGGAATTGAAATAAATAGAGGGTTTAATTGGCAACCAAATTGGGAGACAAACGGGGAAAAAATGTGAAATAAATGTAAAAAAAATATACATATATATATATGAGGGTAAAGATTACTATTACTTTGGTATACTGCCTTCATCAGTGAAATTCCATTTTTACATTGAACGAATTGGATGTATTTCCTTGCTAAGGCTTTTCCTCAGTTCGTTTTGTAGCAGTGGAACATTACATTATTGTAACTTCAGTGATTAGAGTGTCAATATTGGCTGTCAGGAACAGTGTCGGAAAACCAGGCGCGGACCCAGAAATGCAATAATGGCTTTTATTGCATAAACAGGCAATGGTCATACAGGGGTAAACAGAGCAATGCAGGAATCCAAAGAATGGTCGGGGACAGGCAGAGTTCGTTTCGGGCTTCAGGGGTATCAGGGACAGGCAAGGCGTAGTCAGTGGGCAGGCGAAGGTCGAAAACGTGAAAGCAGTCCAGGGAACACAGGGAGGAGCGGGAACGAGACTGAGATCACGCTGAGCTGGAGCACGAACGAGCACGAACGCGAACGCGAGCACGAGCACGAGCACGAGCACGAACGCACGAACGCACGAGCACGCGAACGCTAACACGAAACGAACACGAAACGCACGAAACGCACGAACACGAACACTAAAACACGAACACGAAACGCACGAAACGCCGAAACGAACACGAAACGAACACGAACACGCACGAACACGAACACGAAAACGAACACTGGAACAGACCCGCTGGAGAGTAGTGTAAGCAAACGCAAAGCACAAGACAATCTGGCAACAAACATGGGAAAACACACAGCTTAAATACATTTAGACCTAACAAGAAACAATCAGGAATAAACATGAATGCAGCTGACTGCAATCAGACACATGAGGAATTAAGTGAAAACGATAATACAATAACGAGACAATAAGGAAATGAACATGGAAACGAACAGCTAACTACATCAGACATAACGAGAAACAATTAGGAATTAACACGAATGCAGCTAACTGCAATCAGACACATGAGGAACAGGTGAAACAGATAATACACTGACGAGACTGGTGAAAGTGAAAACACGGACCAGACAACCAGGAAAACATGGAATAAATGAAAACACCTAATTACGGGGAACACGAACACGAGACGTGACAATTGGCTTGACTTCAGTGCTCTTACCACTATTCACAGTACAGTCTGGGATGACTGTCTTGCGATGAAATGTTCTTCACAATATGGTGAAATAAGCAACAATGTGTGTTATTGCATCAATACATTATACATTTTGAAATAATTTTGCTAGATAAAAAAGCACATTGAGCAAAAGTTTCGCCACAATTTGGAGTCGACAAGACCCAGCAGGTGTGGACAGATTGCTCAAGAAATCAACCAGAGGAGTTTCTATTGACTGATCACACAGGGACAACCCTGACTCATAGAATTTCTTAACACTATTTTCCAATGATGTGTCACCCTGATGGATACCAGCCACAATTACCACTGGCACATTGAGAATGTGGATTACAATTTACAGAAACAGATTATACAATTAGTTTCATATGTTAATTTATTCACTTTGGCACAAATGATGTACTCCATCGGTTTGGTCAGGACCAGGTCAATCCTGCCATCTAACAAGATACAAATATTTGGCATAGTACAGGTAATAATCATTAATGTGTTATAATATGTATTTATCCAATGCAACAAGTTTCACCAAGTCCTTTTAAAAGTACAAATTTACAAGAAGAAAAGGTGAATTCTCCATAACATGGCTTTGTGGATACAGTTTGTAGACTGGGATTTAGACCACCTTTGCTTCCATTCTCAGATTTTCCATCACCAGCACACAACAGAGTGCATGAGTCCCCACTGGCCAAAAATACTGAATGGATATGGATGTTATGGAAACTACCTACAAGAAAGAACTCAATCCTATGTAATCACCATGTGTGGAACTGGTCTCAGACTGTTGCCAAGAACTCCCTTTGGTCACTCTCTCTGTAAACACACACACTCTCTCTCCAAAATAAGGTTTGTTGGTAATATGTTTTGGAAACAGGGATATTATATTATTTTAAATGTTTGTATTGATGTTATTGTATTAGTACTATTATTTCATTTTAATTTAGTCTTTTACTCCTAATGTTTTTATCTTATATTTACTTGTATGTCTTGTATACTAAAATGCTTTGGCAGCATTTTATAACATACCTTGTTACCCTATTTAATTGAATCATGTAAAACCCAGTCTGTTTCACTTCCACACCAGTGTTATGATTCTGTAGTCACGGCAGAGATTCCTGTAGAGTGAAATGATTCATATGCTTACCTCTGCATCAATATTTACAGTATCTCTATGGATACATGTGCTGAAGACAGTAATAGCTATGCTTTACTCAGGGAAACACCCTGAAATTAGTTTAAAAAAACATTTGCAGAATTTAGACAGAAGCAACAGTTGTGGTAAAATGATCAGTTTCCATTTATACAGTCTTTAATGTACTTAATAATAATAATAATAATAATTTATTTGCGAATTTTACATCAGACCCCTACATCTCATACAGAATGCTGCTGCTTGTCTTCTATATAATGAGACAAAGTACATACGTCACACCTCTCCTCATCTCTCTCCACTGGATACCAGTTGAGGTTTGAATAAAATACTACACCCTCTTACCTACAATCTTACCTCAAACCTTACACTACTGCTAGGCCACACATCCTCTGGTCACCTTACCATCCCTTCCCGATAGGGTCTCTCTTCTCAGTCACATCTTCTACTCTACTGTAGAAGCCCAGGCTTCTACAGCTGGCCACCTACCACCAGGCCACTCTGGGGCTCAACTACATCTATAGAAACCCACCTGAACCTGTTCAACGAAGCGGGCCCAGTTTTATGGGCCCGTGTCGCCTAGCCTCCAGCTCAGTCCAGGACCCATCTTTTTCATTGGATGTGGCTTTCTTCATCTACCCTGCTCTACAGGTCGTGGCCTATCTATCTACTCAGCAGGCGGAGTCCTACTTCATCGGCTCTTTTTGACTGCGGCCTACTTCTACTGCGCTCTGAGGCAGGTCTGATCTGCTCTGAAGCTTACATTGCTTTATGCACCATGACTTCTTCAAAGGGTCAGTGGTTCTTAGCTGCACTACTGTTTCTGTTTATGAGTAGCTCTGCCACTTTTAATCCACCCTGTTGTGATCTTAGTCAGTTTACAAACTATTTGCATTTATCGTGCACTATGTCTCATATGGAGTTGGTTGATAGGCCTACGAATTATGGACTTCTGCCTGGAGGGTCACAAGTAAAATCGAACAATTTTACTATCTTACAATGGATTTGCGCCTCCCTTGATCCCTCCCATGTGTACTGCCTCTCTGATGTTTTTAAGAAGAAGTCTCGTGTGCTGGTTATTTTGCTGCTCTTGTTATCGGGTAATATCGAATCGAATCCTGGCCCGTTGTCTTGCTCTAATTTGCCTACTCCTGCTGATTTTAAAGAAAGAAATGGTCTTGGATTAGTGCACGCGAATGTTAGAAGTTTGGTCCCGAAAATTGATTTAGTCCGTGCTTGGGTTCAGTCTTCGGATCCTGAAGTTTTGGTTTTATCTGAAACATGGTTAAAAAAATCAGTCTCTGATAGTTCTATTGTTATTGGTGATTATAATTTGTTTCGTGCAGATCGCTTAAGTAAGGGAGGCGGAGTTGCTATTTATGTAAAATCAAACTTCAATGCCAAGGTAATCAAATCTTTTTCCAAACCTAAACTTTTTGAATTTCTGGCAGTACGGCTCTCCCTATCTAGTGACTAACATTACGGTTATTGGCGCTTACAAGGCTCCCTCCGCTTCAAAAGAAGCAGTGTTTTTTATTTCAAGTGTTTTGTCCGAATTTAATTACTCAGAATTGGTCTTGATGGGGGATTTAAATTGGGACTGGCTCACTTCTGCTTCAGATTCTCCTGCTTCAGGAGTTTGTAGTGAGCTGAACCTTTCACAGCTTGTTAATTTGCCAACTCGCCCTGACTCGAAACATCCTAGGAAATCTACGCTCTTGGATTTAATTCTTACAAACAATCCTCATAAATTCTCTGCCGTTGGAGTATTTGCAAATGATCTTAGTCATCACTGTGTGGTTGCTTGTGTCAGAGATGCCAGGCTTCCTAAAACAATCCCTCGTACGACTATAAAAATAAATTACAGAAGGTTCTCAGAACAGGCGTTTCTGCACGATATATATTATGGTGATTTGGATAGAGTTAACTCGATCCCTGACGTGGACATAGCGTGGAATTATTTTCATTCATTTTTCCTAGCCACCACAAATAAACACGCACCACTTAAAAAGTATAGGATCAAAGGAAGAGATAACCCCTGGTTCTCTACAGAGCTCTCTGATTTAATTCATGACCGTAATGTAGCATGGGCTAAAGCCAGAGAATCAAATTCTGCTTCACTCTGGTCTAGATTTCGCTATCTTCGTAATAAATGTACTACTTCCATAAGGACATTTAAATCAGAATTTTATTTAAACTCGATCTCTGAAAATGTAAATGATCCATCCAAATTTTGGAAAACAATTAAGTCGCTTAACCCCACTGCTTCTGCTTCTCTCCCCCAACAAATTGATCATTGTTCTCAGTCGATATACGATAAGCAATGTATTGTTGATGTTTTTAATGATCATTTTGTTTCTTCAGGGTACTTGTTTGACCGTTTATATCCTGGTGTGAAATCTAGTGTCTTGGAATACCCTGTTACTGCTGATGTCACTACAGGTTCTGGTTTTGTTTTTGAGTGTATTTCTACAGCTGATGTCCTCAGGGCTCTTAAAGCCATAGATCCCAAAAAGCCCTCGGGCTCAGATGGTCTTGACCCTTATTTATTGAGACTCTCAGCAGAATTAAATGTTTTGCCCATTTTTAAAGGGGGGGGATCCCACTGACCTTAACAACTACCGTCCTATTTGAAAGATCTCGGTGGTTGCTAAGATAATGGAATCTGATAAATACCCAGTTAAAGGATTTTTTACAGGAAAATGGTTTGTTAAGCCCTGTTCAGTCTGGTTTTAGGTCAGGCCATAGTACAATAAGTGCAGCCTCACAGGTGCTAAATGACATCATACAAGCTCTGGATAATAAACATTGTGCAGCATTATTTATAGACTTATCAAAAGCATTTGACACTGTGGACCATAAGATTTTAATGAATAGGCTCCATTACATTGGCTTGAGTTTTAAATCTGTCAGCTGGTTTGTAAACTCTCTCTGACAGATCACAGATAGTACTTGCAGATGGTAAGAGATCATCCCCCAAGTTAATTACCAGGTGTGTGCCCCAAGGATCTATTTTGGGTCCAATCTTGTTCACCATTTATATAAACAATATTGGTTCAGTTGTGAAAAACTCTAATGTGTATGCAGATGATACTATTGTTTACTCCTGTGCTTCTTCTTTGTCTAGTGCAGCCCAGAACCTCCAAGAATTGTTTAATTCAATCCAGGCTGATTTTAAAGATCTTAAATTGGTTTTAAATACAGGTAAAACTAAAGTTATGCATTTTTCAAGATCTCACTCCCAGCCTGCTATTTCCAACATCTCAACCCTTGAGGGGATCTGTATTGACCAGGTGGAGTCTTATAAATATCTCGGAATCTGGCTTGATGCAAAACTCACATTTAAAACACATATATAAAATCTTGTTAAAAAACTCAAGATCAAACTTGGATTCTCCATCCATCCATTGTCTAAGCCGCTTATTCCTGGTCAGGGTCGCGGGGGGGTGCTGGAGCCTATCCCAGCATGCGTTCCGGGCGAGAGGCAGGAATACACCCTGGACAGGTCGCCAATCCATCGCAGGGCACACACACCATTCACTCACACACTCATACCTACGGGCAATTTAGACTCTCCAATTAGCCTAACGTGCATGTCTTTGGACTGTGGGAGAAACCGGAGTACCGGAGGAAAACCCACGCGGACACGGGAGAACATGCAAACTCCACACAGAAAGGCCCCGGCCTGGATTCGAACCGAGACCTTCTTGCTGTGAGGCGACAGTGCTATCCACTGCACCACCGTGCCGCCAACTTGGATTCTATTTTAGAAACTAAAAAGGAAAAGACTAGTAATAGCTACTTACCTTCCTGTGATTGATTATGGAGATGTGCTTTATATGCATGCTTCTGCCACTTCGCTTCAAGCTATAGACACTGCTTATCATTATGCCTTGCGTTTCATTTTGAAATGACTCACAGAAAAAAGGAACTTGTCAATGACTATAGTTACTTACTTACCTACTTGCTCCTCTTTGCACCCTGTGGAACATAAGGTCATAACAACCCCACACCATGTTAGATGGTCCTTAGCAGCTTTCTCAGCCTATCCTCAAGACAGACCCATTGTCTTCAATTGTCCTTCCACTGTGTATCGCCAGGTGGTCCTCAGTCTGCTCCGGGTTCATCTACCTTGTGGTGCCCATCATAAGGCAGTCTTAGCTAAGAATCAAGTTCTGTCTGTAGAACATACTTTTCCCAGCATCTTCTTTGTTTTATATCTGTTGTTATGCATCTTGAACTTGTTATGGTGTAGAATTCCTGGTTTGAGATCTTATTTAGCCTAAGAAAAGTTTGTTGTGGAAAGTAGAGGTGGAGTTAATGTCTGTCTTGGTGGTTCTACAAATGTCACTGTTATACTTTTATCTTTAGAGTGTATTAGCCAGACTTACAGATGTTCCTCAGTTAGAAGATGTGTCTTTGTGTAGTCTGGACTTGATGTCTTTTGCGATGGAGTTTTCTTATCTTATTCCCTGTTACAGTGACTTTTCCTTGATTATTGTACTTATTGTTGCTCTTGTTGTCAGCGCTTGAGGTGTTTACATACTTATCTGGAGGTTTAGTTAGTCAGCAAACTGGCTCAACCAAGTTGCTTTCTCTTGCATATAGGCTTGTTAGGAAGAGAGCAGTCAAGATCATTAAGCACTAAGAAGAAGGTCAACTGGATTCCCCTTGATGAGTCTTTTGGGGTGTTTTTCATGACCCAGTCAATGGCCACTAGGAAGATAATAGGTGAAAGAATGCATCCTTACACCTGCGTACATGATTTTACCTCAACTACCTGACCTGGAAAGCTGTTTGTGGAGGGCGTCAGTCTCGGCAACATGGGAGTGGCAGGGTTGCCTTTGTTTTCCCATGCTGTGGAGGTCTTTGGAGCAGTGAGACTTTCCAGGGGTAGGTTTGGCACTCTCGCAGGGTGTGAGACTGTGAGAGTGCGAACTGTTGCCCGGAAGGTTGTTCCAAAGGCCTTTAATGGGTGTTGATTGATATGGATGGTAAATGATGATTCACTTACCTGTTTGTGTGTGAGAATGTGAGTGGGTGTGGTTTGTCAATTGTTTGGTGTTTTTTGACTAGGTGTATGAATGATAGACAGGTGATTGCCTCACGAGTCCCACCTGAGCCAGGCAGAAAGTAAGCCTATTTAAGAACAGGTGGGGGAGTGAGGAATCAGTTAGTCTTGGTCTTGTCATTTATGTGTGTGTATTGAGAGTTGTTAGTCTTGTCATTTACGGGTGTGTGAGCATGTGTGTGCGCGTGCACGCATGTCTTGTATGACATAGTGTTGTGTTTGTGTGTGTTCCCCGCAAGAGGGTTTCCGTGTCAGAGGACGTGGAGTCTGTGCGTTTGTCCAGATTGACTGAGTAGAGTGCTTCCTGTGTGTCTGGAAAAGAGAGAGAGGGGGCGCACTGAAATAGTGTCCGCCTCTCTCTATCTGTGTGTTTGTGTTAAGAGAATAAGCACTAGGGCAGTGGAAAGTGTTTCTGGACAACGGCCCGAGAACTCTTACTGAAAGAGTGGCGAGGGTCTCTGTGTGTTTGCGTGAAAATAGAACTCGGACTGAAAAGTTTGAGTGTCTGTGTGTATGGGTTTGGGAAGCACTTGAAAAGTCACTGAATATGTGTGTGCCTGGGGAGGTTCTAGTGGAACTCTGGGCTGAAGAGGTGCGGTGTCCTGTTATGTGTGATGAGTGAGCGTAGGAACAGTGCGTAGAGTTCTACCCTGTCCCGTTAAGTGTTGATACATGTTAAATGTGGATGTATGGAAGCGTTGTGGAAAGCCGCTGAATGTTTGTTGTGTGTTCACCGGAAGGGGATTCCCCCCTCGGAGGAGGCGGGCTTTCATTTAGTTTAGTTTATTTTTGTTTGTTATTTTAGTTAAATAAAGAGATGTGTTTTTAACCTAGTCTTGAAAATTGAGACCGTGTCTGACTCCTTCACATAGACAGGTAGACTGTTCCACAGTAAAGGAGCTCTATAGGAGAAAGCTCTGCCACCTGCTGTATTTTTTGATATTCTAG
This sequence comes from Aldrovandia affinis, assembly GCA_029706075.1. NCBI lineage: Eukaryota > Metazoa > Chordata > Actinopteri > Notacanthiformes > Halosauridae > Aldrovandia > Aldrovandia affinis. The sequence goes on from JAINUG010000013.1 coordinate 1,123,584, forward strand.
GGACTACCAGGTTGCCTGCATCTTGTGAACGAAGTGAACGTGGGGGATTGTAGGGATGAAGTAGATCCGTCAAATAAGAGGGTCCAAGTCCATGCAACACCTTATAAATTAAGAGAAGTACCTTATAGTCTAAACGCAGGGTTGGGTTGTAACGGAATACATGTAACGGTGTTATGTAATCAGAATACAAAAATCAAGTAACTGTATTCAGCTCATGTTATATTTGAAAAACAAGTAATCTGAATACAGTTACTTTAATAAAGCTGAAGTGAATACATTTTGGAATACTTATTGGAATTCTTGGTGGAAAGTTTTCCTTACAAACATTAATGAACTGATATTCATTACTAAAGCTACAGCATGAAATTCTCACGCCTACATGATTATCATCACACAGCTCACGAAAACTACCGCCGCTGCACAGAACAAAAAAAAAGTGCGCGCCCACACTCAGAGAAACATTGACAGCGACAAGAAAAGTCAGCTTTCAGTTCGTGGCATTATCGACACCATTTCCAGTTTAAACAAGACCAAGAAGACCATGGGAAAAATCTGTCGGTCCAGTGTACCTTGTGTCTTCCGGGAATAAAGATGCTGTCAGCATCAAAGGACTCGACTTCGAATTTTAAAAAGCACTTGGAGTAAGTCAATGTTAGCTAACCTTCAGCTTAATTAACAGTTCTGCAGTAATTTGCTGTTACCTGACCTTAGCCTACGGTTTGAGGCATCGCAATAACTGCTCTGCTAATTTTATACTGCATTCTTTATTGTTGAAACGATGACATTTTTTTTTTATTTTATTTTATTTTTTTTTTATTCTTTTTATTTTTCCCAGTTTTCTCCCTATTTGGTAGCCAATTGTCCCCTACTATACGTCAATTACGTTATGCACTGCCGAGCATTCGCCGCTACACAGCCCGCCAACACCCAATGTCTCCTGTACCCCAAAACATACCCATCTGTGATGGAAAAAGTAAGTATTCCAAAAGTATTCTAAAAGTAATCTGAATACGTTCCTTTTTGAGACATGTAACTGTATTCGTATCTGATTACTTTCAGAGCCGTGTAATCAGTATTCAGGCACTAATTACATTTCAAAGTAACCCTCCCAACCCTGTCTACACGATAGTTTATAGGAAGCCAGTGAAGTGACGCTAACACAGGACTATGTGCTCATATTTCTTTGTTCTAGTCAGGATCCTTGCAGCAGCATTCTGTACGAGTTGTAGGCTCCTGGGTGAGGTATTGGAACAGCCAGACAGTAATGCATTGCAATAATCTACTCTAGATGTAACAAAGGCATGTACCAATTTTTTTGCATCTATTAATGACAGGAAGCCCCTAATTTTGGCAATATTCCTCAAGTGAAAATCCCCCTGTCACACGCCACGTGACAAACCTTGGATGGGAACAGAGCAACCAGGAGACGGAGTGGAGTTTGTCTGTCTACGGACCAGATTTTTATTTCTTTTTTCCTGTCTCTCCCCCCAGACATGGGGAAGAGACAGTGGGAGTAGCAGGCTAACATACACTGCCTGGCCAAAAAAAAGTCACCACCTGGATTTAACTAAGCAAATAGGTAAGAACCTTCCATTGGATAATTACTGCAGTGATTAATATGTTTTAGCTGGTAACAAGTTATTTAACCTTAACTGATGCAGTGAGTAGCTTCTCATTTCTTAAACAACCATGTCGGAAGACATATCCTGTGGTCATGGAAAAGATGTTAATCTGTTTCAGAAGGGTCAAATTATTGGCTTGCATCAAGCAAAGAAAACAACTAAGGAGATTGCTGAAACTACTAAAATTGGGTTAAGAACTGTCCAACGCATTATTAAAACCTGGAAGGATAGTGGTGAACCATCATCTTCGAGGAAGAAATGTGGTTGGAAAAAAATCTTGAATGATCGTGATTGGCGATCACTTAAACGTTTGGTGAAATCATATTGTAAAAAATCAACAGTAGAACTCATGGCTATGTTTAATAGTGAAAGTAAGAGCATTTCCACATGCACAATGCGAAGGGAACTCAAGGGATTGGGACTAAACAGCTGTGTAGCCTTAATAAAACCACTTGTCAGTGAGGCCAATCGGGAAAAAAGGCTTCAATTTGCTAGGGAGCATAAAAATTGGACTCTGGAGCAATGGAAGAAGGTCATGTGGTCTGATGAGTCCAGATTTACCCTGTTCCAGAGTGATGGGCGCATCAGGGTAAGAAGAGAGGTGGATGAAGTGATGCACCCATCATGCCTAGTGCCTACCGTACAAGCCTGTGGGGGCAGTGTTATGATCTGGGGTTGCTGCAGTTGGTCAGGTCTAGGTTCAGCAATGTTATGTGCCCAAAGAATGAGGTCAGCTGACCTTCCTGAATATACTGAATGACCAGGTTTTTCCATCAATGGATTTTTTCTTCCTGATGGCACAGGCATATTCCAAGATGACAATGCCACGATTCATCAAATTGTGAAAGAGTGGTTCAGGGAGCATGAGACATCATTTTCACACATGGATTGGCCACCACAGAGTCCAGACCTTAACCCCATTGAGAATCTTTGGGATGTGCTGGAGAAGACTTTGCGCAGCGGTCCGACTCTCCCATCATCAATACAAGATCTTGGCAAAAAATTAATGCAACTCTGGATGGAAATAAATGTTGTGACATTGCAGAAGCTTATCAAAACGATACCAAGGCGAATGCCTGCCATAATCAAAGCTAAAGGCGGTCCAACTAAATATTAGAGTGTGTGACTTTTTTTGGGGACGGGCAGTGTATAACAAACACAAACACAACCACTAAATCTTCACCCTACTTGCTGCGAAGCTTTCGGGTAAAAACAACGAACTAAAATAACAAGCTAAAACTTACGGGACACCATCCCTCTTCCTCTAGGAACCTCCCCAGGCACACACATATCCAGTGACCCTTCTCTTTTCAACCCATTCATACAGAGACACTCGCCACTCCCCACAGGGAGAGTTTTCTATCAACCAGCCCCGAGACACTCTCCACTCTTCCAGTGAGAGTTCTCAGGCTGTTGCCCAGAAACACTCTCCACTGCCCGAGCGCGAGTTCTCTTTCAATCACACAAATAAAACCGAGGGCGAGAGGCAGACCGTCTCCCAGGGCACCCTCTCGCTCTCTTTCACCAATCACACCGGAAGCACTCTACTCAGTCACTTTCGACAAACGCACACAAAACTCCACAAACATCAAACATCCAACATCCAACATTCAACATCCAACATTCAACATTCAACATTCCACAACATCACACACACACACACACACACACACACACAAACACAGACACACACAAAGTCTTAAGTCTTTCCACGTAACATTTACCTTTCATACCAGCTACCAATTTAGTTGCCCTTCTTTGTACTTTTTCGAGAGCGTCTATGTCTTTCTTGTAGTGTGGTGCCCAGAACTACACACATTACTGCACTCTCCAAAGGCCATAATTGATGTAATTTATTATTTAATTGGTGTCAATCAGTTAATTGCCCCACTGGGGCCACATATACTGAAAAATGTATGCATTCACTACTGTAAGTCACTTTGGATAAAAGCGTCTGCTAAATGGCATATATAATTGATATGGAAGTCAATTGGCTGATTGGATGTCTGTGTGAGAATGTGAGTTTAGTGTTGAATGATTGTGATTGGGTGATTGCCTCACGAGTCCCACCTGAGCCAGGCAGAAACTAAGCCTATTTAAGAGCAGGTGGGGCGAGTGGGGAATCAGTTAGTCTTTTGTCTTTGTTTGTGTGTATGGGTAGGTTTGTCTTGTCATGGGTACAAGTGCGAGAAGTGCACAGCAAGAAGGTCCCAGGTTCGAATCCTTTCTGTGTGGAGTTTGCATGTTCTCCCCGTGTCCACGTGGGTTTCCTCCGGGTATGTGCCCTGCAAAGGATTTGCGACCTGTCCAGGATGTATTACTGTCTCTCGCCCAATGCATCCTGAGATAGCCTCCAGCCCCACCATGACCTGACCAGAAATAAGCGGGTTAGATAATGGGTACATATCTATGTTATGGGAACACTGATGTTGAATGTAATCAATGTGGTGAAGGGCTTCGGGTCATCTTCACTCTGGGAAGTGAGGGCGTGTCACTTCTCATCATTACCATGGGCACCCCCCTGCATTTGTGGGTGGGTTTTTCCTAGCCAAAGTGTACCAATTGGTCGACCTAAATATGATCATGGCCTAAGGTAACTATGAGCCATATGCAAATGTATTCAGTTGGGAGGCATGGCAGAGGAGGGCATAGGGGTGGGAAGATTCCACTATTATAATGTGTGTTTGAGATTAAGTCTCTAGAGCACTGTTTGGTTTTGTCCTTGAACTCCTATCCCTGTGTGCGTGCACATTGGTTAATAAACGTATTTGTTCTACCTGTGAGTACCTTATCTCATCTCTCTCTCTGGGTCCTGGGGAAACTTGTGGGGTCTCTCACACCACCACATCAATTCCCATGGTGAACAAGATGGAGGATATTGCGTAGCCTGTTAGCCTTTTCTCCAAATCTTGCCACCATGTTATGAACTGGGCTGTCTAGTAGAACAACCCTATTCAGATGTGGCTTTTATTAAATGTGACTTGCAAACCTAGGTCTGGTGTGACAGACAGTGTTGAACCTGGGTTTCTGTGTATAAAGGGAAGTAGTCCCTATGTACAACCAGTAGATGAGCAACAGAGTATTAAACCTATATGTAGTTTAGATTCTGAGGATTTTGGTACCTCTCAACTCTCTGTATACACTGCAGTGCAACTGGGCAAGTAAAGCTACATTCACACTGGAAGCAATGCAGTGGGAGGGAGACAATGGATGTCATTCATTTTCAATTGAGACGACACAAAGTAGCAGTTCAGTCACAGCACTAAGGTCCACATAGTGTGGTTTTAAAAGTTTAACATTTTCAACTTTTGTTGCACAGTGTTGTGGCAGTTCTGATGCACTTGCTATATGACACTACAGACACTTAAACATGTCTGTACAAGTAGACTGCAGTGTGGCTGATATCACATGTTTTGGAGGAGAGTGTGGGCTTGTCAACGCTCTACCAAATTGACAGCAGAGGTTGCAGCGAGCGTGGCTTATAATATGATTGGCCATTCCAAAAAACTGGTATAAAGTCATTACTTTTTGGCATTATATTGAAATTAGGTAACCATACAACAATTTGTAATTTGCCATGTTGTGAAATTCCATTTGTAATTTAATATGGTATCTGACATATAATGACATTGATTTAATGAAAAGTATTGTAGCAGCGAGTAACAGAGGAGCTAACCAGCTATGTCATAGTTAACTCACTACATATTAGTGATAGGAATGACTAATTTAATTACCCCCACCGGCAAAGAGTTTTTGGCCGGTTGCCCACCCTGGTTGTGAATGTTGTGCATAACAATAATTTACAATATTGTGCACAGGTGCATGTTTGGTATCCTACGGCAATGATTCATCAATTGATTCATCACAAGTGTTCTTGATGAATATTCCTGGAATAAACAAGCACTGGCACATTGAGTTATTGAGTTATTGTACAGTAATGGTGTGATGTTCATAATACAGCATTTTTGGGTTGATTAAAAGGTGTGTCTGTATGTTTTACTTTGCTAAATGCTAAATTATGAAACCTAATTAATGTAATATTTTGAACGTGCTTTATTTGCTGTGAGTTTAGATAGACAGATGCATGGTTACATTAAAATTATCTTTATTCACTGACAATAAACAAACAAATGGATGTAAACTTATGAATAGAGGGATATGAATCTAATTATGGAACATAAATTAGTTGATTGACGTTACTCGACAGCTACTTCATATGCATATGTGATACATCCAACTATTAGTAAACCACTTGTCTTTGCAAGAGTAGAGAAAACCACTAGCTAGCAATACATCCAACTCCATCCATCCATCCATTGTCTAAACTGGTCACGGGGGTTGTCTTTGCAGGAATACAGACAGCCAATCCATCGAGGGCACACACACCATTCACTCAAACCAATTTAGACTCTCCTAGCTGCATGTCTTTGGACTGTGGGAAGAAACTAACAAGAACATGCAAACTCCGCACAGAAAGGCCCCCGGCCTGGATTCGAACCCGAGACCTTCTTGCTGTGAAAATCCACTGCACCATTTCTTGATTTTATTGCTGACTAATTTGCTCACAAACTGAACCTGGTAGCTTGTGACTACAATGACTATGATCATTGCTAAAGCTATGATAGATATATCAATGACAGACCCAATCTATGTAATAAGTAGAATACATAGCAAACATCTTTGAATTCATAAATAATGCAAAAATGAGAATTTTTATTGAATTAATGCAAGCTTGCTGAACTGGCAATCCAATAACGATGCTAACCTAAATCCAGGCTGCATTTTAATTCAAAAAATCTGTGGGTAATGTGTGTCAGCTGTGATGTTAGAGCCAGACAATTGGCCACGGGGAGTGAAGCTATTTCAGGGAGGACGTGTCTTATGAAGATTTGCGAAGGGGCATGACTAAGGGCAATACTTTGACAATGGACGTTCTGTAGAGTCACAAACCTCAGAAACTCCTGTTACCAACCAGAACCTCCTGACGTTAAGAAGCAGAGAGGATAGAAGGACTCTCTGTTTTAGCATCACGTCTGCCAGTGATGCAAGTCTGAGACCCATCATGCCAATAACTGTACTTTGGATAATCATAATTACTAGCTTTTAACAATTTGGCAGTAAGTCAGTACTTACAGTTGGTATGGTAAAACATGGTCTGAAAAGGTCTTCTGAGTTAAACATAAATTATGATCCCAACATTTAAAGGTATTTAAATATAAAACATAAATTATGATCCCAACATTTAAAGATATTTAAATATACTGTACATATATAGGGGGTAGACAAAAGTCTACCATGTGTTTCACATTAATGTCAATCCCAGTCTCGACAAAAACTGTTTATCATGAGCTTCACAAAGCTAATACTTATGGCAAAGAGCGGTCCAACTCTTTATTAGTCAATAAATGGAAATAAAACATATTGTATGGTGTTTCAATTACTTTGTCTACCCCATATATATAAACTACCGGTCAAAAGTTTTAGAACACCCCCATTGAAATGGTACAAAGGTAAGCGGTAAACTGCCAGAGGTAAAAAAATAAAAATAAAAAGTTTAGGTTACCAAAAATTGAAAAATAATGTACATTTCAGTTATAAACAAAGGCCCTTTTCAGAAAACAAGTCATGGGTTAACATGGGTTAACAGTCACTCTGTGCAAGTCGCCGACTCTGGATCCAGCAAAAGACCCCCAGACCATCACGCTTCCTCCTCCATTTTTGACAGTTGGTGTCACACACTGAGGAACCATTCTTTCATCTACTCGACGGCATACAAAAAACATGCATGATGAACCGAAGATTACAAATTTTGATTCATCGGTCCATAAGACCTTCCAGTCTTCAGTAGTCCACTGGCGGTGCTTCATGGCACAGGCAAGCCTCTTTTTCTTATTTTGCCATCTTAGCAATGGCTTTCTTACTGCCACTTCACAAGTGCAAGTCTTCTCTTCACAGTTGAAACTGAGACTTCCTTACTTTGACCAGTGCTAAGCTGTGCTTGAAGCTGTTGCCCTGTGAGCCACCTATCACGCAAGCTGTTGACTCTCAGAAACTTGTCTTCTGATTTTGTTGTGGCTTTTGGTCTGCCAGACCTCTTCCTGTCAGAGTTTCCTCCAGTTTCCAAGTGCCTTTTGATGGTGTAGGAAACTACTCACTGCCAAAGAATTGACATTATTTTTCAGTTTTTGGTAACCTAACCTTTCTTTTTTTACCTCTGGAAGTTTACCGCTTACCTTTGTACCATTTCAGGTTATTCACTGGACTTGAACTGCTTAAATTTCAGTAAAAACTGGAAAATGGGGCTGTTCTAAAACTTTTGAGCGGTAGTGCATATATACAGTATACTGTATATATATATATATATATATTTGTCATTTTCAGTGAATCAAGATTGTTTTATTCTGCTCTCTTGGTATAACGTATCAATTCCTAAAAGGGTGAACCTAAATTGATGTAAGTAAATTAACAGAAAGCCAGATTTAAAAAAATCTTCATATAAAAATAAATATATAATTTGATATTTTTCAACTTGTTTTGCGTCAAAAGCAAATAAATCCAATCTTGTTGCAAAATTGAATTTGGTTCACCCAGAGCGAGACTCAGCCATTACACTCTGGTTGTGCTGACCACTGCGAATTTCCCAAATGTGGAAATCTCGACTGCATAATTTTTGGTAGTGGGGGACTGTGCAAGCTCTCTGCCCTGATATTATGGTGAAAATATCAATTTTGTCCTCTTTCGCGTTGTAGGTCCCTGTTCTGAATGGTACTGCATGGTTGTGCAAATTTATTACATTGTGTATTTTAAAGGATAAAATACAGTAGTGGATATCTCGGTTTGTACTAACAAGAGGTAGTAACAAGCTTGTATCGGTTTCTGCAACAAAATGAATAACTTAAAGCATGAGTTATATTGAGTTTTGCAACAGAACGATTTGGAAATCGCAAAGACGGCACTGTGATCTCAATCACGACTTGTTTGGTTTAATTTTGACAGGAATGGCGTTTATCGTTTTTGCGTATTAACTCTTTATATATACAGAGATAAAGAAAGAGAGAGCATTATTTGGATTAACCACAGTAATACAATGAAATCACAAAGGAGAAAAGTGCCAATAGGAAGGGTGATGAAAATAATGAAACAAAGGCAGACTGGTAGAAAAACTGGAAAAATTGGGGAAGGATCTGTTTTCTTCATATTAATGAAAGGAAAAACCTAGATCGATTCTCAGAAACATATTAATGTCAGCTAGTGACTCATGGCCTTCCTCTATGCTATTGGAGGACCAATGACCCTGTAGAGTGATTTATCTTACAAAGACAAGTACAGTGGAGTGTCCCATATGTTCTGCGATGTCAAGAGTCCTTGGCACTAGTGTGCGGAAATGTGTTGACCCAGTTCTGGGTGCGAGCCCGGGCCTGGTCCCATTCATAAAGTGGGCGGTATTGGAAATGACGCTGGGCCTTGTCAGAGCTCACAGTAAAGGAGGTGCAGGCTACAGCCAGTGTGTAGCGGTTAAGCAGTGGTGTGTAACTCCATACCGGCTTCAGCAGCCAGCGCAGCAGGTCATTCAGACATGCCACCCCCCAAAGCAGCCACAAAGGCACTTGCACCTCCCTGAAGTTAAACTGCGACAGGAACTGCATGTTGAAGTCCTCATAGCTCTTGTACGGCGAGTCATCATAGCAAAAGTACACTTCGGCACCGAGCCTGCTGGGGTGCTCTTGCAGGGATCTTGCTGCCATCAGGTGCATCCAGGCCACATTGCCTTAGGTTGTGGGAGAACAAGGCATTAGTAGAGCACAAACAAGATCGCTGACGGGACTTGTAAATTATTTTATGATGTATATTTCAGACACTAGCTTGGCCAGACCAAAACAGGGCGGAATTAAAAAGTCTCGATGAATGAGTAATCTGCATTAAAGGAAATGTATCAATGAATATCATGTTTTCAGATGAAGTATGCAACTTAAGCTGTGTTTTTCTGAGTGGAACTGTGTTGTGAGTGAGGTGGTTGTTCGTTCCCTTCACACCTGCATAAACGCGTCCATGTTCTGTGCTCCGGGGGATCCCTCGGATAATCCAGCCTCTTGCGCGCACCCCATTCTGGTAGAATTCCTTCATCAACAAGTGCCGCTCTCCATATATCCCAGTGGGGCGCAAGGCACAGGTGTACAGACATGCCCCCCCACTCACCTGGGACAGAGTGGAATACGACAGAAGAACAGAGAGATACTTTGTGTCATTTAACTGCTCTTTACTGAGCACCAAATCGCATTGTACATTGTTCTATAATTTTCATTATACCTTTCTATAACTGGAAAAACAAATAACCACAGTCATATAACTGTTAAGTAATTTTAAATCTTCAGGCTTTAATCTTTGTTCTTGGTTTTATACTGTTATTATTATATTTTTGCTTGTCAGACTTAACATGGGGTAAACTTTCATATTCCCCAGTTGGATTTCTTTTAGACATTTAACATTTTTTGAACATTTAAAATGATTTCCAACATCATACAGCTTAGATTTTGGTTATCTAAAATGACAGTTGCCCATGACAAAAATGTTGAAATTTAATCATTGTGGTGGCTGTTCCCCCAGTACAAAAATGTTGAAATCAAATCATTGTGGTGGAAAGCTGTTCAGCCGTGAAGGCACATTCAAGATAACTGACTAAGAAAGCACTCTCATCCTCCGTGGGAAGACAGTATGGATTGGCGTGATACACTGCAAATATCTGAAATGGTGAACCGCCAATCCGCAAATAGTGAGAGTTCACTGTACATGATTAAATGAACACCAGTTTCAGTTTTAGTTTATCTAACACCATATACAGTATGACCTTGTGCTGTGCCACATTGTGAGTGATGTGCTTCATTGAAATTATTTGTTTGTGTACCTTCTTTCCATTAGCATCTAAAACCAGTTTCTCAGCAGCTGCCTTGCTCTTGGGGTAGGGCATCTCATGGCACACGTTGTACACTGTGTCCTCATCCCCTCTGTGTATGAGAGAGAGAGATCCTGTAAACTGAAGGAAAACTGAATATACTAGAATTAACCATCAAAAACAACCATAACCCATTTGAGTACCAAATTACCCCAAAATAACTATCAGATACACTCCAAAGCCTCAAACGCAGGAAAGCTTGCTTAAACATAGCCTTAAACATAGCCTTCCGGAGCTGCCTCACTTAAATTGTTCAACTTTGTTATAGAAGCTGACTGCTTTGAATCTGGAGTTGGGGGCTTATATCTCCAGTATAAAAGAGTGGAGACAAATTCAACCCCAATAACTACCAAGGCATCTGTGTGAACCGCAATCTGGGGAAGGTTTTCTGCTGTATTCGAAATGCCCAAATACAGACCTTCCTTACCAAGCACAGTGACTTGAGTAAGAGTCAGATTGGCAAAGTGATGTAGGGGGTGACATGTGTATTGTGGAGGGCGTCAGTCTCGGCCACGTGGGAGTGGCATGGTTGCCTGTGTGTTTACATGTTGTGGAGGCCTTTGGAGCAGGGAGACTTTCCGGGGACAGGTTTGGCCATGTGGACACGGAGAGAACATGCAAACTCCACACAGAAAGGCCCCGCCAGTTGACTTCCATATCAATTAACTGATTGACACCAATTAAATAATAATTACATCAATTATGGCCTTTGGAGAGTGCCACACCCTGTGAGAGTGCCAAACCTGCCCCCGGAAAGTCTCCCTGCTCCAAAGGCCTCCACAACATGTAAACACACAGGCAACCATGCCACTCCCACGTGGCCGAGACCGACGCCCTCCACATGTATATATTTGGATGAGTATGGTGTAAAACTTACAAAGAACAAAAGAACAAAAGAACAAAATAATTCACTTGAGGGGCGTGAGGTGAGGCAGGTGCAGGTGCAGTTCAACAATGTTCAATATTTATATCAGTGAGTCAGCTGGAACAATCTGCAGCCCCTGGCCTCACCCTAAACAACACAGAAGTTAAATGTATGCTCAATGTGGATGACCTGGTGCTGCTCTCGCCCACAGCACAGGGGCTACAGCAGCATTTGGATCTGCTGCAACAATACTCTCAGAATTGGGCCCTGGCAGTACATTTTTGAAATTATGTTCTTCTAAAAGAAGCCCAGATCTCTGTAAAGCAGACAACTCTTCACACTAGGCAACACCATCCTAGAGCATAGATTAAGTTATAATTACCTTGAACTGAAAGTGACTCGGAACTTTTGTCTGGCAGTCAATGTATTAAAAGACAAAGGCCGAAATTTAATCTAATGAATTTAGCTTGTTTAAGTACAGATGCAACCCAAACAACCCAAAAGCTTCCTGCATTAATCCAGTGGCGTATCTCAATAAAGTCTGCTTAATGCACAATATCTCTCTACAGTGGCAGAAGTCAGAGCTTGTAGCCAATTCAAATTTTATATAATCCATTTGGCCAGTCTGTACCTCCCTACCCTTTATTCTAATACTGATTTCCCTCCATGCCCGCCCAGTCCCTAGTTTAAATACTCATCCACTACCCTAAGAATATGCTGGCCCAATGCAGCTGTACCCCTCCAGTTCAGGTGTATACCCTTACCTATGTCATTGGCTCCAACATGGACCATAACCACTGGATCCACCCCTGCTCTGGCCAGGAGTTTGTCTACATGTTCCAGGAGGTCTCCAACATGGGCACCAGGTAGGCCACATGCCATCTGAAACTCCTATTCATGTGAATATACTATACTGTCTACACCTCTAATAATTGGGTCCACTACTATGACTAACTCCCTTTCCCAAACTCTGGAGATTACTACTATTATCATTATTACTATAAGTTTTTGTTATTTTATTAATTCTTCAATTAATTCATTACTTTAAAAAAGTGAGTATACGTATCTCCTATATAATTTATATTGTTGTTGTGGATGATTTCCATTTAATGAAAGCAATTGCTTTATTGCATTGCTCAATTGCTTGAGAGAGAGAGAGAGAGAGAGAGAGAGAGAGAGAGAGAGAGAGAGAGAGAGAGAGAGAGAGAGAGAGAGAGAGAGAGAGAGAGAGAGAGAGAGAGAGAGAGAGAGAGAGAGAGAGAGAGGTTTTGGAACACTTTGGAAAACAGCTGTTTTGTTAAAAAAAAATGCTATGTACGTGTCTACCCTGAGATTTTAACAAGGTAGTTGACCTTGCTGACTCAAATAACAAGCCAGATGTAAGCAAGGATAGCAATAACATTTGGACTGAAGAAGCTAAACATCGAACAACAAATATAGTATATATCAAGTCCTGACAGTAGGAGTCAAGCATTTTAGAGCATTTTAGAGCATTATTTTAGTATAATGTTGTGTTTTAAGTGCTGGAGCAAAACCCTGTAGGGGTGGGTATATGTGACGTGTGGTGGTCTGTGTGGTTATGAGTAGGCATAAGTTATTATTAATATAGAACAACAACAAACCCTGGATGTTCTATTCAATGGTGGACTAGAAAATGCTATTGTTGATGTTTTCTACATGTGGCAGAAGCTCTGAGGTTTGGAAGGCAGTCAACCATTTTATGTTTTCTCGCTCTCTCTTCCCCTCTCTTTTTTGCAGTTCTCCTTCACAGACCACATGGTATGTAAACATACCAGGAAGAGGGTAAGTCTCTAGATAATGAACCCTGTGATGAGATTCCCTTCTTGGCTGAGAACTGTACTGAAATCTGAGATCTGAAAATGTGTATATAGTTTGGCCCTAGGTTTCAATCTATGTCACATTCATGTGATAAAAAATGCAGAATGCTTGCATTAGCTTGCTGTACTGCCCTCCTGTAACCATAGCTTCCATTTTGTCCCTGTCCCATTCAGAGGCAGAATTTATTTGCTTAAATATGACTGGAATACTCTGGAGAGAAAGAGTATTGTTGTCTATCACCCACCAGGTCCACTGGGGAGTTTCCTAGATGAGATGGATGCCCTACTCAGCTCCTTCCCTAAGGATGGCACTCCCGCCTTACTCCTCGTTGACTTCAACCTACAGCTGGACACCCCTCAGTCCTCCACAGTTCTCCCCCTGCTCCAGTCCTTCAACTTCACCATGGCTGAATCCCCATTCACCAGGGTGGGTGATTGTGTGCCTGAGTAGGCATAAGTTATTATTAATATAGAACAACAACGGACATCCTTCAACTTGTTCACTCCGACCGTCCCACCACCTGCCCCCTCGAACCCATTCCTTCCCCCCTCTTCCAGTCCATTGCTATGGACATCCTCCCCTTTGTCTCCAATGTTATCAACTCATCTCTGTCCTCTGGCTCTGTCCCCTCTCCCCTCAAAAGCGCCCATGTCATCCCCCACCTCAAAAAACCCTCTCTGAATCCTGCTGTCATTTCAAACTACTGAGCTGTCTCTCTCTTCCCATTCCTTTCCAAAACAATAGAGTGGGCTATCTATATCCAACTGTCTGATCATCTCCTACAGAACAACCTGCTTGATCCTAACCAATCTGGATTCAAGGCAGACCACTCCACAGAGACTGCTCTGCAAGTCCCAATCTCTTAGCTCTGTCCTCCCCGTCCTCAACCTGTCAGCTGCATTGGACCACCAGATCCTGCTCTCATCTCTCGTCGAGATAGGAATCTCTGGATTTGCACTGACATGGTTCAAGTCATACCTGGCTGACCGGTCATACCAGGTGGCCTGGAGAGGATCCCTCTCCTCTCCCCACACCCTCTCCACCGGAGTCCCACAGGGCTTGGTGTTAGGCCCTGTCCTATTCTCCCTGTACACCACGTCACTTGGTTCTGTCATCTCTGCTCATGGTTTTTCCTATCACTGTTATGCCGAAGACACTCAACTCTTTCTCTCCTTCTCTCCTTCTGAGACCTAGGTCCTGGTGCGGATCTCTGCATGCTGACATCTCTGCCTGGATGTCCACCCACCACCTGAAGCTGAACCTGGGGAAGACTGAGCTGCTCTTAGCAGTCTCCGTCCCAGTCTGCAAGGAGTCTTGGAGTGACCTTAGACAACCAGCTGTGCTTCTCGGGCCACATTGCAGCGATCACCCGGACCTGCCAATTCTCCCTCCATAACATCCGGAGGATCCGATTGTTCCTCACCAAAGAGGCCACACAACTCCTGGTCCAGGCCCTGGTGATCTCACGTCTGGACTACTGCTGGCAGGCCTACCATTCTGTGCCATCAAGCCACTGTAACTAGTCCAGAATGTGCACGTCTGGTGTTCAATCAACCTAAGTTCACCCATGTCACCCCTCTACTCTCCTCTCTGCACTGGCTCCCCATCGCAGCACACATCAGATTCAAATCACTGGTGCTTGCTTTTCAAGCAGCTAGAGGAACTGCTCCCCCTTACTTCCAGACACTCATCACACCCTACACCCCAGCCAGACCCCTCCATTCCACGCCCTCTGGCAAACTGACTGTCCCATCCCTCCAGTCTCGTCTCTTCTCTGTCTTGACCCCTCGGTGGTGGAATGACTTCCGCAATCGGTCAGAACCGCGGAATCACTTGCGATCTTCCGCAAGAGACTCAAAGCCCACCTTTTCAGACTCCACTACCACTGAATTATGTACATCTAGCCAATTGTCATCACCACTGCCTACTCGTTCAATACTTTTTGTATGTGTATCCTTGCTTACTCCTCCAAAAAATTTAAACAAAACAAAAAAATATTTATTGACCTTTTCCTTCCCAGTGTTACAAGTATGGTATGTAGCTGCCTACAATGATGACTATTGCTGTATTACTGCACTGATTTCTTGCGCAAACTATGATTGTTCTTACCATGTATTAATGCAAATGAGTTTCCCTTTCCGGGAAAGAGAAACAGAAGGATGCTGGGGAAGCAAGAATGAGGGAAAACTGTGTGATAGTGAAGATAAGTGGAAAAAAAGAGGAGAGAGGGGAAAATAAGAATGAATCTGGGAGAGGGTACATAGGCACATACTTTTTTCCAACATTTTTCACTCTCTATGAGTAAGAGAGGAAACAATTTGAAGAAAAACAAAAAGGTCACTCAATGGTTAAAGGATGGTTAAAGAAATGAAATGTGACTAGATGTGAGTCAGTGAACTGGCTGTGAGCCTTGCCTGATGAAGGGGTCTCCCTTGATATTGGGTCCCACAACCTCCATACTGCTTGTGTAGACCAAATACTGAATCCCAGTCTCCACACATGCACTGATCACATTCACTGTTCCTGAAAGAAAGAGAGAGAGAGAGAGGCATGGCTTCATTCAACATTGACAGATTATTCATCAGTATTAATATTTAAACGTACTGCTGTATGCTTTGGCATTACAAATGTATTTCCTACTGAATTCCTATCATATTTGAGAGAAAGGGAGTGAGAGCGAGATTCAACTTGAAAAAGCTCTTCATTTAACATTTGCTAAAGAGTGTAGTTTGAGTAATAATTAAAAAAATGCAAAGAAAAAATCCTAAGGAAAAAGAAAGGAAATTCACAATAATCTATTTCCTTCTTCAACAGTATCACATATTGCCTTGTTATCGTGTAGAGTGTGGGAAAGTCAATCATTTATAACCAGGAAGGTAGCACTACCTCAAATGAGCCACGCAAAACAATAGTTTATGTGCTTGTTGTATTGTGGAGAGAGGGACTGCTTCCCCCTACTTTCTGTGATACCTTTCCTTGTACACAGTTTTTTTATGCTGGCATGCACAAAGGAACGTGCTTTTTGTGTGCCCGTATAAAAATAAAAGTTATAATGTATGTATAAGGTATGTAAAAGGGGGCTGCGGGGTGGCTCATCCTGCTAAGGAACTATTCTAGTGATTGTCTGGTAAATCATGCCAGTGCTGAATGCCACCCCTGCCGCATAATTGGTGGTAGCGTCATTAAGAATTACAGTACATTCTGAAAGCATAGCTAGGCTATACTTCCACAGAACGTGGAAAAGAAAGCTATGGGTTTGTGTACATTATTTCCGCTTGTCTTCTGCCCATATTGTATAAGTGTTTATAAGCAATTTTGTGCTAATAGGGAAACCAAAGGTTGTAAAGCCTTTTAAAAAACAGCAATACCCTTAACTAAGCATTACAATGTAAGCCCGTTTTCCTTATTTTTGGGGCAATAACGACATTGCTCAGGATTTACAGCTGTGTGCAATGTCCCTCACTGTTCTTACAGGGAATTCAAATTTGTATAGCAAATTCACTCTCAGCTCTCCACATGACACTGTTAAAATTAAAAGAGGCAGGTACCCTGGGGACCAGCACTCCACCAGTCCTGTTTTTTTGTTTCAAATTTTTCCCCGTTTTTCTCCCCAATTTGGAAGCCAATTATACCCTATATTTATTTTCGATTAACCCTCCCCCCACAAAGTCACCAACCCCCTTTCTGGAGACACCCTTACGTGCTCTCACGTCAAACTTGTGCCGACCACCCTCCCCTTCCCTCGGGACTAACGGCCAGGGCCGGTCTGGCAGAGACGGGTTTCGAACCGTGTCCCTGATAGGCAGCCACACTTGTATCGGACCAGCCAAGATACTAAGAAAACTTAAAAAGTCCATGCAGCAGTTTTTAAGTACCAACAAAATGGTCTTTCATGTGTTTTCTGATGAGAAAACACAGTGATGCAAACATATATTTTTTCAACATAATCTAAAATATATTGTAGCAGATTAAAATGATTGACTCAGATTGTCCATAGTTCCATGAGTGCCTTCTTTCAACGGAAACCACATAAAAATATATGCTTTCCATAAGTTTTGAAATATAAGCTGCTCAGAGGACAGGGGAAATAGGTGAGAATTGCAAATCAATAGCTATTTACAAGTTTATCTACTGGTTAAAAAGTCTATCTTCTGGTTAAACAAAACTAAAGTGCAGTTAACACTCTTTCCACTTTCAAATAGCAATCTGCACAACACGTGGCATACTATCTTCAGTAAAGTCAAATAGAAATCAGGCCTGGAAAAACTGAACAATTTGGGCACATGGTCATACACACAATTTGGTCTCCTAAGTTACCAAATAATAGTTCCCAAACATGTCTGTGATTTTCATTCCTGGGAGGAAATGGAAAGTACCAGTGAATGCAGTTGTAAAGCAAAGCATGCACACAACAACCACCCACCACCCACCCACCCACACACACACACACACACACACACACACACACACACACACACACACACACACACACACACACACACACACACACACACACACACACACACACACACACACACACACACACACACACACACACACACACACACGTGTTTGTTGTTTTGTTTATAGAGGGACTGCTTCCTGCTTCTTAATGTGATTACAATAAATAAAACCAAAGTCAGGAAATGAGTAAAGGAGGAAGATGAGGGACCTCCCTCAGGTTCCTTGCTGCTTGTTTCTCCAAATAATAATCAAGCCAGCACTGAATAGCCATTGGAATTGCAAGATGGAATGTGATTGCCATTCATTATATAGAAGATGGGATGCAATTCACATGCACCCCGTTATGGAGGGGCTGAGGAACGCAGCTCCTAATACCCTAAAGCTCTGAAGGGTTCTGCTCTTTGTGCACCCACATTTGTGCATTGTTGCACTTTAAAAATCAATTTCAGTGGCCTCCCGCGTGGCCCAGTGGTTACAACGTTTGACGCTGGCCACGGAGTCGGCTCTGGCCGGGAGCAACACCAGGGTTGGTGATTGGCTGTCCGCCCCAGGGAGGGGGGAGAGAAGCCGACATGACGTTCGATGCACATAAGAGTGGCCCTGTAGTACCGGGTTATGGTTAAAACTTGGCAAGTGCCGTCTCGGAAGAGGTGTCGAAATCACATTACTAGGGGGGGGATTGACATAGAAATAGTGGGTCTAATTGGCTACCAAATTAGGAGAAAAATGGGATAAAAATCTGAAACAAAAATTCAATCAATTTCAAAATCAATTCAGTGGACGCATTTAAAAAAACTGTCATGTCAAACCAGTTAACTTAGCTAACCTGCTTGTTGTTATAAATGCATAATTGATAAAGAATCGTTAGTGCTATTGTTGACATGAATGTAAGTTACCTAGCTCGCTATTGTAGCAGGTTGTCGGCTACTGTTTGGATATGCTGTTGGTATTGTAGCAGCGCTGTCTGTACAGTATGTTGTTGGTCATATTAGCATCTGCCATACAGTTAGGATATTCTGATGGTTATGTAAGCTATAGCAACACTGTCTACTAATTTACAGTTTGAACATGCTGTTGGTAATGATAGTGTGGAGGAGAAGGTTCAAGATGTCAAAAGAGTTCAGGTCAGGTCAGTCAATGGTCATTGTGCTGGAAATGTACTGGCTTGTAATCAGACAAAAGCATATGTCGGGTCTGATGTATGACGTGTGTGACAGAAAGTGAAAACCTCATACTTGTTGTTTTTCTTCTTTTCTGTGCTCAAGACTATAACCACACTTCTTTGCTCTGCTGTTGCTAGGGAACTAACTAGATCACTCTGCTGAATACCAAGGTTGTTTATTCATTCAGAATGGAGAGTAAACCCACAGCAATGTTGTGTGTCCACTCTGCCTTTAGTTTGGGCAGAGAAACATTTTAACAGTCTGACATTGGGCCATGCCCTTTATGCACGTCAGACTTTATTATCTCTTAAAAATAATATTTTTTAAGATTTAAGCCCAAAGTAACAAGGCTTAAATCTGGGTATGTTGTTGGCCATATGAGCTATTGTAGCATCGCCATCTGCTACTTAACAGTTATCTGGACCTCCTTTAGTTATATTTAATTTACCTCAAATGTAGCATCAACTTATTTGGCACTGAAGCCACACATATGAGATCATAGATCCTAGTAACTGGCTGCTGCTGTGTATTCTGTTGGTTAAGTTTTACTTGTCTGACGAAAATGTCATCATGGTATCCCTATAGTTGCACATCTTTGAAACATGTATGGAATTAAAATGTATTTTTCACAATTCAAACTATTAAAAGCCTATGTACTGCATTTGTTAATCATCGATTCAAATTTGGGCATAATCACTTCTTGTAAAGTCACTGATGTTGTTGAAAGGCGTTGAAGACGTCATTAAAATTACAACGCTCTGGTACTAAACACTATTATACTCCTTGGAGTATATCCTATGCCTAGTGCAGAACAAGCGTAAATTAAGATTACTCCATGGTAACACAAATAAAAATGTTGCATCTTTGATGTGATACTATATTTGCTAATAAATAAATGACAATGACAGGCCTTACACAGGACTTTAAATATCACAATAAGTGGCATTTACTGCAGCCAGCTAATTATTTTTTGATCCATAAACAATCCATTTAATATTGACACCATGCTATATCCATGACTCCATGAATCCAAAAGGTGTATATCGGTGTAAATATTTAATATTATTTCTGCGTCAAATAACGTATCGCTGTGAAAATATAAAATGTACTCATTCAATTCGTTTTTTTCATTTGCAAATACGTTACGTAATTTTTTCTTTATTTGTTTGATGCTCTATTTGTAAGGTATAAGGTAGGTACAGAAATTGGAATACAGAAGTGCTGCCCAGCAATAGTTACTGTATTGTTACCTGTTTATTTACATAAATGTTAATTCAAAGTATAAACTTCCAACCTAGTAGCATCTGTCATCTTCATGGGGCGTGCGGCTGCCCCTCTACAGCCCACAGGCCAGATGGCAAGATGTTAAGTAGCCTGGGGAGGAAAAGTGGGCTTGAGGCTCACCTTGATATTGGAAAACTAGGGACTAGTTCACTAACTGTATCTTCCCTTTCCTGATGCACAAGAGATTACAGTGTCTGGGGTTGAGCTATAGTTCTCACTTGCTTAAGGAAGATAATTTTACCCTCATTCATCTAGCGTGTGAACACACAAATTCGTTTGTAAATTTGGCATACTGTGTATGATTTATTACACAGTAAGTTGCAGTAAACAGACCACATATAGGTCAAGTCACAGTACACCATGACAGCCTCTTTTCCCACTAAATACCTTTATTACTGCCCCCAATCACCACCCCTTGCCTCTGCCATACTCACCTTGGACATTCACGGCATTGATGGTTTTTTCAGGGACCCTGTGCCACACATCCACCAGACTGGCAGTGTGGATGACCAGGTCTGCACCCCGGGCTGCTGCCAGCACACTGGGGTAGTCTGTGATGTCCCCTTGTATCACCACCACGTTCACCCGCGCTGTGTGTGTGCATGTGTGAGTGAGAGAGAGAGAGAGAGAGAGAGAGACCCTGCTTGTAAAACAGATTCTGATAAAAAGCTGTTTTGTGTGAAAGAAAGCGGGTAATACATATTCACCACAGACCTTGAGAGTATTCATATTGCCTTATTACAATACCATAAATTGGAGATGGAGCAGCAATATGACAATATTAATACTCAGAAAGGGAATGGCACTGTGATCTCAATCTTGGCTTGTTTAGTTTAGTTTTGGCAGGAATGGCGTTTATCGGTTTTTGCATATGAGCTCTTCAATTATTCATTTTGTAATTGCTGAGTTATGAATGCATATGTTTCAGCTACAACAGCATGCCCACATTGATTATATAACCATCAAAATGCCACAAAAAAATATGCCATGTGTTATATTAATAGTTCAATATGAACCGGTGGCGATATTTATTATCTCAGTGGAAATAACAAAGGCCCAACTTAGTGGTTGGGAATGCCAAGAATCCAAAGTCCAAAACAACAAAAATGAATAATTGTAGAGGAGAAAATCTCCTTAAGAAGGCCCCTCGAGTGGCAATGCTTGACTCTCAAAGGTCCAGTTACTGTGCCACTGTACTAGCTGCTATTATTTTGAAGTATTGATTTCTAACTAACTAATGATCTAAGTAACTTAAGGAACCATATATATATATTTACATGCACACACACACACACACACACACAGGTCCAGAATTAATCACACACTTACATTTTACATTTACATTTTAAGCATTTAGCAGATGCTCTTATCCAGAGCGACGTGCATTAATACAAGGTAAGAACAATCATAGTTAGCGCACAAGATCAGTGCAGTAAAACGACAATAGACATCATTGCAGGCGTCTGCATATCATACCTGTAACACTGGGAAAGAAAAGGTTAGTGGGTTTTTTTTTATTTTTTATACACTTGATGATAATAAGCAAAAAAGCCTGTATAAAATATAAAATAAACGCTATGAGTTATATTTTATATAAGCTGGTAATCCTAAATAACAGTCTTTACATGTGTGACGGAGGTGGTTCTGCCCGCAGCGAGTTTCGAAGCGAGGGATGTCGACGCAACAAGAAAGCGATTTAGCTCGCTGAGCTAAAGACTCAAGTCTCTAACTCCGGGAACTAATCACACTCCTATCCACGTCACTTTCCGTGACGTGAATTGCATGCATTTTTAACTCAAATGTTTTTTA
The DNA here is from genome assembly GCA_029706075.1 of Aldrovandia affinis. Lineage (NCBI taxonomy): Eukaryota > Metazoa > Chordata > Actinopteri > Notacanthiformes > Halosauridae > Aldrovandia > Aldrovandia affinis. Next base: position 1,145,580 of record JAINUG010000013.1, read on the forward strand.
TAATGATATTGTTTTATACTAATACACTTGTATTAGTATAATATATATATATATATATGCATACTGTACATACACACAAACACACACACACACACACACACACATATATACAGTATATATATATAAATATATATATATGTGTGTGTGTGTGTTTGCGTGTGTGTGTGGCTACAGGTGAACATTCTAATAACGGGTTGAAAGTTAAAATAAATGCATGTAAATACTGTTATTTAGGATTACCAGCTTTTCCCACCATCTTAAAAAAGTATTTGCGCACAAATATAGTAGCCTACTAGTATTATCAAGTGATGACAGGCTGCTATTGTATACTGTATTTCAGGATACGTGGGCATATGGATGGATACATTTTAAGCAGAAAGTAAGGTAGCTTACCTGTACTATGATCTTGCAAGCTAGGATCAGTGTGCTTGTCAAAAAGCCGAATTTCACTCACGTTATCTTCTTTTTCCAATAGGACTCGGAGTAGGTGCTGACCAAGAAAACCACAACCTCCGGTCACTAAATATATCTGACCTGGTTCTCCAGACATTTTTAGCTTGCTCCGTCTCAGAATGTCGTTGATGGTTTTGAGTCTTTGTACGTTTTTTATTAAGTAGGCTATATTACGTTGTCGTCTCCGTTTACGTCTCCAGTACGTTGCCAGTTGTGTCTGCCTTGTGGGGTGGAGCTCCGTTTAAATAGCCGCTGTCAAAAGTAAGAGAAAAAAGGCAGGGCTGTGGCGTTATTTAATGCTACGACGCAAACAGATTTTTTTGCACGAGTGAAATGTGTTTTTCCACATTCATTTTACATAATGGGAATGTATCCAGTCTCAGATAGGCTACTTCAGCTCTGATTTTGTGCACATACAAACTATAATACCTTTATATACAGTGTGTGTTTTTATTCTGTCCTGTGAGAGGAAAGTCTTACACAAAGCTATGTAGTTTCAAATTAACGTAAAATATATCCAACAGGTTTACTTAATATCAGTCCAGGACAGTTGAATCAAACTAGATGGTAAATGGTAAACTGTCTACTGATTTCACATTACCGCTAGCCACTTTAAAATGCGCTGGGACTGCGTTCACTGCGTCGATCATGTAACGGTGGGTTTCTGAGCTGTGTACGTCTGCCAGTGCAAGAGACAATCGTCATGGAAACAATTCAGCGGCGACATCTGAAGAGAAGTGATGAAGGTGGCTGGCGCGAAGGCAAAAAAATAAAATAAAAGTAACTTAATTACAGTTCCCCTCCGAACGTATTCACACACTTGATAAAAATGAGCAAAGAAGGCTGCATAACTTGGTTACTTGTTAAACACAATATTTTTCTCTGAGCATTTCTATTAGTATGGAAGAATATAATTTTCCAATTATTTGAGCATATACAGTCAGGCCCATAAGTATTTGAACAGTGACACAATTTTCATCATTTTGGCTCTGTACGCCAGCACAATGGATTTGAAATGAAACTAATTTAAGGGTTTGTCAAAATATTGTATGAACCGTGTAGGAATTACAACCATTTTTATACATAGCCCCCCCCCAATGTTAGGGACTCAAAAGTAATTGGACAAACTAACATTGTTATATTCTGTTATGTTTGTTCGGTTTGTTTTTGTACTTTGTTTATTTTTCATTCATCATTCTCGTTTCATTCACGTTCTGTTCCCCGTCTGTCATTGTTCCTGTTTGTTTCGAGATCCACTCCTTGTCTTTGTCATGCACTGTCACTTTTTTCTGTCTTAGTTTCTAATCTCGTTTTACTTCCTTCTTTCTTCCTATAACACTTTGTAGCTATATATTAGTTAGATGTATATAGTACTAACCTACTAATCTACTAACATTAGGGATTTAGATTTAGTTACTAACATTACTAATGACTAATTATCTCACGCTTCTATCTATTGCTATCATTCTCTCTCGTTGTCCTATCCCTGTACGCTTCTCACGTTTCGCTTCATTTGCACGCAGATTCTCTATATGTGTTCCACCCCTTCGAACTGTGCACGTGTCTGCCTGCTCTTCCAGGTCGTATATTGTCTATGTGTCTGTGTGATTCCCAGTCCGTGTCTTTCGTTTCCCCTCGTTATTGTATTAGCGAATCCCATCGTTTTCACCTGTATTCCTGCCCTTCTCTCCTCCCAGTCACACCTGATTCCTATAGTGTTTCCCTTCCCTGCTTGTATTTAAGTTCCGTGTTTATGTTCTATCTTTGTCAGAACGTTGACCTTCATTCCCTGTGCCGATTGATAGTAAGCCAGAGTCTGTAGCATTTTCCCGAGACACCCCTTCTGTTTTCACTTCGCGTTTGCCTGCCAATTCTGTTTGTTTGCCTATTATGATTTATTGGTTTTGACTTTTGGATTGTTTGTTGACTACTCTCTGGATTTTGATTTTGTATCGCAGCACGCATCAGATTCAAGTCACTGGTGCTTGCTTTTCAAGCGGCCAGAGGTACTGCTCCCCCATACCTCCAGTCACTCATCACTCCCTACACACCTCCCAGACCCCTCCGCTCCACCTCCTCGGGTAAACTGACTGTTCCTTCCCTCCGGGGCGCCTGGCAGCCGCTCCTCGCGGTCTCGCCTCTTCTCTGTCCTGATCCCTCGCTGGTGGAATGACCTTCCGCAATCGGTCAGGACCGCGGAGTCACTTGCGATCTTCCGCAAGAGACTCAAAACCCACCTCTTCAGACTCCACTACCACTGAACTCTGTCCATCTAGCTAAATTGTCTTCACCACTGTTTACTTGTTCAACACTATACTCCCAAAAAATAAAAAATAAAAATAAAAATTCACTAACCTTTTCCTTCCCGGTGTTTACAGGTATGGTACGCAGATGCCTGCAATGATGTCTATTGCTGTATTCCTGCACTGATCTTGTGCGCTAACTATGATTGTTCCTACCATGTATTAATGCACATCTTGTAAGTCGCTCTGGATAAGAGCGTCTGCTAAATGCTTAAAATGTAAAATGTAAAATGTGTATCTTCGCTACCCTGACTTCTGGTTTTGACCCCTGCCTGAATTAAATGTTCCTTTTTGCCTAATCCTGATCTGCGTCTGGGTCCTTATCCCGTACCTCACAAACATAATCATAAATTAAATTGTCATTTGTAATACTTGGTTGCACATCCTTTGCAGTCAATGACTGCTTGAAGTCTGGAACCCATAGACATCACCAGACGCTGGGTTTCTTCCCTGGTGATGCTCTGCCAGGCCTTTACTGCCGCTGTCTTCAGTTCCTGCTTGTTCTTGGGGCTTCAGTTTTGCCTTCAGCAAGTGAAATGCATGCTCAATTGGATTCTTCTTTGCCTTAAAAAGTATTGGGTTGCTTTCGCAGTATGCTTCGGGTCATTGTCCATCTGCACTGTGAAGTGCCGTCCAATGAGTTTTGAAGCATTTGGCTGAATCTGAGCAGATAATATAGCCCTATACACTTCATAATTCATCCTGCTGCTTTTGTCAGCAGTCACATCATCAATACAAGGGAACCAGTTCCATTGGCAGCCATAAATGCCCATGCCATAACACTACCTCCACCATGCTTCACAGATGAGGTGGTATGCTTCAGATCATGAGCAGTTCCTTCCCTTCTCCATACTCTTCTCTTCCCATCATTTTGGTACAAATTGATCTTTGTCTCATCTGTCCATAGGATGTTGTTCCAGAACTGTACAGGCTTTTTCAGATTTTGGCAAACTCTAATCTGGTCTTCCTGTTTTTGAGGCTTACCAGTGCTTTACATCTTGTCGTAAACCCTCTGTATTTACTCTGGTGAAGTCTTCTCTTCATTGTTGACTTTGACACAGATACGCCTACCTCCTGAAGGGTGTTCTTGATCTACCTAACTGTTGTGAAGGGGTTTTTCTTCACCAGGGAAATAATTCTTCTGTCATCCACCACAGTTGTTTTCCGTGGTCTTCTGGGCCTTTTGGTGTTCCTGAGCTTACCAGTGCGTTCTTTCTTTTTAAGAATGTACCAAATAGTTGATTTGGCCACACCTAATGTTTTTGCTATCTTTCTGATGGGTTTGTTTAGATTTTTCAGCATAATGATGGCTTGCTTCACTGGCAGGGATAGCTCTTTGGTCTTCATATTGAGAGTTAACAGCAACAGATTCCAAATGCAAATGCCACACTTGAAATCAACTCGAATCAACTCTAGACCTTGTATCTGCTTACTTGTAAATTAAATCATGAGGGAATAACACACACCTGGCCATAGAACAGCTGAGCAGCCAATTGTCCAATTACCTTTGTTCCCTTAAAAAGGGGGAGACTACATATAAAAAGGGTATCAATTTCCATTCCCATATGCTGTGGTAGACAGCTAAAATAACAATAACTTTGTCAATGTCCAAATATTTATGCTATTTAAGCTATTTTTTATTTAATACAGCCTTCTTTGCTCATCTTTATCAAGTAAAGATATAAGTAAATATTTTTTGAGGGTACTGTGTATGTCACCTCCAGTTATGTTTTTGAATGTTTAGTTTCCAAAACATCCTGTAACTTGCATTAATTACCAATAAGTAAGTAGTTTGTTTTTGAGTTTTTCAGTGTGTATTATATTCTGGTTTTGTTTATATCATCGGTTGGATGTACGACCTAATTTGTCATGCTGATTGAGTTAGAATAACAGACTGGAAGCTTTAAAAGGAGGGTGGTACTTGAAATCATTGTTCTTCCTCTGTTAACCATGGTTACCTGCAAGGAAACACGTGCAGTCCTCATTGCTTTGCACAAAAAGGGCTTCACAGGCAAGGATATTGCTGCTAGTAAGATTGCACCTAAATCAACCATTTATTGGATCATCAAGAACTTCAAGGAGAGAGGTTCAATTGTTGTGAAGAAGGCTTCAGGGTGCCCAAGAAAGTCCAGCAAGCACCAGGACCGTCTCCTAAAGTTGATTCAGCTGCGAGATCGGGGCACCACCAGTGCAGAGCTTGCTCAGAAATGGCAGCAGGCAGGTGTGAGTGCATCTGCACGCACAGTGAGGCGAAGACTTTTGGAGGATGGCCTGGTGTCAAGAAGGGCAGCAAAGAAGCCACTTCTCTCCAGGAAAAACATCAGGGACAGACTGATATTCTGCAAAAGGTACAGGGATTGGACTGATGAGGACTGGGGTAAAGTCATTTTCTCTGATGAATCCCCTTTCCGATTATTTGGGGCATCCGGAAAAAGGCTTGTCCGGAGAAGAAAAGGTGAGCGCTACAATCAGTCCTGTGTCATGCCAACAGTAAAGCATCCTGAGACCATTCATGTGTGGGGTTGCTTCTCAGCCAAGGGAGTGGGCTCACTCACAATTTTGCCTAAGAACACAGCCATGAATAAAGAATGGTACCAAAACATCCTCCGAGAGCAACTTCTCCCAACCATCCAAGAACAGTTTGGTGACGAACAATGCCTTTTCCAGCATGATGGAGCCCCTTTGCCATAAGGCAAAAGTGATAACTAATTGGCTCGGGGAACAAAACATCTAAATTTTGGGTCCATGGCCAGGAAACTCCCCAGACCTTAATCCCATTGAGAACTGGTGGTCAATCCTCAAGTGGCGGGTGGACAAACAAAAACCCACAAATTCTGACAAACTCCAAGCATTGATTATGCAAGAATGGGCTGCCATCAGTCCGGATGTAGCCCAGAAGTTAATTGACAGCATGCCAGGGCGAATTGCAGAGGTCTTGAAAAATAAGGGTCAACACTGCAAATATTGACTGCATAAACTTAATGTAATTGTCAATAAAAGCCATTGTGAAATGCTTGTAATTATACTTCAGTATACCATAGTAACATCTGACAAAAAGATCTAAAAACACTGAAGCAGCAAACTTTGTGACATTCTCAAAATTTTTGGCCACGGCTGTACACATGCAAAGCACAAGTCAAATTTCTTCAATTATTTACTGCTATATTAGCAAATGAAAGACTGGGAAGGGGAGGGTCTGGAGTATAGAATGTTGCTGATTGGATATTAAAGATGATAGGACAGTTTGCTCATTGTTTCTTGCTGCTGCTGTTTTCAGTCAATCTACCAGCTCCTAAGAGTCCAAAATCCAAGGGGCTTAAAAGAATGATTAAACATTTTCAGGGGGGCTGAGATGAAAGACAGGGGGGGTAAAGCCCCCCTATATAGGGTCTAACTGGTTTAAACCATGTTCCATGTAAACTGCACATTATTGTTCTCTATTGCCCTACAGATCCACTGGGGAGTTTCCTGGATGAGATAGATGCCCTACTCAGCCCCTTCCCTAAGGATGGCACTCCTGTCCTACTCCTCGATGACTTCAACTTGCTGCTGGACACCCCTCAGTCCTCCGCATTTCTCCCCCTGCTTCAATCCTTTGACTTCACCATGGCTGAATCCCCATCCACCGGCAACCAACTGGACCTTGTCTTCACCAGGAACTGCACCTCACCCAACATTGTAGTATCTCCTCTTCATGTGTTTGACCACTGCTTTCTGTCTTTTTCCCTCCTCCTCCCCTCTTCACCTAAACTCTCTTCACCTCTGCCCACTGTTTTAGTCTGTCGCAACCTCCGCTCTTTCTCCCCCTCAGCCCTGGCAGCTACTGTTCTCTCATCCCTTTCCCCTACTGATACTGTCTCTCAGCTACCTGTTGATGAAGCTCATCCACTCTACTGTCCTCTTTCTCCTCCTCCTTTGACTCCTTCTCCTCTAACCTCTTCTCTGATAAATCTGCATGTCTTCTCCAAAATTAAATCTTCTACTTCTAACCCTCGCAAACTGTACTCTCCATTTTTCTCTCTCCTCCTCCTCCTCCACCCCCCTCCTCTCTAACCGCAGATGATCTTTCACATGAAGGTTGATGACATTCGCAACTCCTTCTCCCCAACGCCTCCCACACCTAACCCTCCCTCACCAATCTCACTACCAAAACCTCTCCCCTCCCTGTCTTCCTTCTCATCCCTCCCTGACTCTGGCATCTCACAACTTATTCCCTCTCACCGTCCTACCACCTGCCCTCTCGATCCCATTCCTTCCCCCCTTTTCCAGCCCATCGCTATGGACATCTTCCCCTTTGTCTCCAATGCAATCCACACAAAGTCTCAATCTTAGCCCGGCTCTGACTTATGTCCCTCTGGGGTGGACAGCCAGAGCCGGGCTAGCGCAGTTGTGGAATTGACAAGGCAAGTTCTTTTACTGGTTGAGCTATCCGGAGGTCCTTAAGTAAGTAGTTACTGACTACATAATGTGGGGTTTCCTAAAATCACGTAATATACTTCCCAACAAAAAGTCATTTGGAAACACCTGTTTCAGTGGGTGTTTTGCACACAAACAAAAGTGTTTTTTAATTTTCAATTCAACGTAAATTCTAATGGAAACATAGCTAATGAGTAATTGCACTAGTTCAACTGCTTGCCTATCTGCTGACTATATGGTAGATATGAGGATGAATGTATAGTATCTTTGCCTTGGATATTGCATCGAGAAAGCCAACCCTTAGTCATGGACCAGAGTTGTGCTAACCTCCCCTAGGCATAAAATCAGGCCCTCAGACACGGTCTGAGGTTGTGCATGATTTTCTCTTCTGGAAATGCCAACCTCTGGTTGTGGACTGAAGTTATGCTGGCACTCCCAAAAGAGTACCAAACCATCACTACCGGTCTTGGTGCCAGGAGTATATGATCGGCAGTAGCCTATGTATGGATGGCCAAAGGAGGATATACGTATGTTGTTAGGATGAAGCATGTGAAGCATGAGGTGTGATAAGCTAATTTCACAACTTGCTGGTTCTATCAACGAAATTAATTAAAAATGGCAGTGTGATATCGGCTTATCGGGAGTAACAGGGAAACAGTTGTCAGTTATGAACAGGGGACCATTGGGTGAAGAACGCAGAGCGCATTGTGGATAGTAGGGATGCTAAATTCCCTTGATCGATCATCGCCCACGTTAACAAACAATTATTCGATTCATCTTTTTTTTTTAAACAGCAAAATGTAGCCTATGACAGAGAATACAAAATGCGTGTGTTTTTCCTAAATCAAAGCTTTATTCAAACTTTTGAGACACGGGCCTATTTTAACAGCATAAAACAATACGAATTATGAAGGAAATGAAACACCATTCAGTAGGCCTAACAACGAAAACAGTATTCCTTTTGAAATTAAAAGGGCTGTCCGACTGCGGAAGTTTGGCAACTTGAAATAAAACGTCCTAACTTTCGAGTCCCGATTCGGCCCCTTACTGGTTTTTATTTAAGAATATAAGCATATTCACGTGTTCAGGAGTGAGCCGTGTGCGCAACCGGTTCACAGTAAGACCAGCCACTGAGAACACCCATTCCGACGGAACCGATGCATGATTTCACCAAAAACTAAGAGAACTGCGGAAGTAATGTAATGTGTGCTTAGCAAATTCAAGAGACCCTGCTATTGTCGGTTGAGGTAACGTTAGGCTATACAAAATATAACAAAAATTAATTTTGTGAAATATTGCTAGATGTATTTTATAAAATCAACAAGGTTTTAACTGTTGTTTCAAAGCAATATTATTACACTCACTAGAGTTCGTGCTATTGGATAACTCCGCTGTGCTGTGATGCATAATCGTTAATTTGATATGCTTGATCGATCTTAACGGCAATTAATCGATCATCGATTAATTATTAACATCCCTAGTGGATATACAGTTCTCTTTTAAATAAAGCCAAACAAAGTTAAATTTGCAATAAAATGTTGCAAACATCTGGAACAGTTGCAAACTTGCCAAGAAGAGAACACAAGTGGCTGTTGTCCCCACACACAAGTGGCGCAGTGAGTAGGGTTGCCACCTTTGACTTCTGAAAATCCGGGACACTTTTTTTGGGGGTGGGGGGTGGGGTTGGAAACCATATGCACTTTCTAACCATTGTAGCCTAATCATTGTAGCCGCACTTTGTAGCCATTATAGCCTACTCTTATGCTCTATTCCGATGTTACATAGTAAAGCCTCTTACCTATATTTGCGCTGGCGTACTTGCACTTGCAGAAGCACTCACACTGCACTCACACTTGTAGACGCACTCGCTCTGGCCTCGGGCTGCTGTCCCTTTCCACTAAAACGAATGTGTACCATTGTTTAAAAATGGGTATTTAATACATTAGCTAATATGAAAACATGATTAGAATAAACTTAACACAAACTTATTTAGCCAACCCAACACTGATAATACTGCTCACCTTTTTTCCATTTGTACTTATCATTCTTTTTTGCAGCTTGGATCAGACCTCTCTGTCCCTCGATAAAAGATTTGAACTCAAGGCAGGATAACTTGAAGTTCAATCGGACTTGCAGATTTCACCAACGCGACTGACAGCCTGTTTCTTTTGTCTGACCATACATCCTCCATGTGACTAAAAACACGCTCAGCATATGCGCTGTTGACGGGCACAGAAAAAATAAAAGACACAACTTCGGTTGCTTCTTTTCTTTGCTGAAAAACTAAGCCAATTTTTTGTCAGGTGTCAGATCTTCAGGGATGTGTGTAACTACATCGTTCAGTACAGTGTAGTCCTGGTAGAGTTTATCTACATCAGTGGCCAGAGCTCATTTCTCCACCAATCGCTCTAGTTCATCCCATCGTATTGGATCATTATCCAGTCGCAGACAGCTGGCATGAGACACAACTGGATCATCAAAATCAAAGTTAGCCTCCAAGTACAGAACAGCTTTTTCAAAAAATCTGTCGGCCAGTGTTGTGAATTCACCCTGCTCCCTTGCACTGAGTTTTCTCAAGGCCTGTCTTGTTTTGCTGCCATAGAACTTGTCTGAACAATGTGAGATTAACTGACTTCTCAGTAGGGCTGACCCCATTTAGTCGACTGGTCGATTGGTTGGTCGATGGGCTGTTGGTCGACCGAGATTTGTTTTGGTCGAGCAGTCAAAAAAAAAAAAAAAAAAAATCCACGCAGTATGAGACACCTAGATTCGCGCCACAGTTCGGCGCGCTTGTCAGTAGAATAATCCATTCTGGATGCTGCGGGTATGGCAGTGACAGTCCTTCACTCTTAATATAGCTAGGCCTATGTATGTTCTCTTAAAATTATATTAGGCAGTTAAGGTAATAGTAACGTTGTGAATAATTCTGCAAAACTAATAAAAGTAACATTTTATAATAAATGTGTTTTGCTAATTGTATGGTTTATATATTTATAACTAACATGCGTAACACCTCCTTTCATGTAGGCTATATTGTATCCTTGTTTTAGGCACGCGAATGTGCATTTTAATTGTAGCCTAAGATTTGCCTACAGTTAAGATTCGTGATATAGGCATACTTCCATCCATCCATCCATTGTCTAAGCCGCTTATTCCTGGTCAGGGGGGGGGGGCTGTCGCGGGGGGCTGGAGCCTATCCCAGCATGCGTTCCGGGCGAGAGGCAGGAATACACCCTGGACAGGTCGCCAATCCATCGCAGGGCACACACACCATTCACTCACACACTCATACCTACGGGCAATTTAGACTCTCCAATTAGCCTAACGTGCATGTCTTTGGACTGTGGGAAGAAACCGGAGTACCCGGAGGAAACCCCCGGACACGGGAGAACATGCAAACTCCGCACAGAAAGGCCCCCGGCCTGGATTCGAACCCGAGACCTTCTTGCTGTGAGGCGACAGTGCTATCCACTGCACCACCGTGCCTATATAGGCATACTTGAATTACTCATTTTGATATAACCTAAGAACATAATGTCAAAGAAAAAATTGGAGTATGGCAGCATTTCGTTTTAGTTGCGGACGATCCAAAAAAAGTGGAATGTAAACTTTGCAAGCGCGTTTTCCAAGGCAGGGTTTATCGTTAATAAAACGAGGAGCAGCCTTTTGCCAAAAAATGTGGACAAGCTAATGTTCCTGTGCCATAACATGAAACGACTGGGGAAGTAGGCAATCGGATGGTCTCCGACTCGAGTAAGTTATTTTCGATAGGCTATAGCCACTTTATGTTCAGCTTTAGGCTACAATTTAAGACATTAGGCTATGTGTGATCATTCGTTTGTTAGCCTATTTTTTTGCAAAAGAGATTTTAAATCCCAATGAGACCAACCTGGTTAATTAAATATAACATAGCCTACGGATTAGAATGTGTTATGGTTGTGGTCAAATAAAAGCATCAGCCTAATATGTGGCAACACCGCAACTCCACAAGCGTAACGGCAGAATCTGCAAGGGCAGCATGAAGAGGAGGCTCGGAATGGAGAGGTTTTTTTTCTTTCCGGTAATCTTGAACTCCGGCACCATAAAGTCATTAGCCTATTGTTACTCATTTGTGTCATTCACTTAAGAAAGTTATATAACATGAGAGAAGCGCAGTGTGCATATAGTTGTATTTATTAAAACAAATATAGAAGAAAAAAAAGTTTTGACCAATCGGAAAAAACGGACGACTGTTGGTCGACCAAGATTTGTTTTAGTCAGGGACAGCCCTACTTCTCAGTCGACTCATCACTCCAATAAAGTAGCTTTCTCACTTTCCAGCTTCCGAATAGCACTGTCAAATTCCTGCATGACATTGTGCATGAGTAGTAGGAAACATTCAGAAACTATCACCTTATCTTCACTGCTGTCTGCATTATCATCAGCATCATCTCTGCACATAAACTTCCATATAATCTGCAGACAGTCCTTTTTGCCCAATGAAAATTGGCCATCACTCTAAAATCCGCTGGATTGCAGGTAGCAGAGAGCCAGCGGGTAGGTACATGCCAAAGTATGTCTTTGTATTTGTAGTGTGGGTCGAGAGTGGAAGAGCCACACGCAGATTTCACGAATATCTAAAAGCTGACCACGAGTAGTCAGTCACTAAGTCTGCGAACAGATTTGGGAGCAGGGGAAAAAATGGGAGGACAAAGAAAAGAAAACTCCGGGCATAAAAGTCCACGGAAAATAATTAAACAGAAAACAACCCAATAAGGGCGAGAACTCTTCAGCAGAGGTAAGAAACTAAAATGATTTTAGAGACTTTAGCTCTGGGGAATTTTAACCCAAAAACCTAAGAATGAATCTCAAAAGGAAATACCACCAGAGTGGCGAGCGTAAAACCTATAGATAGGAAAGGAATATTCCTCCTAAAAAGGCTACCACAGAGTGGTAACGCTAAACCTTTAAATGAGATGATAAGAAGTACCTTCTCTCTTTAACTGAGAGACCACAGGGTGGAAAACTAATACCTTAGTTCTTAGTACCGGCTAGAGCGTAAGAGTGGTTTACACAGAAGCGTTTGTATGAGGAAAACACAGACCTTAAATAGGAGGCGGAATAAACACTGATAATCCACAGCTGGAAGTGATCGGAAAACTCACCGACAAAAGGCCATATAAGGATGGTGGAAATGACAATGATTCCTTATGCAAAATGAGAGAAAACAGACCATCACATGATCAAGCGCCCTCCAGCGGCCGAACAAGGTAAAACCGTGACAGGACCCCCCCTTAAGGGACGGCCCCAGCCGAACCCAATGAATCATGTCGATGGAAATCTCAAATAAGTTCCGGATCAAGAATGTTCCTGGACGGAACCCAGCAGCGCTCCTCAGGGCCATAGCCCTCCCAATCTACTAAATATTGCACGCCCCTGCCCACACGCCTACTAGCAATAATGCGACGCACCGTGTAAACCAGCTGACTATCAATAAGCGTGGAGGCGGTGGTACATCAACCGGTGCCAAAGGACTAGTAACAACCGGCTTAATGCGGGAGATGTGAAATGTGGTGTGAACCCTCATGGATGGGGGAGTTGCAGGCAAACGGTAACGGGGTTGATCCTACGGATGATCTTGAAAGGCCCCACGAAACGAGGAGCGAGCTTCCGAGATTCAACCCGCAAAGGTAAATCACGGGTGGAGAGCCACACCCATTGCCCTACATGATACAAAGGCACAGGACGATGACGCAGGTCCGCAATAACCTTCTGACGGGCTGAGGCCCGCAGGAGTGATTTTCGCACCTTTCTCCAGGTAGACTGACACCGCCGAACAAAGGACGCGGCAGATGGCACCCCCACGTCTTTCTCTAGTTCCGGAAACAGAGGTGGTTGATATCCGAATTGTGCCTCAAAAGGAGAGAGACCAGTGGACATATTACGCAAGGTGTTATGCGCATATTCCGCCCAGGTGAGATGTCGACTCCAAGAGGTGGGACTGGATGAGGCCAAACAGCGAAGCGTTCTCTCCATTGATTGGTTAGTACGCTCCGTCTGCCCATTAGTCTCTGGATGAAACCCTGAAGAAAGGCTTACAGAAGCACCCAAGAGAGAGCAAAAAGCCCGCCAAAACCGGGCAGCAAACTGGGGACCACGATCGGATACAACATCCTGGGGAAGACCATGGACCCGAAAGACATGATCAACCACCAGCCGGGCAGTCTCAAGAGCGGACGGCAGTTTAGGCAGAGGAATAAAATGAGCCGCTTTGGAGAATCTATCCACTATCACCAGGATGACAGTGTGACCTTCTGACACCGGCAGACCGGTCACAAAATCTATGGCAATGTGGCTCCACGGGTGACTAGGAATGGGCAGTGGCTGAAGAAGACCAGACAGTGGCAGCTGAGACCCTTTGTTGCGAGCACATATAGAGCAGGCCGACACGCACTCTCGCACATCATTTTCCATTCTAGGCCACCAGAATCGTCTTGCTAAGAACTCATGGGTCCTATGAATACCCGGATGCCCCGTCAACCGGGAAAAATGACCCCATTGCAATACCTGAGCTCGCAATTTAGATGGCATGAAAAGACGACCTGGAGGGCCACCACCCGGATCCGGCTCCAGACGCTGTGCCTTACGCACCACGGATTCAATACTCCAAGAAACTGGAGCCAAAATCTGAGCAGCGGGAACAATGGGCTCAGGAGAGTGATTAACCTCTGACCCGTCAAATAATCGGGAAAGCGCGTCCGGCTTGATGTTCTTGGACCCAGGACGGTATGTCAAAAGAAAATTGAAACGAGTAAAGAAAAGCGACCAGCGGGCCTGCCGTGAGTTACGTCACTTAGTGTCCTGAATGTACTATACATTTTTATGGTCTGTCCAGACCGTAAACGGATGTTCAGCCCCCTCTAACCAGTGTCACCATACCTCAAGCGGCAGTTTGACCCCCAGCAACTCTCTGTCTCCAACATCATAATTTCTCTCAGCAGGGGAAAGTCCCTGGGAGAAGTAAGCACAAGGGTGTACTTTCTGGTCAAGAGGAGAACGTTGAGACAGTATAGCCCCTACTCCAAGCTCAGAAGCGTCGACCTCTACCACAAACGGGAGCGAAGGATTAGGAGTAATGAGTATAGGTTCGGAGCTAAACCTCCTCTTTAACTCAACAAATGCTGCCTCAGCTTTGGACGTCCATTGAAAACGAGAGGGAGCTGATTTCTTTGTTAGTGCAGAAATAGGAGCAACAACGGCGCTAAAATTGCGAATGAAACGCAGGTGGCATAGACGGTCTAATAAAGCCATTCTTTAAAGATTCCTCGATCTACTCTCTCATGGCAGCGCTCTCAGGAACCGAAAGAGAATACAGAGAACCGCGGGGAGGAATAGTGCCCGGTTGCAAATCAATAGCGCAGTCATAAGGTCTGTGCGGAGGCAAGGTAGTAGCCCTTTGTTTGCTAAAGACCTCGCTAAGACTGGCATAGATAGCAGGTACACCTCTGCGCTTAAGATCTCCAAACTCTCAGATTGAGAACTTGACCCAAAACTAAGCTCAGAATCTGAGTCCGTGATCTCATTCGCAGAGAAATCGTCAACCCAGGGCCGGCTCAAGGCACAGGCAATACAGGCAGCTGCCTGGGGCGCCATGTCGGCTAGGGGCGCCAGGTCGCCCTCACAAAAAAACTAAAAAATTATAATAATCGCTGGTGGCTGGTGTGCGTCCTCTCCTTTCCTCCCAATGAACTCACACAAAAACTCACGGTTCGGATGTTATCACGGTTTTGAGTCACGGATCGGATCATTTTTCGGATCAGCAAAAAAAAGAAGGGAGACAAATATAACTTTGATTTCCATTTATTCTGTAAAACACTTAAAGCAGTGAAAATTTTTGCCCATTTACCGCTTTTTAAAACATTAGGTTAGTAAGCTACCGTTAACTCCATAGACGCTAGTTAGCTATCTTAGTCCTAAAGTAGCCAAGTACTAGCTAGTTAGTTAACTGATGTTTTCCAGAGTCTGAGTTGTAGGGTAAATAAGCTAGCGGTTAGTTAGCTCGCTAGCTATCGCTAACATTTCTTATACGGAGTTAGCTAACGGTAGCATAGACCTAGTCTTGGCTAGCTAGCTAGCGTGTATCCGCTTTGGCATGTAGCTAGCCAATTCAGAAAACTTTCATGTTATCTATTGCTCAGTTGAGCTAGCTATTGAACTTGAAAACTGCCATAATCTGTTCTACAAACTGTAGAAACGTTTAGTTGGTTGACACCATGAGCTGGCTCGATAGCTCGTTTGAAACACTTCACTTATCTTCCCTCTGCAAACAGCTTGGAAACGCATTAGCGAACCTGGTTAACTAACGTCAACCATCTAGCTAATCATTCAGCATAGCTAACTCTGACCTAGTATGTTTTCTTCTAGTTATGTTTAGCCAGCTAGATAACCTCGAGAACCCGTTATCACTGCTTACACAATAATGTTAGGGGTAGACATCCAATCTTGGTTTCCTAAGCTAACTAACAATTGCGAGCTAGTTAATAACAACTGTCAAGTGTTACTGATCTGTGTGACGCAAGGCCGTAACCATGGAGTCAACATTGGGGGGGACCAAATCTGCCAAACCCTAAGCTAGGCTATATATTGGGGGGGACATTTTGAGCATATCTGAATATTGGGGGGGATGTGTCCCCCCCAATATATATGGTAATTTCGGCCTTGGTGTGACGACTAACTTAACGTAACCATTCTTCAATTGCTCGGGCGTTTAACAACAATCAACAACCAGCAAGCAAGGCTGCTAAATGTTTTGTAGGGAGGCAGCTAAAGTAGAAATCACTGGCTAACTAACATTGCGCATATACTGTATACTAAGAGATTATTAAACTAAATTATCTAACAAGTTCACTGCACCCCTAAGAGTTGGCTAGGGTCACTGCATGCAAATGCCTAACGTTACTACTTTTTTGAACAGCTGACTACGAATGTCTAGAGTGTTTTAAATGTATCTAATGTTGGATAGATTAGGCTACAGGTAACCAGCCAATATAATTTACAGGGAAGCCAAAGTGCTCCCATACATGCGATTTAAATGATGCGGGAGGCTTTTCAAGTTCCTCTGCTCCTCTGCTAGTCAAGACTTGTCTGCTTTTTGCAACGCGCCCTCCAGCGGCCGAACAAGGTAAAACCGTGACAGGACCCCCCCCTTAAGGGACGGCCCCAGTCGAACCCAATGAATCATGTAGATGGAAATCTCAAATAAGTTCCGGATCAAGAATGTTCCTGGACGGAACCCAGCAGCGCTCCTCAGGGCCATAGCCCTCCCAATCTACTAAATATTGCACGCCCCTGCCCACACGCCTACTAGCAATAATGCGACGCACTGTGTAAACCGGCTGACCATCAATAAGCCAGGGTGGAGGCGATGGTACATCAACCGGTGCCAAAGGACTAGTAACAACCGGCTTAATGCGGGAGATGTGAAATGTGGTGTGAACCCTCATGGATCGGGGGAGTTGCAGGCGAACGGTAACGTACCATTATCCTTGCCAGGGGAGGCTGCACTAAGTGCTAAAAACAGGGGTTCCAATAATTGTGAAACATTTTTGTAAATACATGTATAAGTCCATTCCATTGAATCATTAATAAAGTAAAATATTGATATATTAATATTATATTAAATTATGATATATATAATAGTAATAAATTTTTGTATTATTTGTTTACTACAGTAATTTTTGGTCATTTTCATCAAGGATGCCAATAATTCCCGACCTGGCTATATGTCATTAATGATTGGAAATACTTAATGGGAGAAGAAATGTTAAAGATGGAAATGGAATGGCCAGTACCAATTTGGTCAGTATTGCTGTATTTGATATGGTATTGGATGGTAGTGTGAGTCAAAAATTGTACGTTTTGAGATGCAAGGATGGCAGAATGAGTCAAAATTCTTCATCTGCGGACTGGAAAGATTGGGTTTATTCATTGTATTGCTCCTCTATCTACGGTGGGCTGCTCATGCGCACGGCTTCCCATGGCACGGGGGCCGGTTCTCTCATGTCACTTGTCTCTTTCTGCCCTTGTACTGTAGGTGCATGCGTACTCAGTAATCAGCCTCAGTATCTCATGTATTCATCAGCCTGTTACATTTTTCTGCAATGTCTTCCATCTATTCATGCTTCGCTAAACTCTACAGATATTGTCCAGTCAGAGCTTAGTAACCGTAACTAACCACATGAATCTCAGTCAAGCCATCAGAAAAGCGTTAGTTGTAGTCACTGAGGAGCCTATTCGAAGCCTTCACCTTCTGTATGAGTGGTAAATATTTCATCATTATCAGGACATTCCTGTAGACATGATGTAGTATATATATACCTAAATTAATGTGGTAATGTAATAATGTGTAGCTGTGTACAGTAGGTACTGCGTTGGAGGACTGTGCAACTGACACAGCTGGCACAGGTAGATTGCTGGCACCCAATCACCCAGAGAAGTTGCTATTGAGGGATATGGTGGGAAACACCCTGCTAATCCACATCACAATACCACAGGCACATTTAAGGCATGCAAACATTAGGAAAATTGTGTGAATTTCAGTGGTCTTGTTAATTAAAAAAATAAAACGTTTGGAAAACAGAACTGAATGAAAAATGTAGATACTAATATAAACTTTTTAAAGCTGATTAAACCTCACTTTAAAAAATCTCCTGCCACCAACATATATTGCACTTAAAGATTAAATACCATTATATGGATGAATGTAGTTAACTTCATGTAGAGGAGTTTTGAACTCATGTGTACCCATATCTAATCAGAGATATGTGTTGACCTTGAAATACGCAGAAACAAAGTAGATAAACCAGTTTAAAGTTCAGTGTATAAAAGAATGCGGTCTAATGTACCTGTATTTTGGCTGTCCGCCCCAGGGGGAAGGGGGAGCATGAGCCAGCACAAGTTAATTGAGGAGCGGAAGGGCATCCCTGTATAACAATTGTATGTACGTAGTCGTGTTTCTTCTTGGAGGAGGCGGATCTGCCGGCCCAGGGAAATTGTATCGACCTGGAGAAAGGGCGGCGGACTCATGGGGGAGGAGTGAATTGAAATAAATAGAAGGTATAATTAGCAACCAAATTGGGAGAAAAACGGGAAAAAACGTACAGGCTGCACCACGGCCAACGGCCGTTTTGGGTTACGGCGTGTTGACAATGTTGACATGTTTTCATATAAAATCATATATAATACATGGTCATACTGGACATAGCTAAATACAAAATATTCTAAGAATTACAATAAGACCAAAGTTGCCTATTTTACATACAAATTACAACTAGTTTTACATGCAAATTACGACTAGTTTTACATGCATTTCCCATTGACTTTCACTAACGCGAACTGCTGTTAGTTAGAAAAAAACGAATGTAATTTCACTCATAATACACCAAATACTGAGAAAGTAATCGAAACACTGATATATTGTAAAATACAAACTTGTTCACGTGAAAATCTGTATAAACACATATACATTGCCATAAGTACTATTTTCGTATTTTGTCCTCATCCACAATTCAAGATTCGTCAAACTAAACGTTGCTAAAAACCGGAACAAGAAAAAAAAAAGGGTTTGGCTTTGACATAACTCTTTGTGGTTTTCATTTGTTACACAGAAACCTGATTATCACTGATTGGCAGCTTTTATTTCAAATAGGAGACAAGTATCTTAGAACCAATCAGTTTCAGTGACATTTGTGGAAGTAAAGCGAAACCAAGAAGCCATTCGTGGAAGCGAAGCGAAATCGTTCAGTGTTTGTGTAAAATACACGAAAGCTTTCAGTGCTTGTGAATACAAACAGACACCAATTCGATATATGTATTACGTTTTGTTAGGACATGTACATTGCTTTGTAAAGTTGGAAAATAAATTCCCAGAAGTTGACAATGACAAGACATGGACGTTTGTTTACCGAATTTACCGAGTGAAGCCAGAAGCGCTTTCATTTCGGGTACGAACACGTTATGGTAAATCGATGTTTATATTCACTCTTATTATGTCTTGTGCTAGCTAGCTACATAGCAAAGTATGTGTTTGCTGTTTTTTGGTTTTATTTTCAATGCTAATATAGTTTCATTGCTAGCAAGCAGTGATTGCTAGCTAGCCCCCTTGGATTGCATTCGTTCTAAACGAATAAAAAACATCCTTTTATCACTACTTCCGGGCTTACAGATATGAACAGTAGCACATGTTATTTACATACATATACGTTTTATATGTATTTTTTATGCAGTGTGATTATACATATAATAATGCTAATGATTCTGTTTTGGTTTATTTCATGAGATTAGACCAAACGACCAGCACAACCAGCACAGGTGAAGCGTGCACCTGGATTCAACTGGACATCACACATTCCTTCAGCTGCATTGACAATACTATGCCTGACACTATGATTACAAATACCTATTTGGCCTTGGAGTAATATGTTCAGTATTCTCCATTCTTTCCCCCAGGGTTCATGAACATCACAAACATACAATCTGAGGTATTTATATGGTACTCAGTCATACAGTTATGCTGTGAAAAATACATATATTTCAATACATTTAGTAAAAACGCCTGTTTCCTGTACTTCAGTCAAAAGTAACATGGTGTACCTAACTACTACTCAGACTAGAATGCCATCACATAGATGCACATACATCTCCCAGTTGTACCCTTTCATTTAATACCAAGATCATGGGCCTGCCCCTCATATTTGAGAAATTATGGGCAAATACAATTGGGCAATATGCATATAGGGGAAAAATAGGGGACATTTGTATATCAAAACCCCCCCGAGTCCATTATTACAAAAGCTTGTGTAGCTTTTGAGTAATTTGTTCTATCGCCTCCAAATTTTTTACAGGAGTTCATGACATCACATAGACACAAATCGAGGTGTTATATAGTAGTATTATACATTAAAATATCTTTTTTAATATTAAATTTCTATATTTTCTCAATTTTGCTTAACAATAACATGGGGTAAGTAATTTATACTCAGACTAGAATGGTATCACACAATCTCTCAATTCTCCCCTTTCATTTGATACCAATTTCATTCATGTGCCCCTCATACTTGAAAAGTTATAGAGGATTTAATTTATACAAATATATGTATATGCACTGGGATGGAATGTTGGGGAAAAGGGGGGTGGAGCAACAGGTAATCCCTTAAAGGTTGTGGCAGCCCAAAGGGTTGCACCAGAAAATGGCTGCCTGGCCTCCAACACATGGCAGCCATTTTCACTACATTTCCCAGCATGCCACCGCAACACCTGAACGAAGTCAGGCATGGGGAGCTAACGACCAGCTGAAGGCCATTGCAAGGCCTATTTAAAGGACTCGCTCCCAGCACCTGGAGAGAGGAGTCGGAACGTGCGTGGGAAGGAGTGGTGTGAAGAGAGAGAGTTTTTGAGAGAGTTTTTTGAGAGAGTTTTGAGAGAGAGAGAGAGAGAGAGAGAGAGAGAGAGAGTTTTTGAGAGAGAGAGAGTTTTGAAAGTGTGTTTGTTTTTTGTGTTTGGATTGGGATTGCTGCTTTGGATTTTGACGACGGATTGGACAACGGAACTTGGACCTGGATTTTGGATTTGGATTACGGACATCGACAAAGAGACAAGGATTGTGGACTTTGTGTTTGTATTCCCCAAAAGACCCCACCCTGCGTTTTGTGTTTGTTCGTTCAATAAACCATCATTTTTGCTTATATTACTGCCTCCTCCGTGTTCTTGCACTTGCCTACGCCCTCTGCAAGGTCCGTGAGTGTCGCCCAACCCCTGGGGACACCACATATGGTGGAGAATGCGGGCAGAGGGCAGCACAGATAGGCAAGAGGAGGTAGTGCAGCAGGGTTTGTGTTTGGTTTGTGCAACAGACTCCACGATGGAAGAGATGCAGAGACTGAAGAGACGGGCAGCCATGGTGGAGGACCGATGGCGTGTCACCCTCTGTGAGGTCCAGGAGCTGAAGCAGAGTGCCCAGCTTGAGCTGTGCAAAATGAAGGTGGAGTTGAGCACCTCAGAGGAGCGCCACCTGCTGGCAGTGATGAAGTTGCAAGAGGAGCACCACATGGACTCCCTGAGAGTGCTGGGAATCATGGCTGGGGAGATGGAAAAAGAGAAGGCATCCCTTGGCGATGAGATGAGGCGGGTAGAGTCCCACAACTTGGCGCTCGAAGAGAGGGTGAGTAACCTAACCCAGATGCTTGAGAATGAGCAGCGACAGTGTCTGGACATGCAGGAGTCCCAGGACCAGGCCACAGATGAGTATGCCAGGGCCTTGGGGGATGCACAGACCAGGCTCGCCCAGAAGGAGGCAGAGCTAAGGAAAGCAGCGGAGAACCATGCGTCCGAGGCGGAGCAACTCCGGTGCCGAGTGGAGCAGGAGAGCAGGGATACGCACCAGGTCGAGGCCACGCGCCCTGCGGGAGCAGCTGGCCCAGCTGGAGAAGAGCGTGGAGCAGGAAAAGGCCCAGAACCAGGAGCTACAGGCGGTCCAGGAGAAGGCCTTGAGGGGGGAATCCGAGAAGCACGGCCAACAGCTCAAGGAGCTCCGTGACCAGCTGGAGAAAAGCGTGGAGCAGGAAAAGGCCCAGAACCAGGAGCTACAGACCGAGCAGGAGAAGCTCCTGGCCCAGAGAGATGACGTCAGCTCCCAGCTGCAGGAGGTGAACCGCGCCAACAGCCGGCTCCTGGAGCAGCTGACTGAACTGGGCCAAGAGAAGGACAAACTCCAGCAGGAGCTGGAGGAGACCAGGAAGACGGCGGACAAGCGCAAGGCCATGCTGGACAAGCTGGCCATCGATGTGGCGCAGGAGAAGTCACGGCACAAGGAGGAGCTGAGCGACGCGCGGCTGCAGCACGAGAAGGAGGTGCTGGGCGTGCGGGCGCGCTACGAGAAGGAGCTGCGCGGCCTGCACGAGGACAAGAACCGCACCGAGGAGGAGATCCGCTCACAGCTTAGCGACGAGAAGGCCCGCACTCGGGAGCTGGAGAGCCTACAGCAGACGGTGGAGGAGCTGCAAGCTCAAATCCAGTCCATGGAGGGCACCAAGGGATGGTTCGAGCGCGGACTCAAAGAGGCGGAGGAGGCGGCGGAGAAGAGTGCGCTGGAGCACCAGGAGCAGGTCCAGAAGCTGCAGCTGGAGCAGACCGCACAGCTTCAGGGGAAAATGGCGGAGATAGAAGCCCAGCAGCGGGCCACAGAGAAATCCTTTCGCGAGGTTTTAAAAATCCAGACCGAGACTCTGCTGGATCTACAAGATCAACTGGAAGAGGTGAGTGAAGAACTCAAATCTGTAAAATGTGTTCCGGTCAGGAAAGATTTTGGCACCCAGGTGGAGATCTCGCAGCCAGTAGATCCAGCAGGAGACCATGACCAGACGTTGGAGTCGGCGCGGGATAGATGGTCCTCAGTCCCACTCAGCCTGCCGGATCTTGGAGGGGAACTGGAGGAGCAATTGGCAGAGGATGAGTTATGGTGGGACCATAGCATGGAGGAAAGCCTCTTGGCGATAGCTGAGGTCAGGTGGGACACCCAACCATCTCCTGATGTGGTGAGTCCATCTCCCTCACTAAAATTGAAAAGACTGAGAAGAAGAGTGGAAATCAGTAATACTCACTGGAAAAGAAACTCAGAAAAGAACGGAAGTAAAATTAAAAGGATTTACTGTAACAACCATTTATGGAGCAGAGAGGCCAGAAGGACAAAGAAAGACAAAGGGAAAATTAACCGTGTGGTGAAGAGCATGTTTTCCCCAGTCACCCCACCTGACCCCCTGAAAGGAAAAGGGACGTGGAAGAAAAAGCCAGAGAATGGACTAAGGAAGGAAATGCTGCACAGGGTTCGCTGGAGGAGCCATGGAGGGCTGGTGAGGACCAGCGCAAGAGCGGTAACCATTCCGTCCGTGGACCCCAGAGCCAGTACCCACCTATGGCCAGGTGGTGGCAGACAAGGTGAGCGACTTTCGCCATTTCCTAACGGCTTGCAGATGCTTTTTCAGGCAACCGGAGACTGGGGATTCTGGACGTTTGACCCAGGGGGGACACTTCCTGAGTGGACCTGGAGAGGGGACCCTCCTGGTGGCCGCTGGACATAGGCCGCTCAGCCCTCCCGAGGTCAGAGCTGAGGAGGAGGGTGTGTGGCAGCCCAAAGGGTTGCACCAGAAAATGGCTGCCTGGCCTCCAACACATGGCAGCCATTTTCACTACATTTCCCAGCATGCCACCGCAACACCTGAACGAAGTCAGGCATGGGGAGCTAACGACCAGCTGAAGGCCATTGCAAGGCCTATTTAAAGGACTCGCTCCCAGCACCTGGAGAGAGGAGTCGGAACGTGCGTGGGAAGGAGTGGTGTGAAGAGAGAGAGTTTTTGAGAGAGTTTTTTGAGAGAGTTTTGAGAGAGAGAGAGAGAGAGAGAGAGAGAGAGAGAGAGAGAGAGTTTTGAAAGTTTTGAAAGTGTGTTTGTTTTTGTGTTTGGATTGGGATTGCTGCTTTGGATTTTGACGACGGATTGGACAACGGAACTTGGACCTGGATTTTGGATTTGGATTACGGACATCGACAAAGAGACAAGGATTGTGGACTTTGTGTTTGTATTCCCCAAAAGACCCCACCCTGCGTTTTGTGTTTGTTCGTTCAATAAACCATCATTTTTGCTTATATTACTGCCTCCTCCGTGTTCTTGCACTTGCCTACGCCCTCTGCAAGGTCCGTGAGTGTCGCCCAACCCCTGGGGACACCACATAATGGTGGAGGACCGATGGCGTGTCACCCTCCGTGAGGTCCAGCAGCTGAAGCAGAGTGCCCAGATTGAGCTGTGCAAGGCAAAGGTGGAGTTGAGCACCTCAGAGGAGCGCCACCTGCTGGCAGTGATGAAGTTGCAAGAGGAGCACCACATGGACTCCTGAGAGTGCTGGGAATCATGGCTGGGGAGATGGAAAAGGAGAAGGCATCCCTTGGCGATGAGATGAGGCGTGTAGAGTCCCACAACTTGGCGCTCAAAGAGCAGGTGAGAAACCTAACCCAGATGCTTGAGAATGAGCAGCGACAGTGTCTGGACATGCAGGAGTCCCAGGACCAGGCCACAGATGAGTATGCCAGGGCCTTGGGGGATGCACAGACCAGGCTCGCCCAGAAGGAGGCAGAGCTAAGGAAAGCAGCGGAGAACCATGCGTCCGAGGCGGAGCAACTCCGGTGCCGAGTGGAGCAGGAGAGCAGGGATACGCACCAGGTCGAGGCCAACGCCCTGCGGGAGCAGCTGGCCCAGCTGGAGAAGAGCGTGGAGCAGGAAAAGGCCCAGAACCAGGAGCTACAGGCGGTCCAGGAGAAGGCCTTGAGGGGGGAATCCGAGAAGCACGGCCAACAGCTCAAGGAGCTCCGTGACCAGCTGGAGAAAAGCGTGGAGCAGGAAAAGGCCCAGAACCAGGAGCTACAGACCGAGCAGGAGAAGCTCCTGGCCCAGAGAGATGACGTCAGCTCCCAGCTGCAGGAGGTGAACCGCGCCAACAGCCGGCTCCTGGAGCAGCTGACTGAAAGGGGCCAAGAGAAGGACAAACTCCAGCAGGAGCTGGAGGAGACCAGGAAGACGGCGGACAAAGCGCAAGGCCATGCTGGACAAGCTGGCCATCGATGTGGCGCAGGAGAAGTCGCGGCACAAGGAGGAGCTGAGCGACGCGCGGCTGCAGCACGAGAAGGAGGTGCTGGGCGTGCGGGCGCGCTACGAGAAGGAGCTGCGCGGCCTGCACGAGGACAAGAACCGCACCGAGGAGGAGATCCGCTCACAGCTCCGCGACGAGAAGGCCCGCACTCGGGAGCTGGAGAGCCTACAGCAGACGGTGGAGGAGCTGCAGGCTCAAATCCAGTCCATGGAGGGCACCAAGGGATGGTTCGAGCGCGGACTCAAAGAGGCGGAGGAGACGGCGGAGAAGAGTGCGCTGGAGCACCAGGAGCAGGTCCAGAAGCTGCAGCTGGAGCAGACCGCACAGCTTCAGGGGAAAATGGCGGAGATAGAAGCCCAGCAGCGGGCCACAGAGAAATCCTTTCGCGAGGTTTTAAAAATCCAGACCGAGACTCTGCTGGATCTACAAGATCAACTGGAAGAGGTGAGTGAAGAACTCAAATCTGTAAAATGTGTTCCGGTCAGGAAAGATTTTGGCACCCAGGTGGAGATCTCGCAGCCAGTAGATCCAGCAGGAGACCATGACCAGACGTTGGAGTCGGCGCGGGATAGATGGTCCTCAGTCCCACTCAGCCTGCCGGATCTTGGAGGGGAACTGGAGGAGCAATTGGCAGAGGATGAGTTATGGTGGGACCATAGCATGGAGGAAAGCCTCTTGGCGATGGCTGAGGTCAGGTGGGACACCCAACCATCTCCTGATGTGGTGAGTCCATCTCCCTCACTAAAATTGAAAAGACTGAGAAGAAGAGTGGAAATCAGTAATACTCACTGGAAAAGAAACTCAGAAAAGAACGGAAGAAAATTAAAAGGGATTTACTGTAACAACCATTTATGGAGCAGATTTGAGGCCAGAAGGACAAAGAAAGACAAAGGAGAAAATTAACCGTGTGGTGAAGAGCATGTTTTCCCCAGTCACCCCACCTGACCCCCTGAAAGGAAAAGGGACGTGGAAGAAAAAGCCAGAGAATGGACTAAGGAAGGAAATGCTGCACAGGGTTCGCTGGAGGAGCCATGGAGGGCTGGTGAGGACCAGCGCAAGAGCGGTAACCATTCCGTCCGTGGACCCCAGAGCCAGTACCCACCTATGGCCAGGTGGTGGCAGACAAGGTGAGCGACTTTCGCCATTTCCTAACGGCTTGCAGATGCTTTTTCAGGCAACCGGAGACTGGGGATTCTGGACGTTTGACCCAGGGGGGACACTTCCTGAGTGGACCTGGAGAGGGGGACCCTCCTGGTGGCCGCTGGACATAGGCCGCTCAGCCCTCCCCGAGGTCAGAGCTGAGGAGGAGGGTGTGTGGCAGCCCAAAGGGTTGCACCAGAAAATGGCTGCCTGGCCTCCAACACATGGCAGCCATTTTCACTACATTTCCCAGCATGCCACCGCAACACCTGAACGAAGTCAGGCATGGGGAGCTAACGACCAGCTGAAGGCCATTGCAAGGCCTATTTAAAGGACTCAGCTCCCAGCACCTGGGGAGAGGAGTCGAACGTGTTGTGGGAAGGAGTGGTGTGAAGAGAGAGTTTTTGAGAGAGTTTTTGAGAGAGTTTTTGAGAGAGAGAGAGAGAGAGAGAGAGTTTTTTGAGAGAGAGTTTTGAGAGGTAGAGAGTTTTGAAAGTGTGTTTGTTTTTTGTGTTTGGATTGGGATTGCTGCTTTGGATTTTGACGACGGATTGGACAACGGAACTTGGACCTGGATTTTGGATTTGGATTACGGACATCGACAAAGAGACAAGGATTGTGGACTTTGTGTTTGTATTCCCCAAAAGACCCCACCCTGCGTTTTGTGTTTGTTCGTTCAATAAACCATCATTTTTGCTTATATTACTGCCTCCTCCGTGTTCTTGCACTTGCCTACGCCCTCTGCAAGGTCCGTGAGTGTCGCCCAACCCCTGGGGACACCACAAGGTGTATCAAAATTACAAACTGAAAAAAAATCTGATATGGGTTTGACTTAGATATATGGTTGATCAAAAGGCCATTGATGGCCTCTGATTAATTTATAAATAAAGTAGAGTACCTTCTGCATTTTCTGAGACAGGTGGGCAGTGTAGCTTTTTAAGGGATGATGGCAACTTTTTTTGTGAATTAGGGCAACTTTGACTATATTCCTATCTTTCATTTTCATTAAATGTTCATTTCTTGGTCATTTTGTAAATTATAAATTAGTCTAAAGCTGTTGAAAGGTTATACACAAAAATTCTGTTCAACAACATGTTCTGAATATCCTGCAATAATTGCCCCCCCTCCCCATTTCCCCTGTGTTAGCACCATTCATATCTCTCCATTTTCTTTTCAGTATTCAAGGCCCTTTGCGCCTCCTCATCTGTATGTCCCATGCACCACTCTGTCCCTCAACTGCTCACAGGAATCTGAGAAACGCCTCTCTGGCAAAGGTCAGTCAAGTCAACTTACCCACTTTTCCCTTTTGCCTTCTTTGAGCTTTATCCTTTCTGTTCGTCTGTGCTGCAGTGTGTGTGTCTGTGTCAGAGAGAGAGAGAGAGAGAGAGAGAGAGAGAGAGAGAGAGAGAGGGACTGTATTCTCACCCTTGCGGGGTCCTAAAGGCTGCAGTGTTATGGTGCTTATGTGATGTTATGATTTGATACTACATACTACAGTATAATGCTTATGTGGTAGTATGATTTAAAGCTATATATGTCATATGATGTTTCTTAATGGAATGGGAGGCTACAAAGTGTTTTGACCTGAACCAGGCTTATGATATTATATATTTGGACTTTCAGAAAGCATTTGACAAGGTACCACATGAGAGGCTCATTGCTAAAATGAATTCAGTAGGAACTGCAGGAGTTGTTTCAGAGTGGGTTCATAATTGGCTGCAAGGGCGAATACAAAGAGTAACAGTAGGTGGGGCCGTATCTGACCTCGGTGCTGTGGGCAGTGGTGTCCCGCAGGGATCGGTGCTGGGACCTCTGCTCTTTGTAATTTATATAAATGATCTTGATATGGACTTTAGTAGCAAAATAGTTAAATTTGCAGATGATACTAAACTTGGGGGTTTGGCAAACAGTTTGGAATCGACTAAAGTAATCCAAAATGATTTAAACAAAATCCAAGAATGGGCAGATACAGGGCAGATGACATTCAATATTGCTAAATGTAAAGTTATGCATGTGGGAAATAAAAACATTAGACAGGAGTATTTTATTGGAGGAGAAAAGTTAGTAGGTGTTCAATTTGAAAAAGATTTAGGAATTTTAGTTGATCAAAGGCTATCTGCATCAAAGCAGTGTGCTACAGCAGTGAAAAAAGTCAACAGGATGCTGGGATACATAGCAAAAAGTATTGAGTATAAATCGAAGGAGGTTATAATAATGTTATATAATACCTTTGTCAGACCTCACTTAGAATTCTGTGTGCAGTTCTGGGCACCGCACTACAAGAAAGATATAGAAGCTCTTGAAAAAGTCAAAAGAAGGGCAACTAAACTGATACCTGGTATAAAAGGTAAAAGTTATGATGATAGACTTAAGGCACTCAATCTATTTAAGCTTAGCAAACGGAGACTTAGGGGGGATTTGATTGAGGTTTGATATCTTGACAGCAGTGCATTAATGTTATGTTTTAGTAAATAGAGTTATGTTCCTTTAAGGACCTTCATTTAGAGGCCCAGTTGTCTTTGACTGTGGTAAGGACACAAGAGTGAACTAAGGAAGTTGCTACTTCCGAAGTGGGGATCACATGTTCACAAGCTGTTGTGACAGCTATACAACAGCTAATTTCAGCTAAATTTGTGCCTGTATGACTATGTAACAATGATGGCTGAATTTACTCTGCTCCATTTGTCCCCAATAAATCCCTGCCATCATTGAACATAACTCTATTTACTAAAACATAACATCAATGCACTGCATAATCATAGCATAATATTTGGAGCTCAGACTGATCTGTTTATTTAGATGACGTGGGCACAGCACGCAGGCACAGCAGTAGAAAAAATGTTTTGAATTGTCAGAGGTTGAACTAGTGGGGTGAAGGCTTTCTGGCTATGGCATCGGCCCAATTCTGTCGCACACTGAAGCAAGTATCACATTTCTAGGCTCAATTTCAGTATCTCAGTTGACCTCCTTTTCTCAGCATGGTCAGTCTGTCACCACAACAGCCTCACCAAGACAATGGAAGCTTGTTGGAATAGGAGGCCCCCTGGACCCCTGCCTGCCACCCAGTGGGGCAGGGAATCAAGAAGCAGCTCAAGTCACCCCCATCCCCCACTCCCTGGCACATTTTTATTTGTCCTAATGGGCCCTCATACCGGCTGAGCAGCAGTACTCAGTGGATGAGGAGTGAGAAGGAAGCAATGGCATGTTTGCCATTAAAACCTTGTAAAATATGGTTGAACACTGATTGACATTATTCTTTCTACAGTTACAATAAAATAAGTAATATTTTTATTGGTCTCTATTATTGGAATTGGTGGAACCAGCCCCTTTCCCCACTGCACAACATCAACTATAACATCCTGGGATGCATTCCTGCATCAAAAACTTTCAAACAGGGGCCTCCGATAGCGTAGCAGTCTAATGTACCCTTATTGGCTGGTCCTTTATGAATGTGAGCTGCCTATCATGGTTGCGGTTTGAAACACGACTGTACCAAACCATACCGATCTGGCCATGGATCACACCGTGGCCAGATCATCTCCCATAAATTATGGAAGTGGCTGAAGAATTCAATTTTCATCACAAATAAGTGGATATAGTGCTGAAACATATGCATTGAGGGGGCTCTCAGGTGGTGTATGCAGCTAATACACTGGTTCCCGATACTTTGGCTGGAAGTACTGCAGGAGGATACATAATTAGCCTTAGCATTGCTCAGGGAGGAAGGCTATTCCCTGCTTCATCCTGCAACTCCTGCAATGAGTACAAAGCTCAACTGCCAGACTGCAGAGTTAATAGATGCATCGGCAGGCTGCATGCTCTTCAGAGGACATGTGTGCTTGTCTTGACCACTCTAGACATTTCAGTAATGGGATGGGCCAATACAACTGGGTATTCAGAATTTTGTAGAAAAGAAAAATATGCATTTCACTGTGTAAGTAGCTATTCAAAACTATTATATAGATTAGGTACATTATTTCCATAGTACCTACCATGTGTTGACTCTCACAATAAGTGCACCTATTAACATGGATTTTCTGTCCCAGTATTTTAGCATTGCCATTGGCAATTTGGCAAGGGAGAGTATTCTGGAGTTCCTCAGTCTGCCTTTTATTCACTAGTCGCTTTTCCAGGTTTACAATTTCTCTCTAGCTCTCTGTTCTGATGGGGTTAGTAAATGTGCCTACTATTAATTTGCTAATCTGTGCCTATGGTTAGAAGTGGATAAAATACAGGAGCTGTTGATGCGCAGCAAGGAAAATCGTTCAGTCTGTTTTCCTTATCTGCTGTACTGTAGACATTGAACGGAGTCAAGGACAGAGTGAAACTGAGGGAAGGGGCAGAAGATAATGATACTGTTAACTGGGACGTGAAAATGCTGTAAAAAAAATGTATCCACCTTTGAGAATGTTCCTGCACTTTGCGCGACACACATGTCCAAAGGTTTAACTTGCTGTGTGTTTTTACTTTTCTTTATGAAGCCTGCATTGAAAAGGACCCAACAGTCCTCTAACGTTACATTTAACTGATTGAGGTTGTGCAATTCTAACAGACAGAATTACAACAGCCAAAAAGGAAAGGTCACCAATGACACAATAATTCAGTTTGCAACTTTAGCAAGAGTAGTGGGGTGGGATTAGATTAATTCATTCTCATACAAAAACTGTACAAGGCAAATGGCTATGTGAAACAAGTTTTTTTTGTAAGGGGTTTTCACTCCCTGGTGAAAGAGGACTTGTACACTGTTAGCCACATATGAAACCACCCACTAAACCTTTACCATCACCTCTTAGTTTTCAGCTGCAAAAAGTTCATGTTTCCTCTGATAGTTCATCTTCAGAAAACAATTCGGCTCACATCAAATGGGGCAATACAAATAACAACGGAGGAATTATCTGATATATACTGTATGCCAAATATTTCCTGACTCATGGCATCCTAACCTCAGTCATGCTACCCTGCGTATACAAGTCTTTACCACCTGGCTTGAAGTGGGGGGAGGGGCCTGGGGCACTGTTGGTAATGACATGTTACCGCTGCATGCTGGTGAATGAGAATGGTGATCCGTGAGGTTCTAAAACCTGATACTTGCATCAAGTAGAACACAATGCAAAACTGATACATTTTTCAGTGGGGTACAGGAAAATATTACTGGGGCTTGTGCCCCAGTAAATGGGGTCTAACGACGCCCCTGCTTCTGAATACTTTTGCATTCTATGCTTAGTGCTGATTACTGCCAATAACTTGACATAACATAACTAGCATAATGATCTGACTGGTGGTAGATACACAGACCTGGTGTATTGGCATTGAACTGTAGATAACAGGGCTATAATGTGGTCATTAACCCACACTGCTATACGCAATATGTGTCAGTATTTGGAAATTTGGCTACAAAGGCCAGATTACAGCTAGCAAGGTCACGCAGGCACCAAAGATTTTCCCTTTTTTAAATTGGAATATTTGGAATACTCCACTAATAAAAGGTCCAATGCATTAATATAAGAGAGAAACATACATTGAAAATATTAAAACAAATAAAATTAAGCAAAACCAAAAAGTAAGAACCGAATGGAAAGGTGTGTACATTTTATTTTGTATGAGAAGGAAAGGAACATATTTACAGACTGGTACCGGTGTGTTTCTACAAGAAATGAACAGCTCTACTATTTTACGAGTTCCTTCAGTGAAACTAGGAGCTCTTCTGCAACAGCCTGTTTCAGTGAGTAAAATGTTTGTGTACGAGCCATCTTGTGGTGGCAGTAAGAACAGCACAGTGACTGCACAGCAGTGGCTCCAGACAACAACAGCCTGTAACAGCTGGGTACATCATAGACTTGTATACGGTATATAAATAGACTGGAAAGAACGCCTTCAGCCACCTGTAGAAGTGACGCTCTGAAAGTAAGCCTGTATTGTGCATGTCTCTGCTGTGAGTACAAAACATTGGAGCTTCCTATTGAAGCCAATGTAAAATCATGCTACGATGAAGGCAAATTTACTTATAACTTTACTTTGAAACTCAATTTACTATGGTTAGGTTTCTCAACAGATTGTGAAAATATGTTTATATGCAAATTAAAGGTAAATAATTTATTTCCAATTTAAAGTACATTGAGTGGAAAGGAATATACATTTAATTTCAATTATATTGGGATGCATTTGTAGCAAAGATTCCATTGACCTAAACTGATAATCTGGATTTACCAAGGTTAATGAGTGAATCCCGCTGTGAGCCATATTTCATTGCATTTGTAGGTTGTTTGACAGACAAGGGAGGGAGATAACATTAGCTAGTCTACTTTAAAAATGGCTTTGTGTGCGGTATACAACTGTATCAAACAATGTATCACAGGGATTGAACATCTGTCGTGGAAATTCTACTATTCAAAGGAAACGAGACTGTGTTCTCATTTTTCTAATTAAGTTTTATTACTGTTTTGAAACAGGGGAGCAGTCTAACACTTGCTTGCGTGAAGAATGTCAGAGTATCTCCGACGAGATAAAGGAAATACAACAGTATATATCTTTTACATTCGAGGTGACCATCGCCCCTTGGAGTTTCACCCATTGGTCATGGTTGAAATCCCTCCTTTATTGATGGGTCCAGACACATGTTTTACCCTCCCAACATACACATTTCTTGCATGCATTAGGATGAGGCAACTCTCACCCATCACCCAGCATCAACTTTCCATCCGTGTTATTATGCTTTATACAGCATAATAATGAAACTCATTCCCAAGGAACTGACCTTGTTATTTCCTGCTCCCCAACCCAAACATCTTAATGTTTGTCATACTTTCACATGAGTTGTCTCCCACTTCTAGCAACACACACTTATCTCTTCCTGAATGGTACACGATATGAGGACAAAATGTTTGACCCGTTAGTGGAAGCATAAACAATCTTATTCAGCAAGCTGGAAGCGACCTGTCCCAAGGCCTAATTACATTTTTCCCTTACACATCTGAGTGTGTTTAGCAGCAAAAATATTGCAAACCGTTTTATAAACTAAAATTATGCTGTATTGAACGTAGAGTGACAGAGCGATATCACTGATTGCAGGGGCTAGACCCAATAAGAATCTGACTTCTGGTTCAGTTTCCTGAGTTTTAAAATAAAAGCGCATTTCATGTTTTGAAATAATGGTTTTCTGGGCTATTATACATCTATGGAACTGCTATGATTTCACAATGTTTTAAAAAATAAACTTGTCTTTGTAGAAAGCATGTGCCCTTAGAACATGACATGAACATGATGCACTTAAATCTGAATACTGAAAAAAATAGTAATTGTGCCCCTTAACAATAATAATACAAAAATGGCCAGAAACATATTAGATTTATGTCTTTGTAGGTATGGCAGGGGTCCCCGTACTACCCAGAGGTGAAAAAAGGCCAGAGCCAGGCTGGCACAGCCAGGGAAAAAAAACCCATGCACAGTGGAAAACTTGCGCTCCAGGCGAGTGCCTTTACTGTTACACCATCCGGGGCCCTTAGCTTTCTGTGTTGTTGACACATGCACACACTGACCACTCTTTTCCATAAAGTCCTGTAGCTCCTTCATAATTACAATTGGCCTGTTGGTGGCCTCTCTGATCAGTCTCCTTCTTGCTCGATCATATAGCTTGGATGGACAGCCTGATCTAGGTCCTGGTGGTGCCATGCACCTTCCACTTCATAATTATATTCTTGACCGTGCTCCAAGGGATATTTAAAGCCTTTGAAATCTTTCTATACTCATTTCCTGATGTGTCAGGGACGTTGTAGGTGCGGAACCAAGTGCAGGCGAGAAAGAGACCCAGAATGCAGAGACGTGTTTAAGATTTTTTTATAAACTTAAACGCTGGCAGGAACAAAACCAAAACAATGTCTGATAAGACACGTAACAATACTAATAAACAAAACAAAATGACAAACGAGCAGGAACAAACAAAACTAGTCAAACGGCAAATCCAAAACGTATTCCAAAACACAGAATAAACTAAACACTGGGAATCTAAGAAAACAAACAAGAACACGAATAAACAATTTCACAAAAGGCAAGCAACACTAAGTAACAGTAGTTTAAACAAAGCAGAGCAAGATAATGTCCGAGCAACAAACAGAGAAGGTAAGCCAGTTAAATGTCCTCCCGGTAATTACTCACAGCTGCCAGTTATTTCTTTAATTGGTTTTGCACATTCCTGGCATGTCTTTCACTCTTCCTGATTGGAGCTTGGGGGAAATGCCTGCTTGCTGGTCGAGTCGTGACAATATGTGCCTTTCAGTTAAATGTTTTCACTTATAATTGGGAAAAGAGACAGAATTCTGAACATTGTATTATGTTCTGTGTGAAGTAATGAAATAAAAATGGTATGTTCTTGTAAATCAGCCTCATCCATTCAGTTACAATATTAACATAACATAACATAAGGGGGAGACGAGAACAGGCCATTCAGCCCAACACTGCTCGTCCGTTCCTACCACTAATCTGCTCACATGCTTAGTTTATCCAAAGGCTAGAGTGTCTAACACTGGATCGAGCCTAGCCTTGAATACCCCTAGTGTCTCAGCCTCTACTACATGTCCAGGCAAGCTATTCCACGCATTGATCACTCTCTGTGTGAAAAAATATTTCCTAGTGTCCGTGTGAAATTTACCCTTTGTCAGTTTCCATTTATGCCCCCTCGTTCTGCTAACGAAACTCAACTTGAATAATTTCCTAAAATTCACTTTGTTAATTCCTTTAATAAATTTAAAAGCCTCAATCAAATCTCCCCTAAGTCTCCAAGCATCTCTAGCCTTTTTATTTATTTTATTTATTTTTTATTTATATTGCAATGCATTAACAACAGGGCCTCCCACCATTCTCACTGGGGGTGATGTAGTCTGAATTATAGTTTGCTTTGAGACAGTTTGGTCACACTGAGCTAACAGTTTTACAGCTCATACAAATCCCTGTAACATGCCACCTCCTACCAGGTATTGACCCACATGGGATCATTTTATGTGATACCAAAGTCAATGACAATATACAGCTTCTTTACAGTGAATTGAATCCATTGATTCTTTCAGTCACAGCACCATTTGATGTACTCGTGCTAAGGAATGCTTGTTTATTTTTATATTTTTTTAAAGACATTTCACTAAAAACACAATGGCATTTACCATGACCCACTAAATAACTGAATGCATTTTCTGTGACCCACCTGTATTTAGAACGTAACAACATGTATTAAAAAATGGAATATATTTTAACATGTCAACATAACATCACGTACACAAGCCAGTGCAGTTTATTTTCATTCATGTGAATATCTATAAATGGAAATAACAATAATTTTTCATCGATAACTCACAACCTACCTCAAGACCAATCAGTGTATGTGACTAGGCTGCTGGTAGTGAGTGTAAACTACTAGCTCCATGAGTAGAAAACACACCGTGGGCTCTAGTTTTGTTGTCAACGCACAATGCCCAGACAAGAGCGCTAATCCAGGACGGAGGCGCATTAAGATCTATTCTTGTGTCCTTGTCTATTCTGGTAGTTTTGTGGCAAGAAACAGTGCCTGAATGGCAGTTATAAAAGAGGTTGGTTTAAGAAGAATAAATTACCTGTGATTGTGGTAAGGGTTTGGTTCATTATGACCAATCAGATCATCTGCTTTTTTCCCTTTAATACCTTTGCAATAGAGAACTGGCAATTTCTTCATGTCTAATGAAGAGCCATGGCTTGCCAAGACTACTTTATGAGAATGCTTTCACTACAATAAAATGGAGTACATCATTTGACGACTTATCATGCAGAAATATTAAATATTAAAATGAAATGAACATGTGTATCAGTTTCCTAAAGTAACACGTCTTTTCTTCGTTGTCCTCCAGGCCACCTATATCAGTCTTACTGAGAAAAGCGTCTTACTGAGAAAAGAGCCTTTCTCAATAAGACGCTGATATAGGTGGCCTGGAGGACAACGAAGAAAATATGTGTGCCAGACGTGTTACTTTAGTTTAGTTTGTGTATTTTCATCAAAGCCACATACAGCTCTGGAAAAAATTAAGAGACCACTCAAAATGTTTCTTAAATCAGCATCTCTACATGTATGGCAGCCATTCCATTCCAGTGTCTGTTGAATTCCAACACAAGCACACTTCATTCTACTTAATGAAGTACTGAATACTTGATTACCTGAACCAAATCTTATTTAACGAGGAAAAGTATAAAAACCACTGCTGTGGTTATCACTATCCTCTTGCAATAGGACCAGCTGGATGGCAAAAAAAAGTGCTAGTAGTACCTCAAAAGTAATTGGAATCAAAAAATAACTAATGACCATGCCAAAACAGTTGAAAGAAAAGTTTTGAGTGAGGAAAAGAAGGGTTGAATTCTGGCTTTACTGGCAAAGGGATACAGTGAGCATAAGTTTGCGTCTATCCTTCAAAGACGGCGGTTCATAAGAACAAGGTCAAGCAACAGACATTGGGGACAACAAAGCTACAGACCGGCAGAGGGTGAAAACGACTCTCTACTGACGGGGATGACCGCCAACTCATTCGAATGTCACTCAACAACCGTAGGATGACATCAAGTGGCCTACAAAAATAATTCCAAACGGCAGCTGGGGTGAAGTGCATGGCGAAGACGGTTTGAAACAGGCTCATAGGGGCAGGGCTGAAGTCGGGCAAGGCTAGAAAAAACCCTTCATCAATGAGAAGCAAAGAAGAGCCAGGCTGAGGTTTGCAGAAGACCACAAGGTCATCTTCTCTGATGCGTCCAATTTTCAGCTTTGTCCAACACCTGGTCGTCTAATGGTTAGACGGAGACCTGGAGAGGCCTACAAGCCACAGTGTCTCCCACCCACTATGAAATTTGGTGGAGGATCGGTGATGATCTTCACCAAGGCTGGAATCGGGCAGATTTGTCTTTGTGAAGGATGCATGAATCAAGCCACGTAGAAGGTTATCCTGGAAGAAAACTTGCTTCCTTCTGCCCTGACAATGTTCCCCAACTCTGAGGATTGGTTTTTCCAGCAGGACAATGCTCCATGCCACACAGCCAGGTCAATCAAGGTGTGGATGGAGGACCACCAGATCAAGACCCTGACATGGCCAGCCCAATGTCCAGACCTGAACCCCATTGAAAACCTCTGGAATGTGATCGAGGAAGATGGATGGTCACAAGCCATCAAACAAAGCTGAGCTGCTTGAATTTTTGTGCCAGGAGTGGCATAAAGTCACCCAACAGCAATGGGAAAGACTGGTGGAGAGCATGCCAAGACGCATGAAAGCTGCGATTGCAAATCAGGGTTATTCCACCAAATATTGATTTATGAACTCTTCCTAAGTTAAAACATTAGTATTGTGTTGTTTAAAAATGAATATGAACTTGTTTTCTTTGCATTATTAAAGGTCTGAAAACACCATCTTTTTTGTTATTTTGACCAGTTGTCATTTTCTGCAAATAAATGCTCTAAATGACAATATTTTTATTTGGAATCTGGGAGAAATGTTGTCAGTAGTTCATAGAATAAAACAAAAATGATTATTTTTACTCAAACACATACCTGTAAATAGTAAAACCAGAGAAACTGATCATTTTGCAGTGGTCTCTTAATTTTTTCCAGAGCTGTATATTAAAATGTGTTAAAGAACACTACGTTTCATTGATGCACTTGTGATGCTCGGCATAGGGTAACCAGATGTTTTTTTCAACAGGATTTGTGTCAAATACATACATTATTTAGAAAAATTATCCACAGGATTTCAAAATTAACAAAATTAACTACGATGTCCTTTTACCATGTGGCTCAAAGAATGCTACTGTCTGTTACTTCCCTTGGATACCAAAAAGTTTGATCACATGACCAAACACCATAATTGTATTGGTTAAAGGAGAAGTCATGTGATACATTTCAAGAAATTAGATTGGTGTGATGTTTTCTAACTTTTATAAAGTACTGTTTTTGCTTGCGTCATTTAAATGACGAAATCCCATAGAGGGTTAACATCGTTATAATGATCTCGCTATTTGATTATTACCACATTTTAAATAAAGTAAGTTATAGTTATAAAATACAAATATGATCCCCCGTCCCAGACCTCAACCATCAGCAATCGCTTAATTATTTTTAGTTAATTATTATTCCTCGATGTACGGTCCCTCCACTCCCTTCCAATCATATCTAATCTCTGCGCACTTGAATACAGATTGTATTTCAAATAGTCGTTTATTGCACTAGTTGAACGAGAGTGAGGTGAAATACAGTACATCCACAATACAGTCTTGTGTAATGTGGTATTTATTGTATACCTGCCTGTTCATATGTGGCCATTAATAACGTCACCAAACTAGCACATAACGCCCTGTGAGTTAACAGGTGGTCTGGGTAGACGAAAACGCAAACGAATTATCTGACACGAAACGTGTAATCGAATGTTTTTAATGACCCTCCCCCCCGGTAATCATTGGGCTATGCTATCCTGTTAAATGGCTCCATCTGGTGGTCATCTCAGGCTGCTACATGTCTGCCAGGTGGAGTATTTTCTTATTGATATTCTCAATAATTACGCAACATCTGCAATTAATTTAAAACAACTGTCCAGTACGCAGACAGGACAAAATAATGGAAACACCAAATGAAAAAGGAATAGATTTAGACTTTCCTTCTTGAAGAATGGTCCAATATCCCACTAGAAATAGCTCAAAACTTGTATAACAGCATTCCGAGAAGGATTGAAGTTGTTCTGAAGGCCCACGGTGGCCCTTATTAGTTTATAAATCATATTAAAAGTTGACGAAATTTGGAGCTTAACAGCTTTATTTTGCTTCATTTTTGTAGAGCCTGGAGCTTTGTGAAGATAAAATACTTCTGTGTGTGTGTAGAAAGATAATTTGTGCCAAGATATTGTATTCGTGTGCGTATAAAATTAATCGTACACATGCGAATTTCACGGACAGATTGGCTTTTTTTTTAAAAATCATTTGTACATTTGCAAGTTTAATCTAAAGTTGCAAATTGTTTTATAGATTTTTGTCACTGAATTCACTCCATAGAACATTTGCTCTGATATTTGCACATGCGCATTGAAGGTAGCCAAAGTTTGCCATAATTATTCTGCCTTGTCCTTGTTGTTTGTTGTTTTTTTAACACCATATTTCCAACAACAATAATTGCGACGTGAAATTAAGCGCATGCTTCTTAAACAGGTATATGCTCTTGTCAACACGTAGTTAGAGGGTTTTGGATCATCAAAAGATGGCGACCTGTAGTATCACAATCAAACGTCAGCCCTCGGTTCAATAACGTAAAGTTGGCTAGCTGCTTGTTGCTGCTGTCAGCTGTCAGTGGCTCACTTCAGGCAGAAGACATAACTTCTGTGGTGGGCACAGGAACCACCAATTTCCGGGTTATCCCAGTTATTACAGTGACGATTTCAGGTGTGTTTTGTTTTGTTTTTTTCTAAAGGGGAGGAGCGAGCAGATTTACCACTGTATCCGTAGCCCGGAGAGGCGCTCCGTGTACTTAAAATCAGAAATGACTAGTGAAAGACAGCCCTGTTGTTGGGTCTTGATGGCCTGAGGTGCCACTTCGGCCTTGTTGTGCCTTCATACCGCGTACGGTCTACAGTGATAATGGCCTCGGTTCCGCCACCCCATCCAGCTGCCTACTTCGCCTTGTCAAGCATAATTCTGTTGCTGCTGCCGGCCACTATCATCGCGTCTCAGGGCGACAAGGAGCCGGTTTACAGAGACTGTGTGAAGCAGTGTGCCCGAACAAACTGCACTGGGGCACGATTGAGAGGGTTTCAGTCAATTCAGCCGCGTTATATGGCACTGACAGGTGAGACTGGGACGCCGTCACTTGGAGCTAGCGAGTTAAAGACATGCTTAGCCAGCTAGCCATTCTTGTCGTTTAAGCTTCACAAGAAGATGCCGCTAGCTATATAGCTAGGTGGGTTAGAGTCTTGTGTTACAATTACAATGAGTGTCTCTGTCTAAACTAGTTAGTCAGCTTGCAAGCTATATCATTTGCTATAGCCTAACGTTATATGCAGAATAAAAATTGACTGGCTAGCAATATGGTGGAATGTACAATACGCAAAACCTACATTACCCAGAAGGTAGGCTGTTTTAGCCTATATTACCTAACTTGGCTAACCATATCCATAATTAACATAGCTCGCCAGATAGGTAGCGCTGAAAACATTTTTTTCTGGCAGACATAGCTAGCTGGCATATATCCTGCGACCTGAGTGATAAAGCCAATTTCAGGTCTTCTGCACAATGTTTTCTGGATCCCGATGTGTTAACACGCTTCATATTCACATGGTTAATTTTATGTTATTTGGTTAGTTAACTAGTTAAGCGCAGACAGTACGTTCAGATAATTTAATGTGATAATGAGTAAGCGATTAATGACGTTTATCAAAATTCTGTCGGAATAGGTCGGCGTGTTCCTTCAGCTGACATGTAACTGCTACCGACATTCTGGTCTATCTGAAACATTAGTTTGTTCAGTTTACATTGCTAGCTGCTAGTATGTTTTAAGTGCTTATGAATATTCAAATGTATAGTTTTATCTGCTTGCATGTTGAGGCTGGAAAAGTGTGAAACGCTGGGCTGAACCTCTCACTTTAGTACTTATCACTTACGACCACAATTATCACGGCGGTCAAGCTAGTTGCAGCTCAGAAATGCACGGTCAAACTATCCGCACTAACCTTTGCTGCGCATCATTACCGTGGATTACGGTAGCTAGTTGAGAACCGTGTAGTGTCAACAGGGGAAGGACGCGCGATACTTGGGCTGTGTTCAAAACCGTTCACTCGTTCCCTATTCCCTATTCCCTATATAGTGTTCCTA
This sequence comes from Aldrovandia affinis, assembly GCA_029706075.1. Lineage (NCBI taxonomy): Eukaryota > Metazoa > Chordata > Actinopteri > Notacanthiformes > Halosauridae > Aldrovandia > Aldrovandia affinis. The sequence continues at coordinate 1,186,412 of JAINUG010000013.1, forward strand.
TATAGTGTTCCATGTAGTGAACGATTAAACTGTTTTCAGACACTACAACTGAACGTCATTTGCGTCAAAAATTTTTTGCCGGATATTCAGGTGACGCAAGCGGATGCGCCCAGTATCACGTAAACAAACCGAGCACTCATGACAGCAGGTTGAAATGTACTGAGGTAGTATCGGGTTTGCATGTTCAGTTTTGAATGTTAAATCCCAAATAAATTGTTGAAATTCTAATGATGTGCAAGTGTGGTTTTGTCAACTGTGGTGCTGTCTGCTAGCCACCGCTTTAGCCACCAATAGCTACCGTTATGGAAGTCGTGAGCTAACTAAGACACGACCGCATTGCATTGATAATCGGTCAAACTATCCGCTATACGGGAGAAATTGTAGGGTACATTAGCTGTACACTACAAATCGCTGTGAATTGTGGGTATTTTATCATTAACTATATAGTGAACGAAATTAACAGTTGAGATGGCGTACACACTATATAGTGCACTATATAGGGAATAGGGAGCGGTTTCGAACACAGCCTTGGTGTTCTCTTTACACTGCCAGGAGGAAGACTATGTCCACAGTAATGATGCGCATAAAATGTTATGTGCGGATAGTTCAACTGCATTTCTGAGGTGCAGACCACTTGACTATCAGTAGATTATCAATGAATCCGGTCCCCTGTTGTGGGTGTTGCGTGTACTCCCTGTGAAGTCAGTTGAACTGGTTGTTGCAACTGGTTTTCTCCAGTATACCAGTTTTTCAGTTTACGTTACTGTTTGACTATTGTAATTCGTCAGTTGTTTCATGTGTCATTGTATGTCTACATAATATGCATTGTCCCAAGTTTCTCAATGGTTTCACATGAAGGGCCTCAAAGCATGCATCTGTCAGCATATTTAAATTAGTATTTCTGGAGCCTAAGGGTTTCAGTGTTTCAATGCATGTACTACCAGTAAAAACGTGTCAGTGTTTATCAGTGGTGGACAAAGTGCAAAAACCCTTTACTTGAGTAAAAGTACAGATACCATGATAAAATATACTCAAGTAAAAGTAAAAAGTCCTACATTGCTTCCCATGTTGGGTGGGAATATTTGTTGTTGAAAGTAAAAATGGAAATACTTAAGTAAGCACAGATACTTGAACAATGTACTTAAGTACAATAATAAGTAAAAGTACTTTTACTGTGTGCACCACTGATGTTTATATACATTTACATTTACATTTTAGGTATTTAGCAGACGCTCTTATCCAGAGCGACTTATACAGTTTTACATTTCTTTACATACAATCCATTTATACAGCTGGATATTTTTTTTTTTAAGCAATTCAGGTTAAGTACCTTGCTCAAGGGTACAACAGCAGTGTTCCACCTGGGAATTGAAACAGCGACCTCTGAGTTAGAAGTCCAGTTCCCTAACCATTACACTACACTGCCGCCCATCTCTGTATACATGCACATTGGTGTCTATTCTGCATTGGTAACATTTCCTCTGTGATTGTATGCATCAGTATCCATGTGTCAGTGTGTGAGTCTGTATCAGTGTGCCGATGTGCATATGCATTGGTGGATAATCACAGCTGTTCCCTGCCCAGGCTGGACGTGTCGCGATGACTGCCGATACCAGTGCATGTGGACCACAGTGGGGTTATACCAGGCTGAAGGGTACAAAGTGCCCCAATTTCACGGCAAGGTATGAAAATAAAGTTTCAATGTGATTCTTTTGGAAAGACGTGCCTCTCCTCTCCCTTATGTCTGTCTTTCCATTACAATATATGGCCTAATTTATTATTATTAATAAAAGAAAATGCCTATGTGTACCATTACTTCTGACAGGTTTACTGAAGACATTGAACTTATATGAAAATATAGTATTTTCAATTATATATGTCAGAACATATCTAATCTAATAACATTTTAAAATATTTGAAATCATTCCATCAAATAAAAAGTGAATTTAACCCTATGCTGAGGAGTGTATGCCATTCTCTTAAATTATTTATTTTAGTCCTATCAATTGTTTGCTACTTGAATTTTTATTTTTTACATGAGGAAAATAACATCACTGCCATTGTCTCTCTCTTTGTTTCAAGTCTCCCCTCTTCAAGTTTCATTCATGCTTAGGGTCATTCCATGGCAGGTGTATGAGGTTCGTAGTCTGTCAAAAATCCTGCTAGGAAAAAAAAAAAAGTTATAGTTGTAGGCATTCAAGTAGTGACACAGAAAAAATTAATAAATACTGACCTTGACTAGAAAAATTTTGTGCGTAATGTACAGTAATTAACTTGAATCATAATGGCTTGGCTTCCCAGAAAAATATGTTTACAGCCTTTAACTCACATTTGAAAGGTTGCCAGACAAGGGGTCACGACAAGCCAGGTTTTATTCCAACATAACCCTGTGGAGTATGCAGATTCATAAATGTAAATACTTATGAAAATGCTTAAGGGGCTTCAGTTTTCTAAATGTTACCATATAGTTTTGGTGTCTACGCACACAACAAGAAAAAACAAAAAAGACAATCCTTGAAAACGTTACATGCTTGAGAGTTTTCCAGCAAATGAAATCAATACTTCTTTGTGCCTTCATTTCATTACTTATGAATTAAGTGAAGTCATGCACTGGCAAGTCCACAAATTAATTCAGAAAAATCTAATTTAGTTACAGTATGAACCCATCTTTCAAGGTTAAGGTTAGCTATAATAATTACATTATTTTTTACAGTACTGCAAATTCAAAATGCTATCCAGGTAATAAGCAATTGGTTAAGTGTGCCCCTGATCTAAATTTTGTATGTCTTGTCACTGTATGTTTTTTGTAATCTATGTATAGAAATGTTGTTTATAAAGTGGACTTACATTAAAATGTTTTGGTCACACATGCACTTTTATTTGTGTAAGAAACCACAAATCTAAACTGAGCAACAGTGTTATAATTTGTCATTATAATGATACTAATGGTGATTAAAATAAACAATATGTTTTAATATGATGGTGTTGTTATGCCAATACCTAGAAATTGCTATTTAACGTGATTTAATGTAACTTATTTATTTGTTAGAAGAAATATAGCATCTCAATGAATAACATGAAAATAAGAACATCTGTAAATCTGATACTATGCTCCGGTGTTTCTCTCTCTCTCTCTCTCTCTCCCTCCCTGCCAAAATCAATGTCTGCATCTGAACTATTTTGACTCTGTGTCCATCTTTCCTCCTTTTCTCACAGTGGCCATTCACACGTTTCCTGTGCTTTGAGGAGCCGGCATCCGCCCTGGCCTCACTCCTGAATGGCCTGGCCTGCCTACTGATGTTGCTGCGTTATCGCAGTGCTGTGCCACGTCAGAGCCCCATGTACCACACCATCAACGCCTTCTCCCTGGTGTGTGTGTGTGTGTGTGTGTGTGTGTGTGTGTGTGTGTGTGTGTGTGTGTGTGTGTGTGTGTGTGTGTGTGTGTGTGTGTGTGTGTGTGTGTGTGTGTGTGTGTGTGAGAGAGTGAGAGAGAGAAAGAAAGAAAGTGTACAGAGCAAGGAGGTGAATAAGAGAGTATGTCAGAGAAGAGTAAATTGGTTATATTGCGTAAATGAGTTATTTCCCCCTTTATTTTCAATACAGTATTTTTGTCTGTCATCTCCTAGGTATCTCTGAATGCCTGGTTCTGGTCCACAGTGTTCCACACCCGGGACACCTATCTCACAGAGGTACTGTTTACTAATATGACCATTGCTGCAACACTTGTAACATGATGCTGTTAACTGACAAAAGGATTTAACAAAATACCAATTTCCCTTAAGAACCCCCTGTTAGACTTTTACTCCTGTACTTTCTATCATTTTTCTCACTTTCTCTTTCTAAATAATTATCAAGCATTAAATCAGTTTAAGGTCAGAATGGTTATGCCAGTAAATGTCTCACAATGAGGCTGGCGTAGTGTGGCGTTCCTGTTGGTAATTGGTGCTGCGTGATCTGGCTAAGCGTGCGAGTCAGTTGCGAGTCTCTGTTTCTTTGCAGAAAATGGACTACTTCTGCGCCTCGGCTGTCATTCTGTATTCCATCTATCTGTGCTGCGTCAGGTAAGTATCCCTCTCCGATGTAGGTGATGTCGCCCACGAGCTTGCAGCCTGTCGGACGTTGTCATGACCACTGACAAACTGGTCCATCCTGTTCCAGCCGGAGGTTTCTGTTCAGGCTTAGATTAAAGGTGCTTTGTGCATGTTACACCCGCCAAGCGGAAGAGTGATTTGCTTTGTGACGGATGTGGCTTGTTTAATGCCAATGAAGCAGGGATCGGCAGCAGTCACATTTTTGGGCTCTTTTCTTCCTCCTTTCCTTCTCATTCACTCCTGCCCCCCTCCCTCTCCCTCAGGACACTGGGCCTGCGCAGGCCAGTGGTGTCCAGTGTGGTGGGAGTGCTGCTCATCCTAGCCTTCACCTCCCATGTCTCCTATCTCACCTTTGTCAGCTTTGACTATGGCTACAACATGGCTGCCAATGCCACCATCGGTAAGATCAAGGGAGAATATGTGGTAGCAAAGTGGGAGGGTAGACTTTGTTTCCTTTGGGTTCCAGTGCTGGGGTATGTCCATACATGTTCATACATATGTAAATATGTCTGTCTGTGACAGTGGCTCTCATTCTCTTTTCTGCCAATTCTTAAATCTGACGATAATCCCCTGAACCAGGCGCACCTGAGTGTTTGTGGGAATTGAGGAACGTTGGTGTGCGGTATGTCTCATTGCCATGCTCTTCCAGGAATGGTGAACCTGCTGTGGTGGCTGTGCTGGTGCTGGCAGAACTGGCGCACGCTCCCGTACTTGTGGAAATGCGGGGCAGTGGTGGTGCTGCTGCATGGCCTAGCCCTACTGGAGCTCCTGGATTTCCCCCCACTCCTGTGGGTGCTGGACGCTCACGCCGTATGGCACCTCAGCACCGTGCCTGTCCACTTCCTCTTCTACAGGTGAGGGTCCAAATACCGACCACTTGTCGGTATGTGTGTGTGCACACGCCACATACCACCAGCCACTGATTTCAGGTCACCGCTGTGCCACCAAAGAAAATGGAGATGTGTCATATGCAAAGACAGGAGAAAATTTAAGTATACATGAAGTATAAATCCTATATCTTTGCAGGTTATGTGTGGGCTTTTGGTTTTTATTCATGACGACCACCTGTTGAACCAAACTGTTTCTTCAAGAAAAGAAAAGAAATGAATGCTACCATGTGCAGTGCATATTCATTAGAACACTGTTTCCTTGTAGAGCACACTTTACTTTGTTTTTCCAGTTTCGTTTTTTTTGGTAAGCCAATTCTTATTATTTTCTTAAACTATTACTATTATTTAAATGGTTTTGAAAGAAAAATTTGTTTCAGATTTTTTCCCAATTTGATGGCCAATTGTACCCTCTATTTCTTTCGATTTGCCCTGCCCCACGAGCCCACCACCCGTCACTCCAGAACAAGCTAATACCCCAAGGCCAGCAATGATCCGCCTCCTCCGAGACGGAACTTGCCCACCTACTTTCTAGAGACGCCCTTCTGCTCCTCAGCGAGCTCATGCCGGCTCTCCCTCCCCTCTCCCCCTGGGGCAGACAGCCAATCGCCGCCCTTGATCGGAGCTACCAGCCAGAGGCAGACTGGCGCAGTCATGTTTCAAACCGTGGCTGCAGTGGGCAACTTGCATTCTGGGCAAATGCACCCGAGGCCCCCAAATATTTGGTTTTTTACATCATTTTATTTTGTTTAGCTCCCTTATTTAATATTTATTGTGTTATTATATAGTACATTATATAGTTTATTGTATAAATAAACAGCCATGGGTAAGGAATAATGCTGTCAGGAACAAATCTCCATTAAATAAATGTTAACACGGCCCCATTAAGCACTGATCTGCTTGCCGCTCTCTTCTGCTGGAACGCATCCTAAGCACCATACGAGCTATAGCTGTGGTTTATCATCTCGTTTCCTAATAGTATAATACTCTGTTTTGATTCATTTAGTTTTCATTTTTACATTTGTAACATTTAGTTAGCTAGTACCATAATGAGCATTCGATAAAGGAAAGTACATTCCTTCTATCCATGCTCTGAAGTAACAGCATTTAAAAAAATAAAAAATAAAAAATCCCTTTCACGGCTCAATTTCCACCGTGTCTTCACCGCTCCCTCTCCATCTCAGTTTCTTAATAGATGACAGTTTGCACCTACTCAACACAGAGAAGACTGGGGTCAAGCTGGAGTAGGAGGAGCCAAGCCACCCAAGCCTCTTCCTGCACAATTCCTCCAATCAGGGCAGCTGACACCAGAAGGGGGGCGGAGCTCAGTCTTCATCGCAACCTGCACTTTTCCCTGCTGTGTATTGCATTCCTTAGACGTAGATTTCATTTTCTTTCTTTCTTTTTTCAAGATTTGTATTTTTCATGGCTTCGTTGAACTCTGCATTCACTAAGCTTTTGCCTTGTAGAGATTGGTCCAGCAGAGCCCCGGTTATCTGCACAGTGTTTTAAAATGCTTGCGATTCAAGAAAATGGGGAACCGGCTCCCCACTGCACAGCTGTCTGAGGCGGTCCGACCCCACGCCCACTTCACTGCATCTCTGTCTGATCTCTCTCTTTCCTGCATTCGGCCAAAAGAGGCAGACAGGGTGTGCAACTAACTGTCCCTGTTGGACGTTGACAGTGCTGTAAATTTACAGTGTGGTGTTCTTGTATTGCAGTGCTATAATATAGGGCCTGGAGATGCGCTAGTGATTCACTGCACTGAATCATTATGAGGGTGACATTTGTGGATAGCAAGTGAATAGGTTTTGTTTTGCTGTGTGCAGTGAAGGGCGAAGGACTCATAAACACGCTCAATTGCCTTTGTTATTAACTCTCCCATGCCTCATTGCTTAAAATGCCTGACCATGTTAAGTAGCAAAGTAGTGAAGTAACAAAGAATAGTGGCATTGGTTGAGAGTACTTTTTCTGTCTATATTTTGTAATTGAAGGGAACGGGGAGGGCTAGAATTGAGAAAAGGCCTTTTTGGTTCTGGAGCTGCACTACTAAAAGCAGCCAACAGAGGGAATGGATGGTTCTTCTGTCACTTTCATGTTGCCAAAACAATAAGGAATTAGGTGCCTTTACAATTTCGGGTGAGTGAGTTGACTCCTTAGGAAGGGACTGGTGGGGTCACATGTGCTGCCTGGGGCTTCTGTTGATCTGTTTTTTTCACTTTTGCTTGAATTCTATTGCTGCTTTATTCTTTCCTATGGTTGATTGTGATTTCATTATTCTAACTTTTGTTGTGATTATTATTTTAATTGTTATGACCATTTGTGCATTGTTTGCTGATTGATTTCGTTTCTCATGGGTGGGTGAGGGCTTAACAAATGTATTCATTTCATTCACATTCACCTAGATGGCCTTTCTGTTTGTACAAGAAAATAGACTTTGAACACTTTCAAGTGTATGGGGCACAAAATGAAAGGACCTGAGGGAAGGGATTTGAAAGAAAACAAAGGAGAAATGCAGTAGAGATAAGAGGAGTAGAGCATTAAGATGATGGCCAAGAATGGAGAAGACTGAAACAAGTGAGCTATGGAGTGGGGAGAGAAGTGGAAAAGGGAAGTCCCCTGTAAATGAGGATCTGGCCTGGTTTGGAATTCTAGGATGTGACTGACTTTTTGGGAGTTCATGTTTTTTTTTTTATGTTGACATAGTATGTGTGCTTTGCTGCCACATACCTGTAGTATGATGCTGTCTGTCACTGACCTGTTTTACCTCATTTTAAGTCCTGTCAAACACGTTTGTGCCTAATGGTCTCAATAGTAATTGAGAGAGAGAGAGAGAGAGAGAGTGTGTGTGTGTGTGTGTGTGTGTGTGTGTGTGTGTGTGTGTGTGTGTGTGTGTGTGTAAGGAAACCTGAAAGTTTTGTCTTTGGTGTAAACATTTATTTAGGATATTCCCATATTGTCCTCACTGACCTCCCCCATGCCTTTTTAAAGTTTGACACCCAATAAGTTATGGATAGAAACAAATACTTTTTCATGAGAGTTGACATAAGAACAGCATGTAGAAGAAAGTGTACTGCTGTGTTAGTGTCCTACAGCTTGTCTTATAGTTGACTTATTGTGTGCACTTATTTTGTTTGTTTGCGTGTTTGATTGTCATTGGATGTGTGTAAGTTGTATGGGGGTGGGGATGGTATGACATTGTGTTTCAGTTGTTATCTTTGGATAGTGGAGAGGTGTGGACATGTGTGGAATGATCTATACTTTGATTCATGACAAAAATAGTGAAGCTGATTGCCAGATATTCTATGGACGTGTGTGTGTGTGTGTGTGTGTGTGTGTGTGTGTGTGTGTGTGTGTGTGTGTGTGTGTGTGTGTGTGTGTGTGTGTGTGTGTGTGTGTGTGTGTGTGTGTGTGTGTGTGTGTGTGTGTGTGTGTGTGTGTGTGTGTGTGTGTGTGTGTGTGTGAGAGAGAGAGCTCCAGCTATGAAAGATCTGTCATGGGTAAATATAGCTTCTCTGAGAGCCTGCAAGAGAAGAGATATGTGGGGGGAGGAATGGGAGGGGATTGAGGAATGGTGACAGATTGCACTATATCTGACTCAAACAAGGGTCAGAGAGTTTGTAATTCTCTGGTAGTCTACTCTTGCCTTTTGTTTACATCCCTGCATGATATTCCATCAATTAACTTGCCATCCCCTTTGCGATTTAAAGAAAAAAAATGACCACGGCAGGGCTTACTTTGGTATTTGGTGTTAATAGTAGATAGGAGCCTATTACTCATTATTCCCTGTTTGTTCTTGGGGGAGACTAATAATCAAAAAACTGTTGTGTAATGTTTGGAATCGTTTCACAGTGGCTGGGTCCTAAAGGGTTTGAAAATTGACAACTTTTTTTTCTTTTTTATTGATGCACTTCCCCTGAGTGATGTGTGATGTCACTCAGACTTACAGGAATGCCCCTGGTGCAGCAATGCTGAGCTCTGAGACCCCTCCTTCACAACCAGCCAGCATGACCAGACACCTGACTCAGTGGTGCCCCCTGCCTGCTGCCCTATACACTGCAACTCTCCTTGCGAAATGCATTCTTCTCCTGTATGACATCATGTGGTTGATTTGAAGCTTTAAGAATTGAACAAATAAAAAGTGTCTTCTGTTAATAAAAATTTAAAAATCCTAAGATCTATTTCCTCACTCTTTGTGTGGTACATTGGGAATCAACTTGGCCGGTGCACAGCTGTTCAATCCGGACAAAGAAATGACAAGGATATTTGTTCTTGTTCTGATTCATTGAAGTGATTGTGCAGGAAAATGACTGGAGACGTGGCAGTCGCTGTTTCAGCTCAGCTAGAGACGTGCTTACACAGCTGCCTGGCATCTCTCACCAGCCTGTGAGCTGTTCAAGGTCTCAACAGGCAACCCAACTCCAAAACTTACGAACAGTATCAGATAGAAGATTGAAGGCTGCATTTTACACAAGCCAACCCACAATTCTGTCGACGCTAGAGCGTTTCTCTTTGAATGACAATTTAGGCCACAGTCTATAATCAAACAATTGATTTAATTATTTGGTAAAACATATTTAGTGGAAGTATTAATTTAAGCATCTAAATAAGCGAGTAGGCCTAATACTTTATAAACTATTACAAAGCTTAACAGGATGGAAACTTAAGGTTTATAGGTTTGCATAATTATTTGCATTTACTGAAGGGATTTCCTGCTAGACACTGAAATTGTTTAGGCTGCATGTAACATAAAATGGGTCAAAACATCTCAAACAGAATTACATTAAATAGGATTGTTTGCATCTCTACCTCACACTTAATTCAGTACAACACTGGAGTACCCTGTGAACAAGGGAATAAAATCTTAAGCCCATCTGATTGCTGATAATATCTGCATTTTAACTGGTATATCTGTATAATCTGCATTGGACAGAACTCAAAAAAAAGAAGAAGACAACAAGAACTTCAATGTGATGAACCCTTCATACAGGGAATTGCTTTTAAAATAACTGATTTATTTTAAAATAATGCCATTTGGTGTTAAATATATTTGGTGTATAAAGAAATCTTAAATAATGTGTCAGTCCTTAGAGTAGCCATTGTAAAGCATTTAAACCCATGCCCGGTTTATAACCCGTCTAACATTATAAAGTTCTAGAGAATGTGCTTTAGTGAGCTGAAATCAAAAATATGATAGGTACCCTGTACTCTAGTCACATGATATTTGTTATGACGTGTTTTGGAGTATAATTCATTATTGTTGGGATGTTGCTTTCTTATTCCGTTTTTTCTTTTATCTTCCCATTTGTATTCCCCAGTTGCAATAGTAGGCCTGCCCATGGCTGAAACGTTCTATTGTAATGGGGGTAGATGTGCTGCGATCACATTCTGCAGTAGACGTTTACGCGTTAGGTCACTAGAGTTACGTGATAGCTCAGAAGGGCCGATTCTTGCACCAGGGCCGATTCCTGACCAAGTGCGGGGGGGGGGGGTGCTAGATCCTCACTATGGATCTGGGGTAGCACTCTTTCTCGTGTCTAAGTCTTTGCTGAACTGCATGCTGTCCCTCATTAAAATTGCTGCTGAGGAACCGGGGTATACTCCTTAACCATTCCAAGTTGAAAAAGATCAAGATGAATGATAAGCATTGCTTACAAAATATGTCATTTAGCAGACGCTTTTTATTTTCGCAGATATTCGAATATCGTTTCGAAGATGGATGGGGAGAGTCGATATTTAAAAATCACTTTTAATAATAAAACGGCGTAGGGTAGGCTACCCATAAGCTAATCAAATGGCGACTCAAATTACCAGTAGTCTAATGCAAGACATTTTTAACAGTAGCTTATCCTATTCTCTGCTAAAATGTTATGTTCGTGACAGTGTTATGTCTGTCTTTGCACTTTGGGGAAATAAAATCTACCGTGGGAAAGATTATCTACATTGCCAAATCACGCGGATACCAGAGTATCTACGCAAAAATGAGGCTTCAGTTAAAACGTAGTTACACGCAACTTGTATTTGGATCGGAGTCAATAAAAGTTAGGTCGCACGAACTAGTATTTCATACACTTTGCAAGATAAGCGAGGTGACTTTTCTGGGAAATATTGAGGTTTTTAAGAAACACTGATAAATGTCGCGCCCATATCTCCTGAAACGTTTTAGCTACACGAGGTCACCAACTTACAATACCAATTCACCTAGTAGACTAATGTTATATCCAAATAAAAGAAACATGAATGCACTACCGCAGTAGCCTACTTAGCTAGTGACAACTGTCACGCCAAATTGTGTCCGGCTGCTCAGGAATTTGTCCAGGTGACGTAATCAGAATTTTGGACTGCAGTTGCTATGCCAACATGACGAGCTCGCATTCCTGAGTGATGTGTCCGGGTGATGTCATTTAGCTACGAATAACCATTGCTTGCTCAGCTGTAAAACTAGCTAGCTACAAACATAATATATGAATTATATAGCCAGCTAGCTACGAAGATAATAATATGCATTGTCTGTTCAGCTGTACAGCTAAGTTAGCTGCCTAGCTACGAATATAATATATGGATCGCCTGCTTAGATGGCTAGTGAAATGCCTAGCATCACTAACACTAGCTAGTGCTAGCCAGCTAGCTAGTTGTACAGCTGAGCAAGCAATGCTTATTCGTAGCTAGCCACCTAGCTGTAATGTAATGACTTCCATATATTATATTCATAGCTAGCCAGCTAACTTAGCTGTACAGCTGAACAGACAATGCATAATATTATGTTTGTAGCTAGCCAGCTAGCTAGTTTTACAGCTGAGCAAGCAATGCTTACTCGTAGCTAGCCACCTAGCTGTAATGTAATGACTTCCATATATTATATTCGTAGCTAGCCAACTAACTTAACTGTACAGCTGAACAGACAATGCATATTATTATCTTCATAGCTAGCTGGCTAAATAATTCATATATTATGTTCGTAGCTAGCCAGCTAGCTAGTTTTACAGCTGAGCAAGCAATGGTTATTCGTAGCTAAATGACATCACCCGGACACATCACTCAGGAATGCGAGCTCGTCATGTTGGCATAGCAACTACAGTCCAAAATTCCGGCTTCCTGAGCAGCCGGACACAATTTGGCGTGACACTTGCACCATTGGAATCTACCAAATAACAGTAAGCTACATTAAACAGACAAATATCAAGACAAAATAAATACATTAGGCAAATAATATTCGAAAATAACATACATTACTTACCTCCTACCTCCAAAAAAATGTTGCTACATTGGGCCAGTTACAGTACACTGCCGAGATCACTTGAATAATAACCAGTAAAAGTGTATACATGATCTTAGGTAACCGAACAGGTATGGTTTGTATGTTTGATAGTCTCATTGGTAGTGGGAGAGCTTACTGTAGCTCAGTGGTGTGCAAACTCTGTCCTGGGACCCCGCTGCATATTCTGGTTTTCATTCCAACCGTGATCGCAATCCCTTAATAATGTGGCCTTAAAATGGTAAATCATTCCTCAGAAGAGATTAAAAGTGTTCTTAATTGCACTGTTTTAATCTCTTTTGGGGGATGATTTACCCTCTTAAGACTACATTATGTCAGAAATAACAATGCATGCTATGAAGAATAAATGTCACATGTTCACATCCCAGGATTTTTACTCAATCAGATCAACTTTAATTTTGATCAACCTTTATTGATCAAGAAATTGGCTGTAACAAAACCAGCATACACAGGGGGGCTCAGCAATTGCGTCTAGAATTTAGGAGTCAGCTTTCTCAGCCTCGTCATAGGAAAAGCCACTGGAAGGCACGCACTGACCGCCTTTTCCCTCTGCAAACCATCAGCTGAGCTGCCCAGTTACTGCAAGGATAGCGCAGTTCCTATTTTTAAATGATGCGGGAAATATCCTGCCAAATTAAACCTTCCCTACCCCAGCGAAGCTAAGGCCAATTGTGGATAGCTCCACGGAGCTCCGTGTCACAGTCACCACTGGCACGTCAACATCAGGACTATCACTATCAGGACCTTGGGGTGCAACAGCTGTGCAGGATGTAGCTGTTTTGACTGCTTTTATTATTCATTTGCGTGCGATGGGAAATGCGTGCGATGTGTAAATACGATTGAGGTTTGGACCCCAGACTTCTTATCTGGAGTTATGTTTGGTGAGTTTAAAGAAAAAAAAATTTGTAAATGTCCACTAATTAAATAGCAATGGGCAAAATTATGTTTATTTATTTTTTATTTGTTTGTAAGGGACAAGCACAGAGAACATTGACAGCCTGATGCACTGCACATGTGTATATAGCCGAACCTAATTTCCAACGCCAGTCCACTAGACCAGTTATTTTCCCCTAGAGCATTGGATCATGAATTTGTTTGTGACCGTTAACTCCAGTGGGCCAAAGCAAGCCAATCCCAGTTCACCGGTTTCGCGCGATGTCATTCCATGTGGGAGAAATAGGCGACAGATTGCGCGAACGTTGTTCAGAAGACGTTGTTTTGAACCCGTGACCACATGCAGCAAGCTATTACCCTGGTCTGGGACGTATAAACCGTGGGTAGTAGGCTACTATGACCCGGGCATGCATATGGGGTGGGCTGCTGGCACACAGGAGTGGGATTCCTTATGAATAGATGTTATTCTTCTTTCTCCTCGCTCTGATCAATTGGGATTGTGGGACTGAGAACAGTGCAAAACACACGATTTTTTAAATCATATACGAGTGCGTAGATGACATATGTCAAGGATAAATGTTTGCGATAATTTGTTTTGGTAGGTTTAAATTAACTACAGAGAAATGACTCAAATCCTTACGCATCTTGCAGATTAAAGTAGGCTACTGTCCCAACTTCCCCAGTGTTTGCCGTTCCGTTTTACATTTTACGTGAAAATACCGTATAGGAAACTGGTGAACAATAGTGAGTCACAAATACGTGAAGTGTCTTTGGCTTCCAGACTTTGACTTTTTGCCTAGACTGAGGCGGGCTGAGAGAGTCAATCTGCCCCCAACTGCCACTCCCCACCCAGGCCTGTGACGGGAGCGCGCTTTGCGTTATGCTAAGCTTACTGCCAAACCACAGGCAATGTTGAGGTTGTGAATCTCCGGGAAGAAAACGAGAGCGAGAGAAAAAACCCGAATCGTTGGAATAATATACTTACAAAGCGCCTCGTGTTGGGAATCAAGTTACACCAGTGACTATGGAGTAAGTTAGTGTCCTGTGGCACAAACGATGGAGACGGCGAGAAGTTTGCTCTTTCTCGGGGCCGTGCTGGTTGCAGTTGGGAGCGTATTGAGCAGAGAAGGTGGGTCACATTTAAACTTTTCTCTCTCCCTCTCTCCCAAGTTAACCAGGAACCTCATAATGGGAAGTTGTGGCAGGAATCAACAAAGAAGCCAAGATCAGACTAGTTCTAATATTCGTAGGAGTTTGCCTTGACCGAAAGCACTAAGTAGGCTAGTGCTACGACAATAGCCTGCATTCCACTACACAACTACCCAGCCCCTGGCGCAGTACTGACTGTTGCGGTTAGGTTTATTTGTAACTCTAATAATTAATAATAAAAAACCAATAAATTCAAATAACCGAATCTCATTAGATACGTTTAAAAATGTTTACGATTCTAATGAACTTTCTCGGGTCATTTATGTCACTGGTTGAGAAATATATGAATGTGGAATTGGAGCTAATTATCCAACCTAACAGCAAAAGAAAATGAAAACCTGCTTTACAACTTTCATTGACTACAGTGCGAAAGCTATAGCTAAAGCTACAATAAGGCTAGATCGAACTAAAAATGATCCCAATGAGCAGTCTTAAGTCATTATAAACCACATAATCAACACTGTAGCCTATATAGTTTGTTGAAAATACGTGTAAACATGTCATCGATAAACACGCCAGTGTGAACGCCAAAAGTAAGACTTCATTTTAAATCACTGCAAGGTCATCCGCACGTACAAAAACGGATGTCTCAATTATAAAAGCATACATCCATTAATACGTCGCATGCATTTTCTGCAGCTGAAATTGAACTATTAAAGCTACGTTGTATAAGGCTGTTGTTTGCACCTTCACACTGAAGTGAGTCAGAGTGGGTGACGTTATAGCTACTGTTGTGGTAGTTGAAGTTTGGTTACTACTATCCTTGTGGTTTGCACTATTATCACTAACTTAAAGAGGATTTTTTTTAAACTTAAGTCTTAAGAAAACAAATGCTTGAATTTATTTTATAATGTGTATATTGTGTATTCTATTGCGGAACTCATGCTAAAAGTTAAAATATTTTAAAATGACGTTTTGACGATTAAAAGCAATGTGATTTTGTCAGTTTTGGAATTAATCTGTCAGTGTCTGACTGAAAGTCTTGCATTTTAGCTACAGAGCTAACACAAATATTGTACCAATCAATGCAGAGTCAATACGGTGTGCTTTCTGTCCTGCTCTTGATGCCTATTTCCTGCGCTTGTCTCATCTTTCCATGTTGAAGTTGCGAGTATTTCTAATGTGCAGCCTCTGTCCTGGAGAAGTGTACTATCCTGAGTTAAAAAAAAAAAAATTCATCCAAGGAATTCAAGTTTATTGCATTAATTATTTTGTGTGGGCTAAGAACCGGATGTTTGTATTAATTTATTGAGCCTGATAGCTTGTCCCTTCTATTTCAAGATCACAAATTCCTAGTATATAATAATATACTATAAGTATAACAAGTGGTTGGCAATGGTTATGGCGATGATAACTTACAACTTAGCTAAATTAATTGACAACAAATTTATAATGAATAAATAAGATAAACATTCTAGTTACAGTAATTATATGATAATATGTTTTAAAATATCTTTTGAGAGCGAAGTTTGGGAAATTATTCTTAGAATTTGATGAAGAAAATGTTAGGATAGACTGCAGATCCAGTAAATAATCAGAAAGAATAACCGCCCACCCTTTCCCTCACAACACAGGCACTTGCAACTAATGACAGAGGATAGCAGGAGGCTTGCAGATCTCTCCCTTGCAGGGCTCCTTCAGGGTCTTTAAAAAGTGTGCGTCAATCAGCAGTTGATTCATTAACATATTCTGTATTAATAGAATATTTCTATTACAAATCCAATGAGCAATACAGATCTTGGTAGAGATGAATGCAGCATGATTTTATTCCCCTTATTCCAGAGTTTGAGCCATGTTAATGCTTTACTGGTGAAAATGAGATTTATTTTCATTAAACGTCAAACTTTGTTACGAACGTTGACAAATCTCTGCAGTTTAACTAAATGGGTTCCAAATTTGTCAACAAATGTTTAGTCTGCATGTGAATAGCTCATGTCATGTAGCATACTGTCTGACACCAACATCACTATACTGTAGTTACAACCTTGTTCTGGCCCTGAACAATCCTCTAAAACAAATTCAGTGAAAAGTTTATTTATGCCTTTATATACCATTACAGTTCATTCTACATTTTTCTCTTGTAGCTATATACACATGTATATAACAGCAAAATTAATCAGCACATTCAGCACACAGTGCCAATACAAGAAAATCTAATTGTGAATGTACTTCTGACATTGTCTCCTACATTATAGTCTTTTTGGTAGAGCTTGGGCCCAGATTTTAAAGTACCAATTTTGAAGTATCCTAGTCCACCGGTATATAGACCAATATTTTGTTAGTTAAAAGAAATCCAAATCACTCTTAAAAATGTATATTTTATTATATTTTTAATACCTGAACATTAACTTCTACATTCTCTCAAAAATCCTTTACAGTTTTAAAATAAATGTAAAAATTAACAGTCACACAGTGGTCACCTTACACATTAATTAAAATAACACAATAAATGGACAGACAAGCACACGCAAACAAAAAAAATTGGTATAAACACCAGGTATAAAAAAAAGAAATTATACATGCAGAAATAATCTAAGCATATCTTACCATAAAATGGCAATACCGATAGATTTTCCCAAAGCCACATATCAGCCGATTAATGGGCTCAGCTCTACTTTTTGGTTGCAATCATGATTAGGTTTATGCCAATTACGTCATCCACTTAGCCAGCCAGATAAGTCTGCAACAGCTGTTGGCAAGCCAGTGTTGAGCAAATCGGCACCACAGTGGTCCACTAGCAGACTTTACTTAATTAGCCACAGAAATAGGTGCTAGCAGCATAAACATAGCATAAACAAGGAAAGGTTGGCTACCATAGCCACATAACATTAGCAATATGACTTATAACAAGAAATGCTAGCTAAAATATATTAATCAGCTAACTAGTTAACGTTGCCACTAGTGGATAGATGGGTAGCTACAATGCTATCTAGCCAGCTGTAGATTCATCACTGAATTAAGATTTTTTTTATTGTTTGAACTTAGGTGTTAGGTTAAAGCAACTAACCACGGCAGTGTATTCTAAATGTCCAGTTAGCCCATATTAACTATGAAGCATCTTTAAGCATTTCAACCACATGCAGACTAGATGGCATAAACCAGTGTTATACTGTATGTGGTGTGGTAGGGATAGCTGAGAAAAGTTTATCTCGCAACATTGAAAACACATAAATGATAAGCTTCCTGCCTCTGAATCTCCCATTCACTACTATCGACTTCTCTCTCCAAAACAATTCTTCATGCTGCTTCCTCATCCCAGACACATCTAACTGAATGCCTTTCTGATGAAGTGAACTAGGATGCAAATGAAAGAACAAAGAAAAAGTACTGGGATATAAAACTGCTAAAAGCGACCAATAAGCTGACTGCAAGGTATTTGGGCCATTGCCCCAGGTAACATGCCTTCCACACCAGGGGGCGATTTTCTTTAGGTGTAGATATAAAGCCACATTCCATTGTAGTCAGTAGTGTCCTCCACACCACCCCTAGTTTCTCCGTGCCATGTTATCACCACAGCTTGGTTTTGTTAATGTAGTTTAATTCGCCAGTTCAGTACTCTACTCTAGGACCAACCATCACACCCACTCCAAAGTTGCTTGAGTTACGCCGTTCTGGTGTGGACACACAATGTGACAATTGCGGCTATCATGAATGATATCAAATGCGAACTTTGTCTTGGGAACTGTCTAAGAGCTGGTATTTGTTTGGCAGAGCCTGAATCCCTATGGGGATGGACAATCAGAGTTATGTTTGGTGGGGGGGTTGTTGCCTTACCTACCAGCAATTTGTTAGGTCAGCCTGATCCAGCCAGTCCTTACTCTTGGTACACAGCTGGAAAGTTGGAAAACTGAATTCACATGCCTGCTGACACAACATTCAACATACCTTTGAACTCATACTCAACAAGTAACATATGGAGGAGCTTGTTTTCTTACATAACTATGCTTACCCCATCCTCTTTCTTTCTTCAGGAATGGATATGAAAAAAGTGTTTTGTGTGTGTGTGCGTGTGTGTGTGTGTGTGTGTGTGTGTGTGTGTGTGTGTGTGTGTGTGTGTGTGTGTGTGTGTGTGTGTGTGTGTGTGTGTGTGTGTGTGTGTGTGTGTGTGTGTGTGTGTGTGTGTGTGTGTGTGTGTGTGTGTGTGTGTGTGTGTGTGAGTGAGTGAGTGAGTGATACAGGTAAAGGAAGAGAAAATGAGCTGTGAAATCACAATCCTGGCTAGGCACACTGCCAGGCCAAAATTGGGGCAAATCGGCTCGGTTTGATTTGTTTTTATTTTCGTTACTGATTTTCCATTCCAGAGCTCTGAAGAGCCAAACCATGCACTTTCATTTAGATAACACCACTTAGATAACAACACCACCAGGTTTTTATCTAAAACACTGTTGAAGTCAATGGAGCTAAAGTCCAAAGGTCTCTCCCTCATTCCCTCATTCTCTCTTCTCTCTCTCTCTCTCTCTCTCTCTCTCTCTCTCTCTCTCTCTCTCTCTCTCTCTCTCTCTCTCTCTCTCTCTCTCTCTCTCTCACACACACACACACACACACACATTTGTTTGAACTAATTTGTACATGTATATATATATATAACATGGTTTTGCATATAGGCAAATAAATATTGGCATATAGTGATGCATGATGCACAGACAGATGGGATCTCTCTCTCCCTCTCTCTCTCTTTCTCGTGTGTGTCTCATGTGCACATACGCTCCTTCACACGAACACAGAACTTCGTAAGGAATTGGCAGGGCAAACAGTTCAAAGGTCAGCAGTTGAGACTTGATGTGTAAATGTACCAGGGCTCTTATCAAGTGGTAGTGCACACCTGGGAACAGATAGTCTTACAGGGGAGGGGGGGGGGGGGTGTATGGATTGTCTATCCATGCGTTGTGATGAATATCTTTATGAACACTATGGGTGAGTGAATGTCTGGTACAAATCCTGTTTGTCCTGTCCGTTGAGCAATACTTGTTTGTTCTGTGAGAGGAGGAGAGGAGGCTTGTTTGGAGGACAGGGCTACTTAGTTATAGATATGTGCCTGCGTGCCTGCGTGCGTGTGTGTGTGTGTGTGTGTGTGTGTTAGGGCCAGGGGGGGAAGAGGTACAGTTTCCCTGTATTACAGATACGGTATGCAGCTGCCAACATTGATGTCTATTACTGTATTACTACACCGATCTCTTTCACAAACAATAATTGATCTTACCATGTATAAATGCACATCTTGTAAGTCGCTCTGGATAAGAGCATCTGCTAAATGTAAAAAAAATGTAATAAATAAATAAATGTAAGAGCTGTGTGGCCATGGGGGGGGCTACAGGTTGGAGGTATTTCTGTGAAGGGTGGTCAGGATGGGGGGTGGGATTATTGTTTCAGTTGTGTGTGTGTGTGTGTGTGTGTGTGTGTGGGGGTGTAACTTGAGTAGTGGAGCTGGAGGAGTTTTACAACAGCACTGGCAGCAAGCATCGGCAGCCAAGAAATCCAGCCGTGTCAGTCAGAGTGCAAACCCCGGCAGCTTCCTGCTTGGCAGCTGGCCATGTGCAGGTGCGGCAAAGTAACCTGCAAGCCCGCGCTCTGCTGTGAGGGACAACACATTCCGTACCCAACCCCCGCAGTGAGCTGATCTTGGCTCGGGCCTTGGCCATAGACACATGGACGCGTGCGTCTCTGCGACACAGGTCCCAGAGGATCATGCGCAAATGTTACATTCACTGAAGCGTAGGGACAGCACAGTTCAGGGCACAGAACTATGTAGTCAAAGGCAGTAAGCCAGTATCAGACCCTGCAGTGGAAGTAGTGCTGTTTACATCTATTCCTCAGAAAGGGTCTGCGGTCTGCTCCTTCACCCAGAGGTTATTCGAATGAGTTGTGGCTGTCATACTTGAAATAACTGTTTTAACACCATTTGTTATTCAACACCCAGGGGCATTCGCTTTGCACAGCAAAAGAAAGGAGGGCTTTAAAGAGTGCAAAGTGTGCTGAGAGCAGGTTGTGATAAAAACATGTGCAGGTGCCAGGGGGAAGATAGTTTTAAATTAATTTTATATTTGCTGATCAGTGTGCCATTTTATCCCCCCCCCCCCCCCAGTGGGTGGTTGGTACAGAAACAGCTTGGCACAGAGATCTGGTGAAGTTGCTAGGATACAGTGGGCATCGATGGTGTCTGCCGCGCATTAGCGTGCCCGTCTGTGTGTGCATGGGTGTCAGCCCAGTCCCTTTGTGGCACATTGACACGCATAAGGCCAGCACTTGTGCATGTCCGAGATGGAGAGAGGCAGAGAGAGGGGGTGGGGGGCTGTCTGAGAGAGGCAAGGCCTCTGGAGCACAATGGACACAACACACGCACACAGATACCCCTCTGAGAGCTTTGGAGGGAAAAAGGGGAGTGGGAGGGGGGCTAGAGAGGAAGCGAAAGAGGGGAGTTAAAAGAGGGACTGTTTCAGCTTTTCAGTTACTTCACGCACTTGTAGTAAGGTTAACTCCATCCTGTTTTTTTTTCCAGTTTGTCCAGATTCATGAAGAAGTCCTTTTTGTTTTTAGTTTTGGCTTAAATTCCCCACCCACTCACGTATGCATACACGTACGAAATTGGATGACGTGCACAGACATGAGTTGGAGGAACACACTTTATACCAGCAGAATAAAGCTGCCAAACTCTGATTGGACTGTTATGGTCAGACGAAATCAAAATGGAGCTTTTTGGCCATGCACCCATGAGGTGGGTTTTAGTGTCGGAAGAAGGACCATTATACCATTATGTTGAAAATAACCTATACCTACAGTGAAATATGGTGGTGGATCTTTGATGTTAGTGGTTTTCTTTTGCATCTACTGGTCCAGGGGCTCTATTTAAATTCAGTGGAATCATGAATTCAGTACCAAGTACCAAGGCCAAGCCATTTTGGTTCCTGCTGCCAGGAACCTGATATTTGGCCATAGATGGATCTTTCAGCAAGATAATGATCCCAAGCATACCTCAAAATCAACTAAGAAATAGTTAATTGACCACAAGGTTACTGTTTTGCAATGGACATCTCAGTCTCCAGACTTGAATCTGATTGAAAATGTGTGGTTTGGATTGAAGAAAGCAGTCCACAGGCTCAGACCGAAGGACCTTGGAAGGAATGGTGAAAGATTCCCCCCCAATATGTTCACCAATCTCATAAAACTATAAAATGTTATTCATGTTAATACAGATTTATTTTTGTAGAATTTATTATTCAGCCAGATTTTATTGAAAATAATTATTAGGGAGTTCAATAATTGTAATTCAGTTTATATCTCCGTTATTTAAAATGGCATATTTTAGACTTGCAGACCAAATAAATCTGTTTTACACTCCCTTGGTAATATTGTGAAAATTTTAATTTATTTAATATTTATATTGTGCGAAGTACATGTCTGATACAGATCCGTAGTGTACGTCGTCCTGTTTTAGACACGCTTTCATGTACCAGTGTGTTACATAAATTCCAGGACTGCTCAATCATTTAAAGGCTCAAAAGTTTCTTAAGCTTAATTAATTTGATTAGGACAGAGAGCGAGTGGCACACGTGCATTTCGACCAAAACACGTTAACCATTTTATTGAGGTGGGGGTTGATAGAGGTGGGGGTCAGTCAGAGGGTGGTTATATTAAGGGGGCTTGAGATAAAAACGTTTAGGGACCACTGATCTAAATAAACCTCCCAGTTCAACTGTAAAGTGTGTGTGCGTGTACATGTGTGGTGTGTGGTGTGTGTGTGTGTGTATATATATATATATATAGAGAGAGAGAGAAATAATACACTCCGCAATGAATGCAGTTATATTGATATTTGTACAGCATGTATGAATATATTAATTGAATAATTTAGGGTTATATTCATTTCAATGCAAATAGTCACTCTTTTGCATTGCATGGGAAAGATGAAGTCGAGATTAAATATTGTCTCAGACCCTTCCACACATTCCTTCCCTTTTTCTGTATGGCTCTCAGCACCTCTCCAAAGAAGGAGGGAAGGTGATAGCACAGGAGGAAGAGAGGGCAGAAGTATATATTTGGAGCATGCTGGCTGAGGGGATTACTGGAGGCCAACAGGAAACTAGTGAGGAAGTAATTTTAACCCATGTTTGGTCACTAGGTGAAAATGTGTGCGTGCGTGCGTGCGTGCGTGTGGGTGTGTGGGTGTGGGTGGGGTCTCTGGCCACCTTGTCCCCCAGAAGCAGTGAAATCATTTTTCAGTATGACGAGAGGAGTTTTTTTTCTTCTTTTTTCTATGGAATACTTTGTTCCTCTGCACTGTCACTGAGTCCAGGTTAACCTCTCTCTCATTCATATATGTATCCATAGTAATTGTTTTCTCTGGTTGTACCATTGTTTCAGGGTGCAATGTGTAATGAGCCTTTGCCCACTGTACAACTGGGGGGAGGGATCTATTTTGATTGGCTGTCAGAGGTTGACTTTGAGGGAAGCCTCTTCAAAGCCAACGTTTGCTGTCCCTCTTGCTCTCCCAGTGTGCCTAGGCACGGATATGAAGCTGGCACTGCCGTCCAGTCTGGACAACCACTACGAAATGCTCAGGCTGCTCTATACCGGATGCCAGGTGGTGCACGGCAACCTGGAGATCACCCACCTGCAGGGGGCACCGGACCTTAGCTTTCTGGAGGCGAGTACGCCGTTGCCGTGTTTGTTCACTGCGGATTTCTTTTGGCCCTTTACAATTCCCTCTACAATTGTCTCTCTTCCTCGTGCTGATTGGTGGCCCTGTAACAGACTCCTCCTCCTCTCTGTGCAGGGGATTGTGGAGGTGCAGGGCTATGTGCTGATCGCCCGCGTGTCACTGAGCATCGTGCCCCTGGACAACCTGCGCATCGTCAGGGGCAGCCAGCTCTACAACTCCAGCTATGCCCTGGCGGTGATGGACAACGGCGGGACCGCTGCTGCGGGCCCAGCGGGGGCCGGACTGAGGGAACTGCGCATGAGGAGCCTGACCGGTGAGCGTGTGAAGAGGGCATCTAGACTGTGGAGAAGGGAGGGAGGGGGAGAGGAGGTGGAGATGGAAAAATGCATTGGAAAGGATGAAGAGTTGGAAGGGGATGGGGGAACGTGCCTGGTGAATCGTAGGCTGAGGACAGACCTGACTGCGTTGCTGTTAATGCTTCTGGGTTTGACGGTTCAGTGTCAGTGATTGCTGCCTCTCTGGCTGACCTGCAGAGATCCTGCTGGGCGGGGTGTACATTTGGGGGAACCCCCAGCTGTGCTTTCCAGACCCCCAGCAGATCCAGTGGAGCGACACCCTGGACGAAGAGAACACCCAGAAGCACCTGCACTTACAGCGGCGACCGTCGAACTGTGAGTGTCCCCAGGCTTCAGCGTGGCGCTCCGCAGTCACAATGGTGATGATGATGATGATGATGCTCACCAGCGCTGACCCTCTCTCCGTTTCTCAGGCCCAGGCTGCTCCTCCGCATGTGGGTCCCGAGGCTGCTGGGGGGAGACAGAGAAGGACTGTCAGACCCGTGAGTCGTACGGGACGTATTTCCGTCTGCCTGCTTTGTCTGTCCGCCGCCATATCTGTCCGTCCATCGGTTCCATCTCTGCTTGCCGGCATACTCTGTCTTTATCCTTACCCATCCGTCTACCTGTCCGTTTGTCTGTCTGATCACCCTTGCCGAATATTTTGTCTGTTACAATGTCACTGCAACACTATGTGCTGTTGATGAAGATGATGTTTGTTACTGAGCACATTGTGTCATTTGTATATCCCCCTCTGTCATTATTATGAAAGCATTGTGAATGAGCTGTTGTTACCAGATGTCTGACTGGAGCGCTTCTCTCCCTGCAGTGACCCATAACTGTGCGTCTGGGTGCCTGCGCTGTAAGGGCCCCCTGCCCAATGACTGCTGTCACAAGCAGTGTGCAGCTGGCTGCACTGGGCCCAAGGACACTGACTGTCTGGTGAGGAGAGCTGCAGGGCTCACTGAGATTCCTACAGGTTCAGACAGACAAACAGACACACACACACACACACACACACACACATACTGCAACGAATACACATGCAGACAGACAGACGCACAGATATAGCAGTATATTACTTTTTGTACATGATCTGCAGCAGCATTACCAAAGTGCGTCATGGTGCCTTTCTCTCCTTCCTCCCTGACCCAGGCCTGTCGTCACTTCAATGACAGTGGAACGTGCAAGGACAACTGCCCGCCCTCCACCATCTATGACTCAGTGACCTTCCAGTCCAAACCTAACAAGAACAAAAAGTTCAAATTCGGTGCCACCTGTGTGAAGGAATGTCCGCGTGAGTCTCTACCCCCCATCTTTCTCTCTTTCTCTCTCTCTTTCAATTAAAAAATGCTTTATTGGAATGGCACCTTTGAATATATTGCCAAAGCTTTACAGAAACAAACATTAGTAGTATGTTTTGAAGTAATAAATGCAATCAAATACATTTCTTACATGACGCCACGTCAAATATGATTTCAATTTGCACCTATTTGCATTGAGGATATGAGGTAAGCACTAATTATAATAATGGTAACTGTAACAGTAAAATAAACTGACTGTAAAGACACATTTTTTATTGACCGTATATAAATGCTTATTATATTTTGAATATATTAGGTCTCTTATTATTTTGAATTGGTGCCGAGTGGTTCATTGACTCAGTCTGCGATATAATGTCCATTGAGTGGGTCTGTCAGCTTTTCATCATTAAACAGGAAAGGGAATTTGTTTGTAAACTGGGAAAACGTATTGAAATACCTTTCTTATATTTGAATATTTTTCAAAATGTAGGAAGAAGTGCATCGCTGCCTCAAGCTCCCCGGTCTCACAGTGTCTCACATATATGTTTCTCTTTGGGCTGTCATGACTTTTTTTGTCAACTTTTTCAGCTTCTAGGGTGCGGTCACTGAACCTGTACATGGTCAGGATATGTCTCTGCTTTGTATCTCTGACTGTTAAGAGAGAGTCAGCCTGCGTGTATTCTGTGTTGGGCCAGATAAATTAAATTTATTTGGGGATTTGGTAGCATTATAGCATATATTTTATTTATATTAGTATGTATTTTCCAAATAGGTGATTTTGGTTTATATAATTTAATTGACTCTAATTGACGTGTGTGAAACAGTGCTGCCCTGCTGCTAGTGTTAGTGTGGTGAGGTCCAGGACCAGCTGACCGAGGCAACACTTTTCTAGGTTGAGCTCTTGGGTTTGGAGAGTCTTGTACTGTAAAGAGTGTTTTGAACGTATTTCAGATGTTCTATAACATGTAGTGCACTATTCTGGATTTGAATACGAATGGGATATATGCCGAAGTAACTATACTGTTCAAATACTGTTGGGGGAAATTCCTATTTACATGCATGATGTTTTTATAGAATTAGGCAAAATTACAGAATGTCTCTCCTGGCTGGATAAGACTATCAAATATTTTAGTCCAAATTATAATGGGAATAATTATTTCATAGAATGCTCTGGAGACTGCCAGACTAAAGCTACTTGATGCACTGATTGTCAGTCATAGAGTAACATTTGAACATCTGTATCATTTAGAGTGAGGCCAGGTAGCTGAAGATTGTTCCAGTAACACCACCAACTTTGATTGGAACAATGTTGGACTCAGGCTGCAGCCCTGCCTTTCTCCACACCATTGTGCAAATAATGATGTGCTTTCTTTGCCAACCTTTTACTCTGCACAGTATTTCACACATACAGCTCTGGAAAAAATTAAGAGACCATTGCAAATAAACAAATTTTTGTTTTATTCTATAAACTACTGACAACATTTATCCCAAAGAAAACTGCTCAAAATAACAAAAAAGATGCAGTGTTTTCAGACTTTTAATAATGCAAAGAAAACAAGTTCATATTCATTTTTAAACAACACAATACTAACGTTTTAACTTAGGAAGAGTTCAGAAATCAATATTGGTGGAATAACCCTGAATTGCAATCTCAGCTTTCATGCGTCTTGGCATGCTCTCCACCAGTCTTTCACATTGCTGTTGAGTGACTTTATGCCACTCCTGGCACAAAACTTCAAGCAGCTCAGCTTTGTTTGATGGCTTGTGACCATCCATCTTCCTCTTGATCACATTCCAGAGGTTTTCAATGGGGTTCAGGTCTGGAGATTGAGCTGGTCATGACAGGGTCTTGATCTGGTGGTCCTCCATCCACACCTTGATTGACCTAGCTACGATGGCTACGCGACACCGAGTTGGACATCTGACGTTACACGAAAGAAGAAGACCTGGCTGTGTGGCATGGAGCATTGTCCTGCTGGAAAAAACAATCTTCAGAGTTGGGGAACATTGTCAGAGCAGAAGGAAGACAGTTTTCTTCCAGGATAACCTTGTACGTGGCTTGATTCATGCATCCTTCACAAAGACAAATCTGTCTGATTCCAGCCTTGGTGAAGCACCCCCAGATCATCACCGATCCTCCACCAAATTTCACAGTGGGTGCGAGACACTGTGGCTTGTAGGCCTCTCCAGGTCTCCGTCTAACCATTAGACGACCAGGTGTTGGGCAAAACTGAAAATTGGACTCATCAGAGAAGATGACCTTACTCCAGTCCTCTACGGTCAAATCCTTGTGGTCTTTTGCAAACCTCTTTGCTTCTCATTGATGAAGGGCTTTTTTCTAGCTTTGCACGACTTCAGCCCTGCCCCTAGGAGCCGTCCTTGCTGTGCACTTCACCCCAGCTGCCGTTTGCCATTCTTTTTGTAGGTCACTTGATGTCATCCTATGGTTGTTGAGTGACATTCGAATGAGTTGGTGGTCATCCCGGTCAGTAGAGAGTCGTTTTCGCCCTCTGCCGGTCTGTAGCTTTGTTGTCCCCAATGTCTGCTGCTTGACCTTGTTCTTATGAACCGCCGTCTTTTAAATTGGAAGGATAGAAGCAACCTTACGCTCACTGTATCCCTCTGCCAGTAAAGCCAGAATTGAACCCTTCTTTTCCTCACTCAAAACGTTTCTTTTCAACTCTTTTGGCATGGTCAGTAGTTATTTTTTGATTCCAATTACTTTTGAGGTACTACTAGCACAGTTTTTTGCCATCCAGCTGGGCATCACTATTGCAAGAGGATAGTGATGACCATAGCAGTGGTTGTTATACTTTTCCTCGTTAAATAAGATTTGGTTCAGGTGATCACCTAATCAGTACTTAAGTAGAATGAGGTGTGCTTGTGTTGGTATTCAACAGACACTGGAACGGAATGGCTGCCATACATGTAGAGATGCTGATTTAAGAAAGATTTTGAGTGGTCTCTTAATTTTTTCCAGAGCTGTATGTTGATATATCATTATATCTTATGCTTTACCCCTTCATGCCTCACATCTAAGAATGTGGTAATATAGGCCCTCTTGCTAAAATCAAATACTTTCTTGAAGTCTGTGTAGCAGGCAAAAAGGTTTTCCTTTTTTGTGGTGTAAATGTTAAAAAAGGAGTGTGAGGTGTAAATAAGATCAGTAGTGTTATGGAAGTAAGCCAGTCTGACTCGTACTCAAGACACTGTGTCCAGAATCAGAATCAGAATCAGAATCAGAAAACTTTAATGATCCCCGGGGGGAAATTGGGACAAGTTACAGCATTCAGGTTTTTTAGAATACTGCAGAAAACCCTAACCAGATTACTGCTCACACAGATGCCTCAGTAGTTACTGGAGTCAAATGTCTTTTTTTTCTTCTTTCTCTCTTTCTTATGTTTGTCCCAATAAGAAGTGTTTCATCCTCCCTCTCATCTCCCTTGTCCATCCGCATATGTTGTATTATTAACATCCTTGTCACTCTCACTGCAGATAACTATCTGGCCATGGAGGTGGCCTGCACCATGGTGTGCCCTAAAGCCAACCAAGAGGTCATCGTCACCCAGCCCAACGGCCAGGAGACCCAGAAGTGTGATAAGTGTGATGGGGAGTGTGCCAAAGGTGTGCGTGTGCTTCTGTGATGTTAATGCAGCTCCCTATATCCATGTGAACTAGATCTCTGACTCCCTCCCTCCCTCTCTCTCTCCCTCCCTGCTCCTCAGTGTGTTATGGGTTAGGGATGGGCAGTCTGCAAGGTGTTCTTGCGGTAAACTCCTCCAACATTGGCCTCTTCTCCGGCTGTAAGAAGATCTTCGGAAGCCTGGCCTTCCTCCCTGAGACCTTTGTGGGGTGAGGTCCCGCCTCCCAACCCCCACCTCCACCTCTTTTACTACGTTGACAGTTGCAAAATGACTAGTCTAAATGCACAGTAAGGGGGCCTCCAATAGCATAGCAGTGTAACGCACCCGTACTGGCTGATCCTTTACGAGTGTGAGCTGCCTATCTCGGTTGCGGTTCGAAACCCGACTGTACCAGACCAGCCCTGGTGGGGAGCCCCGATCGGGCGGCGTTTGGCTGTCAGGCCCAGGGGGATGGGGGAGGGAGTGCTGGCACAAGCTCGCTGAGGAGCGGTAGGGCGACCTTGTAAACAGGGTTGGGCAAGTTCCGTCTATGAGAAGACGAACATTGGCTCAAGGTATTAGCTTGTCCCGTGGTGGTGGGCGGCAAGTTCGTGGGGGAGGGTAAATCGAAATGAAATAGAGGGTATAATTGGCTACCAAATTGGGAGAAAAACTGGGGGGGGGAAATCTGAAACAAAAATAATAATAATTTTAAAAAAATGCTCAGTAAGGAAAACGGAAAAAAGGAAACAGTTGCAATTCACAAAAATGATCCCATACCTCGGCTGCGTCATGTGTGAATTATTGACTGTAACACATGGGGCTCACATAAATCATGTGATACCACTTAAAAACGAATTGAAACAGCCATATTGGGAAAAAGCTATTGTTTTTCTAGTGCTCCAAGGTAAATTTGTTGTAAAATTCTACTGCAAACATAGCTAACGATGCGGCAATAGGTTTTTGGGGAGAGGTGGACACATCCCAGCATTCCAATATGCATTTTGGCCATTTGCAGGAGCTAAAAACGAAGCATTGGATTCTTGAATACCATCAATTAAGTTGATGGTGCCTTGAAAGAATCAACATGGATGTGATTTCAAGGCCCCGATGTTGCAGTGACATCACCTAAAACCTGCATTTATCCACATGCCAAACACTGTTTTCTGTGATTCTCTTCCTTTGTTACAGAGACCCAGCCACCAACACCTCAGCCCTGGAACCCAGCAAGCTCAATGTGTTTAAAAGCTTGCAGGAAATAACAGGTACCTCTTTAAGGACACATGTTCTATGGACACACTTCTTTAAGCCCTCTCTTTTTAACACATGTTCTCGATTTTGGACACGTGGGGAAACTTGGCTTTTTTTTTTTTGAAATTTTTTTCCAGTGTTTGTAGAATAATTGCTTAGGTTTTAAAGTTTTTAGCAGGCATTTTAGGTCTGAATTTTAATGTAGTATTAAATGTAGCGCCAGTATTCATATGACTGCCTGTGTTTCTGTCTGGCCGTGTCAGGGTATCTGTACATAGAGGCTTGGCCAAGCAACTGGTCTGACATCAGCATGTTTGAGAACCTGGAGGTGATCAGGGGAAGAATGCTGTACAGGTGAGACTGTCTGGGTCACCAGGGGTCATGTTTAATACAGGCTATAAAAGTTAATAATAATCCTTAACATTATTCTCTTTGCAATTCTTTGCCCCACCCCAATGTTTGTCTCCACCTCTTCTCTGACCCGACTCCCCTCCCTTCTGCCCTGCCCGCTTGCAGGGGTGTGTTCTCGCTCGGCCTGCAGTCACTGGAGATTGAGTCCCTGGGGCTGCGCTCCCTGCGCAGTGTCAGCGGGGGCCTGATTCTTGTGCATGGCAACCCCCGACTCTGCTACACCACATCGTTGCCCTGGGGCGCACTCCTGCACCCCGCCCAGGGGCCCAACCTCATTGGCACCAATAACCGCAGCCCTGAGGAGTGTGGTACGACCCCACCTGTGTGTGTGTGTGTGTGTGTGTGTGTGTGTGTGTGTGTGTGTGTGTGTGTGTGTGTGTGTGTGTGTGTGTGTGTGTGTGTGTGTGTGTGTGTGTGTGTGTGTGTGTGTGTGTGCGTGTGTGTGCGTGCAAAGTAATGGTTGATTAGAAGCTCTGTCTATATGTGTGTCAGATTTGTCTGTGGCTGTGCGTGACCTCATACTGTAACTGTACTCTATGTGGATCATTGCACTTGTTTTGGTGTCCCTTGTGACCCCTGATGTCCTTCACAGTTGCGGAGGGGCTTGTCTGTCACCCTCTGTGTGCGAATGGGAGCTGCTGGGGGCCGGGCCCGAGCCAGTGCGTGTCCTGTGTGATGTACCAGCGCGGGACAGAGTGTGTGGACGAGTGCAACATCCTGCAGGGGTGAGATAACAGGGGAGAGGGACAGAGTGGGGGAGAACAGGGGTGAGATGGGGACATATACAGGTAACTGCCAAAGTAAAGGAAACACTTGAGTAAAGGAAGGGTTCTGGTGGCTCTGTTACGGTGTTGGGTGCATTTTCCTGGAATGATTTAGGTCCACTCAACCCCTTAGAGGCCCAGGTAAATGCAAATAAATACAAAGGCATTCTGAGTAATCACCTTCATCCTTCATTCTGGTGAAGCATTTATATCCTGATGGGAGTGGTATCTTCTCGGATGATAACGCCCCCCATCCACAGGGTACGAGTGGTCACTGAATGGTTTGATGAGCATGAAAACTACGTAAACCATATGCCATGGCTGTCTCCGTCACAAAATGAACACTTATGGGATATTCTGGGGTGGTGCCTGAGACAGCATTTTCCACCACCATCAACAAAACACCAAATGATGGAATTTATTGTGGAGGAATGGTGTTGCTTCCTTCCAGTAGAGCTACAGACACTTGTAGAATCTATGCAATTGAAGATGTTCTGGCAGCTCATGGTGGCCTAACGCCCTATTAAGACACTTTATTTTGGTAGTTACCTGTACCTCCTGGTGTATAGAGACCCTCACTGCAGTCTGTCTCTGGTTATGTCACAGCTTGTTTCTGGTTATATCCTTCAGTCATACTGTCTGATCTGTTTACACTGGGGCATATGTGTAAATCGCAGCAGTATCAAGCCTCCATAGTGGTGACATCATACTACTGTGCATCACAGCAGAAAATCATGGTGGAAACAGTATCTGTGTTCCTGTCAGATTTAACATCACAATAAACATATATGCATATACCCCACTGTCTTGCGAGAATGTTCATCGTGTGATGGAAAAAACAGCAACAACAGGTTATAATTACAGGCTGTGGCAAACAGAGAATGTGCCATAACCGTAGTAATGGAGTAGAACACTCCGTATACAGGTCTGAACGGGAATACATCGATGGGTCTGTGTGCGTCTCCTGCCACCCTGAGTGTCACTCCATGAATGGTTCTGCCTCCTGCGATGGCCAGGTAAGACCAGAGAGAGATTGAGTTCTTGATTTTGAGTCATGATTAGTGGGATGGGTGGGAAATAAATTATGACCACGCCCCCCCACACACCTCATTTGCCACATGAGGACAGTAGGGCAGTGTTGCGCATTGCCGTTCTGTTTCTGGCCTACAGGGGGCACACCAGTGCAGGAAGTGCCTTCACTTCCAGGACGGGGAAGTGTGTGTCCCACGCTGCCCCAGTGGCGTAAAGGAGGAGCACCACACCATCTGGAAATATGCCAATGCCACAGGGCACTGCCAGCCCTGTGGTACCAACTGCACACACACGTGAGTACAGCGCCTCCCCTTGGACCACACTTGTCTGCACCAACACTTAGGAGTCATATGCCGAATAGTGACCAGACACGGCAGTGCTGTCTCTTCAGCGAGACATCACCTGGCAAACAGTGGAGCACACTGGTTAATGACATGGAGGCCAGATGTGTTCACAGCAGCCAGCCTTTTTAGGGGTCTTCATGTTCTGCGAATCTTGAGAATTTGTCTTGAACAACATTTCAGATATTAATGTCATCAAGCAGCAATACCGAGCAGCAATACCGAGCCATGAAACATGGCCAATTGGTGCATGTCAGTCAAATATGGTGGCCCACTATTACATGAGGTGTCCAAGTTAATCAGCTAAGTGAAAATCCTGTGGTCTGATCTTAGGTGCACTGTGATGGACGAGAGGGGCTGTCCTGTTGACCGGAAGACAGGGTAAGAGTAAACTGCGTAACAATGATCAAGCAATCACCTTGAAAGGCAGAAATGTGCGGTATAGTGAGCTTAATTAAATGAAAAAACTGTAATGACAATATTCACAATGGGCCTCATGCAAGAACATTTTCGTATTTTTATCCTGTCTTTCTCATATTTTTTTTTTTTCGAGTGTTCCACGTCAGATTCAGGTGACTTCTACGAGTTAATGCAGTATACTATTTAAGTTTTTGGTAACCTAAACGTTTTTTCTTAACTGTTAAAACCAAGGAGTGGGGAAAAATTACTTGTGCAGTTAATGCAGTATACTATTTAAGTTTTTACTAAACGCTTACCTTTGTACCATTTCAGGTTATTCACTGGACTTGAACTGCTTAAATTTCAGTAAAAACTGGAAAAATGGAGGTGCTCTAAAACCTTTGACCGGTAGTGTTGTTCTGGTAAACTCATCAACCAGTGGGGTGATAGCATTGGTTTCTTTATGCCCCGTGATAGGCCAGCAACCTCAATTGCAGCGGCAGTGGGCGGAGTGGTGCTCTTCCTCATTCTTGTGGCCCTGGTGGTGTTCTACCTGCGCAGACAAAGACACCTGAAGAGGAAGGAGACACTGAGGAGGATCCTGCAGGAGCATGAGGTACAGAGAAGGGGGGAGGAGGGGAGAAGAGAGGAAACTTGTGTGGGGGTGTCTGACTATTTCATTATTAAACCAAAGCATTGCTGTGAGTTGGACAGTGATGTAAAAGGAGAAAAGGAGATTAATCATGGGTTGTAGAAAATGTGATGCACGTGGCAATAACGGTAATCCAGCCCCAATGTCCGTCCTCAGCTGGTGGAGCCGCTGACGCCCAGCGGAGCCGTTCCCAACCAGGCCCAGATGCGCATCCTGAAAGAGACAGAGCTGAAGAAGCTCAGAGTGCTGGGCTCCGGGGCCTTCGGCACCGTGTACAAGGTCAGTACCTGTGAGGTGACCCAGAAGGTCAGTCACCCGTGACACACTCACACTATCACACACACACACACACACACAACATTAACACACACACACACACACACACATACATACACACACACACACACACACACACACACACACACACACACACACACACACACACACACAGTCAAATAAACACACACGTTCACTCTGGCACGGTAGCCTCTCATTAGATCCTCTCACTTGTCACAGGGCATGTGGGCTCCTGACGGGGAGAACGTGAAGATCCCAGTTGCCATCAAGGTGTTGCGGGAGAATACCTCGCCCAAAGCCAACAAAGAGATCCTGGATGTAAGGCTGTGCCCCTCCATCTCGTCATCATCTCTGCCAATCCATGTGCGACTTCTCAGTTGCCCATTTTTGATGATCAGACTCATTTATTATGGACCGGTATTATCCTTCAGCTGAATCTTAGATCTTTTGATGTCCCTTCTCTCCATTTCTTTGTGTTTGGGAGTTAATTGGTACGTGTGTGAGTTGAGAATTGTTTGGAACGCTGGTTGCTAAGGGATATGCACAAACATGGTTATAACTGGTTACTAAATGCTAGCAAGGAATTATCCTTGGACTGTTTCATACCTTGTCCGTGACAGCGTTTCATTAATTTTCCTACAATAGCATCTGCAAAGAAGTCTCCCAGACAATTATTGTGTTATTGTGGACAGTGCTGTTGGCAATTGTGTTTTAAACAGTATTTTCTTCAAGCTAGCTAACCACGACATCTCACTTCTTTTGACCTTACAAAATCAGTTTGTTCAGTCTGTAAACATAATAACGGCTCTAGCTTAAAAGGGTCAAAATAAGCTACAGTGAATTTTTATGTTTTAAAAAGGAGTATTATGCTTATGACTGTTAATACATTACTGCTGACAGCCCTCATGCATGCTAATGTACAGGGCTTATGGCCGTTCTCTCCAGGAAGCCTATGTGATGGCAGGCGTGGCCAGTCCCTATGTGTGCCGGCTTCTGGGCATCTGCCTGACCTCCACGGTGCAGCTGGTCACTCAGCTCATGCCCTACGGCTGCCTGCTGGACTACGTGCGTGAGAACAAGGACCGCATCGGCTCCCAATTCCTGCTCAACTGGTGTGTGCAGATCGCCAAGGTGAGGCCTGCTTCCCTCCAGAACCAGACGAGCGTGCTGATCAGCACAGCACAATTCCTCAACGTTCAGCACATGGGATGACAAGGTGTAATAGGGCCTCTCGCATATAGATCTTGTGTAAAGATGACATTGATAATGTGTGTGTGTGCGTGTTCACAGGGGATGAGTTATCTGGAAGATGTGCGGCTTGTTCACCGGGACCTGGCTGCCCGCAATGTCTTGGTGAAGAACCCCAACCACGTCAAGATCACAGACTTTGGCCTTGCACGCCTGCTGGATATTGATGAGACCGAGTACCATGCTGATGGGGGCAAGGTGCGAGAACGACTCTCGTCTGTCTGTCCTCTCTGCTACCTTCTGCAGAACTTTATTTGCTTTTTGTGTTCTTTGTTGAGTTTCTATGAGCTGCTATTGCTTGGTTTAACATTTACAAAATGACTTTTTTTGCATTCCTATCCCACACTCATCTTACTTTTGATTGGCTAGAACTGATATCATATTCAGTATAGGGATGGGCATTTGAAAATATTTAACTATCAAGTTACTCTCATGAAATTATTATCTAGAACTTGCAACAAAAAAATCTAACGTGAGAATAGCTCATGCGTGCACATTTATGTAAATTAGCCAACAATGAAAACAAGAGCAATTTGAAATTAATTTATTGAACATGAGGAGGGGCACATTCCTGCTAACCAGGCTAAAACGTTAAATTAATTATTGTCTGTAGCCACGACTATTATGGCAATATACAGTAACTGCCAACATAAAGTGTCTTAATAGGGTCTTGTGCCACCACAAGCCACCAGAACAGCTTCAATGTGCCTTGCATAGTGTCTGGAACTCCACTGGAGGGATGCAACACCATTCTTTCACAATAAATTAATTTGGTGTTTTGTTGATGGTGGTGGAAAACACTGTTTCTGGCACTGATCCAGAATCTCCCATTACTGTTCAAATGGTTTGAGATCTGGTGACTGAGATGGCCATGGCATATGGTTTAAATAGTTTTTATGCTCATCAAACCATTCAGTGACCACTCATACCTGTGTGTATGGAGACATTGTCATCTGAGAGGATACCACTCCCATCAGGATAGAAATGCTTCACCAGAATGAAGGATGAAGGTGATCACTCAGAATGGCTTTGCATTTATTTGTGCTTACCTGGACCTCTAATGCTAGATTTATAGTTGACGCATTGACACAGCCGCAAGCCCGCAGTCCGCGCATCCGCAAGCTGTGAGATTTTATACTACATGTCCACTGACCGCACGCTTTTTAAAAATTGCACAAAGAAGATGGCTTATATGCTGGATGAGGAAGAGGAGTTGATTTGCATGTACCTACTGCTGAGAAATCAGTGTCAAGAGAAAGGCAATGCTATGTTTGACCATTAAATGAAACATGAGAAGAAGAGGGAGAATTTCATGTGTGATTGTTTGATAAACAAAAATTGAATGATGAAATTGAAAGTACAGTTTGTACTTAATGAAATGCCCTCACTGTCCAAGTACGTTCGGTGTACGTTCGGAATCTGTCCCGCATATTCTTCCAACTTTTTCTGGTTGGTTTAGGGAAGAATACAAGATTTCACAAGAGCAAATGTTTATTGTCTTCTTGTCTCACAAAATATATGAACACGGTGCTACTTGGAAAATATGAACATGAGGATATAGGGCAAAGTGCAGATTTCCGGGATACAAAACCAGAAACCTTAATTTAATATGTACTATTTCTTACTATTCACTTCGTCACTGTTGAGCGTTTCCGCTATTTCCTCCCAATAATTCATTTCCATCTGGTTGTCTTTTTGAAAGTACTTGTCATATAAATGCCTGTACTTTCTGACCTGTCGTTCGTCACCGAACCTCAGTCTCCAGTTTTTCTAAAAGGCAGTTAAAGGGTGAATAATGGAAACATGCCTCAGTCAACCAATCATCGAAGATATAGGTCTTGCGGCTGGTGTGGACACGTAGGATTTGAGAGGTAGGCGGACAGGGGCGAACGGTTGTCTCGGTTGCAATTGCGTCACTTTGGCCGCGCACCCCCTTGCATCCAGGCAAATAAGTCAGGTATAAATTGGCCTTAAGGGGTTGAGTGGACCTAAACCATGCCAGAAAAATGCACCGCACACCATAGAGGCACCAGAACCATATACTCTAGTGTTTCCTTTATTTTGGAAGTTACCTGTATGTAGGCAACCTATTTATCTGCCAAAAAAATGGTTCACGTGAATTCTTTCAGGACTAGTCGCGCTGTTTATTCTGGAACATGCCGTAACATTCTAGTTTATTCTAATTGATGAAATAAACAGCTACTAATGGCATCCTCAAAAACTTCGGATATCCTTTAACATTCCAGAATAGAACACTGTGATGATAGCCATGCAATGTCCGAAATGGCAGAAACTGTCACTGCCCCCTCTGAAAATGCACCGTCATAAAAACTGGGTTAAAAATGTATCTTTTTAATTATATTAAAGCATTTCACGTTTATTATTATTATATTATTTATAAAAAAATGAAGAAAAAACATGTTAATGAATAATGAGTACTTGAGTGCTCGAGCATTCATGCCCATCCCTAATTCAGTCTGATTGATTTGTAGTGATATAGTGTGTGTGTGTGCTTATGTGTGTGTATACAGGTTCCCATTAAGTGGATGGCTTTGGAGTCCATTCTTCATAGGAAGTTCACACACCAAAGTGACGTCTGGAGCTACGGTCAGTCTGTGTTCGCTACGTATTTAGGATAAATTGTATAAGCTTCTGTTCAGAACTGATTCTGTCACACGGCGTGTGGAGTATTTTGGACTCTCTTTGGAACCTCTTTAAAATACAGTATTTGTGTGTTTGGATACATGAATGTGTGGGAACTTAGAGGTAGTTCTTAATTCATGTTTGGATGCAATGTCCTCAGGGGTGACAGTGTGGGAGCTGATGACATTCGGACTCAAGCCTTATGACATGATCCCAGCTCGGGAAATCCCAGAGATCCTGGAGGGAGGGGAGAGGCTGTCCCAGCCACTAATCTGCACCATCGACGTCTACATGATCATGGTCAAGTGTAAGTTTTAGGATAGGACGTAGTGGAGCTGTGATGTCATTTGTATTCACATGACACACAGAATAAAGAATTCTGTGCTGAATTCCCACCGTGAGCGCAAATACTCTTTCGAATATAATATTTGACAAGAATTTTTGAAAAGATTTCTGATAAACAAATCCAATGATAAACAAATTCAGATAAAACAACACAATAAATTGATGGAGTGGATGACCAAAATTCCTCTTGACTCCTGAACTGTTGGGAACTTGCGCACTTCTTTATTCATTGGTTAAAAACGTAAGTATCTACCATATACGTTTTAGTACCAAAAATTCTAGCTTTCTAAACGTATATTTATTTACAACAAATAAATATTTAAAACATTTAAAATATACAGTGCATCCGGAAAGTATTCAGACCCCTTCACATTTTATGTTACAGCCTTATTCTAAAATTTATTTTTTTAAATGTATTTCCTCATCAATCTACACACAATACCCCATAATGACAAACCAAAAACAGGTTTTTAGACATTTTTGCAAATGTATTCAAAATAAAAAACTGAAATATCACATTTACATAAGTATTCAGACCCTTTGCTATGACACTAGAAATTGAGCTCAGATGCATCCTGTTCCCTTTGATTATCCTTGAGATGTTTCTAGAACTTGACTGTAGTCCACCTGTGGCAAATTCAATTGATTGTACATGCTTTAGAAAGTCACACACCTGTCTATATATGGTCCCACAGTTCACAGTGCATTTCAGAGCAAAAACCAAGCCAACAACATAACAAAATGTGGAAAAAGTGAAGGGGTCTGAATACTTTAATATTAACAGTAAGACTATGGGGAAATGAGTGGAGAAAGTGGAATCGCAGAAGTATGTTCAAACAGCTATGGCTTCTTGTTCATTGGAGTACTGGAGGATCACAAGTACTTGGAGAGGACTAGCATCCAATTTCCATAGGTTTCACTGTAGCCACAGAATTTGCATTCTGGGTGCAAACCGATGAGCATTTGAATTCCATGGCATTCTCCTATCATTCCAGATCCTACAAGCTTAATGTATGACAATATATGCCAAGTTCAAACCACAGCTCAGCACTAAACTGAAAAAAGGGATTTTCTTTCATGAATTTATCATGCAGAATGATGAGCTCAATAAACTGCTGGGTACTTCTGTTATGAAGTACAGGAGACATACTTACTATTTAGACGATCGCCTATGGGTTGCTTTGTCAGTTTTCTAGTCACAATCTATCAAACAGTAAGAATCTACATCTTTTGACGTTTTTTTTCCACTAAGTCCCTACCTCTCTTTGTCTGTCTCTCTCTGTGTGTGTGTGTGTGTGTGTGTGTGTGTGTGTGTGTGTGTGTGTGTGACACAGGCTGGATGATTGATCCGGACAGCCGGCCCAAGTTCCGTGAGCTGGTGACGGAGTTCAGCACCATGGCCAGAGACCCACCCCGATACGTGGTCATCCAGGTCTATCACCAACTCACCCCGGACTGCTGCCTTGGTTTCCGTCCATCTTTGCCGACGTGTCATTGTGCTTATTGCCCTTCTCTCTTCCTCTCCTCAGAATGACGAACAGATGAGTCTCTCCAGTCCCGTGGACAGTCAGTTCTTCCGCATGCTCCTGGAGGAAGAGGGGGCGGCCGATATGCACGACCTCCTGGACGCTGAGGAGTACCTGGTCCCCCAACCCGGCTTCTTCAGGCCACAAGGGGAAGGAGCCAGCAACGATCCATCCAGACACCACTCACACAGGGTAACCACTGCCTCCCACTGTTCATCTGCATCCCACAGCATGGGACAAAACTAGGGTGGCCTCCAAACCATTTTGATTGAAGGGGAGTTTTTCCTCCTTATATTTCGGTCGTTTTAACGTGCGTGATGTTGCGCAAACGTGTTTCACGCTTCAATGGACTCCACAAAACTAGACCACAGTTCAACTGCGCACGGTCTGTGCGACTCCGATCGCTTGAAAATTAACTTCAGTGTAGAGTGTGAGAGATATCTCAGCTGAGAGATAACACTAGCTAGTGTCTGTGTCTGCTGTGCCTTATGCCAATTAACTAGCTAGGAAATGGAAATGAATTCTCGAGGTGCGAGACCATCACAGATTGTAGGTTTAATTACTATCATTTTTGCCTTTCTTGCCCCATCAGAGCACAGAGCAGGGCTTGGATGGTGATACTTCGGCAGGGGGAAGGAGCATGTATGCATCAGTCAGCACCCTAGGGCGGAGCCAATACCCCACTCTGCCCATGGGAGCAACTGGGAACGGCCCATGGGTGCCCCATTACCCCGCCCTGAACCGCAGCATATCCCATCGCTCGGCCGGGGGACAGTCAGACTCTGTTTTCCTGGACACAGGGGCAGAGGGCGGGGGCCCCCCCAGCAGTCCGGGCCGTTATTGCGAGGACCCCACACTGGCGAACGGGAACGACGGTGACCTGGAGACTGACGGGCCGGCCCTGCCTCTCTGTCACACCCTCCCACGGGGAGCACATACTCAGCCTGGTGAGTATGAGATTAGGACCCAGACAGGCTCATGGCATCACACACACGCTGTGAGCGAGTG
The DNA here is from genome assembly GCA_029706075.1 of Aldrovandia affinis. Lineage (NCBI taxonomy): Eukaryota > Metazoa > Chordata > Actinopteri > Notacanthiformes > Halosauridae > Aldrovandia > Aldrovandia affinis. The sequence goes on from JAINUG010000013.1 coordinate 1,226,604, forward strand.
TGTCGTCTGGAGCAGCATGTTGGTGATTTACTGTGCGAGGGGTATGGGGTTCTGATCCTGGTCTTTCCTGTCCCATCCCCACAGAATATGTCAACCAGGGGGTGTCAGATGGCAGAGTTGGGGTGCCAGACCGCCCCAGCACCCTGCCCCGTAAGTCGTCTGGAGGTGTGCGACGCATCCACAACGGTTTGGCGCCGGGAAACAGCGTGGAGAACCCAGAGTACCTGGTCCCAATGGGCAGCACCTCCCCCGCCTTCGATAACCCGTATTACCTGGACTTGGGGGCCAAGTCTGTAGCAGGGGGCGGGGGGACAGAGCGGGAAGGACCGTCCCCTGCACGGCTGGCCAATGGATTTGTCACGCCCACGGCCGAGAACCCAGAATACTTGGGGCTAGCGGACACCTGGAGCGGACAGAGAGAGCACACCTGAGGGTGACCAGAGACGAGAGGGTGCGAGAAAGCAAGAGAGATGAGAGTATGCGTGAGAGAGTGACAGATTTGTGTGCTAAAGAGAGCAGGAACTGCAGTCCCGTCCCCGGGGATCGGGGGTCGTGACTGTCTCCTCCCTTCCTGTGCCACTACATGCTTACACCTGCCCCCTCCTGAACCACCGTCTGATATGGGCATTCAGAGGGAAGAACAACTCCGGGTCAGGTGATATTTCTATTCCAGGCCCCACCGTTCCTTGTGCTAGCAAACAAGGCAATCTACCTTCACCCTGTCCACATGCAAAAATTGAGACAGGCAGAAGAGACAAAGCCAGTGCCAGGCTAAGAGGCCTCCATCTGTGGGGTAATATATGGGTTGTGGTAACTCGGACACAGGGACTTTGCCATATTGGGGGCTCCCCCATGTGACCTGTCCTGTGGGTTGGTGCCCGACGCCCTGCCAGCTCCCCCCCACTTTATCAAATAACACAATGTAGCATTTCCATGAGGAATTTCATGGACAGCTTGAGGCAGTGTGTGAAGAATCAGCTTTTGTATGCTGTTTGGAAGCATGCGATGCAGGGCAATGACGTCCCACACGCTGCAGACTTTCAACAGAAGAAAAGGTGGAAACTTCTGCCTTTGGGAACTTTAATACAAACTTTGCTCGTGAAATTAACAGACATGTCGGTAGTGCCCCAGTGTAATCATTTTGAGATGTCAGAGAAACTGCACAAATTATTGTAATTATTATTGAGAGAGACTAATCAAAATATTTACACTGGAAAATTAAGGACAGTGGAGAGCAAAACGTCATGTCATATACATATATATGTCTTTAAGGAAAATGTCTTGGGAGTTATTTTAGCAGACAAATCACCAATATCTGGTGTTTTAAAGATTTTAAGATGTGACTAGCCAAAACTAGCTTTACAGTCATATCTAACAAGTTAACATGCAGGTCAACATGGTCCGGACCCCCCTAAGCTCAAGAGGATCAAAGTCCTTGAAAGTCAGCAAGAAAGTGTCATTAAGAACTGTCTGGTTCCTACTGGTACGTGATGAGAGATTATGCATCAGAGGACAGAGACCTGGGAAAGTGTCTGTCTCTGTGTATTTATTTACAAGCTTTTAAAGCGGTACTATCTGAAATGGAGGAGGCCTGGGGCTGGCTGGTCATGTTGACCCACGGTACGAATGGTTATTGTTTTCAGGCTCCATAAAATAAGACGGAACACATTGTTCTCACATTTCTGTAACTGGTTATATTGGTAGAATGTCACAGAAACATTGGTAGAATGTCATGGGTGATCCAGTTCTCCTCACAGCAGCAACTTGGCATTGCAAGCCATTTGGGTGGGCTTTTGTATTTTTTTGAGGTAAAGCTAGGTATAGCTATACCTAAAAGCCAAATGAAAAACAATTGAAAATGAAAAATGCATCCCTGTATTGGGACCTAGTCCCCGGTAGTGTGATGTGGACTGAATGGCCTAAACAAAGACCCCCTGAGATAAGATGACGACCAGGGTTACGCATCTACCCATCGTAAGAGGGACCTGTGTTCCAGTGGGTTGGATGGGGGAACTGACGTAACTTGTGTCCTAATGTCTTCAGTTAGGTACAACTGACTGCTGTATGACAATACTGCTGTTATACCACTGAGCCAAGGTACTATGTGGTTAGGCCCCAGAATAGTTGGTTAACACGTTTTTGAGATGTAAAACGTAAACCTACAAGCTAAATCAACCAGAAGTCAGCCGGAAATGAATGCAAGGAAAATGTTCCACAGTGTGACTTTTGAGGGTTAATGTAAATATCCCACAGAGTGCACAGCCACTTGTTAATATTCAACTCTGGATTTAAAGAGGGTGATTGTCATTTAAATTGATGTAGCTGAAGGCAATCGTGCCATGTGAATAGTGTCATTGTTCGCAACGGAAGCGAGGTCACTGCCACCCAACCAACAACCTCATACAGTTACTGTGTAGCAGATTTAAAGCAGCAGATCTACCAGTGAGAGGATTGGAACAATACACAGAGGAGGAACTACACAGTCAAGTGAAATGGTATGGCATGTTTAGCATGTCAGAGATGTCATGGTGCTGTGGACATTTTAAACATAGCTGTAACTAAGTATGTGACACCGGTCTTCTGGTTCATCTTCCTTTTTTAAACTCTAGATCAGAATGGACAATTTAACATGGACATAGGGTCATTTCACACCCAGACGAGAATATTGATACATGTAATGTAGCATTTTACTTGGCGGTTTCTTGTGGTCTGACCGCAAGAGGACCATGCCAATATGACCTAAACATGAGCGGAACTGTAGAACCCCAGTCACATGCACATGCACTTCATAGCACACAAAAAAAGCACAGCCCTGGTCTGTCATTGATCTTCATGAACGCTTCAAGCTCTTGCCGTTCTGGTAGATAAGTGTTGGTTGGTGTGGCCTAGAACAATGAGTTTAGTGTGTTGGGGAGGGGGGAATCCTGATTGAATTCCAGAGTGTGTTCTCATTGTGAGTAACAGAGCTCTGCACATTCTGTGCAGATGCCTGATATTCAGTGCTTGCTCATGGGAACATTTCCAGAGGTTTGAATTATTCCAACTGGTTTACAAAAACAGCTTTCCAGTCGTAATTTTTTTTTTTTTTTAAACAAACTGGGTAGACATTGGGAGTGCTCAGAAATCATGCCATATTGAACTGTCTAACTGTCAACTTTAAATTCTACAATGATTTTTCAATCCAAAAGAAGTAGCTGTATATAAAAAAAAAAAAAACATGAGGATGGATTAATTGGGGGCAGTACCCAAGGGAACACAGCTCCGAAATGGGAGTCCAAAAATAAAGTTGGTGCTGTGCAAGCCCCATGTGGTAACATATTTTACACAAGCACCTTCTGAGACCGCACAGAGTGTTGGCCACATATAGCGCACTAGTCTGACACTGTCAGTGATATCTCGGCTTCCTTCAGCCTCCTGAGCTAAAAATGGACTGGGGGCAGGGGGGTAGTGGTGAAGGGTAGTGAGATATCAGGGAGAGGAGAAAGGAATAAGTAAAATAATTGGTTTAAAAAATTTAAAAAATTGTACATTGTATTTTTTTCATATGCTTTTTTAAAGATGTATATTGTATACGTGATTCATTATTGTGGGGGGGTCTATATTGTTTGAAGTTTATTTTCTACCAGTGAGCCAATAAAACAGTAATTTTTTCCCACATCAAGATACTAAAATAAAGGTATTTTGGTTCAGATCTGTCAAAATGAAGTGATCATTTAAGTGCAACAAATGAAAACCGGTACCAACATTACTCTGGATCTATATAGTTGGTATGTGCAGAAATACATACTTATGTAAAGTTCCACATTCCATGAACATGCTTTTAACATTTAAATGTTTAACATTAAGTGAATTGTGTCAAGCGAAATGTTCATACAGATAGTATGTAGTATTTAGTGTATTTTATTAAACTTATTTTTTGCCTCCAAGTGGAATACAGACATCCAAGTTTTCTGAAAGCTACCGATGATTTGTACTTGCATAAATGCGTATTAGAATTCAACTTGATCAATAATTTAGAACCAAGAACAAAATGAACAGTTTGCATTACCTTGACATTAATATAAAATTATTCATTTGGCCTGGAGGACTTCACATTTTTTTACATGCCCATCACTAACTTAACCAAATTAAATTCTAAAGCCTTCTCTCACCAGATTTAGTACATTCCTGACTAAAGATCTTTCAACTGCCTTCTACAAAAACATCTCTGCATTATTCTTACAAAACAGGACAAAACTATTTTTACAAAACAGCTTTTTTCTTTTTACAAACAGTAGTAGCAACTTGGAAATCCCTATTCTCCAAGCTTTTCATTAAAGACTGAAGCAAACACTCCCTGATTGATTAAAATGAATGCTTCTCATGCACAGCCATTAGAAAACAACTTCAGAAATGTCACCAGAAAAATTAATCGCTCCCTGCGGTCATTCATATGCCCACAGGCTCTCAATGGTACAGCGCGGTGTCCACTGGGTGGAAAAAAATTAAAATAAAATGATATGGAAGACCACCCACAGCAGCCACGTTCATCTCATCCCCAAATCGACTGGTTTGGACTGGTTGAAGGACAGACTGTTGATGTTCTGCAGTGAGGGCTGGTCTGTGCTCTACTCGCACTGCAGCACCGTGGTGGCCGTCACTTTTGTCCTGCCCATTTACGGTCCAGCCAGGTAGTGTGTGTGTGATGGGAAGCACAACACAAGTATCAAGTGGAGAGAGGAAGTATACACATGTGCTTACGACAGGGACAGCAAGAGGACAGAAGGGATGGGTGTACAAGCACAGGGCCTGAGATCCAAATGGCATGTATGGACAGAGGGGATTTGTGTGGGAGAGAGATGATATACAGCAGTGTGCGCAGGAGGAGAGAGAGCAGGCGAGGCAGTCTGGACTGAGCTCTGCTCGACTGTGCAGCTTCACATGGCTTTGACTTTGATCTGCTTCATCTTCATCTGCTTCTTCTCCATCTTCTTCTGCTCCCTGCGCTGAGCAGCCTCCTGAAACCGGCACACATGCAGAGCGAAAGGGTTAACTCATGTTACAGCAACACATGGACCGCACACGCATTGAAAAGGGACTTGAAACATTTATTTTCATAGACATGTTTAACGATTCACCGATTAGTGCCGATTCGCTAGAATGCCATTTTCTTGTATATGAAAAAACTATGCAAAATACTTTTATTTATTTTTTCCCAATGGAAAATACATTGTGAGTTAAAATATATTATTATAAACACTTACGAGTCACTGGCCACTACTAGCTTTGATCGACATGCTCAGTAGACAAAAGTAGAGATTTTGTTGCTTTTGTTTGGTCAAATCAGCACTTCTTCCTAACAACAGAATCTAAAACAGTACCCATCATATGGATACTGCAAAATGTTTGTTCATGGTTTGGTTTGGTTCTTATATTTCCTCCTTTTCAGACAGGCTAACTCAGTTTAGTACAAGACAGTGCAGACTTTTTTTTTTTTTTTTTTTTTTTTAATGCAAATCAGATGGCCGTATTTGATCTAAACAATGTTCTTAGCTTTCTGCAGACAGCTTAATGATATGCACTAGTTTGGCTATTGGTATTCCTACAATTAATGTTTATTTTTTGGAACATCCAACAATTGGATTTATTTCAGAGTTCTCTAAAAGTAGGCCTACTGTACAAGTCCAAATTAAAGACAAAAACAACATTGATATCATTCAAGAATCAAAGTACCATTTTGTATCAAGACAAGACAGCAATTAATGCTCAAAGACACTTGATTTGCGGTGCTTTAAAATAAAATGGCGAGGAATTTAAACATTTTATGTGAAGATGGTTTTAATATAATTAAGTAATGGTTATTATTTGTATTATATCATGCCACATTTTAAGAGTTTGATAACTTTTTATGTTTACAGAATTTTGCCCTAAAAACACCCAACTGGAGTGTGATGGCTGACCTCAAGGCGGCGCTGTCTCTCAGGGTCCTCCTCGTTCATGATCCTCTCCTTCTCGGCCCGTTTCTTCTCCTCGCGGCGGGTTTGTGCAGCCTCCTGGCGCTGTGCGTGCGTCAGCTTCAGGAAGTTCTCCTCCACGCGGGCCCGGTTCTTATCCGCCTTCTGCTTCCCCTGGAAAAACAGACAGGGTCAGAGAGGGAGACCCTATGAATCAACACACAGCCAGATAGGGCTTGTGTTTATTCATTTTACAGTCTCAAGTTAAGAGCTGGATGACTCGGGAGACTTGTTTTGAATGTGACTTGAGGACTTGACTCCTGAAATTTGGGACTTGTGACTTGACCTGAACATGGTGACTTGGGACTTTACCCTTCATGACTTGGGACTTACTTGAAAATTGAAGGTTAAGACTTGAGACTTACTTATGACTTGCATAACAGTGACTTGGTCACAACTACATATAGTATGTATAGAAGTAAATTGTATGCATTTCACATTTGGTGTTTGAAAATAGCACACTCCATAAAACATATGAAAGTTCTTCCTGTGATGTAGATTGATACTTCACATGACAAAATAAGTCCTAATACAATACTGACAGTACATAACGTGAGCACTATCACACATGAACAAATAATTCCCATATTCAAACTGCACATACTTCCTAGCTTCTAACTACACTGAGTAAAGGACCAACCACCCAGAGAACACCACATCATTATTATGAACACATAAGACCACTAATACAAAAAAAAACAAATCTAATCCTGTTAGCACCACATGTACATTGACACATCATTTCAATACTGTATAGAGCTACTTGCTGTTGTGCGGTTATTATTTCTAATTGCTTTACTATGCAGAAACATAGCACTGATCCTACATGAACATGGATAAAGTAAATTTGTGGTATGAAACATGCATGTCTTTTCATCACAAATGCTGTGCATGCTATTAGTTTACATTTAGTGTATACATTTACAACATTTCTTTACATTACCACAAGCATTTCTTAAAATTATTATTATTTTTTTTTTTTTTCCTCTGGCGCGACAGGAAATCGAACCCCAGTCGCTGTGGCCAGCGTCGGACGTTGAAACCACTAGACCACGCGGGAGGCCCTACCACAAGCACTTCTTAACTCCCAACTTTCTGCTGAAACTTGCCAAGACTGCATCTCAGGAATTGTGTTTTACAGATGCATAGATTATATGTTTTGTATATGTGAGTAACTTGTTTTTTCTTTTAGGTTGAAAATGTTTTTGTTGATGTATCCTATCTTTTTGTGAGTAGTGTAATACACATTACATTAGGGGTGGAGATATTCATATGTGTACGCATTTCAGAAGAGTAAACAGAATTGAGTCATGGCATTTTTTTTATTGATACATTTATTTTAACTATTTATGGTTGATGCATGTACTTTAGTCATGTAAAATAAAGAAACGCTGGAAGACTGTAAATATGCTTTGTGACTACTTAATTGCATGCAGTCTTCTCTCCCACATGTACAATCTTGCGGGATATAACTTTCTGTGCAGCAACATCTAGAGGGTGTACATGGTAATAGCAACAGTAACACATTCACAGGACGACAACACAAGCATATCTTTCATCGAATTAATAAAGTAATTAATAGGTTCAAGAGATCAGCAGTATTGTGTTTACTACAGACTTTGGGAATTGGAAGTTGTGATTTGACTTGCTTATTTAAAGGAAATCCTTCTGCAGCAACAGGGTTTGTCAACAGACGTTTTTATATAATTTGTGAATCGTGAACCAAAACTGTGGACAGACAGCAGAATGACTGAATGAGTTATGACTTCGCATGGTGATAGGTTAAATATAGTCACATAGATTGACAAACTTTACCAAAGATTTAACGTTACAAGTTGCCGATTCTATCCATTTTAGTATGTGTTATACATGTATTCCCTGTAGCGTCAATTTATTCATGTAAATAAACATGCAGCTGAAGCTAGCTAGGTAGGTATCCAACAGTCACCGTGTGTTGTAGTTGTATTTTGTATAATGCAAATTCAAATTCAAATGTTTTGAAGTGAGCATTGTTCTTTTAAACTGTAGTCATGGGAATAATTTCTCACTTTTAAGTCCAAAAAACAGCTGTAGATAGGTAGCTAACAGTACAAGTATGTCACTGGAAATCTAGCTAGCTAGGTAGAAAATCAGGCAGCTAGGAAACCACCCTGCTAAAGTTAATGATGGCATACATCATTGGCTAGCTAACTATGCTTCAGTAGAATTTGGTAGCCAATTACCTGTGTGCTTAGTTCAATCCCCCTACCCCTATAGTTCGCTGCCGTAGTCCTGTGACCGGCAGTAACAAGGGCGTAGCGCTGCCTCCTCCGAGACAACACTCGTCATGCCATCGGTACCGGTACCCCAGAACCACTCCTATGCGTAGCGAACTGTGTGTGTCGGCTTCCCTCCCCCCTCCCTGGGGCGGACAGCCAATTGCCGCCCCTGGTGGCACTCCTGGCCAGAGCAAACTCTGGCGAGATGGGGAATCGAACCCCGGTCTCCGCGGCCAGTGTTGTAGACGTGGCTTTCTAACTGGCTACCTTAAGGAGTTATTGGTTGAAGAATGTGAATGTAGTTCAGGGTTTTACGACGTACCTTGTAGGCAAACTAGCTATCTAAAAATTAAAGTATTCATCTTTTGGATAGTATCAGATGGCAAGCAAGCTACTTCCCACAGAAATGGCCATTCTACCCATTTCCCTAGTCTTCTACCCCTTGTCTCCTCCCCTCATTTACTTCTGACGTTTCTTGAAGCAAAAAAGAAGTGGATGAGTAAAGGGAATGGGAAAATGAGGGAAAAGTACTGGGATGTAGCCCCTAACCCAACACACAGAATCAAGCAAGAGTGTACTCAATGACCCAACAATAAGGTTGAGGCAGTTTTTGTTAATACCATATTGCTGCAAGCATGTACCGTGATAAACAGGTTTTATAGGATACCATTTTTATTGTCAGCAATTGGCTCACTCTTTGACCCAGAATGTTTACACAGCATGATAACAAGTGGTGGCATGGGAGAATCTGTGTAGAAGGAAGCTAGAAATATATTTTTGTGCAAATGCTGCAATGGTTACCCCTTCAAGCATAAAGAGAACCCTTCTCTTGATCAGGTCAGCAGGTGAGACATGGGAAATTACTTACCTTTAAAAACAAACCTATTTGCCAAATTTTATAAAAATAATTTGCAATTGAATCATTTTGCGAAGTTATCTGACCCTGACTTGACACTTGCTCTTAACAATTGGCATGTACTGTATATCTAAGAAGACATGTCCTCAATCTAACAAGCTAGCTCAAATTCGCAATTTGAGAGAAAGCTTTAATTGCAGTGGTGTTATATCAAGTTACGTAGCTATCAAGGCAGCATAGCTAACCTATTGTGATATTTTTTTAATGATAAATTTCCTTCCATCATTCCAAGCCTACTCAACAGAGTCTGAGCGATGGAGTGCCCTATGACCCAACGCACAGAGTAAAGTGCAAGAAAGTCAGTGTGGGCAGAAACAATCAGACCTCAGCCCTAACTCAAGCAGAGAGAATCGGAGCGTGAAAGGGTCAGACAGAAATATGCGCCAGGACTTCTCACGCAACTGGAATGCTCATACACATTCAGGAAAGGGCTTAATAAACAGAAGTCAACCACACAGGTGTACATGTGGGCCCATGTGGACAAGGACCTGCTCAACTCACCTCCCTGTTGAGGCGAAACTTCTTGACCTTGTCGATGCTGTAGATGACCATGTTCATAAGTGGCAGCAGTGTGTCCATGTCTTTGGGGGATGTATTGCCCATCCCAGGCACTGGGGACACATGCAGAGATATCCATGAACATCCACACAAACACCTTTCAGCTACATCCCTTATTATAAAAGGAATTCAGACACCACTGGAATTTATTTTTAAATATATACATATATACATTTCTGATTCTTTAATTAATCAGATTATTTAATTGATTTGATCTGACATTTTTGATAAATTCAGGAGCTACAGCTGCAGACTGCACATGTATCATTCATGAAAATGTTTTACTATGGTCCAGTATATATAGTCGTGAACCAGCACTGGTGTATACAACATTGGTTGGAGCAAAACCCAACATAAATACACATACCAAGTTGTGCACCCCTGATGTACACCAAAATGAACTACTAAAGTAAATCACTTGCAAGTAAGAGTATTTCCTTCCTCCCTAGAATTTTGAAAAGCACAGCTGGTGGTAACGCCTTCTCTTATAGAGCTCCTCTGTTGTGGAACTTTTTACCAAAACATGCTAGGGATTCGGACACAATTTCAATTTTTAAGTCTAGATTAAAAACATATCTTTTCAGCCTGGCCTACTGCCAAACATAGTCTAGGTGTGGAGATGGAGAAGACTGTGCCCTAGTGTCTTATGGAGTGAAAAACTTTCCACACAGTCATACTCCTCAACGTGTCACTACCACTGTTAGGCTGCCTATCCTTGATCGGGTGTGGATGGTTTGGAACTCCTTCATGGCTGCGTGTGTTCTCTGCCCCTCTCCTAATAGGTATGCTGCCATAGCTTACACCTGTCGGGGCAATCTGTATATTTCCTATGCTTGTGCTCCCCTGCTCTCACATAATGCTACTGGATATAGCACTGCTTTATTTCACTGCTTTTTTAACAATATTCTTTTCCCGCCCCCAAGCCCTTAAATTCTGGGAGAAGTGTGAGCTGCTCCAATCAACCCTCGCCCATTAACTTAATTCCAGACCGGTCCTCCCACACCTACCCCAGTCACGGGATCTGGACCCCCTTAACGTGGTTTAGCCTGCCCCCCCACTGACTACCTAACTCGGAGGTGTAAAGTCAGCCAGCCCTGCGTCACCTTTGGACTGACCATGGCACCATGATGGCCATGGTCTTTTTTGGACACACCCTGTGCCGGCCAGAAGAGGATGGGCTCCCCCCCCTTTCAATCTGGTTCCTCGCTATCATGGGAGTTTTTTCTGGCCACTGTCGCCTTAGGCTTGCTTTTGGGGGGGTCTAGGCCTGGGTTCCCTTTTGTTAAACGTTTTTGTTAATGCATTTATGAAAAGCACAATACAAATAAATTTGATTTGATATGCAACATCTGCCCTGACACTTAAGATGTGGGCTCAAATAGTGGCCATATATTCACATAAACAGTTTACGAAAAAATGGTTGTCAAAAGCAGGGAAAGGAGCCAGCTCTTACCATTAAATGTAAACAAAAGTGTCCTTTTCGTCTCTGGCAGCTTTAAGGGCTGACCCTCTCTGACAAAGGAACAAAACAAGAACCTGAGTCCTGAACAACAGCACAAGTATAATGCCCATTCACTGGGTACAGAACAAGGAACAGTGTTGGCAGAGACTCACGTACTCTTGCATAAGTTTTGGACCAGAGAATTGGTCCGAAAAATGGATGGACTCAATTTTATCAGCATGATTGGTGAGGAAATGAACCATCTGAAACAGAAACGTACAGAAAATCCATGTCTTAGCAGCATGTGAACAGCTGGGTGGTAATCGGTCAGCCAACAAGTCTTCTTTCTATGTGTACAACTGTAGCATAATGCCAAATTCATTGCTTATTTTTTTATCTCCAACTGTCTTATACATGCAGTAAAACAAATGTGAGAAAAGAAAGAAATCCTGCATTGTGGCCATCTAATGGATAAATTCTTTTTTATTTTTTATTTTTAAGTGGTCTAGTCGTTACAACGTTCGACGCTGGCCACTGCGACTGGGGTTCAATTCGACAAGCCACGCCATTGTCAGCTCTGGTCATGAGTGCCACAAGGGGGCGGAAATTGGCTGTCCGCCCCAGGGAGGGGGGAGGGAAGCCGACAGGAAGTTCGCTGCGTATAGGAGTGGCTCTGGAGTGCCATCTCGGAGAAGACAATACTTCGCCTTCGTCACTGCTGGTCACAGGGCTACAGCAACGAACTCATAATACGAGAGGGGGATTGACGTGATAAATAGAGGGTGAGAAATAGAGAAACAAATTCTTTAAAAAATAAAAATATTACAATGTGTATTGTGCTGCTTTTAGTGCAGCTTGGCCCCTCTCTCACCTTGCTGTCCATCACTCCATCCGTCACTTCCCCCATCTCTGTCAGGATGGCCAGGTACTCCGGCAGCCCATACTTGGCCCCCGACTTGGGCTTATCGCTGCAGAACTCACTCTTTGGACACAGACAGACACAGACAGACACACAATAGTGCAAAGACATCCATTATGACAACAGCATACAGTAATATACTTTGAATTGTACCCACTGAATACTCAAGACATACTTGAACACAACCCCTTTAAGCCATCTAATGGGGGATCACAAGATTACAAGGGAATTCAACTCAAAACATATTACCACATCCATTATGAACTGCTGTGAACTTTTGAATATCAGACAACACAGAGTCATGGATTGATGATATCAGCAACATAAACCGAAAATGGGACATGTCTATTGCCGGGGAATGCAAAGCTAGATTTCATTCAGCTAATTCAGGAGCCTATTTCACCTGTTGCCCAAGACCGTACAAAAACCTAGAACCCTCCATGTGCCTCACCAAGTCCTGCATCTCCTTCTGCATTCGGGCCATGGCCTTTTTGGTGCCAACCGCAAACACAAATGTGTCCATGTCCTCATCATTTAGGGTCACTTTGATTTGCTGTGGGTGGTTAGAGGAGAGTAGAAGTGAAGAGTGAGATAGGTCTCACAGGAGGTTAACTGCATGGGCAGAAATACCCCAGCCAGGCCATACAGACTGTCGCACACAAAGGGTTCAGCGGAAAGGCACCGCACAGTGAGTGCACATACCACTTGGTCGCAGATGGGCCTCATCATCCTGGCAAGCACATTGAGCAAGTCCTGCCTCTTCAGAAACTACAACAAAGCAGAAGACATTCATCAATTAAGTGGCAGACCAGCTCATCATTGGCTCCCATCTCTTCTGTTGGCAAATAATATGAATGCCCACCCATTAAGACCACTGGCAAAAAATGTGAGGTGGGAGGTGGAAAATGCAGACCGCACCTTAAGCTGAATGAGCATGCCCTCGCAGCACACCCGTCCAGAGCACCACAGGTTGTAGATGTGCTCATTCTCCTGGTTCAGCTTTCCGGTGCTCACCGCGTCCTTACTGGTGCCATCGTCCCCTGCGGTACACAGGCATCACTTAAGCTGCACAGACGACGTCGGCGCAAGGGCCGGTCTCAGAAGATAAACCATGTAAACAGAGCATGCATCCGGTTACATGCCAGTTGTCCCTCTGGTGACTTCTGCTGAGCAAATGCAATGCTACAACCATTGACAAAATGGTCACAATAACAGGAAAAGGAAAAGAAAAGTGAGAATCAGTCGACCTTGATAAAAAAGCTTTACATGGAGGCTCTGCCCCTCACAGATGGGAGGGGTACTTGGCAAATCACCTGCAATGAGGCACCCAAACTGCATCACTTCCCCTCCCTGTGCATCTTACCGACGAGGGCAAAGTTGCTCTCTAGCAGTTCCCGGTGCGAGTTAAACCAGGCCTGCGCCAGCCTGTTGTTCTTGTTCTTGCCAATGATGTAGTTCATGATGTAGGCTAGCAGCCCAGTCACCATGAGGATCTCCATGTAGTAACTCTCCCAGCTGTTCTGCAGGTGGGAAGGCACCTGGAGATACGGCAAAGTGAAGACAATGTCAATGGCGAAGTCCAGAAGGCCAGTATAACTTTCATTACACAAAAAGGAGATGCAAGCTCTGCTGTCAGAATTCAGGTCAGAGCTTCAAATCCAGGTCACAGTGCTGTACTGCTGGAGGAAAGTGCTTCACACTGCTTCCCCTGGTTTCCTGCTGTAAAAGGACTTTTTGCAACACAGTTTGCAACAAAGACAATCAAGCCGGGCAAGAAATAATAGCTCTAAAAGGAAGGGAGTTTGATTATTCCAATCAGGCCAAGGCATTTCAATTATTACACTTTAATCACTTGGCATTACAATGGCTGCCTCCTCTCTAAACAGACTCATACAGGAGTGCGGAGCCTCCTATGACTTCTCAAGGTGGATGGGAGGTTTTTACCGTCAGGATGTTGATGGGGTCTTTGAAGGATTGGCTAGATTTCTCAAAGCCTTCAAACTCGTCAGCATCATACTTATACATGTCTTCATCCTGCATGACAGAGAAAGGCAGGAGAAAAGGGAATGTCAGAGGGTGCAACAGTTCTGTACCTCAGAAACTTAAATTGGGATGCTAATCTTTCAGACTGCCTGCTTCTAGAGGAGCCCTTTGCAACAGTTAGCATGTGCTGAGACTACATGAAATCTGATGTCTATGACTGACAGCTCAACATCGTGAGAAATGCGGAGAAGATTTCTTGCCAGCATCAATCAAGTCACAGGGTCGTCATGTTCAAACTGGAACTAAATCAGGTCAATAGATATTTGTTAACCTCAATGCCAGCCTATGCTAGTCACTCTGTCCATGTGTAAAAGTGGGCTCCTCCACTCACCGGTGTCTCAGAATCCTCAAAGTCATCCTGCCCATCTTCCAGCTCCACGGTAGCCTCGTCCTCATCGTCCTGATCGGTAGCAGCAGGGGGTGCCCGAGGAGGAGGGGCTGTCTCGGCCTCAATCGTCGCATCCTCGCTCATGTCTTCAAACTCTGCAAAGTCATTGTCGTCAAACTCCGCCAGCTCTTCTCCATCGTCAAAATCATCATACCGGCCCCAGCAAAAGGGCAGGGCCAGGAGTAGCACCAGGGCAGGGATGAGTACGCCTCGCATGGTCAAACCTGGGACAGGGAGGGGGTACCATTTATTAATGTAGTCACAGTGTGAAAAATAGGGGTGTAATGGTTCACCAACTCCACAGTTTGGTTCAATTCTCTGTTTGAGAATCACGGTTTGGTACTGGGGTACTAGAAATGGGTTTTATTTAAATCCGCAAAACATTACCTAAACATTACCAACAACAGATATTTAAGAGAATTATTGAACAATCACCTGATAAACCTGGTATATACCTAAATAATAAATATGCTCTAAAAGTGTGACTGGTCTAAAGTACTAGTTTTGACTCGGTGTGTCCTCGTGTCAGTGCGTGTTCTTCCTTTGTACGCATGTGTAGATCTTCTTCTGTGGGTGAATTGGGACACTTTCCATTTTCGTTGCCAATGCGAAAGCCAAAATTTTGTGGCGCGGCCAATTTAAGAGGATTTAGGAATGCTTCGGCCTGCCCGTGCAAACCCCGAGAAGCCTTTGAGTTCGCTGTAATGGCAAACACTTCCTTGTTAAAATGGTTCTTCGTGTTCCGCAAGACACGCATGCACTTAAAAGGTGAACACAGCATGTATTCAATAGCCATCCTCCACTTCACTGTGTAAACACAGATATTTAAAAGGAACGGTGTAACCCCTGTTGCACTTCCCAAAGGTTAACTGCTTGCGCGCATGCGAGAAAGGGTAACCCGTGCAAGGAAAGGTCGAATCCAGACGTAGCTTGGTGCTCAATCACGGACCCGAAAATGTGATTAGCTAGCTTCCTATATAGCTATCAATATTGTAAGTGTTGTTTCCTAATAAGTTATCGTGTTTGTTGCAGCAGTTAGTCAACTCGAAACGCCGTTAACCCTCAAGGTGGCATAACGTTGGCGAGGTAGTAAGTAGCACCTTAAATTAGCGCTGTTTAGACTCGATAAACAGCGAGCATTGGCGAATGTTCGCTATCAACACACGATACCCAATGTTAGCTAGCAAGCTAGTAGATATCAATCTTAGCTAACCGTTAACGTGTACTACCCCCAAATAACTCAATATAACGAAGGCGTCAGGTCGCTCACTGTGTATGCCAGCTCGTCGCTTTCATTCATAAACCGAATACGCTGTTGGAACTCTGAACTCTGGCTTCCAAGGTTGAAATATCAAATAGGAAGTGCCACACCGCCCTGCGTTGTCGCTTGTTCTGGTAGTTTTGTAACAGTCGGCTAACTAATTGAACTCTCGTACTTGCCCACACATTTGATATGAGCAAATGCAGATGTACAGATAACGCCAAGACGCCAGGTAGAGACAGTGTAACCTAAATCCCCTGCCTGACACAAACACCGGCTACGAAGTAGCTGGCTAGCGTTTCAGTGCTGTTAAATACTAAGTTAGCAAGCTAGTCGACTGTAATCACATCCATATTATCCTCCTTATACACCAACGGTGTCTCTAATTCGTATTCTACATTTTATTACCTTTTTGTGTGTTCCCTTGTGCTTATTTCAATATTTCTTGGTTCGGTCTTACTATTCTGACAAGGAGAGTGGCTTGCTACAGCTTAACATTAGCTCGTGCTAAACCTGAGTAATGCCGTTGCTGGTATTTCAAGCCACGCGATATCTCAGTAGTAAACTACGTGTGTGCGTATTCAAGCCACGCGAGATCTCAGTTGTAAACTACGTGTGTGCGTAAGGCATGTCTGACGTCATTGAGCGGTTTTTGTGGGTTTTTTAATGTTGTTATCATACTAGCAGACAAAATAATCTGCATGTATATTTTTTACATCTTACAAAAAAATGTAAAAATACACAAAAACAAACATTTTTCCAAAGGTCGAAGATCTCCAAGTCGGTAACTCGAGGTAGTGATTCAATTACGAGTTTCCCACTGGCAATTAAGACTGAGCGGCTTACTTGAACGGTCGTGGTTAATTCAAGAGACGTTGTTGCCATGTAATATAATGCCTACCTGCTGTAACAGAATAACTTGAATCGTTCCCTGATAAGAAACGACCGGTGGAGAATGGAATACAAAAAATTAATTCTGTAAACAGTTACACTACAAACCGCTTGAGTTCGCCCTTTAGCCCATGTCATTGCACTCTGAAATTATTTTTCAGTTAAAAAGTTTACTTTTGCTTTAATAAATGAAAGCATTGATGTCCAAATGGTTGCAGTTGCCAAAAAAGCTTCCTCTCCTTTTAGTCTTCATATCTCTATCCCTTCTCGTTTTATTAAAGTTACGCTGCCACAATGTTTTTGCAAGAAGATCCATCTCTCTTCTCTTCGTTGTCGATAAAAGGTATATATTTATTTATTTTCATTTGCGCAAACCTTGGACTTCACCTCCCGTCAGTGGGAAGTTAAAATGTTTTATACAGTTCCGTTTCCGTTGTACTCCTCACGAGCTTTGCCAAAACTGATCGCGTAAATTAACCAATCACGATACAGTTATTAAAATATACCGCCCCAGCAAATTGATTGACATTTAATTTGTCGAGTAAAAATTACTTAAATCCTCCTACAGTTTGGAATGACAATGTATCTACCGAATAGTGGCCGCATGTTAGTTTTGAGTGGTTCATATTTCCTTACCCTCGCTGAAAGTACCTATAATCTCTTGTTTGGGAAAGGTTTGTGTACGAAAGTTGTATCCAATCTGTGTGGTTACTCTTTCCATGAAAACCAGTCAGATATAACTCGCTAGCTACATTAACATTCCCTATTGGACATTAATTGATTTCTGATTTGGGGACTTAGATATCTGTCTTCGTATTTTTGTACCGATCACTTGACCAAGCGGAGAGGCGCACATCATCGCCATCAGTTTCTGCGACAAAGAAAGACACACGAAGCCTCGACGGAGCGAATGAGTCAGTGGTGTGCAAGAAACAGCGTTGCCTTGTTGTCGACTGGAGGTCTCAACTGAAACCCGAGAGCCGTAACTCAATTGACGGAACAGGATCATAACCAGGCATATAGCTAGTGAGCTAGTTGGCTGTCTGTATCTGCTTCAAATTCGCCGATGCTTGACTAGCGAGAGAAGACGTACACTTACACTCAGGTGTGTTTTTGTGCTCTGACTTCGGCATTTTTTTCTTCCATATTGCGCTACCGAACGTTGGCTAATTAGCGAGCGTGTTTGCTACCTCGGTAAGTTCGCTAGCTACCCAGCGTGTCACACTGTCTGGATGGGGCTAGCTTGCCAGCTAAGGAAAATCTGTTTTGTTTTGTTCGACCTCGTTAAGGATCTTGCTCCCTAGCTAGCTAGAGGATATTGCTTTTCTGGGGGTGTTTATTATTAGCAAATCGGATCGCTAGCTAACTTAGCTACATTAGCTGTACGAAGCACTGGTTTTGTGTAGATAGCAAGAGTTGGGTAGAGTTGCCATCCTATTGCTTTCTTTGATGATTTGCTAGCTAGCCATGTTGTGTGTATGACTGAGGACAATAACAAAGAGCTGGTAAACTGTACTGTTAGGTAGTAGGAAACGCAATTGGCAACTGTCTATACTTTTTCGGTTACAATAATCTGTTATTACAGTCGGATTGATTTTTAAGCGCTGAAGTCATGTCACTCCACGGCAAGCGAAAAGAAATCTATAAATACGAAGCGCCATGGACTGTATATGCAATGAACTGGAGTGTCCGGCCCGACAAACGTTTCCGCCTGGCGCTTGGAAGTTTTGTGGAAGAGTACAATAACAAGGTGAGTGCATTAGCTAGCAAAGAGTAATGCTCTCATATTTTTGTTATGCATCAGGTGGTAGCTATGTTTTTGCTTATGTAAACTAATCATATATGGCACTGTGCCTTCAAGTGAATTGTGCCTGTGACAGATATGAATTAACTTTAGCTAGTTATTACTTGTGAAAAGTTGTAATGTTACAACAAATAGAGGTAGCTAGCTGCATGTCTAATATGAGTAAATAAAGAGACATCATGTAGTTGCTGTAGCTATTATTTTGTCTATTATGACTTGGCTAATAAATTCCTCTGTTGCTTGTTACACAAAACGCTCCATATAACTTGGGTGATGTACGAAAGGTATCAGTTTACGAATGGAAATTGATGTGTTCTATTTTTGCGTTGTAATCTTGAATATGTGATCTTACTTACATGGGTTGCTCAGTACATCGTTATGTCCTTCTGAAAAGAGGTTTATTCCGGAGATAGCTGGCAGTCATGTTCGTCTTGGGGGAACTACTAGAATAACTCAATACCTTAACATTTTGAACATATTATCACTCCTAAGATGTAGTTGTTCATTTTTCACACCAAGCCATCTGCAAGAGTAATAGAACCACTTAATCTTTTAGTTTATTAGTATTACAGCTCTTTATTTTATGGAGCGCCTCATTTAAACAAGCTCCCCCCCGCCAGTGTAATTAAAGTTACACTGCCACAATATTTTTGTAAGAAGATCCGACTCTTCTCTTCCTTGCCGCTAAAGGAAGAGAAAAGACCACCAAACGGTGCTGCATCTACATAAATCTAATATTTATACATAAATAAAATATTTATAGCTTTACAATCTGTATTATTACGATACAGAAGAACAAAGATTAAGGTACAGAATATATTTATACTTGGGTAAAACGGATGTCAGTGGTCCTGGCTTATGCTTGAGTGTGACTGTGGTAAAATGGGTTAGTCTATAGGGGCTTCGGATAGCGTAACGGTCAAAGCATTCGCCCGGAATGGAAGTTGCCCACTGCAGCCACGGTTTGAAACCTGGCTGATCGGGGCAGTGATTGGCTGTCCGCCCCAAGGGGAGGGAGAGCCCTCACGAGCTCGCCGATAAGCGTGAATGGCGTCCCTGTAAAGTAGGTGGACGAGTTCCCTCTCAGAGGAGGTGGATGTTTGCCGGCCTCGGGGTATTAGTGACCCGTAGTGACAGGCGGCGGGCTCATTGGGGAGGGTGAATTGAAAGAAATGGAGGGCAAAATTGGTTAGTCTGACACCCCCGGGTGTGACTTCAGGTGCAGCTGGTGGGCCTGGAGGAGGAGAGCTCTGAGTTTGTCTGCAGGAACACCTTTGACCACCCCTACCCCACAACCAAGATCATGTGGATCCCTGACACCAAGGGGGTGTACCCTGACCTCCTGGCCACCAGTGGAGACTACCTGCGTATTTGGAGGGTAAGTGTGAGCGCCAGCCACTTGCGCTTATGCGACATTGCAGTGAGATGTCTGCTATTCACTAGTGTTTCTGTGCCAAGACTTTTTATGCTCTTTTGGCTGTCAAAATTACTGTTCCACTGTTGACCTTAGGTCAGTGATACTGAGACCCGTCTGGAGTGCCTGCTCAACAACAACAAGAACTCTGACTTCTGTGCTCCGCTCACGTCTTTTGACTGGAACGAGGTTGACCCTAACTTACTGGGTGAGTGATGCTTCCATTCGAATTGGGAGGAGAGCTACAGGCTTGTCTCCTCTTTTCCAGAGATTTCACATTCAGGCAGTAGTGTAGTGAATGTGATGCAGTGATGACTGTGAAGAGTTTGAAGACGAGGATAGGGGTTTCAGTTTCTTGTGCTGAATCTCTGCAGGCACCTCCAGCATTGACACAACCTGCACCATCTGGGGGCTGGAGACGGGCCAGGTGCTTGGACGGGTCAACCTTGTGTCGGGCCACGTGAAGACCCAGCTCATTGCACACGACAAGGAGGTGAGGGCGCTGCACTGTTCGATGGGACAGCGGTAGAGGCAGGAGGCTGCTCTTTCTAATTCTTCTTTTGAATGACCTGACGGGCTAAACCGCGGTGTGGGGAAATACTTTAACTGTTGGAAACCAAGGACTTTGGTGTGAGAGCAGATTTCCTGGCGGGATTGAGTTTGCAGGTGTCGCAGTGTAACTGTGTGTCCGTGCCTGTGCAGGTGTACGACATCGCGTTCAGCCGGGCGGGGGGCGGCCGGGACATGTTTGCGTCGGTGGGCGCGGACGGCTCGGTGCGCATGTTCGACCTGAGGCACCTGGAGCACAGCACCATCATCTACGAGGACCCCCAGCACCACCCGCTGCTGCGGCTCTGCTGGAACAAACAAGACCCCAACTACCTGGCCACCATGGCCATGGACGGCATGGAGGTCAGTGTCCCGCTTTGAGCCTGGGTCTCTCCCTCTTACTCCCGCGCACGCTGTTTGCAGCGATGAGCCTTAGAATGCGTGCCCTTCCTCCGTTGCAGGTAGTGATCTTGGATGTTCGCGTGCCCTGCACACCAGTCGCCAGACTCAACAACCATCGCGCCTGCGTCAATGGCATCGCATGGGCGCCAC
This sequence comes from Aldrovandia affinis, assembly GCA_029706075.1. Classification (NCBI taxonomy): domain Eukaryota; kingdom Metazoa; phylum Chordata; class Actinopteri; order Notacanthiformes; family Halosauridae; genus Aldrovandia; species Aldrovandia affinis. The sequence continues at coordinate 1,247,591 of JAINUG010000013.1, forward strand.
ACTCTTCCTGCCACATCTGTACTGCTGGTAAGGCGCACATGGGTCCTGTTTCTCTCTCGCCTTTAATGTCAGCATCAGTGCAATGATACCATTTACTTAGGTTCCGAAACAGAGGGCGTTGATTCAGTTTAGTTTCCCAATAAGGAAAGCTTCCTGTGCTAACTTGGTTATACCCTCTAATGTTTGTTCTCCCCCAGCGGATGACCATCAGGCCCTGATTTGGGACATCCAGCAGATGCCACGGGCCATCGAGGACCCCATCCTGGCGTACACCGCAGAAGGGGAGATCAACAACGTGCAGTGGGCCTCCACGCAGCCCGACTGGATTGCCATCTGCTACAACAACTGTCTAGAGATTCTGAGGGTCTAGCTTCCAGGCTGGGACAGGGGAGGGGAGGGGAGGGGAGGAGGGGGTGGTGGTGTGGGTGGGGTTCAGATAGGACAGGATGGAGCAGGAAGGTGGATGAGGACCCTTGGACCAGGACTAAGATAACGGATCGATGCACGTGGAAGAGAGGGGGAGTATGTGCTGGTGTCTACTAGCCTGTGCTGGATCCAACGTAATGTTGCAAGGAAGGTTTTATTGGTGTTATTATGAATAATATAAATTTCATATATGCATTTGAGAATTACCGAAAAGGGGTCTACAGGCCAGTTGTAGGTAGCTTTGTAGTAAAGCGCTGCTCTTGAAGGACAAAGACTGTCAGTGTTACGGCTCAGCGCTCTGCTACGGATTTCCTGCATATCAGGTTTTTTACATCCGTACTGTTTTGTAACTATGAAGTAAGATCTTCCCTTGAATGTTTTATACTCTGTACTGATCACATAGGGCTGGAAAGATTTTAATCTGTGTCGTCAGAGGAGCATGCCCAATCTCACAGATCAGTGTGATGTCTTCATTGGTTTAACAAGGAAAAAAGTTCATGTGGATTAGCCAAAAGGGCAGTGGGGGAAAAAAAATACTTAGCAAATAATTTTGACAAAAACACATAATCATGTAATCAGTTACTCCACATGCAGTAAGCTGTGATATATGCTAATTTCCTTGTATTTATGTAGAAAGTTAGTGTGTGGATACATTCTGTCAAAATGTGTGTGTGTGTGTGTGTGTGTGTGTGTGTGTGTGTGTGTGTGTGGGGGTGATCAAAAGGAAAAAACGTGCCTGCGCCTCTCTGTTCCATAACAAACTGACATGATATATGAAGGCATGTAATTAACAATGTGGTTTTTGGTTTTTGATAAGCTTATTAAAATCGAATTTGGCATGATGGTGCAGGCTGGACTTGACATGGACTATATTAGAGTAAGTTTGGAGGGTTGTCGGATTCTGTTTGCTTTGAGTTTATACGTGAATTCTCGAGTGTCGTATAAGTAAGGTGTTTAGCTAGATTGTTGAGTCTAGCTCGTTGGCCTTCTAATAAAGCACGTTTCCCAGTCATGTGGAGCTAATATTAAGGACATGTTTGGCTGTGACTTCTCTACTTAAAAAAAGAAGCAAGTGTGGCTGAGTTGTATTTAAGAGTTGCTCAGCCCTACATGCCAGGCGCTGTGAGAAGAGGCTGAAGGAAGGATTGGTGGCCAGCAGGATGTGTGGACTGGGGTGGGTCTGGTGTCGCTGACTAAATGGATGAAGACTGCAGGAAGCTTGGGGTCTGAAAAAACTCTGCACACCCCTCTTGCTCACGATGATAATGGAGAGGATGCAGCACTGAGTCCCAGGTGAGCTGGAGCAACTCCAAGAAGAGGAGACACAAATCACCAAAGGGGTCCCCAGAGCCTCACCTGTGAGACATGCTACAAATCACCTGTTGTTGTTTTTTCTCCCCCCTTGGTGTTGTGTCCTCACCAGTCTGTTGTGTTCAATATTTAAAGGTGAACAATTTAGCATGTTTGTAGTGGGAAAATAAATATTATATATATATATATATATACACATACATATACATTCTTTTCTTTCCTGAAATCATGATAGAGGCAGTCCATTTTCTTTTCTTTTTAAAAAGTTTTTTTTCCTGTATCCGTCTTTGTCATGATGTGTAGATTATTATTCCTGTACTGCGTACAAGCTTTTAGACCCCACCCCAATGGTGGTGGAGCTTCGCAGACTGAAGAACAGGTTATGGTGATCAGGCTGTTGTAAGTAAGGCAGCTCCAAAGTATATTTTATGTGTAAGTGAGAGAGAAAAATATTTAAACTTAGTTCACAAACAAAGTTCAATGTATTGACTGGTTCAGTGTTAGTGTTACAACATAAACTGCCCCAAAGACATAAATTATAATGGACATCTCCAAATTTCAGAACCTGGCAGCATATAAAACTACAGCCAAGTTTCAAAAGGTGCACATCATCAGGTTATACACTGCCGGTCAAAAGTTTTAGAACACCCCCATTTTCCAATTTCAACTGTGAAGAGAAGACTTCGAGCTGCAGGTTTGACAGGTCGAGTGGCCATAAGAAAGCCATTGCTAGGATGGCAAAATAAGAAAAAGAGGCTTGCCTGGGGCAGGAAGCACCGCCAGTGGACTACTGAAGACTGGAAGAAGGTCTTCTGGACCGATGAGATTTTTGTAGGCCGTTGAGTAGGCGAAAGGATGGTTCCTCAGTGTGTGACACCAACTGTCAAAACATGGAGGAGGAAGCGTGATGGTCTGGGGCTCTTGCAGGATCGAGAGTTGGCGACTTGCACAGAGTGACTGTTAACCCATTACTTGTTCCCTGAAAAGGGCCTTTTTTTTCCAGTTTTTGGTAACCTAAACTTTTTTTTTTAACCTCTGGCAGTTTACCGCTTACCTTTGTACCATTTCAGGTTATTCACTGGACTTAAATTTCAGTAAAAACGAAAATGGGGGTGTTCTAAAACTTTTGATCGGTAGTGTACTTCTGAGGAAGCCGGAGGCTCAAAAATGCATTCTTCTTTGATTAATCTGACCAACCCTGAAGGCTAAATACCTTACTATGTGATAAAAGGCACACAGTACATCTCGAGGGTTCCTTTTGTCCCTCAAGTACCACAAAAGACTTAAGTGGGACAGTGTCCTCAGACCCAAGCCTGGGCCCATATACAGGGATAATTCTGTGGTCTCAGTGGTTCTCTGTGATCCTGAATGATCTACACCTCCTCCTTCCTCAGCCGCCAGTCACTCTTGTTCTTCCTCACCACCAACAATCTGCTCCTCACCACCAACACTCGCAAGTTCTTACTTCATTTTCTCTGAGGCATTGTGCTTTAATAACTTGTGATAATTGTATTTACGACAAGGAATAAATCATTTTTTCGTACATAACAAAACACGTTTTGAACCATTTCCTCACATGTAGGTTCTACGAGTTTTCAGACCATTGCGTTGCTGTTATGTTGTGGCAGTGTAAGAACAGGACAGGAGTGCCCGTTGGAGGTTTCTGGTTACAGCTACTGCTGATGCATGTTCTTATTTTTGGAGGGTGGACAAAGTCTAAAATGCTACAGAAGGACAACACTGCTTTGAAAATGTACAAATATGCCCAAATGAAATACTCAGTGATTGTATTGATACTATGTTATTTTCCATCAGTGCAGTTTTGTTGACCAAAGTCTAACTTTTTGTAAGGACACAAGGCCTCGTGGAAAAGTGGAAAATCCAGTATTTAAGAAACATACAATTCCATGTCACTAATAATGGGACATTAATGTATACAGATGGGGATGCTGAAATTGCCAATGGCCAAGTAACCAAGTTGTACACACACAATTTACTGGCGGTGTGTTTTTTAGATTCTTGTCCTGAGGACAAACCAGATGATTTCCTGTGCAGTTGCAACAAGGACCAGGGATATGAATCGCGTTGTCCTGATATCTAGCTGTAATGCACTAACGTGGTCACAAGGGGGAGCTGTTGCATCATTTCTGCTTGGTGTAATTTGCATCTACAGACACTGATACGAGAACACGTCGTGGTTTTGTTATGTTGACACGGCCAGAAATGGGCGGAGAAATGTCTAGTGCTAACAGTACTGCTGTATGTTTTATATTCACTGGTTCAATATTGTACAGTGTAAACAGATGTGGTGGTTATGTGATGCCTGTGTGTCCATTTCAACACCTGCCACCCCTCATTGAGTTAACAGTAGCATATAGACAAAATAAATATTAAATTGTGGTGAATAATTAAATTCAGCAGTGGTTGGATAAATATTTGTTGAGGAACTGCTGCTTTCAACTTGAGTATAGGTAGGGCTGTGTGTGGTGTAATGGTTAGAACACCTGATTCTGTACCTTAGGGTTGTGGGACACTTATTTTTGTGCCCTTTGGTTCACTTGCTCCAGTAAATATCTGGCTGTATAAAAGGTGTATAACTGTAAAAGTTCTGCCAGGAAATTCAATGGCCAAGAAAGAATGTCTGCATGGGGTGACCACATGCTACTGAATATCCACCTGTCCACCTGACACTATTTCCAGGATGCACGGGAAATACTTGTGATACACTCATACAACTAGTCTCTTACACAGGAATGTTTTCATGTAAGAGAACAGAACAACCACTGGAAAGTGCAGTTTGCTTAAAAACTAACTTATCCCGAGTACAAAAGCAAAGACCTGGGGCCTTATTTATAAAAAGTTGCGTAGAAACCATCCTATATTTGATCTAAGATCATTTCTGAAATGTGCGTAAGTGTGATTCAGAGAAACTGAACGTATGCACAAAAGTGCAAACCATTACGTATAGCCTAAGCAATGTGTTCAATCTGGTAATACTACTACTAATAATCATAATAATGAGGAAACAATTAGGCAGCAGACGACATGTTGGCGCTCTTAGATTTTCCGAATACATTTTACATTACATTTACATTTTAAGCATTTCGCAGACGCTCTTATCCAGAGTGACTTACAATATGTACATTAATACATGGTAGGAACAATCATAGTACGCGCAAGAGATCAGTGCAGTAATACAGCGATAGACATTATTGCAGGCAGCTGCGTACCATACCTGTAACATTGGAAAGGAAAAGGTTAGTAATTATAATTTTTTATGGAGTAAGCAGGGGTATATAGTGTTGAGCAAGTAGGCAGTGGTGATGACAATTAGCTAGATGTACAGAATTCAGTGGTAGTGAAGTCTGAAAAGGTGGGTTTTGAGTCTCTTGCGGAAATCGCAAGTGATTCCGCGGTCCTGACCTATTGCGGAAAGTAGTTCCACCAGCGAGGGGTCAGGACAGAGAAGAGACGAGACGGCGAATACCTGCAGTACTCCAACATTGCCACAAGGAAACGTGCGTACGCCAAGTTGAAACCTGACGTGGAGCTGAGTACTTTTCCACGTCAAAGACCGTTTTTATAAATCTGAACTTTGGCGTGGATTTAAGCGTACGCACGTTCTAAGATCAAATCTGTGCGTAAGTACGTTTTATAAATGAGGCCCCAGGTATCTAACTGAACCAGGAAGGACTAGTACAGCTGTGCTGCACCTCTGCCGATACGGAAAAACAGGACAGATGGCAGACCAAGGGATGGTCACAATGGTAGTTACTGCTTGAGGCTGGACCCTCATCCTGTCCTCTGACAATCTCGCAACGATGGCACACATGGGGGTCATTGTTTGATGTTCTATGCATACAGTGCCTATAGATGCGCTACCCTCCCCTCCCTGCCCCCACTGCTGCCCCCTCATCACCTTACGCTTTGTCACTGTGACCCACATCTTCAGAGATGTCAATTCGGACATCACCTGCACCCCTGCCAGCACATTGCACCATGTCTTCATTCATTAAATATTATTCTGAGAAAGTATTCAGTCCAAGAAACATAATATACAGGAAGCTGTCTAGAGCCAGCAACCACTTTCATTGGCATGGGGGGCGATGGGAGTTTGACTGTGCTTACATTTTCCTGTCTTTTATCAGTCAGTAGAGAGGCTGTGGCTTATGCAGGACTAAGTGGAAGGTCCTAGCCTCCGTATGTGCTTCTGCATTGAGCGCTGTGACACCAGGAGAAGCTGGAGGGCTCCTTGTCTTCTCCCATGTAGACAGTCAGTGTTCTGCACCAGGCTGTGAGATGCGGGTGCTGTTATACACAGGAGGGAGAGGAGGGCCAGGGAGGTGGTTGTCAGGCGGTCAGTGAAGTGGCTGTGCTTCTGTCCTTCAGTCTGCGTGCGGCTGAAGGGGTAAAGCGTCGCCACTGGACAGAGCTGGGCGAGCCGGGCGGGCCCTAGCTGCCGGGCAGGATGGGGTCTGAGACACGCCTCTGTATCCCTGCGGGCCCCGAGGAGGCCTCCAGGCTTTCGGGCAGTGAGGGCGAGCGCAGACCACCGCACGGCCCGGCCGTGCCTGTGGAGACGTGGGGCCAGGGCGGTCTCAGGCTGGGCACAGCGGTCCCTTTCACGGGCGAAACAGACACAGTCTCATCAGAGGGCATGGGCAGGTGGATGGGTATGGAGCAGGGTATGGAGCCCCTGGACTGGACGTTGAGCGTGGCAGTGTCGGGAAAGTCCATGCCCTGCCGGGTCAGAAGGTGGGGGGGGGGGGTGTAAGTAAGCACTACGGACATTCTCTGATACAGACCTGTCGGACTGCCACAGTTTCCTGGATTTGCACACCTGTCCAAACAGGCCCCTCCATGTCACCGATTGTCAAATACAATATAATTCTGTCATCCCTGGCTGGCGTTTTCAAAGCCATGTGCATCCACTTCTTACAGTAGATGACAATTTCTAGAAGTTTAGAACTGATGTGGTGGAGCTGGAAGGCACAAACATTTACTGGGACATAGGTGGGACATATAAGCTCACACACACATATTATGGGACACCAAAAGTTGATTTTGGTCTTTGTTCTGTTCTGTTTGTTTCCACTGATCTATACACTTATAGCACATTCACACACACACACACACACACACACACACACACACACACACACACACATACACACACACACACACATTAAAGCATGCACATAACATATCACACACTCTTCCCTGCAGTCTGGTTAGGCCACAGGCCTCAAGAGAGGCGCCAGTGGGGTGGCATGGGCCTGGTCAGTATCTTTGTTATGTATATTATAAAAACAGTTGAACACGGATGCGAATGTAATTTATATGGCAAAGAGCCTTGGGTCACCTTAACTACGGGGAGTTATCACTTATCATCATTAGCATGGGCATGTCCCCAGATTTCCCCCCCTGCATTTGTGGGTGGGTTTTTTCCTGGCCTAAGTGTACCAATTGGTCAACCTAAGATGATCATGGCCTGGGGTGTAAGGTGACCATGAGCCATCAATGAGAGATGTATGTAAATGTATTCTTCACGCCAGATACTGATGGGAGGGCATAACAGGGAGGGGTGGGAAGATTCCACCATGTTTCTATAATAATGTGTGTTAGAGATTACGACTCTAGAGCAGCTTTGGTTTTGGCCTTGACGACTCACCCTGTGTGCACATTGGTTAATAAAACTTCTGTTGTTCTACCAGTGAGTGCCTTCTCCCATCTCTCTCCCTAGGTCCTGGGGGAACTTGAGGGTCTCTTGGACCACGACCACATCAATAACTATTTATATGAGGATTTTCAATAACCCCACTGGACATTTATAAGGGGCTACTGATGTATGTGCATTCCTTCCTCAGTATCAGCTGGGAGTTTTGTGCCTTCAGACTACACTGCATCTACATCCCTTTTTTCCTGCTTTTTTGCACTCTCTCCTGCTGGGGGGTGCCTACCCGGGGCGCCTTGCCGTGTCGCACTTGTGCACCGGGACTGTACAGGGCAGGCAGGTGTGGAGGGTGTGGCGGGAGTGGCGAGTGGGTACTGGGAGATACAGTGCTGTAGGCGGGGGGCACTGGAGCCATCTGCCTCTGGAGGAGCTGCAGAATTACGTTGATGTCGGCCGTCATCCTGGTCTCCAGCCTGGGGGAGGGGAAAGGACAGCAGTGTTGTCTCTTCTTTCATGCTCACTAAAATAGATGTTTTACTTCCTCTCTCTAAACAGACTCTCCTCTCCTCTGTATCGCCTGCTTTCTCCGTTATACTCCACTCCAGTTAATTTCAACTCCTTGTCTCAGTCTATCTTCTCAGTGCCATCTGCATTGTTGCTGTCTCTCTCAGTCACTTCTCTCCCGCTGTCTCCATCAGAATTGTGTATCACCCTAGCCCCCCTTCCCCCACCCAGATTCAGCTCACCTGTTGAGTTGAGACTGCAGCAGCTCGAGACGGGACTCCAGCTCACTGGGCAGGTCCTCCATGCAGGGGGGCGGGTGATAGGTGGCCCGGATAGACGACAAGCGGCGGGTGCTCTCTGAGAACTGACTGGATCGGCGGTCGGGCCAGAACCTGTACAGACCCGTCATGTTTAGAGGGGCCGCTGTAGATGGAGGCGGGAGAGTATGAATATCTGAAGCTCTGGAGGAGCTGCAGCACACACACAGGCATACTTTTAACACCTCTCTACAGTACCTGTGTACGGGTTATTTCGGTCCATGGGGCCCCCCAGACCTGCTGTGGTGTTGCACGGGGGTAGCAGGCTGACCACGGCAGGGGGGTAGTCACAGCTGTCGCCTCCAGGCGGGTACAGCTCGGTCCTGCTGTGTCCCGGGGGCTTCACCTCATCATCGCTGGACTGGCAGCCGGGGCTGCCACTACTGGAGAGCTCATCCCACTGCGGACAAGGAGCTGCCCCCTGGTGGTTTCCCACGGTGGGGCAGGGCTGGTTGGAGTACGAGTCTTCCCGATCCATCCCGTCTATGCACACAGGATTCCCAGTGACAACCGTAAAACAATACATATTTGCTCTAGTCATTTATTTGGCAATGGAATTGAAATTGCTAGCTCCTCAACATCAACAACAGTCACATGAGCCAGCTGATCTTTTAGCACGTAATACCTACAGACAGTGTGATATTTTCAGAATTTTGTGGCACAATTCATTTTGCATTTGGAAGTATGTCAATGTTCCCATATGAATCTAACATTAGGCATATGTACATTATGTTCTAAATGATTAGAAATTAATTAAATAGATTCTGTTATAACAATTGTTGTTACGATATTATCTTTATAGTGTTCTACAGTATAGTGAAGCGTTTTTGTTAAATAACAAGACTATTATAGACTGAGCAGGCTCACATTGCTCACCGGGTCGGTTGCGATGGTGTAAGGAGTTTCTCTTCTGTCTCGGCCGGCGGCAACCACAGTCAGAGTCCTCACTAGACAGTGCCTGAAGGATTCCATCTACCTGGTACACACCAGCTTCAATAACTCAACAGTCTGAGATAGCAGTACACACAGCCAACTGTAAAAACATGCTGCAGTCTGGTGCATGCAGACTGTACATGATAATGCGTAGTGTCCATTTTATTCAATAACGTGGACAGGTTTGAATGTGTGTGCTGTGTGTATTAGTGATTATGTAAGTGTCTATCTGTTGTGTGTTTTTATGTGGGGGGGAGGCAGTTGTGCAAGTCTGTACTCTACAAGTTTTTCTTTCGTTTTTTAACTTTTTCCGCAGTTTTCTCCCCGTTTTTCTCCCCATTTTTTAGTATCCAATTATACCCTCCCTTTTCACAATTATCCCACTCTCTCATATATCTTACAAGTTCGCTGCTGTAGTTCTGATACCGGCAGTGACATGCGGCTGGGCACCGCCTCCTCCGAGCCAGAACCCACCAAGCCGTCACCGTAACTCCGGTATGCGTGCACAGGGCCACTCCTATACGCAGCGAACTCACATCAGCTTTCCTCCCCCCTCTCTGGGGCGGACAGCCAATTGGCGCCCACTAGTGGCACTCCCAGCCAGACCCAATACTGGCATGGCTGGTGGAATAGAACCCCGGTTGCAGTGGCCAGCGTCAAACGTTGTAACTGGTAGACCACCCGGGAGGCCACAAGTCCGTACTGTTTCAAGTGTTCATGTATGTATGCAATATGTAGTCGATCCATTTGAACTGGGTTGTTATGACTGGATGTATGTGTGTTTATACGTGTGTGTGTGTGCATGCATGTGGTGGGGCAGTGACACTCACATCTCGCAGGTTGAAGGTGATCTCCAGGTTGATCCAGAAGTTGTCAGAGAAGCCCGGGTACATGTCCAGCACCTCCAGCAGGTCATCCCGCTGGATCTTGTGAAGGTCGCAGTAGGTCAGGGCCCTCACATCTGCATTGGACTTACCGGGTCGTGCATCCAGACTGATGGGCTCCCCAAAGATGTCATTCTTACCTACAGGGAGGTGGGGGAGGAAGAGGGACAGGGGCGAAGAATAAGAAGAGGGATAAACAGACACTACATTACATAACATAACATAACATAACATAACATAACATATAACATATGCCTTTTATCCAAAGCAACTTACAATGGTGAATGCAAACATTTTTCAGTATATGTGGTCCCAATGGGAATCGAACCCACAACATAAGCATTGTCAATGCCATGCTCTACCTATTGAGCCACACAGAACCACTACTACAGGGTGCACTACATGTCAGTTCACATCTTGAAACGAATCCACTGAAGCTGAAGAGTTCGGTTTAATCTGAAGCAGCATAAAGTACCTGAAATACCTTTATAAGGACCTGCACATGATGCAGGTAGTCTTCAGAAAATGGAAACCCAAATGTACAGTCACTTAATAGGGTGTTGGGCCACCACCGTTTTAGATTAAATGGGCTGCTCTCACCCCAGGTTGAAATTTGTGGTCAACAGATCTGCAGTTGCTCACCCGTTCCATGATGACTTAGGACTGAGAGCTGTCTTGGTCACTGAAGCTCCTGCCAAATGTGACCCAAAAATCCCCCCTCTTTCAAAGTCACTCAGATCTCTTCTTCTAGCTATGGTATCCAAAACAATGCAACTGGGCCTGCCCAGTATTGTTATAAATGGCCCTAAGCATGATGGGATGTTAACTGCATAATTAACTGAGGAACCACACTTGTGTGGAAGGACCTGCTTTCAATATACTTTGTATCCCATTTACTTACATACATTTACATTTATTTCCTTTATTTGAGCAGTTACCTGTATTTGATATGATATAACATAACATAACATATGCCATTTAGCAGATGCTTTTATCCAAAGCGACGTACAGTAGTGAATGCATACACTTTTCAGTATATGTGGGAATGGGAATCAAACCCACAACCTAAGCGTTATCAGTGCCATGCTCTACCTACTGAGCTACATAGAACCACATAATATTCCTCTAAGTGTAAATGAATTCAGCTCTATGGTCTGTTACTGGTGCAGAATTTGTCCAGTAGAATACTGGAATGGAATTTGTAAGCAGTGCCTCCCACCTGTTGGTTGGCACTGTGTAAAAGCTCTGGAGACAGGAGCAAAGAGAAACGCATGAGGGCAGTGCTCACCCAGTATGGCCACCACCACGTCCTCGCGGAGGATCTCGATGGAGCCGCGAGAGATGAAGTACAGGGCGGTGAGCACATCGCCGTAGTGCACCAGCGTGTCGCCGGGCGGGGCGTGGGTGGTCTTGAAGCGCATTGCCAGGGCGCGCAGGCAGCCCTTGCTGGCCCCTTGGAAGGCCTTGCAGTTCTGCAGCAGGCTGCGGTTCAGGTGCAGGCAGATGTCTGCTTGCAAGCACTCCGGGAATCCCTTCAGCACCTAGAGCGAGAGAGAGAGAGGGTAGATTTGAGGGAGGGATTGAAGGGGGAGGGTAAAAAGGGTAAGGGTAGTGGAGAAAATGGGAAGGAAAACAAGAAAGAAAGCAAAATAACTGAGCTTGTTCACCATTAGCATCAATTACATTGTCCTAGCATCATCCTTTTTTTCTTTTTGGCAAGTATGTGAAAGTATAAAAGCCCCAAGAAGCAATTCTGATATTTGTGTGTCATCCAGGCCATGGAGGATGAGAGTCAGGAAAGGGGGGGGTAGACTGTATTGCATTTTTAGCAAAGCTGGTGGCTTTTGCTGATGCTGACAGTGGCTTTGCCCTGCCTCTTGACTGAGCGCTCTGGTACAGTGATAGCAGCTGCATCCAGGAGAGCTCACGCTGGGGGCTGAACAGCTGCACGCCTAGCCGGTACTCCACTGGATTTGCCCCACGGGCCAATGGTATTGGAAGTTATGGCCCAGTGCCCAATTATGCTAATGCATGGAGAGTGCAGGAGCTGCACTGGGCCATGATGGACTCCTCTCACATGGAATTGACAGACCAGGCCTGCCCTTCCAAACATCCTCTCCCATTATCCTCTCTGCTAGTGACGGGTCTATAAAGCTGTCTAACTGCAAGGCCGCCTGCCTGCATTGTCCCCTTGTGTGAGAAACCCAGGGGTCACTTCCTCTCAACGGGAGGTGGAGGAGTTACCAACCGCAGCTGATTACGCAGAAAAGATCATGGTTATAGTCCACGTACTGGTTATAAAAACTTGGAAGTGGTTTTGTCAGGACGGTTACCACATGTGGGCATCAGGTTTGACATCAATGGTAGTGTGAGTGGGTGAATGTGTTTCCTTTTTGCCAATTAAAACACTTACTGAAGTCAAATGTGTTTGGCCCATGGATGCAGATACTGAACCTCTGATGATATGTATCATATGAAGTTATCATCAATTTACAATGCACTGAATATTATTATACACATTATTGCATTATCGTACTTAATTTAGAATATGCCATGCATGAAATTCTGCCACTTAAGCCATGTCTTGTACAGTATGTCACAGATAAAATTCTTCAGGGAACGTGATACAGTCAATGCGCTCCAGACTACACAGACCTGACCTCCTCATACGGAGATGCACACCCTGTGTGTGAGAAAACAAAAAAAACGTACACAAGCCTAACAGTCTTTGACATTCCTTACTGCCACTATTTACTAGGGAAAGCAATTTTTGTCATTACAAACCCTATAGTCAACTGCCTGGTCAATGTCTGAACCTATGTAACCACCTAACCTCCCCCAAATGTTGTATCTTAAAAGTGGGCTGTTGAGTGACCCCAAACTGTCCCTCCAAGGAAGAATGTCTACTTTTGTTCTTGTCTGCCCCCAGCTGATTCCCATCCCTCTAAATGGACTGCATGGCTAATTGCAAAACACATGTTTGATATGTTAAATGTTTTTAACATATGAAATGGACCTCATGGTTAAATAAAGGATAAATAAATAGAGGATGAGAAAAGGAGCACAGAGATGAGGTGGGAGGAGATGGGACACCCTACACTCTCCTGCATCACCTGACGCGAAGTTGGTAAGTGATAACATCGATCCAATTCCAATGAAAGTCATTGTGGTCCATGACATCACACAACACTGAAAAACTCTTCCACAAAGGACTCTTCCGCAAAGGGCTATACATTTCAAGGTTTCCTTTGCAGAAGAGTTTTTCAGCACTGAGTGAAGATTGACCAATGCCTTTCCACCACAAATCTATGTGTGGTAAGAAGAATGAAGCAAAAGGGTGGAATTGGACAGGGAAACTATTATGTGCAAGATGTATAGCTCAGTGTCGCAACAGTTTCAATTGGTGAATCGAGGACTTAATGCGTTACACCTCCGTCACCCAGTCTAAAGAAAAATAATACTACATTTGTAAGAATTTGGAAATCGATTGTAACCAAGGCTAATGCACAATAACGCATAACCTGGTGTAACAGCACAAAACTGGAGCTTCTGAGCAGTGGAAGAAAGTAATAAGGTCTGATTAATCGTCTTTTACTCCTTTTCTCAAATCTGGATGGGTTTATGTTTGGAGAAAGCCAAAGGAAGCCTTCAACTCACATTGCCTGTTCCCAACTGTTAAACATGGTGGTAGATCTGTTATGGTATGGGCAATCATTGCGTAGGAGTCATTGGGTGTGATTATTACTCTGCATGGTAGAATTAAGCTATTTTAGGTGACCAGGTGCACCCTATGGTACAAATACTGTTTCCTCAAGACATTTCAATATTCCAAGATGATAATACCCCTAACACACTGCTAAATGGATTCAAGCATGGTTTCATGAATACCAAACACCAGATCTTAAAAAAATATATATATTTTTTTTTTTCCGATATTACCCAATTTTTCTCCCAATTTGGTAGCCAATTACTCCCGCTGTGCTTAGTTCAATCCCCTCCCTCGTAGTTCGCTGCCATAGCCCTGTGACCGGCAGTGACAATGGGGAGAGACAGCACTCGTCGTGCTGTTGACTGTAATTCCAGCAACCCAGAACCACTCCTGTGCACAGCGAACTGTTTCAGCTTCCCTTCCCCCTCCCTGGGGCGGACAGCCAATTGCCGCCCTGGTGGCACTCCCGGCCAGAGCCGACTCTGGCGCGACGGGGAATCAACCCCGGTCGCCGTGGCCAGCATCGAACGTTGAAACCACTAGACCACGCGGGAGGCCCCAATCACCAGATCTGAATATCATAGAACATTTATGGGAAGTTCTGGAACTTAAGAGTGCAAAGTAAATTTCCACCGCCTTCATTGCTCAAAGAACTGGAGGCTTTCCTTCTTGAAAAATGGTCAATATCCTAAGAGAAGCAGTTCAAAACTCAGCAGTATAACAGCAATTCTGAAGGAAAAGGGCAGCAAAACTCTTTATTAGTTAATAATTAATATATAGTTTGGTGATTCCATTATTTTGTCTACCCCCTGTATATACATATGTGTGTGTGTGAGTGTGTGAGTGTTTGTGTATGGGTGCGTATGTCCGGGAGCAGGGTTGCTGAGGTTAATGGTTAGAGAGAGGCCAGAGTGGGTTAGTCGATGACACATGGCCGCCAGTCACAGTACTTGACTTCTGTTGTACCAGGGATACTGCGTGTTTAGCGGGAAGGCCCTGAATGGATCCGTGGCAGTCGATTCCTGTCTCTGTTTGATCAGGAAGGGTAATCGGCAGGCACTGTTTGAAACATTTTTCACATGTTTAGATCACCTGGCATCACCTCCTCTATAGTACATTCCACTCTTCTCCTGGACCTGGCCCCTCATTGAATAGTGTAAAAAAGAAAATATATAAAAAATGGTACCGGTTATGCCATTTGAGATGTCAAAGTTTAACCATTGATCAATAACGTTAATAATACATTTTAGCTCAGTAAATACTTCTCACCAGTTGTAAATGCATTGGCTTGGGGAAAACAATTCCTTTTTATTAACGAAAAAATAGCGTACTAGGCCAATTGTGGGCTTAACAGGAAATTTCACAGTAAAAGTTTTTAAATCCTTAGAAGAAATAAGGAGGAATAAGGAAGGGAGAATGAAAAGGAACAGGAGAAGGGGAAGCAAAAACTCAAAACAATTCTGTGTGTTATGCATGCCATGGTCTACATTCATTGGAAATATGAACAGAAAAAAACACTTGGACATGGTCCTCACCTTAATTGCAATGTGAAACATGCAAATGATTAATCTTTTGAATATTTTGATTGGCTATCCAGCTGAGAAAATCTGTACGTGTCACTGAATTAAATTTACAATTCAACTCTCTTAAGTTGCCTCTCTCTACATCTCTGCCTGCCCATGTGAGAGTGTTCCTGTGTGGTGGGACTCACAGCGTTCATGTCGATGCCGTTGGTGTAGGACCAGGCGTGCTGGAAGTACTCCTCCAGGCGCTGCCGCAGGCCACCGGGGATCTGATGGAAGCGGATGAACTCCTTGACCCGCAGCATCTGAGTGTGGTAGCGTGCTGTGCCCGAGTACAGCCGCTGGATGATGGCAGACACATTCCCGAAGATGCTGGCGTACATCAGTGCTAAGAGATATCAGGATTATCAGAAGAATTGAATATGCAATTTCCACAAAGAGATGAACAAAACTTGACTTGAAAACAAACACCACATCCATGTCCAGATACATATTTTATATACTTTTCCCACATAACCTTTTATATGATTCAATAAATGCACACAGCATGCTTACATTTTTAAACATATGTGGTGCAGTGGGAGTGGGTGCTAATGAAAAGGAGAGAGTGACGTGGTGGGCATGACAGCAGGCAGTGAGTGATCGATGTGTATAGGGGTTGGATGCTGGGGGATGTGGAGGAACCCGGTTTTCTGGTGCTGACTCACAGCCTATGAGCATGACACAGATGGAGAAGATCTTCTCGGAGTTGGTGTTGGGCGAGACGTTTCCGAAGCCGACGCTCGTCAGGCTGCTGAAGGTGAAGTAGAGTGCCGTGATGTACTTGTCCTTGATTGAAGGGCCGGAACTAGAGTCGTTATTGTAGTGTTTGCCAATCTGGTCAGCCAGGTTATCCAGCCAACCGATCTTCATGTATGGTCGCTCCACATTGCCAATGGCGTACCAGATACAGGCCAGCCAGTGAGCAATAAGGGCAAAGGTGCACATGAGCAGAAAGAGGACCGCTGCACCATACTCTGAGTACCGGTCAAGCTTCCGTGCCACACGCACCAATCGCAACAGTCGAGCTGTCTTCAGCAGACCAATCAGCGTAGTCGTCTGGGGCTGGGAGGTAATGAAAAAACAAAAGGTGAGGGAAGACACATCAAGTAAGACATAGTGATTTGGACTTTGGTGATTTGCACAGCACCAAAATGGGGGGAGCATAAACACATCTGCAACATTTCATCTGCATCCTGCAAATTTCATTACGGCTTTGATGATATTGTGAGAGAAGATTTGAATGACACTCTGACATCAACGCTGCCTTCACTGTCCAATCTCTCAGAGTCCACCTGACATCAACTGGAGTCCACCTAACTAACGGGCTAACTGCCATGAGTGTTAGGCAGTTTACAGATTGACAACCATAAGAATCGTCTTCAGAAAAGTCTGTGTGCTGGGGACAATCACTGCTTGCTGAAGTGAACACAATCATTATAGAAGGGGGCCACATTATTCTCTCCTCTCCTCTCATTCCTTATCTCTTGGCTTCCCGCATGGATCTTATTATTTTGAGGGTGTGCTGCTTGTACCTCCACTCTTTGTTTTGTTTGAATTGTTGTATTTTGATTTTGACACTGATCACTGGCACCCCTTTATTTTGTATTTCAGCGGCAAGATGAAGCTTAAACCAATTTGACTCCACAGTACACTCCATTTTCATGACCTTCTCACCTCAATCCTCTCTCTCCATGATGTCAATACAACACGGAAGACCCCAATTCATATTATCTTATTATTCTGCTATATTCGATTCCAAAATGATTTTCATGTTTCTTCAGTTAAACATAACTAGCAAGCTGTTTCAAAGCCACATACGCATACAACCTCGTGAAACACATGCTCCGCTACTTAAATACTAATGACATTTGAATCAATAAGTCAATGTCCACAGTAATAGCACATTTTAAGATCCGATACGGGTCGGCCCTACCTCGTCTGAGCCTGAGCGGAAGATGAGCAGGTCGAAGGGAATGGCGGCAACGATGTCGATGAGGAACCAGCCTTTGAAGTAGTGCACGGCGATGTGGCCGGGGTGGCTGACCACCTCGTCGTTGTGGTTGACGTAGGTGGTGCGGAAGTTGATGAGGATGTCGATGATGAACATGATGTCCACAATGAGGTCCACCACGTTGAGCGGGTTGCAGGTGTAGCCGCAGGTGCGCCGCCGCTTGTCCTCCTGCTCGTTGAGGAGGAAGGCAGCCGAGTAGGGTGTGAACACGGCCGTGTAGAGGACCAGCAGCAGGATGATCCAATCCCACACCGCCTTGAAGGGACTGTAGTGTAGGATGGTCCACTTGTGAATGCGCGGCGCCTGCAGCTTGTACTCGGGCAGCACGTCAGCACCTAGAGACAGCACCTAAGGACGTCAGTAAAACATGTCTTTATTAGCATTCCATGAGCTTCCCCCGTGTATACATTGAATTCATTTGACACATGACACCCCAAACTTGGGGTAGAGGGGCTGAGAAAACAGATAGATTTTAAGACAGAGGTAAATGGGTCACATTGTACAAACAGCATTTTGCCTGTAAAGTCAATTACATCCACTGCACAAGTAAGCTGTACACCATTAGCCATTTTATATGCATGACTGTAGTTCAGTTAGCTAGGAGCAGATAGGATCACCCCAGAATGCAAAGAAACAATTAATTAATTAATCCAAGGAGCAGGCCAAGTATAAAAATTAGGTTTTTCTAAATAAATTCTTCCTTTATGTATTTGAATAAGTCTTACTTTATTAATTGAGCTTACATCAATAAACAGGCCTATTTTGTGAGCCATTACACTGCTTATTTAATTATGCTGGCATGCCCCATGTTGCGTAGCGGCAAGGGTGGGGAAAATCGCTAAAATGGAGTGCCGGCGGGAAGTATGACACTGAATCTATCAGCTGATAATGAAACAGTGGCAGGCAGTGTGGCTTAAAGCTGTGGTAACACTGCTTGGTAAGGATAAGTTGTACTAAGGTGTACTAGAAAAATTAAAATAAGGTAGGACAACATAATAAAGATGTTAAATCACTGTGTTTGTCTCTATGCAACCATCATTCAAGCCAAACTTTAAATTAATCTTTGGACAACTTGCAAGTGTTGGCAAAGACAACACAATAACTTTTATATTTGGATTTAGCCATGCCAAGTCATGTGAAATATGTGTTTAGCAGTCTCTATTGTTTACCATGCTGTTGGTAGGCTAAACGTGGTACTTTGTTTACTTGGTGCACTTTTAGAGACAGCGTCCCTGCTTGTTGAACTAATGTTAGATAGTGTAACATTAGCATCAGTGACCGGTGAAAAAGCTGTGGACAAAGTGTAATTTGTATGGCGAATGTACATTTTGTCGTTGTGTTTTTTGCTACGGATGTGATGTTCCAATGCCTTAAATCCTCTGGAGCCAATTGCCGCCCCCTGGTGGCACTCCCGGCCAGAGCCGGCTCTGGCAGGATGGGGAATCGAACCCCAGTCTCCGTGGTCAGTGTTGAACGTTGTAACCACTGGACCATGTGGAAGGCCTTTTTTAGAACAAATTTGAAGCTAAAATTTTAAACTTCAATTTGTATTATTCAATCCCACAGGGAGAGAGACAGAGTACACACAAAAGAAAAAATAACCCAAAGCCCTTCAGCATTCCCCCGAAAGGATTTGGGACACAAAACCATAAATTAGAATAATAAACAAAATAAAATCGCCTTTTGGCAAAACATTGCACATGGATTCACACTGACGGTTTCAGTCACTTTTGCTTTTTAAGTTTATTTCTCTCTTGGGTGCACCCCTCCCGTATTCCAGCTCTCTACTGAGAGAGCAGAGCAGTTCTAAGCACACAGGTACATTTAGACAATGCCGCACAGCTGTGTGCCCTAGCTGCCCTGCACTGGCAGGTGTGGCCGATAATCACCCCAATTACCCTGCCTAGATTGATGCTGTGGAGGGCGTTGGTCACATGGGAGTGGCATGTTTGCCTTTGTTTTACATGTGGTGGAGGCCTTTGGAGCAGGGAGACTTTCCGGGGGCAGGTTTGGCACTCTCACAGGGTGTGAGAGTGAACTGTCGCCCGGAAGGTTGCTTCAAAGGCCATCATTTATTTAATTATTATTTAATTGGCAATTGATTGGAATTGAATTGACTGCTTGTGTTTGTGTGTGAGAATGTGAATTGTTTGGTGTTGAGTGATTGGGTGATTGCCTCACGAGTCCCACCTGAGTCAAGCAGAAAGTAAGCCTATTTAAGAGCAGGTGGGGCAAGTGGGGAATCAGTTACTTTGTCTTGTCATTATGTGTGAGTGTTGAGAGTTAGTCTTGTTGGTTGTGCGTGCGTGCGATCCAAGCTTCTGGGAGGCGGAGTCTGTGTGGAATATATGTTGAGTTCTGTGTGCGTTTGTTGAAAGTGACTGAGTAGAGTGCTTCCTGTGTGGGAAAGAGAGCGAGAGGGCGCCCTGAAAGAGGGTCTGCCTCTCGCCTTCAGTGTGATTGGAAGAGAACTCGCACTCGGGCAGTGGACAGTGTCTCTGGACAACGGCCAGAGAACTCTCACTGAAAGAGTGGAGAGTGTCTCAGGGCTGGTTGCCAGAGAACTCAAACTGTGAGGAGTGGCGAGGGTCTCGGTACGTTTGGGGTAAAAGAGAACTCGGACTGGAAAGTTTGTGTCTCTGTGTGCATGGGTTTGGGAAGCACTTGAAAAGTCACTGGATGTGTGTGCCTGAGGAGGTTCTAGGGGGACTCCGGTCTGAGGAGGCGCGGTGTCTTGAGATGTGTGTGGAGTGTGTGTCGGGACAGTGAGTAGAGTTCTACCCTGTCCCGTAAGTGTTGATGTGTGTTTAATGTGGATGTATGAAAGCGGTGTGGAAAGCCGCTGATGGTCTGTGTTTGTTCTGTGTTTCCCCGGAAGGGGATTCCCCCCTTGGAGGAGGCGGGGCTTTCATTTCTGGTTTGATTATTTTAGCTTGTTATTTTAGTTAATTGTTTTTGCATGAAAGCTTCGCAGCAAGTAGGGTGAAGATTTTGTGTTTGTGTTTGTTTGTTTTATGTTAACCTGCTCTCCCTCTGTCTCTCTCCCATGTCTGGGGGGAGAGACAGAAGAAAAAAAAATCCAGTCCGTAGACCGGCAAACTCCACTCCATCTCCAGACTGCTCTGTTCCCATCCAGGGATTGTCACGTGGCGTGTGACAGACGCCTTCCACAGCTACGCACATATACTTAATGTCACAAAGTTATAGCATGAAAGTACAACCTCACACTCATGTGACATTATTTGCCACAGTGGAGAAACATTTTTCAAGGGTGACTGAGTCTGTTTGTGGTTGGTTTGTGATTTATTTTTGATGATGCTTTATCTGGACAAGCAGGGTATTTGACAGATGAGAGCAAAGAAGACCAGGAAGCCCCACAGTATTGAGGCGTTTGAAACCTGGAGCTGTGGCTTTGAGCTGCCATCCCATGACATGTGCCACCCAGTCGCATTCCCCTATAGTAAGCCCTCTATGCACATTGTATAACCAGTGATTTACAGCATCCACCAGATTTCCTCCATCTGCAGCCACCCATCCACAGCAGGAGAAACAACAAACTAGCCAAACTAGGTCTCCTGACAATGTCACAGATCAATCAGCCTTCATTTGTGGGGTCGGGAGCGTGAAAGTGTGCATGAGAAACCAATGCATCTTGTCACAATGTGGCACCCAGTATAGTGCATTTTCCTTCCTGTCCATATGCAGGTGGACTCTTGGACCTAATCTGCTGTTTTTAAAAATATATTTATTGACAATACCGAACACTGTGGGCACCAGTATCACAAATACCTGTCATCTGACACAACTTCAGTTCAACAATTAGTCAAATATATAAAACAAAGACTCAAAGCTTGCCTAATCAGAGATTTCTTTACAACATAGAAACAACTCACAACTTTCCTTTCCCTTGAACACAAGGCAAATTTTAAAGCACACATACTGCTTATGCTGCACATATTTCAGTCATGAAACATAGCGGACCGACAGTAACACTAAAGCACACACTGACCGGAATCAAGATCAGAGCCTGCATATCTCAGAGCTCAGAGCAGCCTCTGTGTGTTCCTCCACAGCTGGTCTTCACAGGAGCCAGGATTCTGCCCACCTTCTCAGGCAGCACACATCGCCCTCCCTCCCTCTTCAATCCCTCGGTCCGTTACCCACCGCCAACCACTCTCCCCTTCCTCTGATGAGATGAGACCATGGTTTTTGTGGTGTACAGTAGCAGTGGACTTTTCATGTCCTGCTACGTTCTCACTGTCCGCTCCCTGTGCCTGCAGTCTCTTTATAGGACTATATGTGGTGCACCTGGCACACCATGTGACACTTTCACCCTGCCAATAGCCAGGGATGCTAATCGCACCAATTTATCGGCAAATCCCAAAAAAGGGATTTGCCAGTAACCCATTGGCTGTGTTTTTTCTTTTGGACCGATTTCATGCGCAGGACAGAGCAAGAGAGAGAGGTAAAGAGGGAGAACGTCTAGTTTATGTTACTATTCAAAAGGTTTTTCTGCATTCACAAATCTCAAGCAAAAGTGAGCAGTTCCTAAAACAGTGCATCAAACTTGATGTAGAATACCCAGATTCCTGGAACAAACAGCCAGCATTAGGGCACAACAGAGGATGGCTACTTCCAGTGTAAATAATCCCTACAGGAGTGAGTGCAGGCTCTAAGATCTATGCCATTTAACTTTTTTCAACTGAGGGTTGCTCCCATGGTAACCGCATGGTGAAAGAGTGGGCCACTGCAGTCGGACAGAGTGAGGCCAAAACTCAACTAAACTTCTTTTCTTTTCATCCCATCATTGTTGTGCCAAACATCTTCCTAGTTACTGAAAGGAATGGTGCCCAGTGAAGCGACTGAGAAAGCCAGGACAGTGCTCCACCTTGTCTACATCAGTGTTTACCAAAATGCCTGCTGGATGTCATTTTGCGGTTGCTACAGAGCACCAAAAACTGGATAGACAGGCTCAAAGATGGTCACTATAACCTCTCACTCACCCCTGGTCAGGAACCTGCTGTGAGAGTCTCACCCCCCAGAATGCTCTTGGGGGAAAAGCGTGAGAGGGCACAATGAAGCCACTCAGCCTGGACTGACTGTAGTATTTCTCTGGTATTTCAACCGGATTATAGTAAGCCCCATTGTGTTCTGGGTATTTCATAATCATCAACACTGGCTGTTCAGATATGATCGATTTATAATCACAATGACGCACAACAGTCTCTGTTTTTCCTCATAACATTTTTTGGTGAGACATCTTCTGCAGTGGGCAGCTACTTCTAGACTAATTCTTAGATGGATATTCAATTAAGCTTCGAAGGGAAATTATTCTCAAGGTACTTTGCTTGCATAAAAAAGTTAATGTAATCTATATGGATGTGATCTGTGAAGAGATTCAATTTAATGAACATTCAAAATCCATATGACCACAGGCACGTTTAACTTCACTAAAGTGGGTGAAACACAGCGTTTATCACTGTTAAAATGCAGATCACAATAAAAATGTAATGCCCAAACTCATTATAGTAATTTCAACTGATAAATAATATGCTCCAAAATCTGCCACCATCCATATCACATTTTAATTTAGTGCAACTGACAACAAAAGATAATTATCTGGCCCATAAACCGTGCAGCCATAACAATAATCACAATAACAGACCCATCATATCTATAATGATAAAGCACCATTTACCATTTATTTCATTTTTGTCCCCAAGCTCAGAACCAAAAGAAGCAGAAGGCCAAATGTTGTATTGCCATTGTGTTTCCCCAATAATATCTCAACACTGCTTATAATACAATCCACACACAGTGACTGTCAGCTGGAAACAGGGTGCATAACTCAGGCGAGCACAGAGACAACAGAAAGCACAATGACTGTACCAGACCCTGATCATATTACTCTAATAAAAGCATCATTAGAGTCCAGTGCTGATAGGGTCAACTTTGTATACAATGTTCAGGTGAAATATGGAGAGAGATTGTGGGGGGGATTGTGAATGTGCTTGCTTGTAAACACATTAATGCATACGCACATTAACAAAACAAGAACTTGCCTCCTAATTCCACAACAGAAACTAGGCAAAAATAGTGTGATATTTAGATTAGGTGCACAGCACACACACGCACAAACTCGCATGCACGCAGTACTTACTAATAAAAAAATTGCACAGCCACCCTCTGGTAACATTTTTGTACATTTTCTGTCTTGTGGCCTTTCTTGTGATGCTAGAGTATACTGTATCCAGGGCTTAATTTGTGCCGGATCCTGCCGGAACAGGATCCGGGACCTCTCGGGTTTTGACTGCCTGTGTTCCGGTACCTATTTGTGAGGATCCGGTACCTCTCGTGGTAGAAAAACAAAAATGATAACATAAAATAAAATACAAATATATATTTTAATTTACAGACCCATTATCAAGTAATTTCACGTTCTTTATTAGTTTCGATTTAGTCTTTAAAAGTCGGGAGATCTAACTGTTGGGTGTAACGTTAAAGCGAGTGCACTGAGCGAAAAGCTTGCTGGGTAATTAGACCCCGCATGTCACACGTGTAGCCTACACAGTCAAAAAAATTGACAAAACTTGCTGCAGATTGCTGAGCAGAGAGGATCAGAAGTGAGCAACAGCAAAGAAAAAATGTCAAAAAGACAGTTAAACTTGCTATCCTTTTTCCAAAAAAAGGAAGAGTCGCATGATGCTTGTCTCAAGGGGGGCGGTTGCCCGATAAAACTGGATACAACAAGTTTATTGAGGAGTTGAAGGTGCTTTACGCACAGTACTGGCCCGAGAACGCAGGTGCGATGTATGGAGAGACTGAGGTTGAATCGCTGTGTCAGCGCTTTGACATTGACAGCCCGCGCGCAGTCATACGGGCCTACAGAGAGTACAGAGACTCAGATGGAAAAGACATCCCTGATGCACTGAAGGAGCTATTTGTTGCGGTCAATAGCATTCCTATAGCAAGTGCTGAGTGTGAGCGTGGATTTTCTCAAATGAACTTGATTTGCACTTCGACCCGTGCCAGTTTGCACACATCCACCATATCATCTTTACTCTTTCTGAATCTTGTTGGACCCCCCCTGGCCAAATTCAATCCAGTACCTTACGTAAGGTCGTGGGTGGCCAAAGGACACAGAACTGCCACAGACTTACGCAGCAAAACCCGAAACAGGGAGGAGGAGGAGAATCTGGACATGGCTGTGATGTGGGGTGTTTTGGACCACTAGATAAGGTAAGCATTTGTCTATTAATAGGCCGCCGTGCCAATCTTGAAATAATATTGGAATTTTAGAAAACTTTTTGTGATTCGTTATTATGAACTGTTGCAAATTATTATTATTGTTTTGTTAGACCTGTTGAGCATTGAATTGCTGACTGCAAGTGCTGTAAGCCCCACAGTTAAGCATGTGGTGATGTGGGCATTTGCGTAGTAACCCAAAAAAATCTTAAATTATTGCCATAACACTGATATCATGCAAATTATTTTAAATTGAGGCCGGTAAGCCCCACAGTTAAACTTGGTGATGTGGGCATTTGCGTGTGTTGTGCAGAGGAGCCTAAATAATCGTAAATTATTGCCAGAACATTATATCATGCAAATTCTTTGAAATTGAAGCCTGTAAGCCCCACAGCTAAACATTTGGTGACGTGGGCATCATGTGGTGATGTGGGCATTTGCGTGTGTTGTGCAGAGGAGCCTAAAATAATCGTAAATTATTTGCAGAACATTTATATCATGCACATTATTTGAAATTGAGGCATGTAAGCCCCACAGCATAGTAAGTGGGTATTTGCGTACATGACATGTTGTTTTCAGCACCGTGTTCTATATGTGTTCCGGGACCTGCGTCCGCCACGTCATCCCTCCGGTCTCATATGCACTTTGCGTTCCGGCACCTTCTGATTTACAAATTAAGCACTGACTGTATCTTATCACAGAACATACTTCCAAGTTTACAGAGAATGAGTGACAAAAAGGTAAATAACATATCTCTGGTAATTTTTCAGTTTTTTTTCAATGCCTATGAAAATCCATCCACAAGATAGAAAATAACCAAGGATCATGGTTTGTGTTTTCAAAAGGCTTCATAAACAGCTGTACAATTATCATGTATTGATATGACAAAATGCAAATGCTAACAACCATGCGTATATCGTTTTACCATCTTACTAACAGAAAATAAGAGAAACCTGAAACACACTGAAGGGCTGATGAATCGCAGCAAGACTGATACAGAACTATTTGCTGCCTTCACTCACACATCCACTCATCTTGATTTAAACATCCATCCCTATCCAAGGCTTCTAGACACCTGAGGGAATCATGTGACAGGAAACACATGAAAAATGGAATAACTTTAATGCACAACAAGATTCGTGTATAACGTCCTTTTTAAAGGCAGCACCCCAGTACAACAGTGAGGTAGTGTAAATCAAACCACTAATATCTAGCAAATGACACCAATAGAACAAGGACAGAAGACATTAAAGAAACGATGTATAATGGAAACGCAACAGAACATTCTCATTTAGTCTGAACTCGGAGGCATGGGCATTGGGCATGCTGCCAGGACTCCTTCCACTTCCATTAAACTAGGATGGTGAGTAAGTATTATGGGAGCACACAATAATTCACTGTCTCTGAGGGTGAAAGAGCTGCCCCCCCAACACTGGGACATTATGGAACTTTCTCTCCCTGGCAGGGTCCATGAGAGCATGTGCTTTCTGCCACACACTGTCTCCCCCTATAAGGAGAGGGCACTGCGGGGACAAGCTTATCTGATCTCCCTTCAGTTACATCCAATCATATTCAACAAAATTAATAGATCATAATAACAAACAAAAATCCACAATATTAAACATGGTCGTACAGCGTTTAGATAATGGTTTGCACAGCGCTTACAATCAAAATACGAAGACAGGGTCTCGGAAAATGGTGTCCTCTTGAGGCCGTTCCAGCACCAATGCAGATGATAATTCTTTTTGGCAAAGAACAAATACTATTCAAACTAAACCTAGAAATGTAATACAAATATATTCACTAGTTTTTATGTAAAAAGAGGAGTGAAAATTATTAGCATTTTGTAAGACATATTTTTGTTACCACTTCCTCCTAATGACATTCACACTCCTATGCAAAGCACTAGCGGTTCAAAAACATTCTTAGAAGCTACCTAGGTTAGTCAGTCGACAAGCTTAGGTTAGTTAAGGAAGAATATAAGTTTTCTCATAGTGGTGACAGATCAGACAGTAATACCAATTGCTTAGCTAACGATAGCTAGCTCATTTCTAGCTTGCTACCTTAGCCACTTGATTAGCTGGCTACCTTGTCTGTTTGCGTGGCCACAATAATACATATATCCATGTTAGCCTGGCTAGGTAATGTTAGGTGGCTAGATAGTCTCAGCAGGTTTGACAGCTGAAGTTGGATGCCAGTAGTTTGTCTCTTCCTTACTTTAATGTTAGCAAGCTAGCAGTATCTAAATATAGCTAGCTAGTTGGTGTAATGTGTGGTCATTTAATATTTAATTTAATATTTCTACGATGTAGATAAAAATCTATGAATTGGCAACTTGAGGGAAGTATTAATAATAATAACCAAAAGCTAACAAAACACAGAATCAAAGCAATAATACTGATGAAAGCAAAGCTACTGTATACCTGTCATCACAAATGATTAAAAAAACGTCAGCTGCACTCTTGATGTGTGGGTATCAAACTGCATTGGGAACAGTCATACCAGGAGGTATCCAAGAAGCAAGAGCAAGAGCATTGGGTTAATGCTCAAAGACAAGTACAGAGCAGATAGGCTAAATACTTCCTGTCTGGTTGTATGGCTTTATTCCTTTGGTTAGGTACGGAATGTCCCTGACTAAATCTGTAACAAAAATATTACCTGCCCAATCTAATTAGTACCTTCTCTTTAGATACAAAACATTTCCTTTAAAAAGATTTTAAACTTGACATTCCTATTTGTGAGTCATTGCAGATATTTAAGTGTATTCCTAGACAGACCGGAGTACGCATGAGGGCATGTTCCTGCCTCAAGAGGTACACTTAAATCCCGAAAGTACACTTAAATCCTAAAAGGCTATTATGAATCACATAATAATATTCTTAAACATAAGAATAACCATACACTGTTCTTCTTTCCATATATTTTATTGATATGTTATACATGAATTCTTGAGTAAGCTAGTGCCTATTTTGTGGTAAAGAATAAGGTAGTGGCAACACACACAGGGATATCCCCTGATATATATAGGAATAAAAGCCTCACAAAAGTCTTAAAAATCATGCCCCATGTTTCTCTGCCTCTCTGACCCAGACCAGTAGCTATCGCAATGAGGACCTGTAACACTAAAATAGTTTGAAACAATCACACAGTAAACCAATATTCAAGCAGACATTAGCAATTAATGGATTTAATCTATTGTCTATCTTATGCCTCCCACAAAACACCATGTGTACACAAAGAGATAGAAGAGTATGGTGGTGCACACGACCGTGTCTTCCAAGTATTACAATAAATGGCCAACTTGACTTCATAATACATGTGCACAGCAGTAAAGGGGAACAAGCCCCAACCTACAAAAACATGTGAAGGCTTTCATTTTCATAATAAGAGTCTGTCATCCACACAATTGAATTAGCAAGTAAAGATCACTTTTCTAAATATAATAAAATGTTCATGTTGATAAAATCTGTCAGTTGTGTAACCACTTTGAGAGGTCGCTTTAGTCAATTTATTCATTTTGTGTGTTTTATACATTTTTGGTGTGTGTAATATGACCTTGTATTCCTTAGGGCCACTGTAGGATTCCCTGTTTGTATGGGGTGGCCCAGTAATATACCTGCAAGCAATTTTAAACATTTTTGTTTTGTGGCCAAACAAACACAAATGGACCATCCACACACACAAGTTTTAAGCATTTTTAAAATGGTCACTCTGGCTTTATTTCAGTTCTTATTGATGGGATAAAATAAAAAAAACTTTTCTGAACTTTTGTGAAACATATATTGATGTTTATTGACATCAATGCACTTTTATTCTGATTTTAGCTCATCTAACCTGTAATTCAATATAACCTCCTGAGACCCGGCAATTCATTTTTGTGCACTGTAGTGCACATTATGTTTTTGCTAAGTCCTCCCATACTACAGATGTCACTCTATTGATTCCTGATGTTCCTTAGAGAGGACAACTGTAGCTTTAAGATGATATCACATGTGGGGGGGTGTTGCCTTGCCAACTTTGTACTTATGTTATCATATCATAATCATATCATAATTTCCATTTTTTTAGTAGACAGCTCTATGACAGAGGCACAAACGACATTAATGAAGTCCTATTTTACACTACAGTGCACATGTTGTAAAAATGTTATAAAGTTACGTTTAAAAAAAACAACCTT
This sequence comes from Aldrovandia affinis, assembly GCA_029706075.1. NCBI lineage: Eukaryota > Metazoa > Chordata > Actinopteri > Notacanthiformes > Halosauridae > Aldrovandia > Aldrovandia affinis. The sequence continues at coordinate 1,276,347 of JAINUG010000013.1, forward strand.
TGCAATGTGTTTTTTACCACCCCAACACTTAATTTACTTAAAAAAATCAAAATTAAAACACTTTTTTTTCCTGGGTCTCAGTAGTATTTATTTTAAGTTTATATCATAATTATTGTTAAAAATGAATCAATAAGACAACTATTAACTATTAACTGGACAGTGTTGATATCCCAGTGTAAAATATTATCAGCCACTTCAGACACAGTGGAATACACAACTTAAAATATATCAGATGATATCTCAGAAGTATCTCAGTACATTTGCAACCCCCTGCACCTTTATCACAAATGTGAGTGAGACACAGAGCAATACTAAGGAGAAGAGAAGGAGAATCACTGTCTGGCAGGGAGAGGCTGCTATCTAGTGCACACACATGGATACTGCACATCCCCTGATGTATATAAAAACAGCTCAGAATCCTGCTCCAAACCCCCACTGAAATACCTGAAACATCCCCATTAAAACTTCTATAGAGATGGTGAGCTGTTTCGTGACAATGGTGTAAAGGTGCATCACTGACAAAGCTCTTTCAGACACATTTTCGCATTTCTTATCCTGTTTTACATCACAAATGTTGTGTTTCTACATAGTGCCAGGGTCAAGATGATAGGGAGGAGAGAGCTGGAGGCACAAATCATTTCCACAGGAGAATGATGACACACAGCGCATCCCCCCCAACACAGGCAGCAAGTAAATTCCAACTTGTTACATCGGAGATCGGAGTTATTAATAGCAGATGTGACACATTATGTTCTGGACACAGGACAGAACCCTCAGTTCACTTTTCTTCATCTGAGCTGCAGGTTCTGAATCTGGGGGTTTATAAGTCATCAGGGCCCTGCTGAGCACTTACAGTAAAAAACATGAGATTTGTATCAACCTTAGCTATTAATACAGAGAGAGCTTCTTGGAAGATTTTAACACTTGTGTTGACAGAGAAATTATTTTTTAAAGAGATTAAAATCTGTACTCAATTCAGTCCACGTTGCCCAGGGGTGTAATGGAAACTAACTTAGACAGACAATCCACTTTTTTTCCACATGGTCTAGACACCCACAACTTAAACAAGTTCTCCTCATAAACCTGTACTATCTGATCACTCCTTGATTACATTTGAAATACCACATACCAGAGCCAAATATTTTCACATCTCATGGTGAGCAGTTCCAACTGATGTTCAGTTAGCTCCTCCATTGCATCCATTAAAAAAAACATTCCTTATCTGGTGAAAGATGAAGGTTTGAACCATGGGAATGCAACAGAACTAACCAGAATAGTGAATTAAATAACTTAAATCTCAGTGACAGACTCTATTTAAAATATAGTCAATATCTCTCTTAAGCAAGGGATATGTGAATCTGTAATACAATCCTTAGTTAACAAGGCAAATCTAGACCCAGACAAGCCTAAGAATTACAGACCCCATTCTTTATTTTCTTTAAACAAAACCCTGGAGAGAGTTGTGACTCAAGAATTACTCACTTATTTGAGTTCTCATGATATGTGAGTTAAGGCAGTTCAAGAATATACTGTATATCAAATAAGGTCTTTGCCTAGTTTATAGTACAGAAAGTTTAGTAAATTTAGAAAGTTTAGTCAATTATACTATTCATTACTCTGAATGAGGCATTGTTTCTATACTGGTCCCTTTTGAATTAAGTCAATAATGTTTTTATAGATCTACAAAAAAACTATAGGTGGCTTATGGATGCACTCTTGCTGTTCACATCTTTCCTATCAGACAAATTCCATGCATACCGAGCATTAAGTGAAATACAGTGAATAGGAGTTCCACAAGGTTCTGTTAATGTGCCTCTGTTTTTCTCTCTATGCATCTTACCACTGCAAGAAATTCAACCCATCACTCAAAAGTCTCACAGTTAAGAAACACGTCTTCCCATATAATAGTGTTTTAACCCATTGCTATGCTGCCATAATTTAGCTTCTGCCATCAGCTCCCTTCTATTCTCTTCAGGTCCTCTTCACAGGTCCTGTGCTGCTCGATGTCATCATGACCCCACATCCCCCGCAACGCCTGCGTTCCTCCGATTTATCTCAGGTGACTAAACCCTGGTCTACTCCAAACTGAGTCCACTTTCCTCTGCTTCAGCTGGTAATAACTGTAACAATGTAAATTGTGCATTTGTTGAAGTTCAGTTCTTCACAAGATGCCTCAGTTCTGTGATGTGCAAAAATAAAGTGGACTTGTCCTTAAAGTTATCTTTATTTGCCATTAGGGGACTGAGTGGAAATCTCATGTTTCTTTACTCCCAATATGGAATGCCCAGTCAACTTTGTAGGCCTGTCTTATCTCTGCAACATCCTCCACCAACTCAGGAAAATGCCAAAAAAGCACATGTTGTCCTCTGAAGTGTGTGCTGCATGTCACTGCTTATTTTTCTCTGCACAGTCTGCTGAACTGTGCAGTCCTTGTGTCTGAGGAATTAATTTAATAGACAGCTGACACAGGCAGACTACAGGCGCCCTCCTGTCCGGAGGCGATCCTAGTCAATCAATTATGACCCGCCCTGGGGCTGCTGGCCACTGTCAGCACTGGCATAGTCAAGACTCAATACCTGACTGTGGGGCACGTCAGACACTGTAATCCAGTCACCTGGCAGCCTTTTTGTAATTATCATCCTCTCAAGAGCAGAATATGTATGTGTACATATTGTGGCAGCCCAAGGGGCTGCACAAGGAAATGGCTGCCTGGCCCTTCGACACATGGGAGCCAGAAACACTACATTTCCCAGCAGGCCACAGTCCAACACCTGAACGGAGTCAAGGCATTGGGACTAACGAACAGTAGAAGGCCATTTTGTGGCCTATTTAAAGGAATCATTCCCATCACACAGAGAAGGAGTAGGGTGGTGATTGAGGAGACTGTTGTGGAGAGAACTGTGAAGTCTATTGACTAGCCAGGATTTGGAGAAAGTGTTTAGAAGTGTTTTTGGATTGTTTCTTGTGTTTGACCCGGATTGTTTTGAGGACCCCCTTTGTGTACCGACTTTTGGACTGGATTGACCTGGATTACGGAATTGGATTTTGGACATTGACAATGAGTGAGGATTGTGGACTTTATGTGTTTGTATTCCCCTGAAGACCCCGCCCTTTGTTTTGTGTGGTTTTTGTCAGTATTAGGTTAATAAATTATTGTTTTGTTTATATACTGCCTCCTCCGGGTTATTTAACCTGCCTACGCCCTCTGCAAGGAAAGTGCATGCCGCCCAACCCCTAGGGACACCACAATATATATATATATATATGTACACTACAGGTCAAAGGTTTTAGACCACCCCCATTTTGTTTGTGCAACGTGGTCCAGGGCTCTTTTGCTGGATCCAGATTTGGCGACTTGCACAGAGTGGCTGTTAACACACGTTAACCCATTACTTGTCCCCTGAAAAGGGCCTTTTTTTTATAACTCTGAAATGTACATTATTTTTCAGTTTTTGGTAACCTAAACTTTTTTTTTTTTTTACCTCTTTTTTCCGCTTACCTATGTACCATTTCAGGTTATTCACTGGACTTGAGCTGCTTAAATTTCAGTAAAAACTGGAAAATGGGGGTGTTCTAAAACTTTTGACCGGTAGTGTATGTATATACAGTATATGCTAATGCATTATTGCGTGTGAATGATTATTATTAAAGAATATAATTTTCTGTAATTTCTGAGCATAAAATATACCACATTACTCATAGTTTATTTTGTACAATCTCTTTTGTTCATCTTTATCAAGGGTGTTAATTAAAAATGGAGTCTACTGTATATATAAATGTATACGATACCTTAATTAACGATAACATTGTGTGAAATTGTTAACATTATGACATTGTACAACATTAAGTATAGCTGATCACATCTAATTGTTTCCACTGCTAACTTCCATTTCTCAAAGATTCATTGCACTTACTAAGTAATATCCATGATAACTTACAAATTGATGAAATGTGCTCTGTCAAATGCTCTGTGACATTTCCTTTATTGAAGTGCTATATCAAATAAAACATGACTGATTGATAGATTCATGCAAAAATGGATTGAATTAAGACAGGGAACCAGACAGCGAAGAGCGATGGGAAGAGAGTAGATGGGAAAAGAGAGGACAGAGGTAAAGAGTGAAGAAGAGAGAAAAGAGGGATGGCGAGGGAGAAGAAAGTACAGAAAAGGGAGAAAAATGAAAAGAGTGTACTGAAGATAAGAAAGAAATTGGCACTTGTTCCAATTGTTGTGACTACACTAGCAGGATATGTATATACAGTACTGTGCAACATTTTTAGGCAGGTGTGAAGAAATGCTGTAAAGTAAGAATGCTTTCAAAAATATAAATTTTAATTGTTTATTTTTATCAATTTACAAAATGAAATGTGAGCAAACAGAAGAAATCTAAATCAAATCAATATTTGGTGTGACTACCCTTTTCCTTCAAACCAGCATCAATTCTTATAGGTACACTTGCACAAAGTCAGGTATTTTGTAGGATTATAGTCAGGTGTATAATTAACCAATTATACCAAACAGATGCTAATGATCATCAATTTCATATGTAGGTTGAAACACAGTCATTAACTGAAACAGAAACAGCTGTGTAGGAGGCTTAAAACTGGGTGAGGAACAGCCAAACTCTGCTACTAAGTTGAGGTTGTGGAAGACAGTTTCATGTCACAGGTCATACACCATGGCAAGACTGAGCACAGCAACAAGACACAAGGTAGTTATCCTGCATCAGCAAGGTCTCTCCCAGGCAAAGATTTCAAAGCAGACTGGGGTTTCAAGATGTGCTGTTCAAGCTCTTTTGAAGAAGCACAAAGAAACGGGCAACGTTGAGGACCGTAGACGCAGTGGTCGGCCAAGGAAACTTAATGCAGCAGATGAAAGACACATCATGCTTACTTCCTTTCGAAATCGGAAGATGTCCAGCAGTGCCATCAGCTCAGAACTGGCAGAAACCAGTGGGACCCAGGTACACCCATCTACTGTCTGGAGAAGTCTGACCAGAAGTAGTCTTCATGGAAGAATTGTGGCCAAAAAGCCATACCTCCGATGTGGAAACAAGGCTAAGCGACTCAACTATGCACGAAAACATAGGAACTGGGGTGCAGAAAAATGGCAGCAGGTGCTCTGGACTGATGAGTCAAAATGTGAAATATTTGGCTGTAGCAGAAGGCAGTTTGTTCGCCGAAGGGCTGGAGAGCGGTACAATAATGAGTGTCTGCAGGCAACAGTGAAGCGTGATGGAGGTTCCTTGCAAGTTTGGGGCTGCATTTCTGCCAATGGAGTTGGGGATTTGGTCAGGATTAATGGTGTCCTCAATGCTGAGAAATACAGGCAGATACTTATCCATCATGCAATACCATCAGGGAGGCGTCTGATTGGCCCCAAATGTATCCTGCAGCAGGACAACGACCCCAAACATACAGCCAATGTCATTAAGAACTATCTTCAGCGTAAAGAAGAACAAGGAGTCCTGGAAGTGATGGTTTGGCCCCCACAGAGCCCTGATCTCAACATCATCGAGTCTATCTGGGATTAAATGAAGAGACAGAAGGATTTGAGGCAGCCTACATCCACAGAAGATTTGTGGTTAGTTCTCCAAGATGTTTGGAACAACCTACCTGCCAAGTTCCTTCAAAAACTGTGTGCAAGTGTACCTAGAAGAATTGATGCTGTTTTGAAGGCAAAGGGTGGTCACACCAAATATTGATTTGATTTAGATTCCTCTTCTGTTCATTCACTTTGCATTTTGTTAATTGATCAAAATAAACTATTAACACTTCTATTTTTGAAAGCATTCTTACTTTACAGCAGTGCTTCTCAATTATTTTCTGTTACGCCCCCCCTAGGAAGAAGAAAACATTTCGCGAAAAAAAGCTGAGACCAGTTCGTTTATTTCGCGGACCGGGGGTGGGTGCCACTATTTGAGAAACACTGCTTTACAGCATTTTTTCATACCTGCCTAAAACTTTTGCACAGTACTGTATATAAATATATATACACGTGTGTGTGTTGGGGTTTTTGCCCTTGACTGTGTCGGTGAATAGTGCTGGCATTCCATCTGATCACCAAGAGAGGGACTGCCCCAGAAATCCTTGAGAATTACCTTGAGAACCATAGCAGCGTGAGCCCTTAACCCCACCTAGCTCAAACAGCCCCACGTCCCCTCAACATAGGTTTGATCACCAGTGACCTCACTGTTTGGACTATTCAGTGAATGCAATACACTGTCATAAGTATTCTCTGGCAGGACACTACGCACTCTCAATTGGTCCAGAGTGTTGTGCTGTAGGCCACATCAGCCATGGATTGTGTAGCAGCACACAATCCGGCCCAGGCCAGCGGGAATAGCAGCATCTATTGGCCCCTAATGATTTTTCCACTCGCGGGGCGACCGTGCCGCCTCCCATGTGCTTAGTGTGTCAATAAGAAACTCTTTCAGAATCAACCTCAGCTGCATTGACTACAGAAGGTTGAGCTTACAACCGCATCCACAGCTAGTAGCCATGCTACATACCGATATTAGTCACCATGGAGTACAGTGGCACTACACCCAGAAATGCATCACTCCAACATCAAAAATATAAGCCAGCTATGTACACAAAATTAGTTAAATGAATTTAGGAAAATGCGCAAATACATTGTTTTTTTTTACTTACAGGACATACAGCTGAGCTCAACCAAAAAATAAAACACAAGCAAAGAAGCATCATAGTGTGTCTGAAACTTCCGCATGTGCATTGTCTTGTTTTTGTCTAGTCTGCTGCTGTAACGCAAATGTCCTGCTGCTCTACTTGAACTTCTGAAACACCAGTGAAGATTTCTATTGCTTACACAAAACCGTTTTACATAAGAAAACACCAGATGTGTGACGCCTATAGCTATTACACAATATGCACGGCCATGTCACAGGGCTTGTGGGGGAGGGCCATTGACCTCATCGAAGTGGCCTGCCGTGATCAACATCACAGACTCCAAGCCAAATTTGACACTAACTGCGTCCGCTAAGCACATTCCACCTTCAAACAAACACTGTAAGGCTGGCGTCGTTAACACGGACATCACTACAGCTAAAACCTGAGGACTCGGCTACGTGTTCAAGAAAGGCTACCCCAGGGCCAACGTGAGCAGAGCCCGAGGAGTCCTACCTGCGTCACCTTCTCTGTGACGTTCTGCGTGCGATCCTTCACCTTGCTGGGCGCAATGATCTCGATCTCGGCGGGCGAGGGCGGGCGCAGACGGTCAGAGCCAAAGGTCAGGGTGATCTGCGGGATCCGAGTGATGGCCCGGTACTTCATCAGGTCCGAGTCAGAGGTGGAGTTCAGCAGGTTGTGTTTCAGGTCTAGGGCGAAACACGCCCCGTTCATCAGAGAGAGCCTTGCTTTGGGTTCTATATTGACCATACTACATGGTTGCATGTGTTTTGGAAATTACTATGATATCATTTTTATAGTCACTTAACCAGTAAATGATCATTGCTAAAACACTTTTAAAGTTCATTATAGATCGGGGTCTCGGATAGCGTAGCAGTCTAACACACTCGCATTGAGTGGTGCTTTGCAAGTGTGAGCTGTCTATTGCGGTCACGATTCTAAAACCCAACTGTGCCAGACCGGCCCTGGCCGGGAGCCCCGATTGGGGGCGGCGTTTGGCTGTCCGCCCCAGGGGGAAGGGGGAAGGGTGAGGCAGCACGAACTTGCCGGGAAGTGCAAGGGGTTTCCAGAAAAGCGGGGGGGAGTTCCGGTGGAACATCGCTGGCACCAGGGGAATTAGCTTGACCCGGAGGATGGGCAGCAAGTTTGTGGGGGAGTGCAAATCAAAATAAATAGAGGGTATAATTGGCTACTAAATTGGGAGAAAAACAGATCAGAACAGATGGAAAATCAGGAGGAAAAAAATATAATTTTATTATATAATTTACAGGGTGATTCTAAGTACAGGCTGGGAGCAATCTTCACATTTTTCAGTTCAGACGTAGATTTGAAATGAAATATATAAATATAATCTGTGTTCAATACCAACATAACTTCACAACAGGCATCTCCAACAGTTAGCATGTTTTATCTAAATTAACATTAAAGCTAATTACAATTTAGCTGTTTTCCTGAATGTGACTTCATTGTGGTTTTAGAAATGAATTCTGAGAATCAAAAAGGTTCAGGATCTTTGTTATTTTCTCCTTGCTGTCATTAAAGGACAAAATAAGAACCGCTGATTTAAAGAGATGCTATGTATTTTCCAATTTATCCTCAGCCATAGGCAAAGATGCCATGGTTACAAAGCCCTTTATTGCAGCCTGACTGTTGCCGCAGCAGATGGAAAGAGGAAAGAAAGAGTACTCAGATTGTAATGGCTTTCCTGAAATAGCATCCACAGGTCTAAACTTAATCTTGCACATAGCTAGAGACCCTTGGGGCGCCTGGTTCAGTAACTTGCTGTAGATATGGAATTCAGCGTCAGGTTGGACTTGATGCTGAAAATATTGGAATGCAAAGCTCGGAATACAATGAATACATTCAATACAATGAAAGTGTGACAGGAGTGAGTAAATATGACAAATGACACTGAATTCATTAATATATATTATATAAATATAATTAATGACACTGGTTAATTTTACTATGAATTTAAAAATTAATCTTAACAGCATGGATCTCGATATCAGCCGAGGGAAGGATCTAAGCGGAGAGAAGGCCGCACTGTTGAGAGAGTTGCACAGACAGACTCACTGCTGTTAAAGCGCGGGTCCCCACCCCGGCCGCACCAGTCTGTCCTCATGCTGTCGATGTCGTCCAGCGAGGAGGCACGGCGGAGGGTCCGCAGGCTGTCCCGGGACCATCTCCGGGGCAGGCTGTCCCCGGGGAAAGGCCTGTCAGGGTCCAGGCGCTCGGGGAGCCATTTCGGGGAGGAGTGCCCCAGAGGGCGCGCGGAGCGGCCCTGCTCAATCAGGGCCTCTGTCTCAGACTGCAGGCAGCTCTCCTTGGACGGGATGTGGAAGTCCTTCAGTGGGACCTCCTCGTTACTGGGCTAAGAGGGCACACAACAGTGGAGGTTATGCATGTGGCGCCAGCACACTGCATCAATCAATCATTTAAATACTAAATCAATCAAATAGCTACTGCCATTAAAAAGAAAAGGTCATATAATATTCTATTAGGCTGCTATCATTGCTTAAGCTTTAGCTTATAAAATAGTCTTATTTGGTGCAAGCATTTCACAAAAAGTAGAACATACAGCCTGATTAAATCTTTCGACGAAACGCGTCGCTTGTAGCACCGCATTTGTCTTGTTTGCTACTTGCATTATCCCCAGTACTCTGTAAGAGTTTAATCAATTTTTTACTCTATTTTACTCTAGTAAAGCATTTTTGAAACACAAGGTTTGCTCTATTTAAATGGACTTCAGATAACCATTTATATGGACTTCAGATAAGTTCAATTGTCCATGCTGGACCCTAGCTAATGAATGGTAAGTGGGATATTAACACCACTGTTCCAGCCCCATATTGAATTACTCTATTGAACTATTAATATTAACAGACACTAAATTATTTCATTGGCAGGTGAAGAGGAGAGTGTGATAGAACACCTTGGATGGTATCAGCCTTAGGTCCGGCAGCATTTAAACAAGTGCACTGATTGACTATGGACAGAAGCGTGGCTGTCAGGCATCTCGCGCCAGAATATGGAGCCGGGTGCCCTGAGCACTGAAGAGGGGAGCTGAGTCACTGTTATCACAGCTGAACAGAGGAGCAGAAACCCAGACGACAATCTGCTGCGATAACCCGGCGCTGGGCATGGCTTTCTTCCATCGCTGTGACCCGGGGCTTGTAAAACCTCTTTATTCTGCATGTGGTCTTTCAGCCCACCTCATCGTCTTATACGCCGCTCTTGTTAAAGTCAACTGAATTGCACTGACCTTCAGCTATAAGGCACATGCCGCACGTCAGCGAGCCCCTTTTTGTGCTGCTCGTTTTAAAGGGAGACTGTGCCTTTCCTGTTTGCATACATATTTTCTGACTCCTGCAGTGTTTAGGTGGTCATGTGGTTCAGTCACCTGCAAGCGGTCAACCACCACGCCCTCAAACTGGTCCTTGGAGACGGAGGGCTGGTGCAGGGCAATGGCGTGCAGGGAGGGCAGTTTCAGTCTCAGTCGCCCGCTCTGACCTGAAACACAGGACAATGAGCTGTGTTTCCAGTATGTTTTTCCATTTGAATACAGGCCTGTGTTACTTTGACTGAGGGAATTTACATCATATTCAAAATGCCTTAAACAGGATTTTGTTGTATAAGCAACCTCTGAAAGGTGACACATGCTCTCTCTCTCTCTCTCTCTCTCTCTCTCTCTCTCTCTCTCTCTCTCTCTCTCTCTCTCTCTCTCTCTCTCTCTCTCTCTCTCTCTCTCTCTCTCTCTCTCTCTCTCTCTCTCTCTCTCTCTCTCTCTCTCTCACACACACACACATGCGTCCTGACCTGCTCTGATCCAGCCTTGGGCTAGCCTTTGTCTTAGCCTGCCCTTCTTGTGCGAGGTGTCCAGCAGCTCCTCGAAGTTGAGGATGAACATGATGACAGCACCGTCCTCGGTCTTCACTGGAATTACATGCACTCGACAGGGCAGGCACGTCCCTGTGGTGAGAAACCAGACACACAGAGTCACCTCTTGTTTTAACATAGAAAAATAAACTTCCACACCTTCTCTTTTCAGGGCACATGGTCATGGTCTACTGGCAAGCTATGCTTTTATTCATGGTGAATGAAATACCTGAATGCTTTATCGAGATTCCACATGGCTCTACATGGCTCTACTGAGCTGTAGTCTCAATTGGCCTTATTTCTGAAATGATCATAGATTTGTTTGTATATTTGTTTGTTAGAAATGGTCGTACACCGAAGTCATGTCTGATTCATCATTGCGTAAAGCAAGGATTTGTCCGTATATTTCAATGAGTTGATAAACGGATATTACAAGAAATTAAGAAATGGATGATGGAACATTTCTGCACTTGTTGAACTGGAAATGTTTTTGGAAAGTAGTTGATGTCTAATCTGTGGGAAACGTTTGGGGATAGAAAAGGGCATGTTAAAACCAGAAAGCCACAGAGGCAGAAGGCACAGTGCACTCAAGAAGCTGTGTGAGCATGTGACTGAGCCGACCCATGTGGTGAGCCAACACATTGCAGCACCGCTGCCCTTCTCTCTGTCCAGATAAGTTTTTCAGGCATTGACAAAGTCAATTGTGGAGTATTTCGGAGCTTCCCCTTCAAGGGCAAATGAGATGTAGTGCTCCTTGGAGTGTCAATCAGAGTTAGCAGAGATGAAGGGGACAAGCAGGGAGAGAGAGTGAGAAGGAGAAAGGGGGAGGGAGGGAATGATTTGGAAAGAGATGGGCACGGACATGCAGAGGGAGAGGAGGCTGTGAAATCTAGTGTGACAGAAAGTGTCAGTGCGTGCTTCAAACAGGAAAACACTGCAAATAGCACTTCAAATACAAGCGGCCCCCAGCAGGGACGGGCACAAAAGGCCTTTCATGTCAGTCCACCACTCCCCTTCAAACACTTCAAAACAACCTCAGACTGATGTTTTCACTTCCTTTATGACAGAGCTGCAAACCATGGCTTTCACTTTAAATGTAGAAACTTAAGGTTAAAGATGAAATGTTTAGCAATGCATCTCAGGCAAAACAACTCAGATGTTTGACGGAGAGACTTGAGTGTCTCTTCAAACCCTCGCCCCACATTCAAAATATCTACAATCTCAGCTCCACTCAGCAGCTTTAGTGTGAGAGAGCTTTATGTTCTGACTCTATAGAATTTCATTTCAAGATGTTGAGAACGGCCTACATCGATGTCCCAGCATCACATTTCAAGAGATGAAATATAAATATAAAATTAAATTAAAAACAAAATATATAATATACAGTGTATTAATATATAAAATGTATATTTTATATCTGTATTGTATACATGTCGAATCAGTCACTCTGGCATCTGATTGCAATGGAAGGAAAGGACAATGTCAGGATTTGGTCTTTATAGCAAAGAATCTCCACCAAAACTTGAGATGGGGATAAACCAAAACTGCTATATCAGGGTCGATACAGCAATGTGGATGAGCAGGGGAGGAGGGAGGAGGCCAACAGACCATTGATAGACTTTCACACTGATTAGAGCAAGTCAGGCCTGCTCACATCCCTAGCTCATCTCTGCTATTAACAGAGGCTAAAAATAACATCCTATCCAGGAGGAACCCGTCTGTGGTGTGTAAACCCCTCAGTCCCTCGGTGACACAGACTCCACAGAGTCATTTATTCAGTTCTTTATCCATAGTTTATCACAATCCTTGGCCACATATTCACTGGCGCTAATTGAGTGTTGGTTATTTGTTGATGGGAACAGCCTTGATGCAGCTGCAGCAGGCTTTTACTCCATTTATTTAAATGCAAAAAAAACTACTTGTAGGAAGAATCAAAGTTAAACTAAATGATTTATCTGAAGCCATTTGAACGCTCTCTCATAACCACACACGCATGCACACTCACTAACAGAGTTTGGTAAACAGTGCTCCTGTGGGTTTTTTATTCCATATTTAGCTGTAACTTGGGAGAAATGTAACATAGGCAAACTTAGCAACCATGGAAACACGCAGACTGTAATGGAAAAAGCACCATAATTCATGATGTGCAGAGTTAGTCTGGTCTAAGGATAGAAAGTAATTAATAAATGTGTGTTTGCACGTGCACTGACGTGTGTATGTGTGTTTGTATGCATGCCTGTGTGTGTGCGTGTGCGCGTGTGTGTCAGGTGATACAAAGGGCTGTAAACAGGTTTGCTATGAAAGTGAACTGTCACACTAATTACATTTCCATGACAACAGGTGGCCGGTGACCATTATGCTCATCTGTCAGAATGGAAACTCCTGCCAACTCAACCAAACCAAACCAAAACACACAGATACTGTCTCCCTGTGAGTCCCTTTGCAATAACAAACGGACACTCTTTCACTTCGACTGGCAGTGTGTGTACGTGTGTGTGTGTGTGTGTGTGTGTGTGTGTTTGTGTGTGAGTGCGTGCATGTGTGCATACAAGGGGGGATTAAGGCTGGGACTGGGACCGCGACAAGCATCGAGAGCTTTGTCATGCGTTCTCTCTTTATTATTTCATATCAGTCACATGACACAGGAGGGAACTGAATGGAAATAAATAGACCTCCTCTGCTGATGCAAGAGTGCCAAATACTTCCAGATTGGTTGGTGTAAGGACAACTTTCATTGTCCTTTTGGTTGGTGTAAGGACAACTTTCAGTGACCTTACATCTGCCAATAAAATTACAATCACTAAATCAGTGAACAGGTAACTGAAGATAAAATATAACATTCTTAGGAAAATACGCTCAAATTTTAAGCTTACTTCTCCAATCATGATACTCCATTACTCCTCCATTAAAACTATTGAACGATGAACAGACTACCTCATTAATGCAGTAGCCAAACTTTTAGATTATGTATTTTTTTATTGCAACAGTACTAATGGCTAATCTTCAGGTTCACCTATCTACATTTCTGTCCTTAATTAAAAATTTGTCTTTTACTCTGAATTACAAATATATGCAAATGTAATGCAAAAAAATTTTTTCTCTCTCCACAAACACCTTTGAAAGGTCATTTTTGTGATCTCCAAACTCACCAAACTGTGTTTGGGAAGGAAAGAAATTCATACTTGGGGAGACTGTGGGGAATGGGGATGTCTATCTGTAAAAGGGGGTCTGTCTCCAGTGGGGTGGGGGGGGATTGCTATAATTGGAGGGCCTCACTAAAGTGGAGGTTATTTCTGCAGTGGGGGGGTACAATAGAGGAATATCTTTGTTTACCTTCCTTGGCGTAGTAGAGGATCTCCACTTTATGCTCCTCTGAGCCCAGCAGTGCCTGCGCCAGCTGGGCCAGGGCACCCTTCATGGTGCCCGGCCCCACCAGGAACTGGCAGGTGCAGGGCTGCTGCATGATCTCCGCCCGTGAGAAGCCGAACATCTGGCAGAAGCCCTCGTTGCAATAGATGATGCCACAGTTCTTCATCTGCGTGTTGGCGATCAGGAACTTGCGGTCTGTGGAGAGGGTGAGGGAGGAAAGTGGCTGCTATCACGCCTGTTTGTATTCCCTCACGTGCCACACACTGAATTAGCTAATTAAAACAAAAAATTAAATGTCTTGCCACTTAAGGTGTGGGAGTGGTAACATGTTTATTGACAAATTAAATGCATATTTGATCTAAATTATTCATTTTTCATTGTTAACTTGTTTGAAGTAATCTAATCAAATAGCCTTTCTCTTAGTAAAGGGAATACTTTGTAAATGATGTGTTAGAGTAGTAGATTAAATTAAAATGCCATCTAAACCAAACTAAAAATACAGTCACCTTTTACTTAATCACTGTGCAGCCCCCAGTTCACAAATAGCAGATAGCTTTTTAAGAGGTATCAAATCAAGATAAGCAGAAATAAAACCTTAATAGCACAATCAATTAGAAGCTCTGTCATAATAAATGGCAGTATATACAGTGGATACCAAGGACTGTGGTAGTGTTGTGTTTCACAAATAAAATGAACAGCAACTAAAAAAAAGGTATACAGGGTATACAGTATAGCATAATATGCCATTGAAAGTAGTATTACCTTTCAGACATACACGCCCACATGGGCACCGTCAGACACAGAGACACACACACACACACACACACACACAATAGTGATGCTATTTACTGATTACACTGTTGCTAAGCTGCTACTCCCTGCTTCTCTCAGGACGCCACAGAGACAGTAGGGAACATGGTGGCCCTGTCATGCCAGAATGTGTCCGGGTCTCAGGAATGTGTCCGGATGACGTCATTGGAATTTTGGACTGTAGTTGCTATGCCAACATGACGAGCTCGCATTCCTGAGTGAGAAAACCCGGAAGAATGTGTCCGGGGTGTCCGGGTGATGTCATTTAGCTACAAATAAGCTGTACAGCTAAGTTAGCTGCCTTGCTACATAATATATGAATTATAATATATAATTATATTATAATTATATAGCCAGCTAGCTACGAAGATAATAATATGCATTGTTTGTTCAGCTGTACAGTTAAGTTAGCTGGCTAGCTACGAATATAATATATGGAAGTCGTTACATTACAGCTAGGTGGCTAGCTACGAATAACCATTGCTTGCTCAGCTGAAAAACTAGCTAGCTGGCTAGCTACGAACATAATATATGAATTATATAGCCAGCTAGCTACGAAGATAATAATATGCATAATATGTCACGTGGACGCATTACAGGACTTAAGACGGAGAGAGGCAGAGCTGCATGTGGCGAATGAAGGGGTTGGAGAGGTTCAGGGCGCACGGGAGATCAGGGACCGGTTGGCTGCGGAGCTGGTTCCCTAGTGAGTAGGCCTACTGCATGACGAACATAAATGAAACAGGCCTAGTTGCAGTTGTGAGTTTGTTATTTATTGCTTTCCATTTAACAATTACATTAAGTTAGAAGAAAATAAACATTGTTTTTTAAGTTGGAAAGCCTACAAATAAGGAAAAAAAGAGATGGTAAAATAAAACACTTTCTTTTAACAATGTAGGTCTCAAAATATAAACTCAAATCATGAAAATAACAAAGTAATATGCGCCTTGTTTTCCCCCTCTGATTCGCATGCCAACTTTTCCGCACATCCCGCACAAGCAAATGGCATAGCCGCGCAAAGTCGTCCATGTCAGGAAATTGCCAATTTGCTATAGCGTTAGCGCACTGGTATTTAAAGGAATAGAAAATAGGTGTTCTGATTGGCCATTATGAAACCAAACCCCCACCATACCCACATGTATTTTTTTAAAGTTAATCCAACCTCTTTTACAACTGCGCCGGAGGTGTGCTATCGTCCTAAGTCACAAAATTACCGAAATTGAGTTAGACACGCCCTAAAGCGCCACCGTCCTCACTTTGCGTCTGCGTTACAGACACCGTCCTGATTCACCAAATTAGGGCCCATAGTGTGTCATAAGAGCTACAAGAACAAGGGGCTGGTTACAGAATAGTAGGGTGGGTCATACTCAGGTGCCAACATGAATCTGAAGGACATCCTAACATGAGGGGTGTCTATATTATGTGTTTTTGTATGGGGAATTCAAATCTAACCTACATCATTTTGTATTTCTAAATTGCCAATTTTACCCTTTCTAACCCCTTTATAAGATATTAAAAGATATAAGGGAAATCATTTATATTGACAAAGCCAAATCAAATGTACATATTTATTAACAGGTGAACTGCATGCATATCACTGGATACAATTACAAAGATCAATCTCCTGATTTCTTGAACTTTGCCAGGTTGCAAGTCCTGCTTTGACTCATTCTTGGATATCAGCCTTCTGCTGGTCTCCTGAGCCCTGATCCCTCAGTCCCTCTTTTCCTGTGAGAAGTACTTAGCAAAAGCCTCAGTCACCATTTTAACAACCCTCTCAATGCTTTGTGTGTGGCAAGGCCAGTTGAGCATGTCCATGGGGGTGTTGATGAAGTTCTTCACCTCTAAGGTGCTTAGGAAGCAGGTGAGAGGTGGCTCTGAGACACCTTCTGACCAGCTGATCAAGTCACCAATGCTGGAAGCATCACAATTGGTGTCAGGTGTCCTTCTGGTCCTGACAGAGGAGGCCCCCAGCTGAGTTGCTGGGTCCCCCTCTCCCCTGATGGCCAGAATTCTCTCCACCCCCTCAATCCTCTCCTTCTGATCCTCAGAGCACAGCAGTGTTTGGAGGATGGCTTCACTCTGGGCATGCCAAACATATCTTCTCACAGTCGGCATCACAAGGTCCAGCACCTCCTTCCTCTGGGACTTGAGGCAGTCCAGCTGAAACAGGATGTGCCTAGGCCCTTCGATCCAGGAGTGCTTGGCCTTCATGTTGAACCAACATAGATAATACACTCCAATGATGAATTCCACAATGAATTGCAGATTCTTCAGGTTCTTCCCTTTAAGTCAGTGCTTTCAATTAGTCCATGACCAGTTTTGACACCCAGAGCCTGTCCACGGTGCAATAAAGTTTTCTTAAATTTTGCGCCCCTCAAAATCTTGCTGTGCACCACTTGCACCCCCACGAGCCAGCGGCCTGTGGTTTGAGAAACACTGCTTTAAGTCCATGCTTTGACACCCAGAGCCTGAGAAGTCTGTTCGCTGTGGTGAGCCAGCGGCTGTGGTTTACTGGTCCAATCTCCAACAGTGCCAGCCTTGCAGGAAGCACTCCATCCCTGACTGCATAGACAATTGTATAGCCATAATGTTGATCAGTTGAGAGATCTTGAATGACCTTGTCAGGCAGCTTGATCAGTGGAAGGCCAAAAAAGATCTGGGTGAAGTTTGGATTGATATCCAAGTCTGTAGCAGAATCAAGGGGCTTTCCTATTGGCCCAGATAATTTGTTGTCTGACAGAGTAGGGCCATCAAGGTCAACAATGAGATGGCGCAGGGGAAGTTCACCAGTGTGCAGGTTGCACACCAACCAGACCAGCTTTCTCCCCAGGTGCAGCTCCAGCTTCTGCATTACTCCAGCCTTCACACCAGTGTTGATATTTGTTGAGTCTCCTCCAATGGCCCACAAAGTCTTATCAAAACCCCTCTCTTTCAGCCAGGCAAACAGGACCTTAGCAATCTGCTCCGCATGTGACTCCTCTTTAGTTGCTTTCTCTGGGGTAAAGTGGAACAGATAGTAGCTGCCAGGCTAGCAACACTATAGTGTTCTTCCTTGATCTTTGCAGGAAAAGATTGGTCACTGCCCTCAGCTTCCATCATCACATTGGTCAGGTCAATCCGCCCATCAAAGAGGAGGCAGGAGATCCCCCCCTCCTCCCTGCACTTCTCCTCAAACTCTTCCCCCAGCTCTCTCATCAACTTCTCCTGTGCTCTCTTAACCTTGTTCTTATCAATCACTTTACTTGTGTTGTCTTCTGTGATGATTCCGGCATCAATCAGAGCTGCAGTTGCTATCGCTGCAGTTGGCCTCAGCTGCGGTCCCAACAGGAAGTTATCATAATAAAAGCCCTAACTTCAAAATAAAAGCCCCCCAACTTAGTCTCTTTTCTTCCAGAAGAATAACAAAATAATCAAAAATTTAATAATACAACTAATCAACTGCAAATTGATGTAGGTTTATCAGAATTAAACATTTTCTTCAGATTTATGTTCTACACACCAAAATATGTTATTTGAACACCCCTCTCGATTGGAGGGGATAGTAAGTGATCGGAATAGTAAGTGATACCAGTGCTAAGGTATACGCATAGCCAAAACTGCTGCAATTGTACAGGGCTTATAATAAAATATACCCAAGGGTGCCAAGGCACAAGGCTCCATGTACAACACACATTTTGGTTCTGGGGACAAAGATAGAGTCTGGGCAAGCTCAGTTTTATTGTCAAGTTTTTGAGTGCTAGAAGACAGTGAGCCAGGAATCCATTTTGATGGTCGCAGCCAGTTCATTCCACCATCAGAACTGAAAGGTCCTCAGACAGAAAAGGGTAAGGGCTAGATTTTGACTAAAGCCAATTTCCCGCAATCAGACTGCTCCTCAGATACACGTTACTCACCCAGCTCTGACTCCCCACTTCAGCTACCTCCCCATAATTGGATGCTTGACTGCTCATTCCAAATCAGCATTAAAAGGCTCCTGATTTGATGCAGGTTGTGAATGCTCACACATTAACAGGGATGCCTATTTCTTTGCATGGGACATGCAAACACTCACCTCCAGTTACCTTACTTCTCCCCCCCCCTCCTTGGGCAAACATTATCAGCTGTGGTTAAGTAAGGTAAATGTCCAGCATGTCCCTCTATCTGCAGTAATCACTGCCGGTGGCTGTCACTGTTGCACATCATGCCAAGAATGAAGTGGGGAACTGTAGTGCATATTATCATAACACAAACAGAACAGTGCATACACACTTTATGTATAGGCATAACTCATGGACACGGACATACTGTATTGTATAAGAGGAGGAACCAGGGAATCGTGAGGAATCATAACAAGGTTGTTAATAAGATAAACATTTGGAATCATAGGCAAGAAAGTACCCTGCTTTAACCAAGAGAAATGTAGAACTGATGGCAGACCCAGTGTTGGGTAAGAGCCAGAAGCCCACAGGTGGGTGAGGATGTCACCTGTGACACAGTGTTAGCTGTTGTGACATCCCCAACTCTGATGCTATGATGTCCTTTTATGAAACTGAGGAGACACGGTAGACAAAGAGGCATTGGTATGAAATGTTCTCGGTGGTTATAACAATCCATAACCATAAATAAGTGGTTATGGATTGCGAGAGGGTGTGGAAATACCACTGTGTTTTTAATTGGTCTGAGAGAAAGTTATTGACTTTCTCTTAAAACAACAATAATCCTTTGAAACCCGACTGCGCCAGATTGGCCCTGTCCAAGAGCCCCGATCGGGTTCGGGGATTGGCTGTCCGCCCCAGGGGGAGGGTGAGCCGACACGAGCTCACGGAGAAGCGCGAAGGGTGTCTCTAAAAAGTAGGTGGGCGAGTTCCATCTTGGAGGAGACGGATCATCACTGGCCTCGGGGAATTAGTTTTCCATGCAGTGAAGGGTGGCAAGTTCATGGGGGAGGGCAAATTGAAAGGAATAGAGGATATAATTGGCTACCAAATTGGAAGATTTTATTTTACTGATCAAGTGCCTGCAGGCATGAAATTACAATGACTATGAGCCAGGAGGATGGTGTAATGGTGTAATTGCATGTGTGTGTGTGTGTGTGTGTGTGTGTGTTTGTGTGCGTGTTAATGTCCCTTTATCATAATGAACACCAGCAGGCAATCCCCAGCCTCATTTTCAGCGTCAGGTCATTTCGGTCAGACTGCACGCATAGTGGCGAGAGCACAACAGTTTGATAGCTATGATGTGCAGGCTGCTACATTGTGAATTCAGGCCACGGGGAGTGTGTATCAGAGCAAGAAATGCTGTTTACTGCCTGCTGAGCTGAATGGATATGCATCAATATGAAAGAGATGTCAGTGACACATCTACTACACTGTAGGCAGAGAGAGGGACTGAGAATGTATCCAGCCTGAATACAGGCATAGCCAAACACATATTTACAGTTTAGGAGTGTGATTCAGATGTGAGATTCAGAGTTAAAGTCAGGGCTACAGTTCAATTTAGACTCATAGGTAAGGGTCAAATCAGTTATTGTTTTAAAGTTAAATTAGGACGATTTGATAGTCTAGAGTTGGAGCTGTCATGAAAATCATACTTAAGCCCCTTTTACAACGTTCCGGTTTTACACTGCCAGATAACGGTGCGTTCATAATATAATATAATATATATAACAATATAATATAATATAATAAGTTATGTCATGTACCTTCCCGGATAAAGCACACAAGGCTATTTTCCTAATATTTCACATCATTCTATCGGTTACAACGTTCTTATGATTTATTTTTGATGGTTTTACACTGCCAGATAACTTTGCTTTAATAGAAAATTAAGATTTCATAATATAATATAATATATATAATTAAATATAATATAATAAGTTATGTCAATGCACTGAGCTAGCTAAATGAGCCCTTTTCAAACCAAACATTTTAACTATTATTTTAACTATTAAAATCACGGAGTTATTGAAACAAGAACTAGCATTTCACATCCAGCTGGAAAAGAGGCGATGCTGCTGTTTCTACTGAGCTGGCACCTTCATAGTTAATTTTTGGAGGCTATTTTCATTAGGTCTAATAATATTTCACATCATTCTATCTGATTTCAGTGCAAATATAAAAATCAGGTGTATGAATACTATTAATGGAAAATTATGCAAATAGATAGCTATGTGGCATACCTGGGTGATGAGCATTGTATTGATTAATCACATTGCAAAAAATAGTGAACAATAGCTAGCTAGCTCATCTGATCTGTTTGATTGATAGCTGGGTAGTATTTAACGTTGCCAGTAGTTTTGTCTTCTATATGCATAGTTAAGAAATGTTAAACCTTTGTCAGTTAACTCTTGAAAGGTAAAACATGTCTTAAATATATGGCATGGGGGGTTCAGTGTCCTCAGCATCAAAATCCATTGTAACTCCTAAAGCTAGTTAGCCTTTGTTTTAACTACTGAACATAGAAATTGGACCGACTCCGAGACAACGGAACTTTTGTCTATCCGTGTAGACCACGAAATTAACCGACAGCTCTGTGGCTCAGTCAGAGATGCCGTGGTCTACAACAAAATAACAGACATCCTACGCAAACGAGGTATAATGATACAGAAGGCCCAGATCATTAGCAAAAAAGTCTGCGTAAAACATTTAGTCAAATAAATACATCCCGCATTTTCTAATCTTTCCAGAACAATCATATCACGTGGGAATAGACTACATGGATTTTTTCCATACAGAAAAACAATGAACATTGAAAAACACAACCTTACCCGGATAATTGAACCATTCAATTGCAATGTTTTGTGGGGAAAGGGCTTTAGATTCACAGTACAGCTACTGTCTGTAAAATCTCCTTTACATCTGTGGTTCCACAAACTGTGGTCTTTTTATGGCACAATACCGAAATATGCATTTGGTTTCCCCTCTCTTTTGTAATACACAGATATAAATGACAGTTTTGATTTTGGCATGTGTTATGTGTGCATTGATGTTTGGAGAAGCGGTGAAAATATTTGTCTTACACTAAATAAAGCACGTCAGTGTGTCCTGTCCGCGCCCCGGCATGATACCGAGGTACAAACATCCAGCCGACAAAGAAGCCAGCTGTTTTCCATCCGAAGCTCATGCTGCATTTCACAAAAGAGACCCACCACAGAAACTGAAAACCTGCAGGAGCATGCTTACTTTCTGTTTAATCATCTCTGCACTATTATTTTCTCTGTTTAATTATATATGTTTTTGTAGGAATTTTACTGCTGTCTGCTTGTTCACAGACATGAATTTCACACCCCTTATGACATCACCCCTATACTACTATATGTGTCAAAGCAAAAGCGAATGCACCTCCTAATGTAACTGCTACAGGTGTGAAATTGCTTTTTTTAACCAGTTTTTCTGACCTGGGGACCCAATGCTAGATTCATTTTAATTTCTGAAAGCTTCCATTAAGTTTGATAATGTTGGCAATACAAACCAGGGAATTAAAATCCCTACAGTATCTCACTCTCTAATCGTGACAACTGCAAACGACGATAAAGGCGATACTGACTTGGAAAAGCAAGCTTTGCAGGGGTTTCTTTTTATGTTCCATCACCATCAGCTGAAACAGAGCATGGCGGTGCTATTTTTAACGTAGCCAGTTTGTCTACCCCCTGCATATGAAAGCAGAGCCAAGAAAGAGGCATACAGCTACAAATGGATGCATACAGGTGTAAGCCCATAGTAATGGACAGGTTTGCAGGGGCTGTGGACCCATCATAATTGACAGGGTTACAGGGGGTGTGGAGAAATGGGCAGGGTTACGAGGACTGGCCTCCGAGGTGAGACCTGTCAAAGGGAGAATATCCTTTCACATAGGGTTGCAGACATCTTGCACGAGGAAGATTTCTATTACTTTTCACAGCATGTGCTAAAATGAATTCTAACACACTAGGAAGTACTACAGCATGTTACTGTCATCTTCCCTCTGAGCACGAAACTAATTTCATCCCAGAGCTAAATGTGGACTTTGTTAAGAGATGATGGACAGCCACCTCTGCTTTGCAGTGGTCACTGGAAAAACAGACTGCTGCACCTTATTTATAGCAAAGCACTGTGGACTCCAATGAGCAATTAAAATATTGGGTTTTGAGAATGGCTCACATTCAAAACATTTACTTGGTCTGTGCACATTCTGATTGTTTTAATGTTGCGTAAAGATGTTGCCAAAGGAGAGGCGCTTTAAATAACAAATGTATTATCATAATCATTACCAATACCACATGACAGCATCCTAAATGTCAAAAGATAACTGCTATGTGCCATGGTAGTATGCAATTTGATTATATTTTGTTCTTCTATTCTCTGCCACACACCAGGTGAAGGCCTACAGTATACTGATGCATTGATCTGTGCTGTTGCACACATAAATACCGGCAAGGGAATACTAACGTCAAGTAACACAGATTACAAAATTACCCACCGGAACACAGCCAGTTGAAAGAAAGGACAAATGATCTGTTCACAAACTATGGCATGATAAAGCAAGAGCTGAATGCCTAATCGAAGCAAATTATCTTTCAACAGCAACATTATCATCATATTCAACTTTAAAGACTATAGGATCCCAGCAACTTCTTCTCAGTGGTCGAAGTAATGTAACACTATTCACATAGTAACTCACTGCACACCAGCTATGATGGACAATCAAAGAGACAAAGATTCACAATGGCATGCATGCAGAGGCATAAATGTGCATTTCCCATCGGAGGTGGAGCTCCCTTCCTAATAATGACACTCTCAAAACACTGTACAATGTATTCTCCCAACGTTATCTCCCTGCCTCTCTCTAGTCCTTCATCCCCCTCTCTTCCTCATCCCTCCCCTTGCACTCTACTAGCCTCTCAAGACATGCTTAATCATAGACAACCCATTTGAAAAGATCTGATCTGCTGCAACATTTCTAAATGTATTACAATTTGTGTTGGAATTATTTTTAGATTGTGCTGGGCCTGTCTTGCAAATACATATTGTAAATAAACTTAACATTGAGTCCTGGTACTCTTAATATTATTTCAATATAAGACTATGAATTATAATAAATAACACTTGTATTTTATTTCAAATCCAAAGTAGAGTAAATATAATATAAATATATTGTCATAATCTGACATTATTGTGTTAATACGATATAGCGCATCAGCAGAGGTGCACTAACATAAAATATAGCCTACATCACTGAAAACAGAGCTAAATAAAAAGGTTAAACTTTTAATCTGTAATAAAAAAATATATCAGCAAGTATCGCCCTCGCCAATTGCTCTTCGTTATTTAGAAAAACTAACGTAGCCTACAAAGTTTTTAAAAGCAGCTAAACTACGATTTTGAAATGGTATTAAGTTCTATTTAGGTTTATAAATCAACGAACCTTTCAGACCTAAAGCGCTCAGTCTACCTGCGCGTCCCAGACACGTCCAACCCTGCAGACTAAACACAGACGTAGAATAAATCACTGAAGGCACAAAGTTAATGTTAACTACATTACAAAGAGTCAACACTTACTTTGGCAGTCGAATTTTCTGATAATTGTATCCAGGTACGTGTTCTGGGGCGCTACATGACCCCGTCTCACTGGCATTTTGACGAGGGGAAAACGAACTGTCTACTTTCACGCATTAATGTTTCCGCTTGTTTCAGAAACCAGTGTTCTGTAGAGAAGACAGTATTTTAAACTGCTCAAAGATACAGATGAGCGACGGTAAATACCACATAGCACCCCGGTTGCCAAGGCGATATTAAAACGACGTTACTCCTGTGCGAGCTGGAAAAAAAGATGCAGTTCAGCGAAATGGGAGACGGTAGGCTGCCTACACAACTAGACTGTTTTTGTTGTTGTAGGGAAATGCGGACAATGTCATCGTGCCTATTGGAACTAAGTCATATAGGACTAGGAATACATATTTTAAAATATGCAATTTTCTGTAAAAACAAAAATAAATAGATAAAAGTCAAATTCAGATACAAGCAGAGCGGGAATCCATGTGATATTGTAATGGGACAGAACATTAAAGCCAAAGCTCAGCTCTCCCCTCCCTTAGACCGCCTCTCTGGGTTGGTTTCAGCAGCCCGTCAGGGGCCACGGCCGTCGCGCTTGACGGAGAGCAGAGCCACTATCCATCACACTCAACAACGCCCAGCTCCAAGTGGACCATCTCTTCCCCATGAGTTGTTGTCCTCTTGGGTGTTTTATTTAATTCGTCATAAACACCTCGCCCACTCATCCACACTGAATTATGTAGGGCTTGCGTCGTTCAATTAAGTGATTCTTTAATATTAACAGCAAAATTACGAGGTGGCCACGTTGCTCATGCTATCACTAGTCCATGCCATATTGTTAATTTGAAACTGGGTTGTCTAAATGTTCACAGTAAATAGTATGTGTGTGTAATTTCAAATGTGATTTTCAATAGCAGCGCCCCTAAAAAAAAAAAAATCCGGCGCATCAATGCTGATGTTTCAAATTAAGTTCGATGTAAAGTTAATGTTGTTATAGAAATGAAGTCTGATAGAAAATAATATTATATATACCTATATTATATATTTTCGTAATGAACACTCCCATAAATAGTTGAGATTGATATTAAAATATTTTTAAAATGTTTATTTCAATGTTATGCTTCAAGGTTAGTTCAGTAAATAGTATGTGTGTGTAATTTCTTATTATGCATTAGTGAATGAGAGGAATAGGTGTAGTGGTGAGCTGAAGAGGATTTGTGTGGTGGCTGCGGTCTCAGTCATTTGGCTTTGAAATGAGGAATATTGTTTACAATAATCATAACTATTTTATTATTAAAATTGTGACAACAACAGTCAGTTGTTGGGGTTGGAGTTTGGGGTTTAGGGGCTGTTGAGAGTGAAAGTGAAGAAACTCAATTTTCAGTAACAGGTGCTGGGTGATAGTGAAATTTAGAGTAGGAGATTGTTTAGACTTGGTGGGCCTTGGTGTAGCTAGTTTATGGCAAATATGTAAAATAGGCAAAAGTGTAATTTTTAAAAAATCAAAACTTTTTAAATCTAACACAAAAAATATTTGGTGTTTAGATTGACTAGAAGGTCAAACATTTATCAAAAGATAAATTCCCCCTTTTCATTGTAACTATTTGTGGAACAGCAGTTTAAATCACAGCGTCAATCCCTTTGTCTAAAGTTACCCTATAAGCAGCACCACTAATTCTTCACAGCAATGCAGTTGAATTAGAGCAGGAGTGAGGGCCGGGGTATATTCAGGTTTATACGTTTATTTATATAAATGATCTATGCCAATGCCGGTTCGCAAATAGATAAGACAACAGTAAAATGTATTAGGTTGGGACACAAAATCAGTCTTCAGCTATCATTCACTAGCTAATCAGGAAATATAGCTAAGATGTCAGATCGCATAAATGATAGGGCTAAATAAAGAATTGAGATAACAAGTTGGCATGATAGAGAAGGAGGATGGAAGGTTAACTCAGGGGTGGAGAAGGAGGATTTGGATTTGTGCCTTGAAAAACAACAGAAATAGCCGGTTCAAAATAGTAAACACTGGCCAGCGGCAGAGTATTGATTAAAGAATCCAGTCAAACAGACTACTTTCCTGTGCATCTGAGGGAAAGTAGATTACAGAGAAACAAGTTCCAGATGGCAACAATGATCTGCAGTTTACAATGCTATTCCCCACCATCAGTAATATTTCACAGCTCTCAGCACATAATAAAAGCGCTTAAACACAGAGGTAGAAATGGTGGCGAACGAAAAAAGGATTTGGATTTGGACCCAGAGAGAGACAGAGGTAGAGGTGGAAAGCTGGATGCATGATACGTAATGCATCTATTTCATAATACATTTTATGGTGTATATAAAATATTATACATTTTACAAATACAAATCAATGCATTCAATAAATTAAGGCACATTTGTATAGATACAGTTATTCTAAAATGACATTTAAATATACATTGTGTATAAAAATACATTTAGCTAACCTCGGTAGGGCTGCTTAAAAAAACATACTGTTTCAGACAAAATTCATAACAAATGCAATATTTATAATCTAAGTCTTCCTATGAGATGCTATTTTTGTTTTCTGATAATTATCGAGAGGATTAAACATTAATTGTTACAAAAAGAACACAACAGACATTTTATTTTCTGATGAACACCGGTACGCTATTTAGCGAATCGTTAATGCCATGACCATTGCTTGCGTTATTCTTTTAGAGAACTGTTTACCAGCTTTCACTGCTTCATTGAAGATATACACTTGTTTGGTGGATTGTAAACTCTGGGACCCCTGCAACAGTAGCAAGCAGCAGTGTAAGAAAACAGAAGGTACCATTAATCAATGAAAAGTAAATGAGATGAGGAAGTGATGTGTTTGACCTGGCACTTGGCCTGACTCTCTGTCTGTCTTAAGGGGAGGGATTTTAGACTCCCTGTTGAAGAGGAGGTGGGATTTTGCTTTGCTGGGCTCTGCTCGACAGCTCCAGGGATCTTTTTGTTCAATTTATAGTTGATTCCTGGTGAAACCAATCGGCCTAGCATGTTCCTGCAGCTAGTTTGTGGGGCCGGTTTTTTGGCCTTGTGCGAGACAGGAGGGCCTTCATTTTTACTCATGCTTACATGACTGTACAAACTTGCTCTCAACACACACTCCTCACAAGAATGCTGTACGAAGGCCATACATCCCAGAGGATAACTATTGCTGCAGGCTGTGGGCATACGAGCAGTTGTCTGCGCTGTTTCATTATTAGTGATGACAGTAAGATAGGAGGGGCATTGCTACCTTAATTTAGGCCTGCCTGCCACATGAACATGGTTATTTTAGGTTAAGGATTCTGAGCAGAAAAATAAAACATGACTTAAATTAAATAGCATGCAAACCACACTTACACTATCAAAAACATATTTACAGGCATTGTTATATTATGTATCTGTCACGGTTGTTCCTCTTTCTCACCGCTGGATGGCGGTGTTGCGCCTTCCTGGTGGGAGGTGCACAGATGGGGTCAATCTTCAATCACCTCCCTATATAAACCGCACCTGGTTTTCTGATCATTGCGAAATCGTAAGCCATTTTTACGATCTAGCCGGTAAGGTTTGTTGTGTCTTTTTAAAGACGTAACTCCAAAGAAACTTACTGTAGTTAAAAGAAACATTCTCTATTCAAAACCTTCGCATTTAAAGAACCTCTTTATGATACCTGACTTAGGAACCTTGCTCGCTTTTAGGAGTTTCAGTTTGGTTTCTTTCGAGCAGTCGGTTCGACTGTGTTTTGGGTTTCATCTTCGTTCTTTTGGCTCTACTAGCCTTTTCTCGTTTGTTTCGGACACACGGTTGTCTTTGGTTTTGTTGTTCGTTTTTCGTTACCATTGGGTAATCCGGTGGAGGTATTTTACCACCGCGTGTTTTGTTTACTTATCTCCTTATATAAGGTATTTTGTTTGTCGGGTGTTTTCGCTACCCTTACCTTATCAACTCTGCAGAGTTTTCTCAGTTCGTTTGTTTGTGTCTGTGTGACACTTCTGTTCCTCCTTATTGTTAATTTCTCCCCTATTTCTCTGACCTTCAGAGCTAGTGGTTAGACTGTAGGGCAGTACAGTCTAACTTATTGATCCCCCGGGGTTCTGCGAGTGGCACCAATCACCAACCACCCTCACAGTATCTGCACTGGTAAAATAATTACCAAAGAATAAAAAATAATGAATTGAGCATGCAACCTCATTGAATTTTTTTTTTCTTGAGGTAGGAATGAAGTGTAGTCCAATGCAGGACTTGGCATCAGCCTTAGTTTGTCACCCAAAAACTGATACCTCTGGTGGGTGCAGAGTATTCCTGAGGGGAAAGGCCACTGGTCCAGGCTGCCAGCAGGCAAATCCCCCTAGAGGGCAGTGGTCACAATCATGAAGAGAAGTGCTCATTAAACTGTGGAAGCCTGCCTTCATTGGCCAATCCAGAGGGGGCAGACAGATGGGGTGTGGCGAGTCGTGGTTGTTCTCAATGGATGGAGAAGTTAGTGCTTTATTTGGTTTTCAGGTCCACATGCTGTTCTCCCGACCATACCGAGAGGGCCAATGGGGGGCAAGAATTCATCCTGAAGTGGGACAGAGATTCTGGCAAACTGATTTTGTTCATTTCAAGACATTATTTTCTATTTCATGCTTTTTGGCCATGCCACATTTTACATGTATTAATGTAGTGTATGTTCCTATCAGGGGTGACTTACAGAACAGTGCATATAATAAGGCACTATGAGCTGGATGGGTCTCAATAAATCCAACCACTGCTATGAGAGAGGAGAGTCTGGATTGAGGGAGCCAAGATGCAGTTAGAAGAGATTGGCAGTCTGTGTTGAAAGGTAGCTAGCCACCAGTAGGGATCAAGAATTGAGAAGAGCCACGACCAGGATGAGAGGCCACTATAATGTGTGTATTTTCTTTATGTATAGAAACCCTGTTTAATACCCTAGTGATAATAATTATAGCACAATTCATACCGTAGGTAATAGCAGTCTGATGCATTGCGAGTTGTTGAGTTGGTACAGTGCCCTTCTGGGATGCTTCTCTCCAACACTGTCCACATCATACCCTCCAACACTGTCCACATCGTGCTCTTATTTCCCGATGATGCAGACTTTTACACTCCATCAGGTGAGGCTGTCTGTGAATAGTGGGCTAGACATCAGAACTCTGTAAAGTGCTTTATCTTTAAGGACTGAATCAGAATATAGCGACATACTACTCAGCTTAACACAGAGACATCCTGAGATCTCACACACCCACACACACACACACACACACTCACACACACACAGCGATTAAATACAGTATATTGTGCTTTTGTTATATGGTAGTTTGAAATTATTAGGAGTAGTTGAGTACCGCTTTTAATTGTTGTTAATTGTCCATCATTAACGTGACTAAATGTGCAAAAATCTTTAGACGCACAAATATGTTAAAATGACTTCATTTTTTCCACTCTTGCTAAACCCTTGTTATGTGTTATGGCTGTGTGCTGGTAGCCATGGCTACATGGGGGCCATGATTACAGCCCAGAGCCGCCACTGAAGCATCAATATGGCCACTGTTCACTTTATGATAGCACTTAGGATATATATCCAGGGATGCCACAGTCACACATGAGAGAGAGAGAGCATCAGTCTCATCAGAGTCCAAGGCCCTCTGTTATTGTTCATATCTCTAAAGCTCCCATCAGTGCAAAGGACTTATATCAAAGTATGTACTTTGATCAATTTGAAAGGACCCACAGGTCATTTGTATGAAAACATCTCTGTGCACATGTCCTGGTAGCCATTGAACTAAACAGTGTCGCAAATGTCACAAATGATGTGTGCATTTTACGTATGTAAACCAATGCATGTGGGTGTAGGGGAGTATCCAGCCGAAGCCAGTGATGGGCAGTTGAAAGCCAGCCGATATTTGATTTGCCTTTGACAAATAAAAGGGCTCTAGTTTCACTTCACCACTGGAAGTGTGGGCTTTGAGTTTGGGGGGGTGAGGTGGGGTGTGGGGTTTAGTGGGAGACACTGAAGGTCTGATGAGAAGGCAGAGGTCTGATCAGTACTGTCACATGGCTCTCAGCGTGCACCATTTTCAGCAAGAGCAATTATAATAAGATTTCAATTATTCACAGAGTGCTTGTGACATTATCCTTGATTTGCGCACCTCACAACGGGAGCAGCGAGGTGTAAATGCAGGAGAAAGGAGACCCTGGGGTGGGGTGTAGGGCAATGCCCCTGACACAGGGTTCAGCTTCTTTCAGGGGCACTATGTGCAGTGAAGGCTGTCTAATGTACAGCATGGAACAAACGGGTGGTGGAGTGTGCCCCTCCTGCACCACCACCCTCCCAGCCAACTTTGAGTTGACATACTCAGGTGGAATGCACTCAAGGATGGTATGCTTTATGAATGAAAACGCTAACACCTGAAAATTGCCCAAACTATTTATAACAAGGTGGTTGTGTTAATCCACAAACCTTGCCATCAAATTACTGTTGTGTGCTTTGAGCATTGATGTGTGGTTACCATGGCAACTGGCCACGGATTGGCACTTATGACACTCCCAAGTAGCTGTGGCAAAAACGCCCCCAAGAATGATTTCCTTTTACCCTTTCCTTTTTCCCTTTCCCAGTCATATGATAAAAAAATATAAAAGAGGGTTTAACATAAATATAATAACCCAGAGCACAAATGTTGCCCAAAAATTAAGCCAGTGTAACACAAAAAGCTGCTAAACTATTTCTTATCAAAACGTGTGATAAAAACAGTCTGTACACTTCAATAACATTAATTAATCTATGAAAAACTGCTTAGGCCTAAATGTCACATTTCAATTTAAAGATAAATATCAGTTCAAAAAAACATGCTAAATGCTGTGCGAGCTAGAATAAGTAGCTACAAGGTAACTGCCAAAATAAGGGAAACACTTGAGTAAATGAATGGTTCTGGTAGCTCTGTTATGGTGTTGGGTGTATTTTCTGGCATGGTTTACATCTACTCAAGCCCTTAGATGGCAAAGTAAAACTCCAATAAAAACAAAGCCATTCTCAGTGATCACCTTAGGCCTATGGTGAAGCATTTCTATCCTAATAGGAGTGGTCTCTTCCAGGATGACAATGCCCCATCCACAGGGCATGAGTGGTTAGTGAATGGTTTGATGAGTATGAAAATTACGTTTACACAATTGTCAAAAAACTAAACAAATGAAGGAATTTCTTCTGGAAGAATGGTGTTGCATCTCTTCAGTAGAGTTCCAGGCACAAAATGTATGCCAAGGCACAATGAAGCTGTTCTGGCAGATCATGGTGACCTAACGCCCTATGAAGACACTTTATGTTGGTGTTTCCTTTATTTAGGAAATTAGCTGTATCTAATTATTCTATTCAGACAGTCAAGGATGGCTGTAAGCTAAAAATAGCTAGCTAGCTATGAAAATGCCTCACAACTTTTTAATTAGTGGCAGAGGCATATGACTTGTGACTTCATTTGAACTTCAGCTATTGAGTGTTATGAAAGCAAAATTAAGAGCTATGCTTTCCTATATTACATAATTTTTGACAATCAAAATAATACTTGATATATGTGTGGTTGGCGCAGTAGGTAGGGCATGGTGCTGTGCTGATGGCAACGCTTAGGTTGTGGGTTTGTTTCCCATTTGGACCACATATACTGAAAAATGTAAGCATTCATTATTGTGGGTCGCTTTGGATAAAAGCATCTGCTAAATGGCACGTTATGTTAAAAAATAAAATATGACCTAAAAGTTGTTATAAATTGTTATAAAACACACTAACGTTGAGACGTGAGGGCTTGACACCCGAGACACAGTGCATCTTTTACATCAAAATACAGTGGAGACAGGGAATCTATCAACTCGTGCAACATAACAATGCCATGGTTCAGACATATTCCTTAAATTGCACAACTGCACAATAAAAGACGCCAAGGCCACTACTATACTCAGATACCTGTGGAAATTGCAGCACTACAATCAAGAAAGTAACTAAGGTACAAAAGCATACGTTAAGCTACCAAAGAAAACACGAGCCTGAAATGCAACATTGAAGACATCCCGATGAATCGCTATACTGTCCTTTATTTCAAACGTAAATATGCTTTGTTTCATTTTAAACTTGATTTGTTAACTTGAATTGTTAACACACTGCTCTATACAGTGCATGTATAGGGATATCCTATCAATAGTGTGAAAGCATCCACATAGGCTACCCAATGTATGAATATTTGTATTTAGATACAATCCTAGCGTGTCATTGTCATAATAATTTTCCCTCGTTATCCTCCTTCTATGCCAATGACTATGCGGTATCTGTCAGTTACATCAGTTTATCAGAATAGAGAGGGTCTGATATCACTGGTCGGGACAACGTCAATTTTAACTCACAGCCAGGAAAACTTTAAGTTAGCCTACTATACAGCAGGTTTAATGCTGCAGCAGAACAGAAATTGGAACATAAAACCAGGGAAACTTGTTTACAAAACAAACAAGAATGCAAGACAAATCCTTGCTTGATGTACTGCTCCTCATATACTCCCAAGACCAGTAATATCAAAAATATTGTTTAAAAACATTGGCATGTCCTTAAAAGTGATACACTCTTGAAAAAACTTTTAAAGATCAACCCCTAGTAACCTTTAAGAAGGCAAGAAATATCAGAAATGTACACCAAAAGAAGTCAAACCCAATACTCTCACTGGCTGTGCTCCTCTGGATAACTTTAAATGCGGTAACTGTGTCAACTGTCAATATACTAAAAATGTAAAAAAGCTAACCATGGTATTTCCAATGTACTTTATATTATTGAACAAGTCACACTTAACAATACAGGTGGTGATATCAATCATTTAAGAAAAAGAAGGGAGGCTTTTTGATTTTTCATTTAATTTGATTTTCATTAGATTTTCAAGAATCAAAGATTTTTTATCACATGATATATGCGGTAGCATTCTATAGTTATATTATATATATTTAATTTAGTCTATTTATTGTCCTTACATGAGCTTGAGAGAGACTATGTACCAGGGTCTTCTATGATTTCTGCCTTGGGAGATTTTCACCTCAATGTCCCATGTAACTGACAGTTTCCTTTCTCATGTCATGTACTTTTGAAAAATATACCTGTGACACCAGTTGGATCTCATTGGCCAAACGTAACCTACCGCCCACTTCCACTTGATTGTTTGTTGGACCCTATTGGGAGTTGATCACCTAACTGATGCCTTACACTCTGTATGGTCATTTTTTAAGAACGTATGCTATTGGTTGCCTGTCTTAAGACCACCTCTCCTTAATTCGCATTG
Organism: Aldrovandia affinis; assembly: GCA_029706075.1. Taxonomy (NCBI): domain Eukaryota; kingdom Metazoa; phylum Chordata; class Actinopteri; order Notacanthiformes; family Halosauridae; genus Aldrovandia; species Aldrovandia affinis. The sequence continues at coordinate 1,309,885 of JAINUG010000013.1, forward strand.
GATGATTTTTTTTGAAGGTGTTAGCCTATTATTTATAAACATTGTTTTTACCCATATTTGTTGAAAGCCTGATGAAGGCTATATGCGAAACGCGTTGTTTTTAAATAAGAAACAATTACTTTCTTCCAGTCTACTTCAAGTGTAGCTGGAATTATTGCAATACATGTTTATTGTTGCTTTCCTATTCCATGTGTCATGGAACTAAGCATGAGTAAATGCAAGATGTGTTTAATGGAACCAGTAAGCATGCATTGTTTCACAAGTTACAATTAGTTGGCTAACTCATTACTCCCGCTTTGTGAAATACCCCTCTGTAGCTCTGTTGTCAAAGGTAGTATTTGTTGACGAGATGGAGGACTCTATACTTCACACTAAATGTCCTCTCTGCATTGTTGAACTGAAAGTTCCATTATCAGAACCCTTTAGCTTAATGATTCACATAGTGACAAGTCTGACCTGGAGGGAACGCAGGCGGCGTTAGTTCCCCAGTCATTAAACGTCTCTCTGGAATTTTCTTCTGAGTGTGATTTCTTGTTCTACATTTGAACCAGTGACATTATTCAAACTCTATTGGATTAAGGATGTTTGCAGATTTTTTAAATAATCAATATTGATTGATAATGACTGACAGTTCACAGGTGCTGTAGTGGACTAATATTACAGGCTGTTACATGAGTAAATCAGTACTTTTATGGTATAAACTGGTTTACAAAGTTGGCTTCACTCTGCTTGCGCAGGGTGCCATTTCACTAGACAGTGACACTAAAAGTGCCAATTCAATCAGTGCAATAAGTAAAAATAAAATGAGTTATATGCAACATACATATCAATCATTTTTTTAATTCAGTTTTTATTGTTTTTACTTGTTTACAGTGCTGTCACACCTAGGAATAAGAATGTTATTATAGTTTATTTGTTATTGTTTTAAACAATACCTTAGTAAAATTCCATTGGATTCTAGTAGAAGCCTAGTAGTTTAGGTAAAGCCACTGAATCGGATTGCTGTGACTGACAGCGAAAGGGGGAGGGGGGATGGGATGAGAAAAGGTTTGAGGTAGAGGAAGTGAAAGAGAGAGAGGCAGGTACAGAATGTGTGCCAGCGATTAGCTAAGGAAATTAATTTAAAAAAAAGAAGTAAAAACAGGCTAAAAAAATGAAGAGTGCCCAAATGAGTTGCCCGGCCTCTGCTTTGTTGTGACTTTCTGTGAGGCGCTCTGGACGTGGAGGTTTGTAGCACCTTTTGAACCTATAGCAACCTCCTGTCATGGTCTGTAGCTCCTCTCCTGTCAGGGCACCCTGCTACAAGATGACACTGTACTGCACTAAGCGTGTTGGGACGATGCGCTGTCTGCGGACCCGCGCACAGCGTTCCTGGCACAGGCCTGTGCCACACTGGCCACTGCTTTGGGTTGTTCCATAGCTAGGCCAGAGCTAGGCCAGAGCTAGGTGTTCAGAGCTAGGCCAGAGTTCATGAAGAACGTGTCAGGACCGTAATCTCAGTGAACATAAACTCCCACACTCAGCACAGCTCCTGCTTTCGCACCATCCCGCCTCCCTGTATCACAGCCCTGTAGAGAGGCCAGGCTACCTCTCGTCATAACCCCTCTTCAGCGCTCACGTCTAACTAATGCTAATGCTAATGCATCTCTTCTGCGAGTCCAGTCCTTTGGAACCCCCCATCTCTGCTACCTTAGGAATGCTCTTGCCTGTGCTAGGACATGCTTTAGTGGGGCTTGCCACTGGTAAATCTGGAAAGCGGTGTGTGCATCAGGGGGTTGCCCTTATATTTAAGTCATGTTAGTCACCCCGACTGCACAATCGCCACCCTCCTACGCGAGGCTTCTGAGCTGCCACTGACTGGGTGTTCATAGCACGAATCTACTGCACTCCAGCAGACAAACCGCTCCACCCTCTTGCAAGTGAATCCTCCTCACGGACAAAGAAGACACGGCAGACAGTGGAGAAACAGAACAACCTGACCAGGCTGCCAGCAGAAGGATGAAGCGGAAGCGATGACGGAGGGAGGATGGAGGGATGACTGTTGGGTTTTTGGAGAAGGGTGGGGGGTGAAGATTCTGGGACAAGGGCAAGCTAGATAATACTTTTCACCCTATAAAGGGTAGAAGTGGTCGAATAGATAGGGGTGAATTGTGAGGGAGTGACACCTACCTAAGACCTACTTGAACCTACTGACAAACACGTGCAGATTACGAAACTGAATGCAAGTTCCATTTATTCTCCACTTCCAGTCCCGCTGCTTCACGTTCACATGGATCCCACTACATTAGCCTGCTCTCCACCATGAGCTGAACACAAACCATCCATTGCCGTTGTCCGTCTCGCTACTTGCTGAGGTGGGGCAGCTGCACCTGAAGCCCTTATTACCCCACCACATTCCCCCTCACTGCCCTCTTATTAACTTCCCCTTGGCGGGGGTGAGTAATTCCAGAACATTCAGTTTGTGTAAAAGTGTGAAATGAAACATGGCATCCTTTATGAAGACACATGTCATCCTATGTTGTTCTGAGAGTTTATTTGACTCAGACTTAAGTTTCTCTTTAAGTATATGTTTGTGTGCACATCTGTGCCTGTGTGTTAATGGGGGCTAGATTGATGAAGTTGGGAGTGCATGGCGTCATGGGTATGGGCAGGACAGTGAGGAGAAAGATGGATGAGATGGAAGGGGTTGGCGAGGGTCACAGCAATCTAGAGTTATGATGAAGCATCCGAGGGTTAGCCGCAGCGTCTGTCTGGCCCAAGGAGTCAGGGCATGTCCTTCCTCTCTGCCGTGGACTCCTTAATGATCTGAAACACAAGCAGATCATTAAGCGCATCAGTAACACAGTGCAGGAGGGAGGTGCGTGTGTTGCATGCGTGCTGGTGCCTGCATGTGAACAATATATGAGTGAAATGAGAGAGCACACACACACACCAGCATGCATCTCCCCAGTTCTACAGCCAGAAAAATACATTGTGTTTTTTATTCCCTTCATTATTTACCTCTTACTGTAGTTTTATTCAAGCTGATATGGAACAAATGGACATTTTGGGAACACAAGGGCCAGATCATGCAACTGTCAGATGTATAATTTTATTGCCAGCATATCTGCCGTATGAAATCAACACGTCACTGATCATTAAAACTGATCGATAAAACTGTTTTAATACAACATCAGTTTTGTTTAAATGTGCCATTTGCACATTTCCACCAGGTTGTAACAACAGTGTCTTCCCTATGAGTCAAAGCACCCGAGAGGACTGGAAGAGCTCAGTTCTGAGAGCTGCAAACAGCCAAGGACATTTATAGTCAAATACCCAGCACAGTTTGGTTTTGTTATACAACTGGAAGACAAACTGCCTCCAATCTCCATGTGTGGTGCGTACAGTTGCTGTGCTGTTCTAACTGCATCTGACAACAGTGTACAGTATCTTAGATTGATGTCTTATAGTGACCTCTGGTGGAACAATGTGGAAATTGCAGGTACCCTCCGCAGAGTATGGGATGTATACAAAAAATCAGTGGCAGGCCGTGCATTTCAATAACTATTTTATGGCTATAAAAGCCATCTTATTGTTATGTTTTGAGTGTCTGTTCGGTTTGTTTTTGCACTTTGTTTATTTATCTTTCTTCAGTCATGTTTCATTCTCGTTCTGTCATGCACTTCGGGAAATTCTATGTTTCGTTTTTTCCGTCTTCGTTTCTAATCTCGTTTTACTTCCTTCTTACTTTCTAATTACACTTTGTATATATTAGTTAGATGTATATAGTACTAACCAACTAATCTACTAACATTAGGGATTTAGATTAAGTTACTAACACTACTAATCACTAATTATCTCACGCTTCTAACTATCGCTGTCATTCTCTCTCGTCTCTATCGCTGTCATTCTCTCTCATGAAACATGACTGAAGAAAGATAAATAAACAAAGTGCAAAAACAAACCGAACAGGCACCCGTTGCCGTTGCATCGCAGATAGATAACTCGTGTATCCAGAATAAATGCCTTTACTGAAGAAACAAACCCGGGGTGCTACAGCTGCGACACACATAAAAAAGCATCAATAATAATAACCTCATAAAATTGCAATATTATTTAGGAAAATAGCAACATTTTACTCACCAAAAATCCTTATTATTTGTACACAAAATCCATCCTCCTTTCTTTCCTCAAAAATAGTTAAATTACTCTGTCGTACAGATTATCCGTGTGTTTCAGTTCCATCAAGAAGTCCTTTTCTATCGCCATCGAAGCTAATGCTGAAAGTCGAGCCTGCCCTGTCGTATTTCTGGCATAAGTTTTAATTCGCTTTAGGGCTGAAAATGTCCGCTCAAATGTCTGAATCACAGACTGATGTTAATTATATTTTGTCCATGAATACTTATTAAATAATTCCAAATGGTCTGTTCGCTTCCTTTCATAGCTGTTCCCCTGGTTGCGCTGCATCCAGATGTGTATTTTCATATTAAAGCATTTAACCAATCACATTACATCATAGTCAGACACTCTCTGACTATCCAATCAAAGGGTGTGAATACGCTGACGTTACCTAGGCCTTCTAGAAGGCCTTCGTGTCCCCAACTCAAAATCTGATTGGTTGAAGCAACAGTTTGATCAACACTTATTTTATGCTACAGGGCCTGCAGAACTGATTGTGAAGGCCTCCAGGCAGATTTCTTTGACCGTGGCAACAAATGATGGCTGAAATGTGATTGGTTAAATGCTTTAATATGAAAATACACGTCTGGATGCAGCGCAACCAGGGGAACAGCTATGAAAGGAAGCGAACAGACCATTTGGAATTATTTCATGGACAAAATATAATTAACATCAGTCTGTGATTCAGATATTTTTTAGGCCAACAGAGAAGGCCTTGCAGGCCCTGATGGCCCACCACTGCAAAAAATACATATTCAATATTATATAAAAAATTGAAAAGTGGCCCCTAGGTAGCGCAACTGGTAAAGGCACCTGTTCTAAGTGCAGATTGCCCACTGCAGCCTGGATTTGATCATTAGCTTGACTCTGGCCGGGAGTCTCGTTCAAGTGTGGCGATTGGCTGTCCGCCCCCAGGGGGAAAGGGGAGGGAAGCCGGCATGAGTTTGCGCATGCTCTGTGTGTATCGGAATTACAGTCGACAGTTTGGCGAGTTCGCCGTCTTTGTCACTGCCGGTCCTAGAGTAGTGGCTGGTCCCATAGCAGCAGATGGTGGGCTCGTGGGGCGGGTGGGGGGCAGATCGTTTAATCAGTAGAGGGCACAGTTGGCCACCAAATTTGGAGAAAAACAGGGAAATCTTAAATAAATTGAACAGTAAATATGAATATTGTATGATATAATATTCATAAAATCTATTGCAGATTACTGCATGATAATCAAGTGTTTGCATCAAAGATGTGAAAAGAAACAAACAATCCGTGTCTGTAGAGTTAAGGCCAATTTTTGCTTTAGGCGACAAGTGCCTGCGACACGTTGTACAACGTTTCGAGTTTCGAGCATTCATCCTTTCCGTCACGTCGTCTCAATGGTAACCATCTGAGCAAACTGACATGTATTTAGGTCGACAAAAAAGGCTAACGTTAGCGAGCTTTATTTGGCCTTAACACCAGGTTGCTAGCTAGCTAGCTAGCTAGATATTGGTAGCTTTGCTTAGCTAACGCTGACAGATATTTTACCTGTCTGGCAACTGTTTCCACTTATATCTGCATTACAGCTCGTCTCTATTGAGATTACTTGAAATCTCAACAGAGACGGAGTTATAAATATGAGCATACCTCCTCACCTGCTACGTTAACAATGATTCAAAGCCGTCCATTGCAATAACATGAAAACAACAAAACATGTCAGATGGAAGTAATATTCTGTATCTCCATTGTAATGGAGTTTACCTCATCAGCGGGGTATCATATTACGCAACATTTTATGACGGCGTCTGCGACCTTTCATTTTTGTGGAGGTACACAACACCCTCCGCGACGCTCCTCTGCGACACATTTCTGTCCTTTTGACATCACCGCTACGCGGTGCTACGCGGTGCTCGCTTGTCGCGCAAAGCATAAATTGCCCTTTAGAGACCTACGGCGTTCGTGTTTGTGTGTACGCAACTGCTTAAATACCTCTCCGTCTCTGGTCTCCACAGTTCGCACCAGGATACTCCTCTTGACCAGGGCTTCTTGGGACAGCTTGGTGTCCATACTGGATTCTGTGACAGAGAGGATTTAGAGAGCTTTAGTCTGGCTGGACTCACCCCATGCAAGTGGGGTTTTGTTTGGATCTGTTTGCTCTGTGTATGGAAAGGGTCAGCTAAAAGTGTGTCGAGGAGTACTGTTTGAGCAAGCACCTCCCAAAAATGCACTGAACACACATTTTGAGAAATTACATTTTTCGGGGACGTGAATGCCATTTCAGCGTACTGCATATTGACAGGAAGATTTTAATTATATTTATCACAACTACTGTTTGTCACATGAGTTACTGTAACAACAACAAAAAGTTTGTATACTCAACAGAATGTTAACCGTTAGCTGTTAACAAATCCACACACGTTTTTTTCGGGTTTGCTTTGCTGTATATCTGAAAGTAAAGTTGGCTACCAAAAAAGTTAAATGATTGCGAAATTCACTTAGATGCAGTATATGCATATACTGTATGTGCATCAGTGGTGGGCCGTCAGGGCCTGCAAGGCCTTCTCTGCTGGCCTAAAAAATATCTGAATCACAGACTGATGTTAATTATATTTTGTCCATGAATACTTATTAAATAATTCCAACCATCATTTGTTGCCAGGGTGAAAGAAATCTGCCTGGAGGCCTTCACAATCAGTTCTGCAGGCCCTGTAGCATAAAATAAGTGTTGATCAAACTGTTGCTTCAACCAATCAAATTTTGAGTTGGGGACACGAAGGCCTTCTAGAAGGCCTAGGTAACGTCAGCGTATTCACACCCTTTGATTGGATAGTCAGAGAGTGTCTGACTATGATGTAATGTGATTGGTTAAATTCTTTAATATGAAAATACACGTCTGGATGCAGCGCAACCAGGGGAACAGCTATGAAAGGAAGCGAACAGACCATTTGGAATTATTTAATAAGTATTCATGGACAAAATATAATTAACATCAGTCTGTGATTCAGACATTTGAGCGGACATTTTCAGCCCTAAAGCGAATTAAAACTTATGCCAGAAATACGACAGGGCAGGCTTGACTTTCAGCATTAGCTTCGATGGCGATAGAAAAGGACTTCTTGATGGAACTGAAACACACGGATAATCTGTACGACAGAGTAATTGAAATATTTTTGAGGAAAGAAAGGAGGATGGATTTTGTGTACAAATAATAAGGATTTTTGGTGAGTAAAATGTTGCTATTTTCCTAAATAATATTGCAATTTTATGAGGTTATTATTATTGATGCTTTTTTATGTGTGTCGCAGCTGTAGCACCCCGGGTTTGTTTCTTCAGTAAAGGCATTTATTCTGGATACACGAGTTATCTATCTGCGATGCAACGGCAACGGGTACCTGTTCGGTTTGTTTTTGCACTTTGTTTATTTATCTTTCTTCAGTCATGTTTCATGAGAGAGAATGACAGCGATAGAGACGAGAGAGAATGACAGCGATAGTTAGAAGCGTGAGATAATTAGTGATTAGTAGTGTTAGTAACTTAATCTAAATCCCTAATGTTAGTAGATTAGTTGGTTAGTACTATATAAATCTAACTAATATATACAAAGTGTAATTAGAAAGTAAGAAGGAAGTAAAACGAGATTAGAAACGAAGACGGAAAAACCGAAACATAGAATTTCCCGAAGTGCATGACAGAACGAGAATGAAACATGACTGAAGAAAGATAAATAAACAAAGTGCAAAAACAAACCGAACAGACACTCAAAACATAACAATAAGATGGCTTTTATAGCCATAAAATAGTTATTGAGGGGTGGATTGATTCAGACGGAGCACTACTGAAGGCCTAGGTGTGAAATGCACGGCCCGCCACTGATGTGCATGTACTGTATATTCACACAAAGATTAATCTATTGATCGTCATATTCACAGATACTGCAAGACAGGTATCAGTGTTATTTTTACTGAATTTTACGTATCACTAAATTACCATGTGCGGATTAAAGTACAGCAAAAACGGAAAAAGTTAAGGTTAAGTGTATGTGAGTTGTAGTGCTAAACAATTGTATAAGTTATATTAACCCATTAAACAAGTCCTGACTGACAAGCATACTTAGCTGTGTGTGACATTGGTCCTCTGAAATGATTCCTACCATGAATTGTACTGTATAAGAGGAGTGGAGTGGCAAATCCTTTTTAATGCAACGCTGCAGCCTTTGATCGGGTTCTTCATAGGCTCACAGAAAGCAGCAAATAAGGAGCACATTGCTATTTTGGCACCCCCTGGCGGAGTAGTTATGTGGCAGGATGTGACCAGAATGTGTCTCACCTCTGATCTGGAGATTGGAGAAGCTCTGAACTGGGACAGTGATCCTGGGGAAGAAACAGTCTGAACTCAGTCATGTGACCAGCATCCCATCATTCCCTCTCTTGAAAGGAAAGATGTGTCTACCCTTCCCCTAGCCCCTCACCAGCAACATATTACAGCATTATCTTCTTCCGTTATCTGCTCTTCTCTTATCACCCTTCTCCCTTTATCCTGATCTGTCACTCTGTCTGCTTTCTCTCCTCCGTCTTCTCTCCTCTCTCACCTCCTCTCTCCTCATCTCCCTTACCTCGTAGATGTCCTCCCTCTCCCTCCCCTGCCCCCCTCCTCACCGGCTCTCCTCTCCCTCCAGCAGCTTGCGGTAGGTGGCGATCTCGATGTCCAGGGCGAGCTTGACGTTCAGCAGGTCCTGGTACTCCTGCAGGTGGCGTGCCATCTCCTCCTTCAGTGCCTGGATCTCCTCCTCCAGGCGGCCCACGTTGTCATGGTAGCCAGCCGTCTCCATGGCAAAGCGGTCCTCCATCTCACGCAGCTGCCGCTCCAGAGCCTCATTCTGCCCAAGAGTACAGAGCAAGAGAGTTATTGAACGTTGGGAGAGATATGGAGAGACAGAAAGAAGCTCATATACAGTTGCTAATGTACAGATTCTTTGTCTCTGTCCCCATCCTTAATTCTATCTCACTTGTTAACGCCGATCCAGGATTCCAATTGTGTTGTTCTGGGAATTAACATTTTACATTCTGATAACCCCTTGAATGTCAACTCAAACCCTTTTCTCGATTTTCTGGAAATAAGAGTAATTCTCCTCCTTGTACTGGAAAATTACCTTTAGCTAAATCAGAAACTCTGTGCTGACATGGTCATTCATTGTTATTGGCACAGACTCACAGTTCCACGGAGTCCTTCCAGGTCACAGGTCAGAACCTGGATCTGTCTGCGATACTCGTTGGCTTCCTGCTTTACCAGTCGCAAAGCTTCTCCATTACGATTGGCTGCATCGGTCAAATCGGCAAACTGATCAGGAAGATGACAATCATTAATACAGTATTGTTATTTTCTCTTCGGTTTCACAAAACATACAAGTAAGAAATTAGGAAAGGTTATGTTTTTTGTGGATATGACCTGTAAACCAGGTTAAAAGGACACTGTAAAACAGCTTGCCAGATAGGAAGACAAGTGCTTCGATAAGATGAGAATTCAGTGTGTATTTGTGTGTGTGTGTGTGCGTGTGTGATGCTATGTGTGTAAAGAGGTGACGTTGGTGTTGGGGTATCTGACCTTAGAGCGGTACAGATCCTCGGTCTCCTGTATGTTGGAGGTGGCCATGGACTCATACTGGACCCGGAGCTCCTTAAGTGCTGCGGTCAGGTCGGGTTTGGACACCTCGATGTCCACGTGCATCTGCTGGGCCATCAATTGCTCCTGGAGCTCATGCAGCTCCTGTGACGGACACAATCAATCGGTCTGACTGCACATTCTGCTGCGTCACACTGCATTACACCTGAGCAGAATCATGTTTCCATGTCCTGCACTGTACATACAGGTAACTGCCTAAATAAAGGAAACACCAACATAAATGTAATGTTGTATAAATAGGGGTTTGGGCCAATACAAGCCACCAGAACCCTTAATTTACTCAATTATTAACTTTATTTTGGCAGGTAACTGTACACCAGAGTTTTTGAGATGTAAGGCTCACCTCATCATGGACCTTCTTCAGGAAGTTGATCTCATCCTGGAGGGCGTCGACCCTCCTCTCCAAATGGACACGGTTCATCGCTGCCTCATCTACATCCTTCAGAGAGAAGGAGGGAGAGACAAAGCACAAGAGAAGGAGTGAGACCAGCAAGAGAGAGATAGACAGGGAGGAAATAAGTGTTCAGCATATTGTGCTTGTTTCCTTTGACAGGTAGGTAAGTAGGTGTTCGTGTGTGTAACCACTCACCTGTCGGAAGGTGCTGAGGTTGTTCTCGGCCTCTAAGCGCAGGTTGATCTCGTCCTGCAGTCTGGTGGGATGTTAACACAGATGGCAGGTTATCTGCTGAACTGGTCACAGTGCCTGGAGGCATCTTTCTCTGATGAGCTCTGAATAATGAGCTCTCTAATAATACATGATGCAGCTCCTCATGACCACTCTGAAAGCCACCACAGTTTTGCCTTTGTGCATACACACAATAACACTCACCCCACCAACATCTCACCATACTTTCCCACATACAAGCACACGCAGATTAGGAGCAAACACTCATTTTGCCTGTAGCTGCCACAAATGTGCTATTCCTCTCACCCAGAGCTCCAGACCAAAGTACCCACAGCCAGCTCACTGCTGCTTACAATTGATGTTTCCTCCAAAGGATTTTCCACCCAGCTGCTCAAAGCCACTCTGCCCCTTTCTCTCACAATGGCTCCCTCTGTGGACTGGAGGTCTAAATGACAGCCCCTAGCAGTGCTTCTCAGGTATCACAGGGCACTCAGGTACACAACCACGGGTCACAGCTGAGCTGGACAAGAGTGAGAGGACAGTGAATAGTCAAGCACAAGGGATGCAATGCAATAAGCAACATGGTGTGCACTCATCTGCTGCAGCCAAACTGGAGAGCACAGTGCTGGAAGTATACTGCTCTTCACAGGTCTATTCAATGCTGTACTGTACAGTGTACCCTCCCTTCGATATGCATGACCCACAAACAGAACCCTAATCCTCATCAGTTGAATCTTATTTTTTTTATTTGTTTCAGATTTTTTCCCTGTTTTTCTCCTAATTTGGTAGCTAATTATACCCTCTATTTCGTTCGATTCACCCTCCCCCACAAACTTGCCGCTCGTCCTCTGGGTCAAGCTAATTACTGTAATGTAAATGTAATTCCCAAGGCCGGTGATGATCCACCTCCTCCGAGACGGAAGTGGCCCACCTACCTTCTAGAGACACCCTTTGCGCTTCTCGGTGAGCTCGTGCTGACTCACCCTCCCCCTCCCCCTGGGGCGGACAGGCAATTGCCGTCCCCGATTGGGGCTCTCAGCCAGGGCCGGCCTGGCGCAGTCGGGTTTCGAACCGTTTAATCTAATCTACGTGAAACAACACACAAGCAGGTAATGCCCCATTCTGGCTCTTTCCCTGCCCCAGTGCCTCTAGCCCAGGGGTGTCCAAACTACTTTTTAATTGGCCCGCGGCCGCATTCCAATATAAGGAATATGGCCCGCGCATGAAACTTGCGCTTGGCTGAGTTGTAATTCTTAGTTTCACCACTAGTGGAGCCACCCGTATTCTTTCGTATATTTTTCTGTATTTGGCCCTCAGTGGAAAAAGTTTGGACACCCCTGCTCTAGCCTTTTCAGTGTCAATAAGGAGCATGTGCTCCTATGCATCCCACTAAACCCATGCTAGTCTGACAATCGGTAATCTGCCACACTGAACATAGGTTACTATAATACCACATGCCATGTGAGATTCTCATGGAACTAGTGTCACAAATGCTTACATACATGTTATGTGAATACATGTCAGATATAATGAGATGTGTTGAAGTCATGCTGTGTTGAAGCTCAGTACAATCACATTCCATAAACATGAGGATGATTATATAGATGAAAATTAAACAAAAATGAACATGACATATTACATTTTCCTGAAATGTAGTACATAGATAAATTATTTTGACATAAATGTGACTTATATCTAAAAATCATTATTGAGTAGTAATCCATTAATGTTTGCATTTTTAAGAAATTTTACAAGACTGTTCTCAGCAATTCATGATCTAGGATCCCTGTGATACTTCATGTGTTTGTAGTACCACAAGTTTGATGAGGGAAATGGAAGTTATGAATTTTTGAGTACAATGGAATTTAGCAAACCCTCCTACATACTATGTGTCATCATTCAAAAAGTTGCACTCTTGACATTCTCTGCATCTGTACAATACAGTCCATACAATAATATATGAATCATATATGATATATATATGAGATATATATATATATATATATATATATCCTAATCATATAATACATTTATATCTTGCTAAAGCAAAATGTTAACCAAAAGCATTTTCAAAGCATACAATGAGGTTTCAGATGAGATAAAGATTCTGTTTGTGGCATGTATAGATCAAAGGCTACAGTGTCTTGTATTGACCTTGGGTTGGGACAAAATGTCATAGGAATGCATTGATTACTACTCAGTAATGCTTTTAGATCTAAACGTCAAATTTCTGTCAAAAATAATTTCTCCTAAGGGCTTTTCTATGTACTAAATATTTTTTTATAAGTTATGCATATTTTTGTTCCATTTTCAAGGAATCAAAGTATGCCATCACCTACTATTGCGCTGGCATGCCAATCGCTACAACCGGAGGAGTGTTTCAGGACAGAGTAAGTGTGCAAGGATTGTGCGATATCATGTGATCATGCTACACTGTGATGCAAACTGGTGCTTTCTGGCATCCTGCTTGCATACTAACACAAAGCGGGGGTCTCTGGTTCCCAACATGGGTCCCACAATGTGGAAGGCAGCTGAATGTATGGGTGTTGCTATAGTTTCTCAGTCACCTCCTGTGGGTCGTTAAGACACAAACTGGATGAGACAACGAGGCAAACAGGAGCTGGACTCACACGGGCTGAATGGGCTCCTTGTTTATGTCAGGGCAATGGAACAGCTTTTGCAGGATGCTCTAAAGCTGTCCTGGCAGATGTTATTGTCTAACATCTTTTTTACACACAGAAACCCACCAGGAGGAATCAGACTCTTTGCAGGAAACTCACACATTAGACAGAACAGTCAAATCACACCATGTTTGTTCCCAGATTCCTTTTTTTAGACAATTGCTTTCTCATAAAAGAAAACATTATATTTTATGAAAGTAACACGATCAAGGTCTTTCCAGGTTTTCACAGGTACTCCCTTCCTGGCATGACAGTATCATTCTAGTGGCTAAATTATAAATTATAAAAATAAATTGGACAAGAATATAAGAACAGATAAATAAAGGTGTTGGAGAGGCCCACTGAAATGCAAAACAATACAAAAAACACATCAAAGAAGAAAGCATACATTCCTTAAGGAATCAAAATTTGGATGTGACATCACAAGTTTCCAGCTTTGGGTCAGCTCTCTTCTCACAACCTGCATGTCTAATTTCAACACCCTCAACTCGCACTGGTGATATCGTTGAAAGCAGAGCATTTCATTAAACATGGTGTCACTAGGACCTCTCTCCCACTGGCACGGCCTACGCCTGCAACAGTCACCGTGACCCAAACAACTGCCACAACCCGAAAGGTGGACAAAGACTCTCCTGCTCCCCCATTACTTTGCATTTCAACAACAGGCATTTTGGTGGGCATTACCCCAGGCCAGCCGCAGAAAGGAAGCTGAAATTGCTTGCACTTCCACATTGGGCTGCGTACTTCTGATTTGAATGAACACCCCTCACTTTCTACATGAATTTCCCCAATACCAGTGCCTTAACTTTACAGTTTACTTTACAATTTAGCATTACAATACTACATGAGTGTTATGAAAAGTCCTCTCACAAGCAGATGAAAGTTAAACACAAACTTTTCAATTTGTTTAATACAAACACAGTAAACCTGTGCTATGCCTCAATTACTGAGTACAACTCTTCATGACCAGCACAAGACACATACAGCACTATAGACAACACAGAACCCACATTCAACAAACACCTACACCTCATATCTGTTGAAAGTAAATAACAATACACCTTACCCCAGGTGGTTACTTCAAAGAGCCCCGCTCACATAATAACTCCATTCATTACACTGACAGAGAGCCAGGGTTCAGGATCCCAAACACCCTAAAACTCTCATATTGGAAAAGGGAGTGTGACTTCTATCTAATTCGACCCACATCTCACCTTGGATATATGCAGAAACCGCTTTCTCTGAATTGCAGGCAAGACCTCTCAACCTGTTTAAAAGGCTTTTCTAAAATGCAATTTTCTCCCTCAAAATAAATTAAAAGGCCACTCAGAAGCTGAGAATTTCAGCAGAATGCCATTCAGAAATATCACCTAAGCCGTCCCAGAGGGAAATAACGAGCAATACAGTCCCATTGAGCAAACCCTGGATCAGGCTGCTCAGTCTTCCCAGAATGCCACCTGATGGATGCATACCACAACTGCAGGCCCCATTTTCAGCCCTTTTTAAGATGAGCTACTACTCAAGGCGTAAATTCAAAATGCTGTGATCATATCTTTCCCACCCTGTGCAGGCCTGAGGTGAACTAAACTTAGCATAATTTGAAGGTAAGTTTGGCCTTTTCAAAATGGGTCACAAAAGAAAAACAGTAATAATATTTATAACAAATACATATTTGGAGATTATCTGGAAGATAATTTCTCCCTCCCTGGCCAATGCTACTACCAATTATGTGTCGCCCCACAGGGCTGCTGGCATGGTCTGGATTCAATACCAGATGCTAAAGCTCATCCACACACTAGAACAATGCTTTAACAGAATGAGCTACCCAGCAGCCCTAACATATTTGTTTGATTTCATACACAGTGAACATGCATGCTTTCTCAGTGCTTTCCGCACATCACACAAGTGTCTGATTTATTCATTAAAATGTATATAAAGGGGAGTGCCTTTTTGGAGACCCAATAACATTGATTTCAGTTTGTTCCTGATTAATGACTCATCAAGCTCATCAAGCTGCTGAATACTCCAATCTGAAGATTTGTTCAGGGTTCAAAGTCCAAATAATAATTACTTACAACCCTGACATAATTTTCTTGCTAGTTACTTGCAACTTCTTGCAAAAAAGCAAACGTCCCCATTTATTGATGAGTGCAATATCACCATAAAATATATAGATACAGTGGGGAAAATAAGTATTTCACCCCCTGCTGATTTTGTGAGTTTGCCCCCTTACAAAGAAAGGAACGGTCTATAATTTCCATGGTAGGTTCATCTTAACAGTGAGAGACATAATATTTAAAAAAATCCCAGAAAATTACATTATATGAATTTTAAACATTTATTTGTGTTTTATTGAGGAAAATAAGTATTTCACCCCCTAGCAAAACATGACTCAGTACTTGGTGGAGAAACCCTTGTTGGTAAGCACAGCGGTCAGACGTTTCTTGTAGTTGGTCACCAAGTTTACGCAGATCCCAGGAGGGATTTTGGCCCACTCCTCTTTGCAGATCCTCTCCAAATCCTTAGAAATCCATTTTCAGTGTCCTGGCTGAGGGAAGGAGGTTCTCACCCAAGATTTCCCGGTACATGGCCCCATTCATCCTCCCCTCGATCCGGTGAAGTCGTCCTGTGCCCTTAGCAGAGAAACAGCCCCAAAGCATAATGTTTCCACCGCCATGCTTGACGGTGGGGATGGTGTTCTTGGGGTCCAAGGCAGCTTTTTCTTCCTCCAAACACGGCGAGTCGAGTTGATGCCAAAGAGCTCGATTTTAGTCTCATCTGACCACAGCACTTTCTCCCAAGCCTCCTCTGAATCATCCAGGTGCTCATTGGCAAACTTCAGACGGGCCTGTACATGTGCCTTCTTGAGCAGGGGGACCTTGCGGGCACTACAGGATTTCAATCCATTACGGCGTAGTGTGTTACCAATGGTCATCTTGGTGACTGTGGTCCCAGCTGCCTTGAGATCATCAACAAGCTCCAGCCGTGTAGTTCTGGGTTGTTCCCTCACTTTTCTCATGATCAGGTTCACTCCACGAGGTGAGATCTTGCATGGAGCCCCAGACCGAGGGAGATTGATGGTCAATTGGTGTTTCTTCCATTTTCTAATTATCGCACCAACAGTTGACTCCTTCTCACCAAGCTGCTTGCCAATGGTCTTGTAGCCCATTCCAGTCTTGTGCAGGTCTACAATTTTGTCCCTGATGTCCTTAGACAATTCTTTGGTCTTGCCCATTGTGGAGAGGTTGGAATCTGATTCATTGATTGATTCTGTGGACAGTTGTCTTTTATACAGGTAACGAGTACTTAATTAGGAGTACTAATTAAGTAAGAGGACTAATCTGTGTGCCTCCTGGTCTGTGGGAGCCAGAATTCTTGCTGTTTTGCTAGGGGGTGAAATACTTATTTTCCTCAATAAAACACAAATAAATGTTTAAAATTCATATAATGTGATTTTCTGGGATTTTTTTTAAATATTCTGTCTCTCACTGTTAAGATGAACCTACCATGAGATTTATAGACCGACCGTTCCGTTCCTTTCTTTGTAAGGGGGCAAACTCACAAAATCAGCAGGGGGTGAAATACTTATTTTCCCCACTGTATATAATTATTAAAATATTGACTGGGGGAATGCTGGTCGCTGGTTTTCTTGCACTGTGAAAATATGTTGTCCTATCTGGTTGGTGCCATTGTTATTTCATGGTGGGTAATTTATGGAGACTGCCTTGCCCCTCCTCATTGGCTCTTTGTTGCTGTGCCCTGTGTGTGTGACATGAATGGCCAGTGCCCAGTCTGAATACAGAACACTTCAGCATCCTCAGGGGCCCTCCTTCACAACACCACGCCACAGCACAAAATCACAATTTTAAATATTCTGCGTGAACTCTAATTACCATTATCAATGAACAATTTGATTACTCAAACCCAGTATATATGCGAACCCAGAGCTAGTTAAAGCTCTGATGTTTGCATATATTGCATGTGATTTGGGTAAAAACAAGAAGAGAATGCTCCAATTGGATTAGTTTGAGGGAGAGTACCGACGGCACCGACCACATGTCAATGTGAAAGGCGCAGTGAGCTCAAGCATTACTGTACATGCAGGTGCACACACACACACCCTTACTTCTGCTTGAGCATGGCCAGGTCTGCAGCCAGGTTGTCCCTTTCGATCTCCATGCGCGCTTTGCCAGTGCTGAGGCCATCCACCTGTCTGCGCAGCTCACGCAGCTCCTCCTGGTAGATGTCCCCCAGGTGGCTGGGCTCTTTGCCCCGCAGCTGGTTGAGCTCAGCCACCAGCACCTTGTTCTGCTGCTCCAAGAAGCGCACCTTCTCGATGTAGCTGGCGAAGCGGTCGTTCAGCCCCATCATCTCCATCTTCTCGTTGGTGCGTGTCTCGCG
Source organism: Aldrovandia affinis (assembly GCA_029706075.1). Lineage (NCBI taxonomy): Eukaryota > Metazoa > Chordata > Actinopteri > Notacanthiformes > Halosauridae > Aldrovandia > Aldrovandia affinis. The sequence goes on from JAINUG010000013.1 coordinate 1,327,396, forward strand.
GTACTGTGCCTTCAGCAGCGAGTCTGTGGAGAAGTCCAGCCGGTCTGCGGTCCCGGCGCCCAGCAGGAGCGCCCCTCCCGAGAGGCGTGAGAACCGGGTGCTGCTGTGGAGGGAGTAGCGGCTGGAGGACAGGCTGGCGCGCCCCCCGCCGCCGGCCCCCGGGACCCCAAAACGCTTTCGGTAGGATGACAGCACTCTCTGGCTCTCCATGCTCGAGAATGAGGGACGAAGGGGCGCCAGGAGCTTTTATAGGGAGAGACCACCCCTGAGCTTGGGTCAGCCATGGGAGGGAGGGGGGGGGGGGGGACTCTGATCCTGAGTGCCAGGGATTGTTTGTGCTCGTCCACGCAGCCTTAAACATCTCCTGGCTCTGTCCCGCTTACATGAATAGGATTCTGTGTGACGGTGCTCCAACAGTCGCTCTCACACACACACACACACACACAGAAGAAAAGCAGGAGGAAGACAAATCAAAGCCTAAGCTCTCGCTTAGAAGAAGAGAGTTCAATGGTACCCAGCGTGTGTGCGGTACAGTTCCCCACTATATACAGTACCCTCCAAAATTACTCAGATCCTTGATAAAGTTGAGCAAAGATGATTGTATCAAATGAACAATAATAAGCTACACTGTATGCTAAAAAAAATGGTAAAATTCTATTTTTTATATGAATACAATTAAAAAGTTATATTTTTTCCCCAAAAAAGTTATTCACACCCCTAATAAGTATTTTAAATTACACCCATCAAAAATAAATCTGCATTAACATTGCAGATTAACATTGCAAAATACTTATTAAGTTCATCTCAATCTTAAAATATTGTACTGTGGCTTCCCATGGCTTTCTGCTTCACTGGGGTATAAAAATGAGGAAATGCATGTAAAATCCATTTGTCATCCATCGCCAGGGGAAAGACAAAGAACTCTCAGAAGAAATAACAGAAATGGTTGTTGACCTTCACAAGTCAGGAGTAAAGATATCACTTTAACATTAAGCCAATAATTAAAAGTGGCAAACCTGCCTGGTAGAGGATGCAAATGCATCTTGCCCACATGCACAGTGGTTTGGGAGGCAAAGAAATATCCAAGGGTCACAGTTGGAGGAAAACCTTGGTTGCATCTTGGGGAAACAAAGTTTTGAAATCTACCATCAGATCTCCATGGTAATAGGAGTTTGCTAAACGGCCTTGGAACTCTGATTGGAACCGGGTGTTATGGTCAGATAAGAACATTTTGGCCAACACACCAGCGGTGGGTTTGGCTTTGGAAGAACGATGCTTATGTTGAAAAGAACCTCATACCTATGGTGAAATATGGTGCTTTATCTTTGAGGTCATGGGGTTGTTTTGCATCTACTGGTCCTTGTTAAGGTCAATGGAATCATGAACCCCAGTGGGTACCAAGACATTTTGGCCAAAAACCTGGTTCCCTCTGACAGGAATCTGAAATTTGGATGCAAATGGATCTTTCAGCAAGACAATGATCCCAAGCATACCACAAAATCAAGATATTGACAGATTCTGTATGTAGGAATGGCTAAGAAACACTATAGAAGAAGACTCAGTAGTGTTATACTTCCCTGGGGAGGGGGCACAAAGTACTGAAAACAGGGGTTTTCAGTACTTTGTGCAGGAGTGTGAATAATTGCTACATAACCTTTTTTGGGGGGAAAAATATTACTTTTTCTCTCAGTAATTCAGAAAAATGTTTTTTGAACATACAATGAGTATTTGAATAAGAATGAGGGACAAGCATATATTTATTTGGATGCAGCCAAGACCCTAATAATGGAAGAGGGCAATGCTGTACAGGAACAAGTAATAGTGAAGAATGGAGCATACAAGATTTACTCCTACAGTCCATTATCCATAAACTACCTGCTAACAGCAAGAATTGAGAATACATGGTTTATATTCTGGGTTGTAGAAATGATTACAGGTGAATGACCAACAACAGTTCAACAATATGCATTGGTTTGTTGAACAGCTTGAACTCAATTCAATGGCAACAGTGGTGTGCTCTCTATCACAATATTCTGCTGAAGCAACATTTTACATTAAAATTTGTCAATTCCAACCTACAGCTGGGTGTCTACATGACATGAGCACCAGTTTAACATCTGATGAGTTGGAGGCCTTTCTAGAGTCACAGTCTATGAGCTGAAGAAAGCCACAAGAGAACAAAGCAGTCACCAAAGAGGGCTCCAACCTTAGTTGGCGGGAACATCAGTGGGCACCATCTTACTATTAGCTGTGACAAGTCACAAATTGGGCTTTTGCTTACAATCAAGTGATAAGCACAAGCCCAATTTGTGATTGGAGGATTGATCAATAGCCTGTGATCCTATCAGCAGCATAGCTGAGCTGCAGCAGCCAATCATGTGGATGATTTGATAGTTAATCCTCAGTGAGATTAACATTTGTTCTATCAGAATGTATTCTTCTGTGCTCTGACATACGCTGTAAATAATCTTTCACAAGTGATATTCAATTTGCAACAAATTTGGAACATTTGCAATTTTGCAAACATTTATACAATGAATTTTCTAAAAATAATAATGGTAACTAAATTATTCTAAAGAATTTCCAAGAAGAGCATGTCACAAGAATTTCATTTTTGAGAATCACTAAGTGCAACATTTTCAAGCTCCTTACCTCTGCTTCAGAGGTGTGGGTGGGTCTCTCTTGGGTCCAATGGCCATGCCCACCCACTCTTTCTGTATCCAGCAGCAGAGTTTGTGATGTCTCTGGGCTGTTCATGTTCACAGTAAGTGTGGAAGACGGAGGGTATTGGCTCACAAAGCAAAACGCAAGGCCAGTCCATCAAATCCACATTGTACCATGAAATTAAACTATGGAACGATTAAGGTTTAGGTTTAGGTTTAGGATCATAAGCCCTACAAGGTACATCCATCTCACTCAATGTTCCTGAGCCAGGCTTTAGTCTACTACTCTCCTCATCTCTACTTGTGTTCGCTCATTACTTTTCCTGTCTGCCCTTGGCAACCTGACAAGCGGACAAACCCACACTGCCTGACCAATGAGGGATCCATTGTGCACGTGGCCAAACCCACCAATGCATGAGTGGGAAATCCCCCTACTGAGAGACAGTAAATAAGACTTTTTGCATTGTTTTGTTCAAACATTGTGTGTGTGTGTGTGTGTAATGTAATGGGTCTGTAATGTATTATAATATATTGTGGCAAGGTGGGGGTCCTGCTGAGAAAAGCAAAGTGACTGAAATCCCTTGTTCCTGTTAATGGAAGCTAAATCAGTGAGACTGCAGACATGTTTACACATTCAAAGCCTCTGGGATAAATGGTGTGGTCTCATCATTATAGGGACACTAATTCAGCCACTAATTTGGAATTTTTGGGTTCGCTGCAACGGTTGTCTCAGGTCTGGTCTCTGCGGCAATTCCTTCTGCAGGAGAAGCATTTGGGACTGGGGGAGTGTGATGGACATGAGGCAGGGGAGCGGGAATGGAGGTGCAGTTGCATTCACCCTGGGGCCCAGGCTGGGGAGAGTTTGTCAGTGCCTCTGAAGGGGAACCAAGATACTTTCTCACCTATCACCCCTTTCTGGTCTGTAAGTCAGCTGCAAGGAGGCCGGGTGGGCAGAGCATAAGAGAGAAATTGAACATGGAGTGGAATTCTAATGCTGCACTTCGCACTTGTACTGTAGATTGCTCTGGAAGCAGAACTGGCCACTGGTTCTGCTGGGCCTGTGTGTTCAGACTTCAAATGGTCTACTCCGACTTTTTGATCACTGTCCAGGCTCAAGCCCTTTTTACTTCTCTCTCATTGTGTCAAAGAAGGATCAAAGAATAGCCCTCTTAGCTTGGCTAGGCCATCTAAAGAGAACATGTCTTCTACAGAAAGCGTCTATCTCACCTCTTGCCAAAGTATAGCGCAAAGGCCTAGTATAGTGCAAAGCACAAGTGATAAACCACTGATCCACCAATGAATGCCCATTCCCATACCTCTTACCCAACTGCTGTAAAACAATTTAAGATTTAAAGCAGACACATGCAAACACATCAATATGTCGCACTGGGCAAACCTTCAGTCTAACAAAACCTCCATTGTAGAATTTGCTTTGTAGTGATGGGTGCGCTGGGGTGTCACAGTAACCCAGACCCCTCAGAACTGCTCTGAATATGGTGTGGGTCATGTTGCTTTCTTGGTTGTATTTATCAGATTTTTTCCCATCTGTGGGAGCGGACAAGGAACTTAATTGTAACAAAGAGTCCGGATGACTCACCGGAGCCAGGTCCAAAGCGCACCGGCCACAATGAGGCCGTCCTGGCAGCCTGCGGGTCAGCACTAATTGCTGGACTTTGGCAGGGCTGGCACCACCAAACCCCCAGCCCCCAGGCACAGACTGGGGGTGCGGGTCAGATGCATGGTTCCGAGACTCACCCTGTCAGGCAAGGCACTTCATCTCTCTCACACACATTTGTGAAAAGGCAGGGGATGAAGCTGGCTTCATTACCAAAATGTTAATTGTGGAACTCCTGTTATTATGTTGTAATATGATTGATTTGTTGGGTGGTTACCACAAGTATTCCCAACCAAATTTTACAATGGTGACTGCTCTGGTCATTTGAACTGGTGGACTCAAACAGGAGTGAAAATAAGCAGCAGCAGCATGGAGAATGTGCATTCTAATGTGCATCCTCTCCTGTATACATTGAGGATATTGTAGCAATGGGCAGAGCTAACAATTTAAATTGGGCATGTCAGACTGGAACACAAAGGAAAAATTCATTTACAAGAAAATACAAGAATAGTAAGAAAATAGTAAGAGAAACATTTACAGAGAGGCAAGGTTCATGTACGGGTCCCTTTCTCTTCGTTGGGAATGACCACAGTTGATGTAACTAAACATGACGAAATGCAGTTGATGTAACTAAACATGATGAAATTAAACCCAAACTTACATCATTAGCCACACTAAGTACCAACGGTAAATCACTGGCTGCAATCAATACCAGTGTGAAACTTTCTCCCACAGTAAGACCGGGGTGTACAACAGGAACCAACAAACAAAGCTCATAGCGGTTGAGTGACTCAACACAAAAGAGAGAATCCACTGCTGCAGGCACAGAAAAGAGTAAGGCCTGGGACAATTGAGGCCCTGCCTCCAGCACTGGAAAGTATGTATGGAAAGTATGTATGGAGGCCTGTTGCTGGGATTCACTGCTGATTTATCTGAATGGCCTCACAGTTCTGCATGTGAGCTGCTCAACAAATCTTCTTGAATGAGCCAGGGGTTGATCTCATGTGTGGTGTCGAGGTCTGTGAAGCACTAGTACTCCTGAAGGATGTGCTAAAAGTGCACTAGGGCTCTTTGGAATGTTTGAGTTCCTCCATCCATCATAACACTGATGGTGTGTGATAAGATACACAGATATGAGGTGTAACATAGGCCAGTAGAAGGAGTAATGTGACTTGTGTCAAAGTCTGTTGCAACTTCCAGCAGCGAGAAGAACAAGACAGGATTTGGGGACAGAAAGTTACGATTAAGAAAGAATTGAGAACTAAGTTCTTTCGTCTTTGGGTTGTCCTGACATGACTACGGCTAGCCAAATAAAAAAAAGGAGAGGGAATTATTTGTGCCAGTGGACAAAGGTTGCTTTGTAGGGGAAGGAGAGGAGGAAAAAGAATGAACGGGAAAGCAAGGAGGTACAACCCCCAGGAGGCTTAGTGGTTTCCAAAATTGCCATAGTTTTGTGGCCTGACTGGCTGACTCCGCTCCACGCGCATCTTTTAGAAACTGGCTGTGAATCACTACGCCACAACAAGACAAAACTTGGCTCCTGCTACAGTACACTGTCTACAAATCAATAAACGTACAGATAAAAATTGCTTAATTTGTTACAACTCCACAAGACTCCATAAAATGACTTTAGCTCACTTGCAGCTAATATAATAATATAAGTAATATATGCCATTTAGCAGACACTTTTATCTAGAGTTACAGTAGAATGCATACATTTTTCAGTATATGTGGTCCCAATGGGAATCAAAACCACAACCTAAGCATTGTCAGCGCCATGCTCTACCTACTGAGCCACACAGAACCACGTAAGCAGATTGAAAATCCTGCATGCAAGCAGATTAAAACCCTGCAAGTAGTACTTCTAATACAGAAGGTGGAAAGAAATGGAATTTGCTGACTAACACTGTCTTTCAACACTACTGCAGTCACATCAAGGGATTAATTTTGTAGCAGCTTTCCTGCAGCTTTCTGTCCGCAGGTCAAAGCTACCCTTTCTTCTCTGTACTCTGCACGCTTTCTCTCTGCCTTCTTTTCTGTCTTTTTTATGAGCCGCAGACAGCAAAAAAGAAATCAATCAAGTTACTTCTTTCTTTATTTCCTTCCACACAATAGGCTCTATTCATAGTGATGTCCTTTCATTCACTGCCTGTACAGCCTTGGAACCCAACTGCTCGACTACAAAGCCCTAGACTCTCTTGGCAGGTTCAACCCAGTGTCATCCATAACTGCGAACCAAAGTCCTTGTGCACAAAGGGATATCTTGTACCTTGCTTGTGCCGTGAGTACAGCTCACTATGGTTGTTTATGTTGTTCTGCTCTGATCCACATCTGATATGTATCGGATACCATTCTGCCACACAATATGTATATACAGTACACTCTAAATTATTCACACTCTTGGTAAATAAAGATGAGCAAAGAAGGCTGTATAAAATGAACAATATAGGTAATGAGTTATATTCCATGCTCAACAAAATTTGAGAACTATATTCTTATGAACTAATACAATTTCTCAGAGAAAAATATTTTGTTGAAAAAATATTTTCTCAAAAGGCGACAGGCATTAAAATAACTATTAGGGGTTTGAATAATTGTAAGTAAACAAACAAAATAAGTCAATAAATGCATTAACAAGCTACTTTTAAAAGTTAATCTCCATTTTAGGGAACTGTATTGTGGCCTCCCATGGCTTCCTGTTTCACTGGGGTGATGAAATGAGGTAACGTAATATAAAATCCCTTTGTCATCCATCACAATGGTTAAAGGCAAATAACTCTCAGAACAAACAAGTCTGGAGATAATTACAAACAAATAAATAAAAAACTGAAGATAGCGACCAGTTTCCACTATTAGATCAATAATTTAGAAGTTTAAAATTGCTGTTAAGGTTGCCAGAGAAAAGTGTCTATTGAGGGAAATCAACAAAAATAAGCCTGGAGTTTGGTACACAGCATTTGAACTCTGATTGATGTTATGATCAGATTTACCAAGACCAAAATGGAGCTTTTTAGCCATTCATACCAGTGGTGTCATGGGAAGACAGGCACAAAAGAACATCATATGTACAAGGAAATATGGTGGTGGATCTTCAATTTTAAGGGGTTGTTTTTCATCTACTGGTCCTGGGGCACTTGTTAAGGTCAATGGAATCATGAACTCCAGCAAGTACCAAGACATTTTGGCCAAAAACGTGGTTCCCTCTGCCAGGAAGCTTAAACTTAGCCACAAACGGATCTTTCAGCAAGACAATGATCCCAAGCATTTTATAGACTTTACTTTATTTAAACAATGACTGAGTGAAATGTATCAGAGTCTTATTTTGAGCAGTGTGGCTCATGGTATTTTTAATCAGACTCCATTAGCACCCTTCTTTGACTCTACAGGCCATGTAATCCAGACACTGTAAGCAATAATCATGGTGTCCAATGTCCTTCACTCAATAATCATATCAGAGAACACATATTTTACATGGGTGGCAGCTCCTGAGCTTGAAATAGTGCTTGTTCGAGATCATTTAAACTGCAGAATATGTATAGACTAACTGATCTAATATGTCATCAACATTCCCGGGTTGACACCATAAAGAGCAAAGATTTGTCCACAAATTTGAATAATCTGTGGAAAAAGAAAGGAAAGCTACAAGGTAAACTTGCAAAAGAGAATTAGTTACTGATTGGTATGGATTATTCACCTCATTCAAGTCACTGATTGATTGTCAGTCTAGCAAAATTATATGTAACAGATTGAAGACAATGGTGTGTTTAATGGTAAGATTCCAGCTTCCTAATTTGTTTCCTATTTTAAGTGAAGGCCCTGTCATTGCTTTACATCCCTACCTGGTTAGTCTCATACATACATATTTAAAAACCACTTCACTGCTTAAAGTGTAATATACAGCACTGTTTATGGTGATCTAGTTGCTTTTTCTACTAAGTCCTTTCTCAACCTATCACAAGCATTAAAAAAAAAATATATTTCACATTTTTTGCACTACTCATATTTGTGAGATTGTTTAAATAGAATAATCACGTTTGACCACCCCCAAATGCTGCAGACCTTCAATTAAATCTGTATCACCTCAAGTGACAGTTCAGTTTCACAAAATACCCCTCAAATAAGGCCACAGGACTTCTCAGTGCATCTTCAACAGCTCACCCACAACATCAGATTGTCTCTGCCACACAGAGATGATCACCTCTCCATTTTGCTCATCCATCTCCTGGTTTCCCTCAAAAGACAGATTTCTACTTGTGTATTATTAAGGAGGAGATTCCTATCAAAGTGTACGGAAATTTACTCCCCCTTGTCCTTTCCCGCCCTTTCTTCAACCCCAACCTCCCTTCATTATCCATCATCTCTCTCCCGTCTCTTTTTCTTCCTCTCCACTTCACCCACTCTCACATCTGACTTTAATGTTTGATTGTCTGCTGTTTTTAAATTAAATTACACCAACACAGAAAAAAAATTAACCAACACAAAACAGGTCAAGTTGAATTACCTCTGATGATTTGTGATGTGTGGCAGTGGTGGCAGGCAGGGAAAAGGCCTCTTATGCAAACAGAGAATTCCGGTTGAGTGTTCATTATTGAGAGAGCAATTTCTGATATTTTTTATGTTTTTGAGACATATTGCGCACATTCATGACCCTGTTAGACTGTTCAAATAGGGACACAAAATACAATTCAAACTTCATTTCGTCTGGACCTGGTCTATTCTCCTGAAGAACTAGCTGCGCTACAAAATAGATACCATGCAAAGTAGAAAATAGAAACCAACGTTTCGGCAAGCAGGGCCTTCGTAAGGGTACTTTAAAAATAGTAATCTATTATAGACTACACAGAGGTTATATTATTCATTATGGTACTTATACTTACATTTACATTTTAGGCATTTAGCAGATGCTCTTATCCAGAGCGACTTACACAGTTTACAAGTCTTTACATACAATCCATTTATACAGCTGGGTATTTTTTTTACTGAAGCAATTCAGGTTAAGTACCTTGCTCAAGAGTACAACAGCAGTGCCCCACCTGGGAATTGAACCTGCAACCTCTGAGTTACAAGCCCAGCACCCTAACCATTACACTACACTGCCAGCCCCAGGCCTTCGGTGTACCGCCTTATGGACACTTCCAGTAGTGTTATTATTTGAATGTCAATGTTCAAAACTGTGTGCCCTTTGGTGACAAATGAAGTTGTATTGTATATTAGCAATGGTTTGGTTTAGGATTAGAGATGAAATCATTAGATATTTTCAGTCATGTTTTCAAATCATTGTTGAATTTCTTATCATTTACTACCTTTTGATTTTGTTACAATTGTCTCTTAAGTCAAAGAGAAGTTCTCAATACTCAATGAGACAACCCTTGAAGTAACAGATGAAACAGGCACTGAAGTGGATGCGGATGTGTTTCCCGATGTTGTGGCCATGCCTGGTGTATGTTTCGTCATTCAAGATGATGGTGGTATGTTGAAATGACAATTTAAATTATGCCTAAAAAGACAACTACTGACTTTTGTTGTCAAAATTAATTTGTCTAATCTTTCCAGATGTGCCCCTTGCTTGCTCCAGTCCTTCCTTGATGGACACAATGTCATTATCATGTTCAAGCAGTCGGGCGAGTGAGTCAGACAGCCTAATCTGGCCATCAAAGAAGAAGAGATTGGAAGAATCTCTGGATGAAGATGTCCCTTGCAGCACAGTGACTAAAGAGGTGCGTGTTAATTCACAGCCTGTTGTTGACATTGTTTTCTTTCAGCAGTTTTCCTCAAATACCTTGTTGTCCCCCACAATGAAATCGGACACGATCTCTCAGACACCACTGGCCCGATTTTGACAAAACTTGGGTGAAGGATGAGTCTTGCCATGGAGATCCAGCATTTACAAAATGACACTGATTGGCCTAAGGGGGCGCGCTGCATCATTCGTTGGGGATGACATGTTTACTCTTGCTTTGTTCCCAACTGTCTTTACAGATGGTTGAAGGTGTTCTCAAGAAGAAACCTGGAGGGGCAGCAGTACTGCTAGAGTACGAAGAAACTGATCACTCTCTGATTCTACTAGAAGGCAGATGGTCAATATTCTTGCTGCACACATGGCCGAAATTGAAGGCTAATGTTATTTTTTTTTTAAAGCTTTAATGTTTATTTAATTAAGCAATAAGCTACTCGAGGCCGTATTTTACAGTGATTTTAGAACAGCTAAAAGGCGTTGTTAGGCACGATGCGAAGCATCAATAATATATTGACACAAATGTTCAGAAATGTTTCTTTAATTAATTAAATGAAACTAGTAGAATGAAGTTCATTCTTCTGACAAGGAATATAGGTCTTCAACTAACAAATGGTTGCTAGGCTACTAGCTAGCTAGCTTTACAGATTTTTTGCTAGCTAACATTAAGTAGCTAAATTAACACAGTTAACGTTATGGGAGTAGCACTAAGGGTTGACATTGATCTGAATGTTGCCATTGATTGTGCAGGAGTGGGAAGTATTTGGGAATGTCTGCCTCCATTATGGCTTGATTAATCTTGACACGTCCCTCTCTGCGCAAGCGAATACATTGTTGCTACTGGTGAACTCTGTATCCTTCAGTATACACAGGACAGGTTGGTTGGTGCATTAACATTCATTAAGTACTGGCGATAAAACAGCATTGTGATAGAAGTGCATGTCAAGTTTACATGAGAGAACTCGGCTGGAAATCTGTTAGATAAGGCTTACCGCACGCTGAATCTCACCCATTGTTGTGAGAGTCTGAATCTGCCATATGCTCTTAAAGTATAAATGTGTACTTTTCACTTTTTTATTTTGTAGGAGCATTTCTATGATGCCCAAGCTGGTACAGTCTTTCTAGCCTGCGTTTGAAGACTATACAGCGCAAAACGTACAGCAAGAACACTGACCCTAAACCTTCGGAGCAAGACGGAGGTTCAAAAAGTGTAAGGGATGTGAGCCATCTTGAAAATCAACTGCAAGAGGATAACTGCATGGAAGCCTTGGAACTGATGAACCACAGCACTGATCGTGACCCTATTTTTCTAAAGATGAAAGACATCTTTGAATACAGAAAACGCCTTCTCCATGATCCTGAGAAGTCATCCGATGTACTGGCTATATTTCATCGGCTCTTGGACACCAAAGGTTGGTATGTATTAAGTTGTAATTATGAAGATGCCCTGATTGTCTGATACTTGAGTGTCAATGTGCAATTATCTAAGTTGTTTTGAATGCTGTGTAAGGGGCAAAGTTTTATATAACAATGCCATATGCTCCATTTTCCAGATACTTCAAGATTTTATTCTGTTGTTTGGGGCTGAAACTGCTGTAAAACTTCTGGAGAGATGGGGCATGTCTTTCAAAGAAAAAGTAATCAAGGAGGCTAGGACCCTGATGCTGTCATCACTATTGAACCAGCTGTTGACATCTGCTGAAAGCAAATCATCTGATGATAGTCCAGGTAAAACTCAACCTTGAATATCCAGTAGCCTGGTCCTTGACAAGGACATTTCATTAATCCAGGTAATAAGCATATTGCTGTTGTTGTTTCAGGATGGGACAGTGATATGTCATCATGTACATTATTTTTCAGTTTTTGGTAACCTAAACTTTTTTTTTAACCCCTGGCAGTTTACCGCTTACCATTTCAGGTTATTCACTGGACTTGAACTGCTTAAATTTCAATAAAAACTGGAAAATGGGGGTGTTCTAAAACGTTTGACCAGTAGTGTATATACAGTGGGTTTAAAAAGTATTCACCCCCTTTTGCCTTTTTCACATTTTATTTTCTTACTTCATAGAATCAAAATGAATTTAATTGGGATTTCTTGCCACTGTTCAAACACAAAATACTCTACAATGTAAAATAAAAAAACAACTCAAAGTTTTTTCTTAATTACAAATAAAAAACAGACAATAATTGATTCCATAAGTATTCACTGCCCTTGACTTAATACTTGATAGAAGCCTTTAGCTGCAATTACAGTTGTGGCCAGGACCGTGTCCAGGAGTCGAGAATTACAGGTCATGAAACCTAGCCCCTTCTAGGGGGGGTCCATCATGAGAAATGTCACTAAGAAATATTTTATGTAATCAGTCTACCCTTGCAGCTAATTCACTACAATTGTACTAGGCTGTCATGATTTTATGAATGGCCACTGAAAATGCACTAAAATGTAGCTAGCTTTGTGCCTATCGCCACTGTCAAGGTATGCTATGACACTACGTTAGCCTAAATGAGCCTATCACCACTGTAAAGTCTGACTAAAAAGTGGTTTGTGTAACAGTCAGTTAGACAGACAGCTACATTTGGCTAGCGACTACACAAAACTACACACAAAGTAGCTATCAATAGATGATCTCTGGAGATGAATAGCATTAATTTGGTTATAATACAAGCAGTCAGCTTTTTTATCATGTGAGAGATCTCTACACCTACATCATGCTTCGCTTGGCTTCAGATCAGAAGTCTGAGTTACAACTCCCGCTGTGCAGCAAAGTCATCCCAAGCATCATTGCGTTATCTTTGCTGAGCAAAGATTTTGTAGTAACGACAAGATCCGCCTGCTCGGGACGCGTTCACTTCACCACCACACACACACAGAAGTAATGACGATGTCAGTGATCAGGCGAGCAAGTGATAATCTTGGGTTTGTACAAAATCTTTGCTATACCGAAGTGAAGTAATTTAATTCAGCACTTTTATTCAGTATTACACTGAATCAGTATGTAAAAAATACAACTCAAAATAGAGGTCATGACCTCGGTGTCCTCAATGGTAGATACGGCCATGACTGTGGGTCCATTTGGGCAAGTCTTTACCAGCTTTGCACATCTGGACACTGCAATTTTCACCCATTCTTCTTTACAAAATTGTTTGAGCTCCATCAGGTTGGATGGGCACCATTGGTGAACAGCAATTTTCAAATCTTTCCACAGATTCTCAATGGAATTGAAGTCTGGGCTTTGACTGGGTCACTCCAGGACATAGATTTTTTTAGGTTTTTAAACCACTCAAATGTGGCTTCTGCTGTATGCTTTGGGTCATTGTCCTGCTGGAATATAAATCTTTTCCCAAGTCCCAGGTCTCTTGCAGACTGCAGCAGGCTTTCCTCCAAGATTTATCTATATCTTGCTCCATAAATCTTGCCCTCTATTTTGACAAGTTTTCCAGTCCCTGAAACAGAGAAACAGCCCCATAACATTAGGCTTCCTCTGCCATGTTTCACAGTAGGGATAGTGTTCTTGGGATGATGCACAGTGTTAGGCCTTCACCAAACATAGCGTCTAACGTTGAGGTTAAAAAGTTCAATCTTGTTCACATCAGACTATAGAATCTTCATCCACTTGGTTTGAGTCTCCCACATGCCTTCTGGCAAACTCTAGGCAATATTTCATGTGAGTTTTCTTCAACAATGGTTTTCTTTTAGCCACATAAAGCAAAGATTTGTGACATAATGAATGCCAAAGGGGGTTAATTATTTTTATACCTACTGTAAGTGCATCCACATGAGTTATAAGCAATTGTGATATACAGTGATGCTTGAAAGTTTGTGAACCCCTTGTGCAATCATATAAATCTAGTTTTTTTTTACCACAAAATCCTAATTTAATCAGAACCAGTTTTTCTTAACTGAAATAAAGGGTCTATATTGATCAATTTCATACTTTTTTAGAGGAAAAAATAATTAGTGAAGGTGCAAAAATAAGTGAACATCCTGTTGCCTTAGTTAAATCAAGTAGGTAAGTATAATCAGGTGGGTATATAATTGGGTGTTAAGTTAACCAATCAAAGGTCAGTTATTTTGGAAAGAGTTTGGGTGGCACACTCATAAATACAGGTAAGAAACCTGGTCAGTTTGGTGTTATCCATACAGGTGAATACAAAATAGACTATGCTGGGATCTAAGGAGACCTCAGGAAGATAGTTGTGAGTGTGCATTAGTCTGGAGAAGGATATAAAATTATATCAAAAAGACTTGGGCTCCATCAGTCCACTGTGACAAATAATATAGATGGAAAGCGTTTAACATGACAGCGACTCTGCCTAGAAGTGGGCGTCCTTCTAAAATATCACCAAGAGCCACAAGAAAAATAATAAATCAAGTAAAAAGCAATCCAAGAATAACATCCAGGCATCTAACAAGCCTCCCTTGCTACACCTTATGCCATTGCACAGTAGTTTCAGAGTGGGTTCATAATTGGCTGCAAGGGCGAATACAAAGAGTAACAGTAGGTGGGGCCGTATCTGACCTCGGTGCTGTGGGCAGTGGTGTCCTGCAGGGATCGGTGCTGGGACCTCTGCTCTTCCTTATTTACATAAATGATCTTTATATGGACGTTAGTAGCAAAATAGTTAAATTTGTAGATGATACTAAACTTGGGGGTTTGGCAAACAGTTTGGAATTGACTAAAGTAATCCAAGATGATTTAAACAAAATCCAAAAATGGGCAGATACATGGCAGATGACATTCAATATTGCTAAATGTAAAGTTATGCATGTGGGAAATAAAAACATTAGACAAGAGTATTTTATGGGAGGAGAAAAGTTAGTAGGTGTTCAATTTGAAAAAGATTTAGGAATTGTAGTTGATCAAAGCCTATCTGCATCAAAGCAGTGTGCTACAGCAGTGAAAAAAGCCAACAGGATGCTGGGATACATAGCAAAAAGTATTGAGTATAAATCAAAGGAGGTTATATTAACGTTATATAATGCCTTTGTCAGACCTCACCTAGAATTCTGTGTGCAGTTCTGGGCACCGCACTACAAGAAAGATATAGAAGCTTTTGAAAAAGTCAAAAGAAGGGCAACTAAACTGATACCTGGTATGAAAGGTAAAAGTTATGATGATAGACTTAAGGCACTCAATCTATTTAAGCTTAGCAAACGGAGACTTGGGGGGGATTTGATTGAGGTTTTTAAATTCATAAAAGGGATTAACAAAGTGAAATACCAAAGATATTTTAAGATAAGTGGGGTCAGCAGAACAAGAGGCCACAGGTGGAAATTAGTTAAAGGCTAATTCCGCACAGATATTAGGAAGTTTTTCTTTACACAGAGTTGTCAATGCCAAATGCTTAAAATGTAAATGTAATGTAAATGTCAATGCCTGGAACAGCTTGCCAGGTTGGGTAGTAGAGGCAGAAACACTTGGGCTATTCAAGTCCAGGCTAGATATAGTACTAGATACTCTTTAGATTAGGACATGATGAGCCTAGATGGGCCGAACGGCCCGTTCTCGTCATTATGTATTCTTATGTTCTTATTCTTACATCCATCAACAATAAGAACAACACTAAATAGAACTTCCGTGGAAGGGTAGCCAGGAAGAAGCCTCTGTGGTCTAAAATAAATCAAGTTGCCCATCTTAAGTTGACCAGAGACCACCTGGACAAACCTGAAGGTTTCTGGAAGTCTGTTTTCTGGATAGATGAGTCTGAAATCAACCTTTTTGGTCACAATCAAAAATACCATGTCTGGCGAAAATCCAACACTGCCCACCAAAAATAACCTTATCCCTACGGTCAAGCATGGTGGTGGGAGTGTCATGATCTGCTGATTTTCTTCCTCTGGGCCTGGATGACACGACATCATTAAGGGAGCCATGAATTCTGAGGGATATCAGAGAATTCTTTAACAGAACGCCAGGCCATCAGTCCAAGCTAAAACTTGGCCAAAAGTGGGTGTTCCAACAAGACAATGACCCAAAGCATTCAAGCAAATCTAAAAAAAAATGGCTCAGGAGAAAGAAGTTTTGTGGTTTGGATTGGCTAAGTCAAAGTCCTGACCTAAATCCTAAAATGCTGAAGGAGGTGCCACAAGTTATTGATTAAAGGGGTTCTCATATTTTTGCATACAGGGATTTTTTGTTAAATAAACCAGTTGTTGAATTAATAATGAAAATAGATCATATTTCTTAAGAATTGAGGTTTGGATAAACATTTTATAAGTTATTTTCATATAATATATGAAAACAATGACCACCCCTGCAAGGTTCACAAACTTTCAAGCATCACTGTAGGCCTGGCAAATAACATTCCCACAGCAGAGATCGTGCACATGCAACACATTGCTAAATAACATATAGGTTAACTATGCTAACCTAGAACCATGACAAAATTGTAACTACATACAATAACACAGGTGATACCACCAACACCATAAATATCACCAAATTAATTACATAGCAAGTGGTGGGGATGGAAGCCAAGATTCAGAGGAGGTGGGTCTTAAGCCAACCTTAAATGAGCTAACCAGCCAACTAGCTAGTATGTTGTCAAACTTCTCACTCATAAATGGGTAGAAAAGCATTGGTATTAGCAACACTGAAAAATCGGACTTAAACAAACTTTCAATACACAAAACACAATTGTGAATTAAGATTGGATTTTTCTTCATTATTAGCCATGTCAAATTAGATAGATATAACAAACTATATACCGTAGGCCTGACTTGAGTTTGATATATCAAACTTTTCCCCTATTCCGTCAGTAGGCAGGCAAGTACGTCTCGATTCAAAATGAGGTTTTATTGCACTCAACGGTGTTGCAGTGCCTTCAAAGAAAGGATGTAATGGAACCTGCAATGAACCTTGGAATTTAACAAGAAACACCTTCAGAAATCTCCATATTTACAATCTATTGATATTTGTAGAGTGGAGATCAGTAACGGTTACTGTGGCACAACAGGAATTACAAGTCAGGGAGTCGGGTGAAATGAGAACAGGTGGTGGCTTAAGAACAAGAACTTGCCGGCACAAATCAGATTGCAGGAAACCAATTTTACAAACTGTATCTTCCCTTCCAAGACACTCCTGAGATGGAGCTAGGGTAGAGAACTACTACCCATCTGATGGCACCACCTAGAACAACAGGTCAACAATGCAGATGGGCATCATATTTTTTAAATGACTAGTAAGAGAATATTGGTGCTTAAATCATATTTTGGCCACAATGATGGAATTCATTAATACTGGTTACCATGAGAAACATGATTATATAAGGTAGTCTCACCAGTATCAGTGAAACCTTAACAATCCTGCAACCATTTGAGTGGCTGTAGCAGGACCTTGTTAACAATTACACATAGCTAACGATCTGGCAAAGAGCAGTAGAGCTGGAACATTGTTAATTACACATAAACACACACACTGGTGATGTCAAATCAAACCTTCATAGTGAGGACCATACTGATAGAGCAACCTAGAAGAAATAACAAGGCAATGTGTGCATCATGGACTCATCAGGAAAATATAATGACAATATTGATACATATCATTCAATTTTTATTGTAAATAAATTTGATACACTGGACTTTGCACTGCAAGTCCCCAGTCGATATACATATATATATATACACATATTCATATTATATATAAACTACTGGTTCATATTCTTTTGATTACCCCAGGGTTTCTTGTGCAAAAAGGCATTACTTTGTTATGTTTTTTTTAACTGGACCATTTGTAATACTGATTTAAGTTGCCCTTGAACTTAGCAGCCACACAATACTGATTTGATCCATTACGGATGATGTGTCTCAGCTCTGATAAAAACAAGCACAAACTGAGAGAGACACATTGGCCTGTCCCTGTAACTCTGGCCTCTGGGTAACAGAGGGCTCCATCACACAAGCCCTGGGCTAAACAAAATCGTCATGCCAGGAGGACATGCACTCTGAAGTCTCCTGATTGGCTCAGCTCAGTCAGAAATGATGGCAGCAGACCTCCACTTTAGATATAGCAGGGTTTACGGTTATGGTTGTGTGCCATTTTACTTCTGCACTTGTGTTCCAGATTCTACATTCTACAATCCACAATGGTGGGCTTGTCTAAGAGGTTAGGGAGTGCTGAGGGTGTTTGCAGCGTGGAGCAGTTTTCCTTAGAAGTACACTCCCAGGATGGGGTGCAAGCACATGCACGTGTCTTCATGAACCCACACCATACTGGTTTCAGGGTAAGGACTCAAACCATTGGGCCATAGATGATGTATGTAGCACTAGTCCCTGGTTTTAGGGACTCCCTGATCCCAGAGAATTAGGCAAGTCTTTCTTGCAAACATAATACACAGAGCAAAACTATATACATTTAGTTTTTTTTTCAGGTGGAAGCCAACAATAACCGAAATGCTTCCATGTCCTGATCCTGCAGGTATGGTATCACAACCACAACCAACGTTTTTAGTGAACAAGCCAAAGATGTGATCCAAGGCAGAGCTACTCAATTTTGGTCCTGGGGGGGTTGTAACCGATTAGGTTTTAAAGCTCTTTAAACTGCCAACGCTCTGGGAAGGGAAGCTAAATGTATTCAATGAAGACAAGCGTTGGTTGAATCTGGTGAGTAAGTGCTGGCTGGAAAAACAAATCCTGCAGAAACTGTGGCCCTAAAGGATAAGGGCTGAATAGACCTGCTGTAAAGGACAGGGCCTATGTGGTCTAATGGGAATAGACCTGCTCTTAAAGACAGGGTCTAGGTGGTCTGGTGGGATAAGTGCACATCACAGATCAGCACAGAGCGGACAGGACTATCAGAGTGTGTCCTCACCTGGACCTTTACACTGTTAATAAATCCATGGTGGAATCTCTGCAAAACCAGCTGCTTCAACAATTTCATTTTTTTCTCCGTCATTTTCTAGAGGCATCATTAGATTTAAAACAGTCTACAGTCAATATATAAAAAATATATTTATATATGTATATTTATAGCAAAAAAAAAAAAATTTCAACTTAACACTGGGAGATAAATAAAATAAACTTCACATTAAATGCTAAAAAAAAAAAAGCCCAAATCCCAGATGAAGACAAAGGGAAACGCTTACATTCATTTACTAAAAAAAAAGTGCATTTCTGACCAAAAAACAAACAAACATACAAAACATTCTATGGTGTGTGAGAGAGGCTGGTTTCAGCAAACTAGCCCTTTCCATCGCATGGACACAGTACATAGGTGGCTCTCTGAAGCGCTAACTGGAAACACTTCCCCCCCCGATAAGGAGCTTTGAAAAATATATTTTTGGTACAGAGTAAACACTAATTTACATTGTTCTGCATTTGATCATCTTTGACCCATTTTCTTGATTCTCGGTCTTCGGTGGAGATGATGTGCTACGCCCTCCCCCTCCGCTGTCTTTCTGAGACTCTTTGGCACCTAGGAGCTTGTGCAGAAAACTTTGCTCCTGAGAGTTTAGAGGGGGAGGAACCTAGCGGGGGAGAGGAAGGGGGGACTTCCTTCTTGACAGTGGAGTGCTGGTGAACAGAAGAGGAGTGTAAGGCACAGGTGTCCCCTTGCAGTGAGAGCCTCTGCTGAAGGAAGAGCACCACGGACAACCATGGGACCACCAACATCATGACAGAATCGCAGTTGCTCAGGTGTCATTCAGAGGTCAGAGGATGGTACACTTGGGAAAGACTTGGGAGAATGGGATGGGGGAGAAAAAAAAAAAAAAAAAAAAAAAAAAGTATGTCAATGCGCCTACTTCAGTTTTTGCCAAACGTAAAAAAATAAAAAAATGGAATGGGAAAAAAAAAAAAAGGAATAAAGAAGAAGAAAGAAGAAAGAAGAACCAAGAAAGCACATTCGGTACATCCGCAGATGATGTCAGAGGGCTTCCGTATCAGAGTGCAAAGCTGTGTCGCCAGCGAGGGGATCTTCTGATTGGTCAAAGGACAAACAGACAGGGGATGGAGACTGGGCGGATATCTGTACACCCGGCAACACTGACTGAGCCCACTTTACACATGAGCCACAAAGCTGGACCCAGACAGCTGGCTTTGAGCTTTTGGCAATTTTTACATAAGAAAAGCAAAGAATACAAATATGTACATATGTACATTGTGCATCTCATAGACGCGTTCAGCACAATCACATCCCATTCCCAGCAATACGGGATTGTAGGAAACTAAGGCACTTGAATGGGCAGGGGGTGCGGGGCTGTCCTCCAGGAGGTATGGCGGGAGCCCATCAGATCAGACACAATCCCACCTTTCCTGGACCAAAATTCTGCAACGGCTCCCTTCTGTCACAAACCAAACAGATTGTCTACCTATTCCTCGTTGTTTGTGGTGATGTATGGCGCCCCCTTGTGTAGAGAGGTGGAGATGCATGGTGTCTGTGCGCTGCAGATTTGATCCCTTCGTTCTCCAGTGGCAGAGTGGTACAGGCGTGGCTGCGGGGGCCGGGGTGGGGGTGGGGTGGATTGAGTGCTGAGCCAGGTATGAGTGTGGAAGCCCAGCCTCAGCACAGGATCTGGGAGAAGGGGTGTCGTAGCAGCTCCTCGGCACTGGGCCGGTGCTTGGCCTCCACGAAGATGCGGCGCACAAAGTCGCGGGTGTGGTCCGAGGTGTGGGACGGCAGCAGGGGGTTGGTAGGCTGCGTCGCGATCTTGAAGATGGCCGCCATGGCCTCGTACTCAGCCCAGGGGGGCTTTTCCGTTAGCATCTCCACCACAGTGCAACCGAGACTCCTACAGAGCAGGGGTGGGGAGAGAGAGGGGGTATACACACACACACGCACACAAATTAAACTGACAGTACAGAATCCAAACTAGCAATAGTGCATGAAAAGAACAGCGTGGCAACCTGATGCCGATTCAGTGGGAATGGAGCTCCCAGCTTACACAAGAATATGGAAGCGAAAAATTTGGAATCAGTTTCATTGCAGGATATATCGCCGTGGCTGTTTTGGTGGAAACTTTTCTCTGCGTGTTGCTAACGATCGTAGCGTGTTTGTGCTGGCTGCGGGATGCCCACGGCACCGCGGCGAGAATGAGGGGGACTTTGGGGGGGCTGCTCCTGAGTGGTTTCCCCTTCCACTCTCCCACTTCACTGCCCCTGGGGAAGACAGGAACTCGGAACATTCCAAACCCTGAAAGGGCTGGCAGGCTGCAGGGGCTGGTTGGCCCTTGGCCAATCACATCCCTCGCCTGATGGGACATCCTCCAATCGCACTGCAGAGGGGGACCCCCAGGCTGCAGGTGGAACCCTCCCCGTTTTAAAGCTTGTGTGTCTGCACATGGAGCTCTTTTCCACTTTCTAATAAAAATACTACTTTTCCTCTGTCTTTACTTTCTAGCTTTCTGGGATGTCTGGGCTAAAGAGCAGCAAAGAAGTAGAGCTTTCAAAAGCTCAGTATGCTTTACTGACAGTCCAGATGCCCATAGCCAAATAAAGGATATTACAACCTTTTTGGTGGAGAGAGACAACTTGAAGCACGTGATGGCATTCTTTAGCATAAAACTACTATTCCTTCACAGTTCATATTGTGTTATGATCTCATACCATCAGTTTGCAATCTCCCTTTCTGGCATTCAGCTTTTAGGAATAAACGAAAGAGGCCCAATGTAAAAGATTCTTTGCCGACAACCCTGAAATTTGCCAATTTTCACAATGTCAACACTTGTTCCAGTATACTCATTGTGACATGATCCAATTCTGGACTTCCTGTTACATGCATCATTCAACTGTGATAGAGCAAGTTCAGGGGCAGGTCGGCCATACTGGGGCTCTGTACATCTCAATGCATTATCTTAAACATGACAATGTCGATAAGCCCATTTTAAAGTTTCTTCCTCTCCGCAAAACATTAAGCTTACTGTTCCATGTTTTTTTTCCACCTCATGCCATCCTAATTACTTAATAAACCGCTATGAGGGAAGTGAAGTGAACAGGACTTTTAATTTATGCCCTCACAAAAGAAGTTCCATTTCTAACTGAGCTGTAAATGGTAAAGTTAGGGCAGATCTAGCTCAGCGTTATTAGAATTCATTGCTCCAATCGCATCGCGGCTGGAGGTCCTCGAACCAGTCCCCTCACCATACATCTGCTTTCCTGCCGTAGCCCTCCCCGCTGATCACTTCCGGGCTCATCCAGTAGGGGGTGCCGGTGACGGAGCGGATGCCAGTGCCTGACATGCAGATGGTCTGGAGCCTCTTGCTGGCTCCGAAGTCTCCCAGCTTCACGTTCCCGGCGGAGTCTCGTAGTATGTTGGCACCTGGGGTTTACAAGACCACAAAGAGAGCCACGTAATCCTTGAATCCTGCATTTCACATTCACGTTGCAATTAATCAATAGGCACAGGATGTTCAATGTCCATCAGAACAGGCACAGTCGTGGATGTTTCGCATCTATGAACAGCATAAAGACAAAAAGAACACATCTGGGCCTCCCCGTGGCCCAGTGGTTACAACGTCTGACGCTGGCCACGGAGACCGGGGTTCAATTCCCTGTCTCGCCAGTCAGCTCTGGCCGGGAGCGTCACCAGGGGCGGCGATTGGCTGTCCGCCCCAGGGAGGGGGGAGGGAAGCCGACATGACGTTCGCTGCGCATAAGAGTGGCCCTGTAGTACTGGGTTACGGTCGACGGCTTGGCGAGTGCGAGGTGTTACTTTGCCTTCGTCACTACCAGTCGCAGGACTACGGCAGCGAACTCACATTACTAGGGGGGGATTGACATAAAAATAGCAGGTCTAATTGGCTACCAAATTGGGAGAAAATGGGAGAAAATCTGAAACAAAAAAAAAACTAAAACAAAAAAAGAACACATCTAAATCAGCATATCAATACTTAATTATATATATTTTTTTACATCCCACAGCCATGTGAGTTAGAGAGTTAATGATTCACTGCAATGTCCCCTGTGTTGGCCCTGGGGTGAATCATCCTGGGTGATGGTCACAGGGTGACTGTACCTTTAATGTCACGGTGCACAATCATGTTGCTGTGCAGGTAGGACATGCCCTCCAAGATCTGCCTGGTGTATTTCCGGGTCACGTTCTCCGTCAGGGCACCATAGGCTTTCAACTGGTCCTTCACTGACCCCTGAAAACAGTGAACAGTCCATTTATTATATGACAAATGTGACATGTGGCATGCAACATTTAAGGTTACTGCAGCAATGTAGATGAACCGCTTTAGAGAAGAGACTACGCTGACTTTTCTGGCACACATACTAGCATGCCCTATGAAGAGAACAGCTTTTTGGAATTCTGAAGGTGAAATCGATAGACAGCCGTCTCACATCCAATAGATATTTCACTGCAACAATAACTGGCAGCTACTCTGGGTTGCCAGGTCACACGCTGTGAAATTTTTGTTGAGGCCCTCTCACAGTCTAAAATTATAAATGTGAGAGAACTGCAACCATGATCAGTAGTGACTTGCAGTAGCAACATAATAACGGTTGAATCCATTATACTGCTAAGTTATGTACAGCTAGGATCCCATCTTCTGCTATTTTTTCAAGGTGCAAGGCATCACAGGTATGCGTGCCATAAGTGTTTTCATAGTTTGAATAGAAGCAGAACCCCCCACAACAAGGCAGATCCAACCAAGAATCTGCCATATGGAAACTGAGAGCCAGGTCCACAACAGTTGGACCCTCCTCCGGATTGTTCCGTGTGACGTGAGGAGGAGGACTAAGGAGACCCACCCCTGGCATGTACTCCATGAAGATGGTGAGGGTTTTCTCATTATGGTCACGCAGGCAACCGTAGTACTGCACGATGCGCTCGTGGTGGAGGTTCTTCAGCAGCTGGATTTCACACTCCAGAGCGCTCACCTCCTAGAGACGCACACAGGAACATAACACCAGACACAATTACAAACAAAATCACACCAGTGAATAATAATACAAAAAAATATCTTTTTTATTTTTTAAACCAAATCCAAATGCATTTGATTCCATACATAAAAAGATCTTCACAAACATATATTAAATAATAAATAAATAAATATTTCTGCAATACACAATTTCCTGCTGATGAACTGGGAAGAGGGCAGGTACAGAATGTGCTCATATTTATGCATGTATTCCTTGTAAACCAACAAACTGAATGGGCAAGTGATCTGCACTCAAATTAAATGCATTTGACAAAATAAGCAGAAGAACAACATCTTGGTGAATGTGTGATAACACAAGGGCTCTTAATTTATTTTTAAATCAGGTGAACCAATTGATTCTTTTCTCTCTGGAAAGGGTGCTTCAATGAAAGGCTCGCCACATAAAATACCCGTGTCACCTTAAAACTAAACAATATCACCCTGCACCCTGCACCCAAACGAAAAACATGACGGCAAGCTGTCTACATAGTAATGATACCTTGCAATATGAGTTACCTAGCTAAATTAAAATAACAATATGAGGCACCTATCAATCAGATTACCCTCTACTTTAGCTACATTCATTTGTATGCAATTTCATACAATTAACTGAAGGTATTTCTTAAGCATAGTTAAGGTTAGTAAACACAGATGCCATCTATGATGCATTATGCAGATAATAATGTTTACTATCAACTAGTGTTCAGGGCTGTGCATCAAATATGCAATATCAATATCAAAGGGACATAAATACATGTTTTTATTTAAAAAAGATTTTCACCCAGATATTGAAAATACAATCTAGTTTTATGCAAACATACATTTTCTCTTTCAAATATAATCCCTGATAATCAAACTGTTTTATCTGGACAAATTCACCAAACAATGGCAGAGTTATCCAGACAAAAAGAATGGAAGCAATATAATAAAGCCCTAAATATAATAATGGTTTTAGAACACCCCCATTTTCCAGTTTTTACTGAAATTTAAGCAGTTCAAGTTTCAAATGAACTATGGCAGAGGTTTATGGGATTAAAGAGTTATCCCTAAATATATATATAAGGATATTACCTTTGCACCATTTCAGGTTATTCACTGGACTTGAACTGCTTAAATTTCTGTAAAAACTGGAAAATGGGGGTGTTCTAAAACTTTTGACCGGTAGTGTATAAATACCCTAATATGTACAAAAAAGTGATATGTCTGCTTGTACAGCCATGTCTTCAATTTGTTAGCTAAAGAATAAGTGTTGAAGAAAGCCACAGTCAGGAGAGCAGCTGATCTTGTGGCTGATTGTAAAGACAGGCAGACACCCTGGCAGAAAGTATTATTGTGCATAAAAGCATCCAAATCCAAAGTGCAGACGCACTGCTGCTCAGATAAAGGCAGATAATCATCGAAAGGGGAGAAAAAGACGCCTGGGAAGCAGGTTCTCTCTCCTCCCCCCCTGCTGCCGTCCCCTCACTCTAACACAGGAAGTGACAATGCGCCTTTTCTCAGTAGTAGACAGGAAACAGCTTTGAAGAAAAAAAAGAAATCTACTCTGCTCAACACTAACCACAGGATAAACACACTCCTGTGTGGGACAGGGCTGTTTTGTGAAAACCTGTGCGAGGAGCTCACTTTCTCGACCAGATAAGTTCAGACCCCGCTCTTAAGGGCACCGCTGGCATTACGCCCCCACCACAAACTAAGACTACATGCCATTAAACTGGACTGCTGAAGGAGTGCTTCACAAGAGAGAGAAACTCTCTGTCCACTGTTTACTAATCTTTGACACTGATTCAATGAGACCTGTGCCATGGGGAAGCCTAAAGGGTCAGTTTGAGCACACAACCATATCCCTGCATTATCCAGCACCAGATATAGTCCAGAATAACAAAATTATTTACACCCTTCATAAAGATGAGCAAAAGATGCTGTATAAAGTAAACACATGTAATGAGATTTATTTTATGGTTTAAAAAAATGTACAACTAATACTGTATTGTTTATTTTATACAGCCTTTTTTGCTCGTCCTTATCAAGGGTGTGAATATTTATGGAGTTGACTGTGTAAGCTTAAGGCAGGTCTGTCCTTGCATTTCTCACCTTGCTTGTCTCCGGGCTTTCTGGATCGAACTGGACCTGCTTGGCGGCAAGCTCTCGGCCAGTATCGACATCGTAGCACAGGTAGACCCTCCCGAAGGCGCCTTGTCCCAGGAGCTTGCCCCGCCTCCACGTTAAAGGGGCACTGGGCGCTGTGGAGAAACATTCATTCAGGAACCTTTTTGGCAAGACCCTCTCAGATCTTCTAGAAAATCGTTACACTGCACGACTTTTTAAAATTTTGCTTAAGATTTCAAAGGTACTCGCATGATTTTGATATACAACTTAAAATTAGCTATATTTAGCCATTTTTGCCAAACTTTTTAATGGTTAATGTGGACTAAATTTGTATTTACACCATTTTTATATAAAATTACTTGATGTAATTCATACTGAGATTTGATATTTCTTATTAACTGTTCCTTTGATATTTTTGATGAAAATGTCAAGGGTCTTGACATGGCTCATTATGCAAGTGGCCTTTGAGGGACTTATTTTAGAGACTTTTTCATTTTGCTCTCTGGCATGGTGTGCTGCACAATTTCATGAACAAGTAGTTTTAGTGAAAAGATATAGGAGCAGGAATTCATGTCAATGCAAGAAATGTAATTTACACTGCAATATACTAATGGCCTTCATTTTAGAAAACATTTTTGGTAAGACATTCTATAGACACCATTGTATGAACGTAGGAAATTGCTGAGTGGATGTTCTGCTGTTGTAGAGCGGTGTCCCGTGGTATGACCATTCACTGTCTGTCTGGCTACCCAAATTAAACTTGAATGAACTGCAGTGAAGAGCAGTGCATTGTGATTGACTTGGGTTTGGCAGGTGTCCCAGGCCAGTGTCTGCAGGGTGACAGGATGCAGGGGGAGGGGAAAGGCTGGCGGGACTCACACTTGTGGGGCACGCTGCGGTCCTGGGGGCGCAGCCTGCCCTGCGTGTCCACCAGCTGCCAGCTGGAGCCCAGGCTCTCCTCGCTGTCGTTCAGGGCGCGTCGCGACGGCACCAGCGTGAAGAGGTTCCCCTGGGGCCGCCGGATCCGCGGGAAAGTCCGTCGGCCTGGAAGGAGACGGGACAGGTCAGGGGCACCAGCGCTCACGGGAGGGAAGAGTCAAATATTTCACATTTCATATTTTACAAGAAGCCCTTTTGCATGGACAAATATAGACTTTCATTCTCTCTGGTGTAAGTTGCACATGTGTGGCGGTTGAAGTGAGTTACCCCACCTAACTTTATGGTGCTTTGAGATCCGTGAAAGACAATGGAATTGCAATCTGTTATCATGGGAAGTTGGATATGGTCATTATGGGCAGTACACAGAGCCACTGGGAGCAGGGGAATGGCACCTACCTTCACTGTGGTCTTTGTGTTGCAGGGAGACATGGTATCGGCGTGGGTATGTCCCTCCTTTGGCCACAACCTTTTCATAGATGTGGTTCTCCCGGTCTGCGGTACGGCACAGGAAGGGCAGGAGGTTACTGTGTGACGTGTTGCTGGGGGGCTACGGTGTCCTGTACAAAAACGTCCACAGTGAGCCCTCTCCGGCACGTACCTGAGTACTCCTGACGGTTGTCTGGGTAACTCTTGGCTCTGTACATCCGGGATTTCCTGAAGGAGGGGCTGCAGGGAAAACGGCGCAAGGCAACGCAAGGAGTCTTTATGAGCACATCTGTGTAACGGTCCACTTCCTGTCTGTCTCTGGAGCCTATACAGTATTAATATGCAGTATTGTAATTATCTCACCACAGTGTATCCACTTTACTTTCTCTTTTCTTTCTTCTGACTGCATCTTTCTCACGTGCCGGCCTGCGTCAGCCTACCTCTCACATATACAAGACTATGTGTAACCAGTCTACCCCTCACGTATACAGTACTATGTGTAACCAGTCTACCTCTCACATATACAGGACAAAGTGTAACCGGTCTACCCCTCACGCATATAGGACTAAGTGTAACAAGTCTACCTCTCACATGTACAGGACTAAGTGTAACAAGTCTACCGCTCACATGTACAGGACTAAGTGTAACTGGTCTACCCCTCACTTATACAGTACTATGTGTAACCAGTCTACCCCTTCCTTTCCTCAGCTGTCTGCCTTAGCCACTGTTTATCTGCCGTACTGTAACTGCCTCACCATGCCGTGCCCATTTCACAATATGGTTTCTACCACGTGACTATCTGTAATCTCTCCAGTGCCTTACCTGTCTGAGTTGCTGTCTAGTGATTGGCAGCTGCCCGATACGGAGTTCTCTGCACTGCTCCAGGGGTCCAGCACCTGGGGGTGGGGACAAAGATTACACATTTTCCATCGATCATCCGTTTCTCCTCTGAATTGCAACGAAACAACATTCCAGGTGGGTGCTGCCCATTGGTGGTGGTTGAGGTGAGTTATCCTAAAGCGCCCCTTGAAAAGCAATGTTCAATTCAATTCAATTCCAGTATCCTCCCCAAAAGCTGAAAGTTCAGAGCACCCCCGTAGCCTGGCAGTGTGTCGTGATGTTTACACGGTTAACACAGAAACAATGCAAAAATCTGAGGAACTTGGCAAATAATACCACCTCGTAGATCTTTCCCCTCAAATACACTGCACATAATTGGGAAGTTGCGGGTGGGGGTGGGGTGGCGTGGGGGAGGGGGTTGTGTTAGTCTGTCTCTCTCTGTTGTTGGTTGCCTGCACACTATTTCCAGCCAGTCACAGATAGGATCTGCAGCCCTGCATTAGACACAGGAAACGCAGGAAAAAGCTGAGCAACTGTGCACGAGAGGGGGGAAAGGACAAAAAGAAAAAAACCTACAAAACTGATTACGCGCTTTCCCTGTATCATTTAGTTTCAACATCACAGCCCCTTCGCCTTGGGATCTTCTTTGAAAGGGTGTCATTTTTTTGTCCTCTCCTGAGCAACACAACATACTCACGTTTTACTAGCTGGTTATATACATGTTATATTTTCTGACGCATGTCAGCTTAAGTGCCTGTTATTCAAAAGGCACAATGGCAAGTGATCCATCTGGGGATTGGAAGACTAGTTCTGGTTACAAGGCCAGCTTTTTAGTTTCTCCAACTCTGTTATTTAGATGACATACAGTATGTTGTGGAAGAATGCATCTGGAAGGGGGAATTTTTTTCCTACATTTACTGGAGTCCCTATCAACCTATTGGTTATTACTGCAATTACTATACAAAAGGTGCTGTATAAATAGTCAGCACAATTCATTTATAATAAAGAAAAAGGTGCAACATTTTCTCCCTAGGGCTGTCACTGAGTTGAGTGGGCTGCCATATATTTTCTTAAGAATCATTAAGGATATTTGCCAAATGCAAGTGTGCACAATGTATCCCACACGCTGTACCTGACTTTGTGCAAAACAATACTCTCGCTTTTCTGAAAGACAACACACCCAAACACACGTCCATTCACTTTTCAGACTTTACTGGCGCAGAGCAACGTTTCGATCAGGGTTTGATTCCACCGGCCGGTGAGACTCACACACTGGTCGCTGGTCTCTGGGATGAACTCCCCCTCGCTGTTGATGCTGGTGTAGGAGCCCTGCCGGGCGATGCGCTGCTGCCGCTCCGGGACGTAGCCAGGGGGCGGGGAGCTGCGCCCTGTGTTCTGAGAACCTGACGGGTTACAGAGTCGGAGGGGGTCACACACAGCACACAACACATGACAGACTTGAGGGGGAGAAGAAGAAATGGAGCACATTTTCTTGAACCCACACAGACCACCTGATGTACCATCAATCAAACTATTTGAATCATCAGAATTTCAATAATGTATTTTCTAAGCCTCTGAAAACTCCTACTATAGAGTACATGTTTGGCAGAGTGTAAGGCCGTAATTTGGCACCTGAATAAAGAGGGCAGGGGGTGTGGGGGGTGGAGGAGAATCAGTGTCTAACTTTGTTGCTGTTGTCAACATTAGTACATTCCTGAAGGCACTCCAACAACAGTCACTGAGTTTTGATTAATGCATTTGTGAAAAGTCATTTAAAACTGGGCAAACTTCCTAACTCTACAGTAAATGGAGTTTTCACTTTCTCCGACACCTCTCACCTCCCCCACTCCCTCATTCCTAAACCAGGCTATAGGATCGCCTAGCTAATAGCATACAGCAATCTGATTGGCCACTCTCCAGGAGGCTATTGTGGAGCGGCCAGTGATGGTGGACAGGAAAAGGAAGAGGACCCGCTGCTCTGTGTATCAGAGGAAGCCAGAGGAACAACAGCCAGAGAAAGAGAGAGAGAAAGAGACATGGGGAGAGAGCAAGAGAGAGAAAGAGAAAGAGAGGAACAAAGAAATAGATGGAGGAAGCAAGGTAAAAGGGAGAAAGTTTATAAAAATAAATACATTTTAAAAACTTACAAAATGAAAGGGGCATTCACTTCTGTAACTAAAGTTGTACCTTGTTCGAGTGTGCCTCCATCACATATTAATGAGGGAGAAGGAGAAGGAGGTAGATCAAATCAAAGACCAGAAGATGGTGCTTGACAGCCATGAGCACTTACTGGTGGAGAGGTGGCGCCCCCTAGGCTCGGAGGACTGGTAGACTGTGTTGACATCGCCGGTGGACTGAGAGGCCTTTATGCGCACCTGCTTGCAGACGGTGGCATGGGAGGGGGACGGGGCCTATGGGCCGGCAGAGATGGGAGAAGATCTCAGTAATTACCCTGATGTACAGCTGAGGCCAAAAGTTTACATACACCTAGGCTAAAGACTCAGTTTTTCACAACTCCACACATTTCATGTTACCATACATTTATTTTGGCAAGTCAATTAGGGCCTCTACTTTGTTCACATCAGAGGTCATTTTAAAACAATCAATTAGAGACAGATTTATTTAAGCTTTAATTCACTATATCAGAATTCCAAAAAGTCAAAAGTTTATATACACCAAGTTGACTGTCTCTAAATGGTGTGGAAGATTCCAGAAATTTATGTAATTACTTTTTAGAAGCTTCTGATTGGACAATTGTCATAATTAGGAGTTTATTGGGAGTTAATTGGCACCTGTGGCTGTATTTAAGGGCCTACCTTTAGAGCCAGTGCCTTTTTGCCCTTGATACCATGGGAAAATCCAAGCAACTCAGCCAAGACCTCAGAAAAAAAATACCTCCACAAGTCCGGTTCCTCCTTAGGAGCAATTTCCAAACAACTGAAGGTACCACAAGCATCTGTACAAAAAATTGTATGCAAAATAAACATGTTGGGACCACACAGACACTGCTTTTTCAGGAAGGAGGCACAAATTAACTCCCAGGGCTGAATGGACTTTGGTCCGAAAGGTTCAACTGATGCCCAAGACAACAACAAAGGAACTGGTGAAGGAGTTGGAGGCATCAGGTACCAAAGTATCTACATCCACCATTGAGAGAATCCTACATCGCTATGGTCTGAAAGGCTGTCACGCAAGGAAGAAGCCCCTACTCCATGACCGACATAAAAAAGCCAGAATAAAGTTTGCAGGTGATCACAAGGACGAAGACCTAGCCTTTTGGAGGAGTTTTCTCTGTTCAGATTAAACAAAAATTGAACTGTTTGGCCATAATGATGCTATGTATGGAGCAAAAAGGGTGAGGCTTTTAATCCGAAGAACACCATCCCAACTGTGAAGCATGGAGGTGGCACCATCATGTTGTGGGGGTGTTTTGCTGGAAAAGGGACTGGTACACTTCAGAAAATAGATGGCATCATGAGGAAGGAGGAATATTTAGAAATACTGAAGCAACACCTCAAGACATCAGCTAGGAAGTTAAAACTTGGTCGCAACTGGGTCTTCCAGCAGGACAATGATCCTAAGCATACCTCCAAAGTTGTAACAAAATGGCTTAAAGACAACAAAGTGAAAGTATTGGAGTGGCCATCACAAAGCCCTGAAAATGTATGGACTGAACTGAAAAAGTGTGTCCGAGCAAGGAGGCCCAGAAACCTGACTGAGTTACACCAGTTCTGTCAGGAGGAATGGACAAATATTCCAGCAAAGTATTGTGAGAAGCTTGTGGAGGAAGGCTACCCCAAGCGTTTGATTCAAGTTAGGCAATTAAAAGGTAATGCCACCAAATAATAACAAAGTGCATGTAAACTTTTGACCCCCTGTAAATATGATATAGTAAATCTGAAGCTGAAATCTGTCTCTTAGCTATTATTTTGAAATGACCTCTTATGGAAATAAAGTAGATACCCTAATTGACTTAACACAGGAAATGTATGGTAACATGAAATGTGTGAAAAAAATGAGTTTGAATGTCTTTAGCCTAGGTGTATGTAAACTTTTGGCCTCAACTGTAGGTACATCTACGTGTGTTGAGACTGGTGGAACAATGTGTAGTGTTTACAATTTATTTCAGATTTGGACATCTCATCCTGGCTAAAGAAAGAATGAAGTTACATTTTTACAGCCTCTTCAAAATGATCAACATCCGAGTCTTTGCGATGTGCATATGATTTGAGAGATGCTGTCCAAATTCAACAGATGTCTACTGTATTTGTATTTGGACACTGATCTAAATACAATGCAATGATATCTCATCCATAAAGATTACGACAGTCCAGTGATATGCCACCCACAGTGGGTGCTCTACACAAACACCGTCCAATTACACAACCATGATACATTGGGGGTACAGGAGAACACTCAAAGCTAGCCGGTTTCTGCAGTCAGCAAGGCATAAATTCACGTGTTCATTCATTCATTCAGTCAGAAAGGCATAAATGCATACACATACACAACATACACACAGCAAAATATGCCAATGTGAGCTCTCTTTGCATGTAACAGACCTCCACAAATAAGCCCAACAGCAGCAGCAGATGCAGCAGCAGCAAAGGTAAGTGGACAAGCATAGTCAGAGAGGAGGGGGCATGAGAGAAGCCAGTCAGGAGAGGCACCATAACGCCCCCCCTCCCTCTCAGTCTCTCCTCTCTCCTCTCGCTCTCTCTCTGGAGAACAACAGCGCGGGCACTCCGCTCTGCACTTCCTGTATTGGAAAGCAGGGCTAAAAAAGAGCGGCACATGGTGCGGCGGGGCTCCGGCCAGGAGAACAATGAAACCCACGTGACCGACCTCAGAGTCATCACTTCCCTCTCCCTCTCATTAAGACGAGACACACAGACGCAGGGAGGCCGCCAGGGACGCGCACGCGCAGACACACCGCCGTGCGCACACGCAGACGGGGCCGAGACAAAAAGAGCCGCAGAAACACAGACGGCCGCACAGACGAAGAGCGGACAGGGCGACGTGGACAGAAGGCTCGCGTGACTCACATTGTTGTGCTCTTGGGTCAGCAGCAGGATCTTAATGCTCTTCATGTTGGAGCTGCGGTCCAGCAGGTCGATAGCCTTGTCCAGGTCGTCCTGGCTGCGCAGGGGAATGGACAGCTGTGCGGCGAGAGGAGAGGGGAGTCAGACGCGCACTGTCCGCACACTCAGCCGCGACCGTGCTAGCGCGGCTGGCGACCGCCGGGGCGCCACAGTACCTCATTGTTCATGTAGTGCAGGTCCAGCTGCTGGCCAAACACGGTCTTCACTTTCAGCTTGACCTCCTCGAACTGCACTGGCCTCCCAAACATCAGGATCCTGTAGCACAGACACAGAGACCGGAGAGACAGACAGAAATAATATAATTATAATATATATCCAAAGCGACTGTAGTGAATGTATACATTTTTCAGTATATGTGGTCCCAATGGGAATCGAACCCACAACCTAAGCATTGTCAGCGCCATGCTCTGCCTACTGAGCCACACAGAACCATAGGCAGGGACAGAAGGGTATAGTAGACAGAGAACATCTACTACAGACCATTATATATGGATAGGAATTTATAGTACTCTATGTACAAGTACTCTATAGCAACAAAAAAAAAAGTAAAATAATAAAATACAAGTAGAGTCCTGATAACTTCTTCGGGGCTGTTGTGACATCACACACCTAACCACAGTATATCCATAATAGGAATGAGAAAAGCCAATTGGATTAAAACTGGACAAACTACAAATATGGAAAAAATGCAGTTTTTCATTATTCAGGAAATTGACTGTACTCAAATTAGGCTCCAAAAGTATTACTGTCAAAAATCATAGCCTATCTCTTAAAATCAAAAACAAGATTTTTATAGGACATAACTGTATACATTCACACTCAATAATTCATGATTGAAAGATTTTAAAATATTATAAATAAATCACACACGGCCACAGAAATTAGTGGTGCAAATTCAAACACTAAATCTAAAACTTTGAGACCTCTAATAACATACAATGTCTCATATACAACAAAATAGTTAATACTGAAAACTCATTATCAATATCAATAATCGAACAGTTAAAAGCAACATCCAATACAACAGTCTTTGACAGTCAAGTCTTTATGATATATACAAAAATTGGTAAAAACAAGCAGCCTTACAAAATAAAGTTGGATCAATTGTTGCCACTTGACAAAACAAACAGTCAAAGGCGGTGAGGTCAGGGTATTTTAACTTTTGTAAGGTGATACGTTTCTTTGGAGCTTGTAAAATTGTGTTTACAACACTTACTTTAATTGAGAAATATTATACACTATGGTCCTGTGTAAATAGTAAGGAAAAATATTAACTGGAGGGGGAAATACATTGAAAAAAAACACTGAACATGTAGCTAGACAAACGAATGCTGAGCTAGAAGCTTGCTTTTCTCGATCTGCTTCAATGTATAATGGTTTGTTTGCATACTTTGGTAAGATGAGGTATTCCATCAAACTGGTGTTTCAATGGTGTGGCAGCTTGGAATTGGAATAGGGTTGATCTAGATGCATGAACACGCTGCTTCTTTTTGGTGAAACAGCTGAAGCAGTTCAGTGGATCCACAACAAAAGAGTCGAACCTGGCCTTTCCATCGATGAAAACAACAGTAGACAACTTGTAAAAGTTACGATAAATTGAAACACTTGGATCAAATTTTCTTCCTCTTACTGAAGCATAAAATGATCAATCCTAATAATATCCAACACAGTTTTTAAGCAGGAATGTTCTTTGGAATTTGTTTGTTCAAACAAAACATTTTTGTCTCGTAAAAATGAGCATATTTCAAACTGCTAAGTAGTTTCAATGCTAAAATACATTTATATTTTGAGTACAAGAACACTGGGGTACTCCTGCCTACTCCAGATGCTTAAAAACACAGAAGTGAACTTTAAAAAGGCAGGAAAAAGAAGCTGTGTAACAGAGAGGGCCGTTTCTTCCCATCACACCTTGCAGTGCCGTGGGTTCT
The DNA here is from genome assembly GCA_029706075.1 of Aldrovandia affinis. Taxonomy (NCBI): domain Eukaryota; kingdom Metazoa; phylum Chordata; class Actinopteri; order Notacanthiformes; family Halosauridae; genus Aldrovandia; species Aldrovandia affinis. Next base: position 1,362,609 of record JAINUG010000013.1, read on the forward strand.
CTTTACCCAGCCAAACCACAGTCCTCTCATATACCACATTCCATCCAGGGGCCACTCTGCGTTGGAGGGGTGTGTGTATGCATCTCTCACGCACGCGCGTACACACACACAAGTTCAAAGTGAAATTCAGAGGTAAGATGCTCACCGTCTCTCTCCGGAGAACTCAAACTTGATTCTGACGTCATCCTGAGGGCAGAGAATGGAGGAAGGGTCATTTTGGGTCACACACAGGACAAATTAGAAACATGTGGAGTACAACGGGCCGCAAACCTCCTGCTTCAGCAAGCATCGCATGGCCTTACGGCTGGACCTAAATCCTGCTCATACACTAACATACACTGCATTAACCCACGACAGTAGCTGTTAAGTGGAAGGCCCTGCTCAGCTCTTGAGCCATGCCTGGTTCTTTACCTCACTGGTGATGATCAATATTTTCCCACAAATGGGCACATAACCTTACACTAATAAACCCGGTCCGATCTGCTGAATGAAAATGGCCCTTGAAACATATTTGGCCGGGCTAACACAAGTACAAAGCACTGAGAAATAATGCACACAAGAGGACAGCAATGCCCTTCACTTTGGGTGACTGGTTATTAGGGCTGTCACGTTATGTTTGAATATTTTACCGAATTTGGAATCTGCATTCCAATACCAGTTTCGAAGATGAATGGGGAGATTCGATATAAAAAATAATACTAATAATATATTTTTTTGTTTTGTAATATTTCTTTGTTTTAAATAATAAAATGATATGCCCATAAGCCAACCAAATGACAACTCAAATTACCAATAACGCAGTAGACATTTTTAACAGTAGCCTACCCTATTCTCTGATAAGATGCTTTGTTTATGATAGTGTTATGTACCCCTGCAATTATTCCACGAGTGGTACTGGAACGATTCCCAATATTGGCAGGTCTGTAACACGTACATTCAAATACCATTCGAACCAGCCAAATCTACCTGTTTTCGCAGCATACTGAACAGGATGTTTTTCTATTACGACACCCCTACTGGGTATTGAGGCAGTCACTGTCAGGTCCTGTAATCATGATGTGGTGTAGGATGGCGCAGGGCTCACCTGTCTGTTGGTGGGGCTTGCAGCCTTGGGCCTGCCCACGTCGTACCCAGGTAGGGGCTGGCGCCTTGTCATCTGCAGCGCCACCAGGTCCTTCATGATGGAGTGGAGAGCCTGTCGCTCATCTGGTGGAGAGATGGAACGAGAGAAAGGGAAAGATGGAAGGCAGAGAAAAATGTATAAATGGTTGATAAATTCTGGGTACATCCAACAAACATGTTACTTTCCAGATTACTTTTCACAAAACCACTTCATTTTCCCTTTGAAAAAAAATATTTTCTCCCCTCCAAAATATTTTTAAGACGGAACTCAATCCAAGCCGGCTGGCAGTAACCCTGAAGCAACTTGAGGGGAGTACAGCAACTCCATATTTTTAAAAGAACACTCCACTCTCAGATTTGTCATGGCAACATTGAATCAAAACGCATTTTCTTTGGTCCACAGAAATTATTTAAATACTGGCAACTATTTTCAGTCCCAGCAAGAGCCCTACATGACCGGCTCAGCCTGGTAAACTTGAAGGGCCAGAGAAAGGACATGGCCCGCTCTGAAATGACCCTGGCCGTTGACCCCCAGTCCACAGGGTAAAACTCTAAAAACTCTCCGAATAATCGCTGAATCCCCTCATGCATGCCAGACAGGAAAACCAGAGGAGAAAAAAGGAAAGCAGTTCTCTCCTTGCTTGTGGTTTGTTTCTGTTTCTGAGTCATTCAGGAACTTGCACATACCAGGCCTCTTGTTGGTATAGGTGCTGAAGGGGTCAGATGAACGGCACCACAGTTGTGCTGACAGACACGGGCTGGTCAGGAGTGGGGGGGGTGTTCCTCCCAACATACTCTACTTGCAAACAAAGGTGGCTTTTTTAAAACTAATAACTTCAGAATAACCTAAAACTCTAGTTCACAGTGTACTCAAACTCACAGGAACAGATCAACAGTGGTGGGAGGTATTCAAAAATGTCGATAGTGGTTAGAAACGGGGGCCGTGAGTGAGGATTTACTTCTGGTATGTTTATGAAATTTCAATTCCCATCTTTGATCTTGGAGAGACCCGCTTTAGCTTGTGAAGAAGGGAAAATATTCCACTTGTGTAATTTGGACAGACATCACACGGTGTCGCTGCCGAAAAAAAAGCCTTCCCAAAACACAGAAATTCTATCCATTCTAGCTTCTGGAGGGAGCCGGTTCCCCCTGACAAGACATGGTCGGTTGGATGGGGAGAGGGACGAAGTTGCAAAGATCCATTTGATTGTAAGCAAAGGAAGTCACGACTGTTTTCTTGTCATGCCAGACTTCCTGGCTCAGGCCTGACATTTCCATAGGCATTTATAGTCATGCTGGTTGTTGGTAAATTTGATGGCAAATCAACATCCATAGAAAAACCCTATCTCAGCATAGTTGAATTTTCACACTAGTTAACGGACATGATCGCAAAATTATCAAAGAATATCCTGCCCAGTGTAAGGTCAGCATGACATCCAAGACTGCTGCCCCTCAGGCACCATCCATTCGCTCTTACGCCGATGGTGAACTTACTCATTTTGGTGGAGTGCGTCGTCCTTCCCAAACTGTGGATATCTTCAGGAACTCTGCTCTTGAGAGCGACCCATCAACAGCCTGGGGAAGGACACCAATCCATCAGTACAGAGAATGAGTTCTGCCAGGACCAGGACCATTATCAGCACCACCATCAATAGCTGCATTTGTGTAATAGTGATTACATTAAGAGCAGCAGGAGTGCCTGAGACGAATGGCCACAAAATGTCACAAAATGCATAGCCCCAACTGACAAATAATCAACCTCAATTAAAACAAATATAGTACACAATTTGACCTAATGCACTTCCATTCTGTCTACTTGCAGTTGGAGTAGGTTTTGGCAGGAGGTATTCAGCATACGTACATTACTGGTAATTTCCAAATCAATGGTGCGGAACAAGTACTGAGTGGGTGAGAAAAATTGAGCCACTTGGAATGGGAAGTATTCTGCAAATGACTAGAAAGGACTCAACAACCAGATTTATGTATGATGCCAATCAACATATGTTCAAGAATTATGACAATGTTCATGTTCTGTATGATAAGTATATTGATATTATACAAATGTACGAGTTAAATATCAATTTGTACATATGTATATGCAAAATAGTCTCAATTGTATTTTCTTAAATACAATTTCTGTTTAAATGTATAGCCATTTAACAACCATATGAACAAAAATAAGTCTCATGATCTGCCTAATCTCATTTTCTTATTTATTTGTATAATGGTATTATACAAAAAATAACAATAAATCAGGCAACTGAACGCCATTGGTATCCAAACCATCTTGATCAAAAACAGTGTCTGTGTCCAATCTACTCAACTAGACTCATAGTAATACCATCATCACTTGTCTTAGCCTAATATTACACACACTATATAGGCACACAAGCCAAAGTTATTCTGTTCTCAGGCAACAAGCCATTGACCATCTTGATCAAAGAAACTGTCCAACAACTAGTTTCATCCTTGATTTCAAATTTCAAATAGAAATATAGATTTCAGCCATGCAAGTTTGAACTAAACACATTTTCATAAATCGAAAGCTACATGTACCCTAGATATAGGGTGGAGGCAGTGCTTCAGATTTATATAAAAAACATACATACTTTTATAGTCACCAACATGGTACAGAAGTGGTATTTTTTTATGTCGGTTTCATTATGGAACAAGATTCACTTGAATTTCAAAGAGCAAGTATCATGACGAATATCTCAAATTGAGATTTTTGGGCTTGTGGCTGCGCCTAGTCAGGGCTGCTAGTCATGGTCTAGGTATGAATTAAAAAACATACTACTGTACTACCGTTAAGGCTAACGATACTGCAATAACTTAAAAACATTTACATGTGAATGTAAACAGAAACATAAAAAGATATGCACTGTTGCTCAATGCAATTTTGAAAATGAAAATATCACTTCTGAATTGAAGATTCTTATTCAGCTTACAACAAGACGGACAGAACTACGGACCCTGAATTGAGATGCAACACTTTTTTTGAAATAACTTTATTAAATTAAATTAATTATGACACACCCACTTTGGTTGCTACATAATTTAAGAATGGCAGTGGCACTGAAACATACTCTGCAATTAAATTATCTTTATCAACCAATCAGGTCCAGGACCTTCACGTAATCCACCAATCCAGTGCAAGGATGGGGCTCATCCGATTAGTAATCATTTGGCCTAACTTGTTTTTTGTGAGCTTTAACCAACTACATGTGTATCATGCCTTAAAACTGAAGACGTTCCAATGCAAACTCCCCCACTGACCGTTAAATTAACTTGATGTGGAGTCTCATGCTGGAATTTAACATGATAAGTGCTGTGCCAAAGGAAACAACACAAGCAAACAAACGCTAATATACTCCCCGATGGTATAATCTGCACTGAGGCACTTCCAGCTCTCCAGATCACGCAGGCTCTACATCAGCTGGTGGTGGAGTTGTTCAGAGCATAGCCTGCCCTTTCTGACCGACTCTTAAAACAGAGCGCTGCCACCAAGGGTCAGGTGTTGTAGGGCATACATGAGGAGGAATGAAGGTCAGAACGTTATCAAAAATGTTGTCTCGCTTGGCGCAAACGTGATTAGCACAGCAGGCTGCAAGGGAAGTCAGGTCCATCCGAGACCACTGCTGTGGCACTCATGCCGTATGCCTTTACCTGTACTCGTACTCTTGCTGGGAACACAAGGAGAAAACCCGTTGAAGAATTCTGACATGGAAAATGATTGCAGGGCACTCTGATCTTAGAGCACCCCAGTCCTAAGGTGTCGATGTGATGTCATGGCTGCACAATAAAGCCTGCTGCTGTAAAATATTGACTGCTCTGTCTTGCTCCCCTCTCTCCTAATTTTAATAACCTTCCCATAGGAATGTCTGGAATGCGGCGAGGAGAGCAGCAGAGCACGGCCAGCCTAGTCAGCTGTGCCCTCTTGTTTTCCTTGTATCACGTTTCCAAGGCCTGTAAAATTGACTGGGTTTCTTTTCCTTCATAAGCTGTTTAGTCTATGCCTTCTTTTCCCAACCCAAAACCTATTTCTGCCCCCTCCCCAGTTTCTCTGTCCATTTCATTTACAGCAATCTACAGACAAGTGGACTCAAGAGGTACGGTTCATACCATGTGCATTAATTTATCAACCCCTCCCCCCATCATCTCTATCCTACCTCTCTTCACCACATCACCTTGTAAATGGTTTGCATGGTCTTAATATACAACATGAATAGATGGGTGACCGTATATGTCAACAGCTGCTTTACATTAATATACAGTGCAGTTCTATGTAATGTTGAGGGTCTACCTGAGTCAGAGCTCAGTGAAATACATCCATATGGCTCAACCTTTTTTTACTCAACACCTGTAGCAGAATGTTAGTTCGTTAATTCAGAAATAATAGTAGTAGTGTTGTTGCTTGCTGAGGTTACCTGCTTATCTTTCATTGGTTATTTTTTTACATAACTAATTTATGCAATTTAAACGTCATGAAGCTAGCCGTTGACAATGTTGCACGGAAGGGGATGCCTTGCACCTGTGATCATCTTGGTCTCAATTCACATAGATTAAGTACTATCCCATTTCCCTCAAAACCCATCCCTGCAACAAGTTCCCAATGTGGGCTCCCAAATTCTGGTCCTGAACAGTACGACTGAAAATGTGAACATTGCTCTTACCTGTTGCACTTAGAGGGGTCGCCAACCTCGGCTCTGTGACCTGTTATGCCTTTCAGTCTTCAAGTCAGCGGAAGCGTTGAGCAAATTAGTGAATCCTGCTAACTCCGGGTACGCATTCTCAGTTATAATCCTTGCTAGGCTTATTCGACATTAACATTTGCCAATAACTGTAGAAATGAGATGCCAAAGGCGCCATTGTACGACAAAGACGGGTTCCAGCAACATACAACTTCCAGTATCCGTCGAAGGCGGTGTTACGCACGAGCCAGAAAGTGGACAGCTATCGATGCATTTACTTTAAATTGTGAAGGATAGTCACAATACTATATTTACTCATTCTGCATTCGAAGACTGCCAAGGTGACATATCGCTTGTATTGAATTACATTCAGTTTTAATTCATTAAAATCTGAAAATGTTTCATAAACACAAAAACCTGTGCTAGATTTCGCCTCACAACGAAAGCGTATGGTTGACCAGAAAACTGAGAAACGGAAACATGTCCATTGGCAATATCCAAACACATTTGCTGACAATGAGTCAAAACGACGTATCAAACGGAACAAAAAGTAAACGTGAACAGAGTTGCATTTGATGAGGGGGTAACTATGTAATTGAAAAAATAAAGTTAATACAAAAGGTGTAGCAGTAAGAGTGGAGCTTTTATGAAATCCATCTGTAACTGTAGACTCGGGGGAACGGACGAAGCGGTTTCCGTGATTTCGATGGCCTCTTTTCCTGCTAAGTTTGCAGATTTTTTTCTCCGTCTCTTGCCCAGTTCTCACGAAACTGTTGTGTTATTGTTTCGCTTCTACCTGAACACATGAACAACTTTTTATATTCAATGATATGTTAAATATTCACAACGAAAAAGGTTTTCAACAATTGGTAATGCTCTCAGAACAATGCAAATGTAATATTAGCCAACATTACCACTAGCTATAGACTAAAACTTCCGTCAACCGACAGCGCTCGTGTTGAAAACACAGCTAGAAAAACACAACGTAAACAATTAGGCTATTTGATTACAAACGCTATACAAAACTCAAAAATAAAGTTAAAATCCAAATCCATAAACACTAAGCCAATAGTGTAATCTTGACCAAATATCTTTCTATAAAAAAACGACATAAGCCACGATTGCTTACGTATTACAACTACATCCTGTGTTAAACAGTATTCGTAAAAATATATATTTTATAAGTATTATAATGGGTAAAGATATAGCCTAAACGCAGGTAGGGAGAGTTTCCACTAACCTTTTAGCAAGCCAGTTAGCCAACCATCACCAATTTATGAAGGAGTAAAAACAATCGTCCTAACGTTTTAAAACGTGAGAATATTCTCAATTACTTTCTATATTAGGTTATTCAAACACGGATTAGCATTGACAATCTAACAAGTAAACAACGCATTCGCACAAAAACTTTGACGGCTCCATTACCTAACTTTCCCCCCCTTTTTCTGGTCCCGTCTTGCATATATTGACAAGAGACTCGTGTAGAACTCAACAGGAGTCGGACACACCCGCAAGTTTTAATGTTAGCGAAGGTAACGTTAGATCAACTCACAAGACGGAGACGGGACGCAACAACATTCCCAAAAGGTCGGATCCTGATGCTCAACAGTGGAAAGTAAAATTACGCTTAACGCAGTGAATTTCCTGACTGAAAAAACGTTGGTCACCGGAACCCATCCGTCAGTTTCCGAACTAAATCCAAATAACACTCCAATGTAAGCAAATGTAGCGCAGTTTTCCAAGCGTCCTCTCGTCTTCCCTTTTCCAAATAAAATCTCACCAAATAAGACAACTTCACATTGTTTGCACAGACAAGAATGTGAAATTACACCGAACTCGTAAAGGGGGCGCGCAGTTTCTCTGCAGATTTCTGGCTGACGGTAACGCGCACAGTATCAATTACGCGCTTTTTAGCGGCCTCGCGCATAGCGACGACGAGCATAGATATCGAAAAAAGTTACATTTGATTTGCTTTAAACTATATACTCTGCATGTATTACTAAATGGATTCATATATAGGGAATAACAACGCGATAGTTTTAGAAAGCATCAGATAATAGTGTGGACAAATAATATAATTTGCAAGTCCAGACTCTTGCAACGTAACATTTAATGAGATTACCCTGTCTAGTCACTCTATGTCTATGGCAGCATGCACAAACCAAATACGCACATTGGTGACGTACTTCTCATAGACACAAAATGCGTTCAGCCCAGCGTGTAGTTCTAGACTGATAGTTAACCCCCAAAGCAATAAAAGTACCATTTAATTTGCCCGATTAAGTGCTCAGTTACAATGAACAAATCGCAGCTCACTCAAAAGAAAACATAAACTTAATTTACCATATGAAAAACATTCCCAAACCACAAATGTGTCATCCTTTCAGTTTATTGTAAAAGCAAGACTTGCTGTGCAATCACTATATGGGAATTTTTAAGTCAAATTGTATTAAACAACATGTTAATACTTAATGGCTTAAAGCTGGGGTTCCCAATTTTTTAAATCTCAAGGCCCCCTTATGACAACCCTGTGGTTTAAGACCGCAACCTCAATAATATGGTGAACATTTGACCCCTTCCAACACCCTCACCAGGTTTAAATTCAGTGGCTACCTACTAACCTAGTACTTGGAAGCCTGTAAATCCTGAGGTCATTATACAAAGGACCTATATAAGACACGCAGCTATGTAGTACAATATACATATTTATTACTTATACCAATACAACTATATTTATAAATACAATGATCACAATATTACCAATGATGTGTAATATTCTTAAAATAATTTTCCCATTTTACTAAGGACCCCCTGGAACACCTTAAGGACCAGACCCTTGTTGTGGAAGCTCTAGCTTAAGGGATGAAAACGTAAAACAAAATAAGATCTTTACCAAATGGTCAAGCACGGATACTCAAGACAACTTGATAAAGACATGACCTTTTAATTCCAAGTCAATCCAAACTAGTTTAGCAATAGTTAAGACTATTGGCTCAAATTTGATGCTTGATGAATAACATATTTTTTATTTGAAGAAATAGATAATTGCCCAGTATTTTGCAGAAAATTGTCAGTCAAATTAATATTCACTTTCCAGGGGTGGGATACTCTGGTCTCTGTCAGCCTTAGAGTCCCAGAAGTCTGGTAAGTCCACGATAGATAGTTTTTTCCCAGCCTCCATTAGTCTTGTGCTTGTATGTTGTCCCAGACTCTGATTACATCGGAGCAGTCGCTCAATACGTCCAGCAGGCGTGAGGCCGCCTCCAGTTGTTCCAGGTGCAGCAGGGCAGGGTTATGGGTAACAAACTCCAAGCCGGCCGACACAGTGGGGACACCCAGACCCTCCAGGGTGCTTCGGACTCCATGCAATGCTGACACCTCACACACAAACTGAGGAGAGACAGGCAGTCATCAAAACTGAGCAGGGGCTTCACTTTAAGGAGGTACATTTAAGGCCTCTCAAAGCTGACCACAGGCAATGAGATGGTAGGCTCAGAAAATCTGCCAAGTATATCATGTCAGATGTTGTGAACGGGCAGTCTGAAGCAGTCTCCCCTGGTTCTACAGGTAAAATCTTGGTTGGCCATGGATGATGACCCTTTATCTATTGAGCCAATAAGAGCAGTAGGCTGTAGCTTGATGATCACTTACACTTCTGCATGAAGTAAACATTGGTAGGAAAGGTCCATGTTACACTTTCACGATTCAATATGCAAAAATAAAGAGAAACAATCACGAACTATTCTGAAAATCGATCAAACGATATGGCTAGGTTTTATATATAGATTCGTATTTGCATAAGTGTACAGCCTGACTCGTAGACTAATAATGATTAATTATTGCCCTGTCAATGCAAAAATAAACAAATAGCCTAAACAAATGGCTCTGATGATGCAGCGTGATCTTTTATTTTTTAATTGACAGGAAAATGTTCATGTTCTAAAGCAGGGATCTCACACTCCAGTCATGGGGGTCACAGCATCTGCAGGTTTTCATGGTTTCTTTTCATTTAATAGTTAATAAATGGCTTTTGAATGAAGCACACCAAAAGCCAGCAGACACTGCCGCTCTCCAGGACTACAGTTTGAGATCTCTGCTCCACAGCATCAATTTCAGAATATTAGCCACCTGCTTCAGAAATATTTGACACATTTCATATCCTCCAAGCATACACACTGATCTACATGTAACTGCCAAAATGAAAGGAAACATGTGAGTAAATGAGGGATACAAAGTATATTAAAAGCAGGTGCTTGCTTCCACCCAGGTGTGGTTCCCGAGTTACTTAACCTTCCATCATAACTAAGGGCATGTATAAAAATGCTGGGCAAACCCAGGTGCCCATTATTTTGGCTAGTACTATATGGTGGTCTCTTCCAGGATGATAATGCTCCTATCCACGGGGCATGAGTGGTGACTGAATGGTTGTAAAGGAATGAAAACTATGTAAACCATATGCCATGCCCGTCACAGTCACCAGATCTCAACCCAACTGAACACTTATGGGAGATTCTGGAGCAGCACCTGAGACAGTGTTTTCCACCACCATCAACAAAACACCAAATGATGGAAATTTTCGGGGAAGAATGGTGTTGCATCCCAACTCCAATAGAGTTACAGACACTTGTAGAATCTATGCCAGGGACCCACTGAAGCTGTTCCGGTGGCTTGTGGTGACCCAACGCCCGACTAATATACTTTATGTTGGTGTTTTCTTTATTTTGGCTGTTACCTGTACATTACTATACTGGAGAGAAGGATTACACTTAGCCTGTGAGCGCTGTTGAAACCACTCTATGAAGCATTATGCACATGGGCAGTACAAATAGCTGGTGATGATTTGTAATCCACAAATTCAAGATTTTTGTATCTGATTTTTGTTTGATAATATACTTGTCTGACAAAAAAAAAAAGGTTTGGGGGACTGTATTCTCAGGAGAGAAATCCTTGTATCATTTGAAGTGAGGCATTCCAGACCTGTAGCAATGGTTTCTCGTCCTCGTCCTCAGTCTCCCGCACGTCCTCTGCTCCAGCCTCAATGGCCAGCTCCAGTGCACTGTCCAGGGACATACCATCTCCCAGTGCCAGCACCACCCCCTTACGCTCAAAACTGTGGCGTGCCCCATCACACAACATCCCTCTGTAGTTGTGCAAAAACATAAATAAATATATAAACAAACAAATCACACCTTACACAAATCATGCCAGGATTTGTGATACTGTGTTTAAATTGGTTTCATGACGTGGTTTAAAAGAAATGCTTTAGTCAATTGTTTGACAATATCCACAAAGGTTATCCTCAAACAGTTATTTATACCATGTTATTGTTTATATTAATGTTGCAGGTTAGAATGTTCAAGGTTTTAAGTTTTCACTAAATCTGATTGGCTACACAATCCCTTGCTTTGCCTGCCTACTTTGATTCCCCAGTTTGTCACTGCAAATGAGAATTGAGTTCTGAGTTGACCAACCTGGTTAAATAACGGTAAATAATAACTCCTTTTGCCTATGATAGCCTTACAAAAGGTATCTTCTTTTACAAAGCTGCAGATACAAATAACCCATCCTAGTGCATGTGGCTGGTCCCTGCATGGACTGAACTTAAAACTGAAACGCCCAAATCACATGGCACATCCCTGACAATAGAAACAGCGAGTCTCTATGTCCATTGAGCAGATTCTCTCTTGGGGTGATATTCCCTTCTATGACAGTCTATGACATACCTACCGATTTCTACTACACTGACCCGTGTTTGTTGAGCAGGTATTTGATTTCCTGGTGGGCCCGTGTGTTGTTGTCAGTCAGAACCTCAATAAGCAGCAAGAAGCCGCCAGGTCCCCTGGCCTCATACAAAGAATATGTTCCTGATTTGGCCTTTTCCTGAGAGGAAGAAGAACAAGACAGGAAACACAACAAAATTCAGTGTCACATTCATACGGTGTGTGCAATCTGTGAAAATAAATCATGTACAACATTTAATCATCAGAACTTCAAATGTTGCAAATAGAACCTTACATTTTCTGTAGCAATCCAAATGACAATGACACACACGTGTGATCATTTAATTTGCAGGAGCACAGGTCCAATTACCTGATCAGAAAGTATGCTAACTGGTTAACTACAGGTATCAAATGATAGCATCTGAAGAAAAGCCACCTTAAATTAAGTGGTTCTGTGTGGCTCAGTTGGTAGAGCATGGTGTTGGCAACAGTTAGATTGTGGGTTCACAAATACTGAAAAATGTATGCATTCACTACTGTAACTCGCTTTGGATAAAAGCATCTGCTAAATGGCATATGTCATTATATTATATTAAGAAACTTAGCCAACACTGATTTTATATGTTCCCTCCAATATCAAACCCTTACTCCAGTGACAAAACTGCAGCAAGATCTCTAATAGTAGAATACCATCAATGTTGAGGCTAAAGTGATGAATAATATGATGAAACCATTTTAAAAATGGGGGGTGTGATTTGGTCTGATTTAGATATGTCTGGTTTTTTTTGGTTTGAAAGGTGGTTCTCTGTGGCTCAGTTGGTAGAGCACAGCGTTGGCAACACTTAGGTTGTGGGTTCAATTCCCACTGGGGCCACATATACTGAAAATGTATGCATTAACTACTGTAAGTCGCTTTGGATAAAAGAGTCTGCTAAATGGCGTATATTATTATTATTATTATTATTAATAACCCTACTTACCGCCCCCTTAATGGCAACCTCGATGGACGCTTTGGGCATGTTTTTGCTCCTGCACTGTTCTATGAGGTTTGCCAACTGGACGTTGAATTCAGGATTAGATCCTCCCTCTGGTAGATAGACAAAGCTAATCAGCATACAATCACCAGCCTCTTGCGATCTTCCGCAAGAAACTCAAAACCCACCTTTTCAGACTCCACTACTACTGAATTCTGTACATCTAGCCTATTGTCATCACCACTGCCAACTTGCTCAACACTTCTTGTATATGTATCCCTGCCTTCTCATTTAATAATAAAAAAATAAAAAATAATCCTTCCCAGTGTTACAGGTATGGTATGCAGTTGCCTACAACTATGTCTATCGCTGTATTACTGCACTGATCTCGTGCGCTAACTATGATTGTTCCTACCATGTATTAAAGCACATCTTGTAAGTCGCTCTGGATAAGAGCGTCTGCTAAATGCTTAAAATGTAAATGTAAAATATCTCTGAAAAACTCCAATAGTGTAAGGAGTGAATGTGCAGGTATGAAATGCTCTGCACACATAGGGTAGACAAACCTGATCAAGAGCAGCGATGTTACAGGAGTACGGTACACATAATTTATGCAGAACCAACAGGGGTTCTTACACGCTTACCTTTCACGGCTACCCTGATCATCATTGACAACTTCGTGAACATTCGACTACGGGAAGCATCTTTGGGTCCTTTCACGTGCTTCACCTTGGACCACTTATTGTGACCAGCGCACATCACTGAACAGTAGTGTATTGCACGACCGGGCTGGGGAGTCCATTTGGGGGGCTGGTCTAATAATACAGCCACTGGAGGATGAGCTGAGCAGATTCGTTGGCCGAGCACCACACTGCCAAAAGCAGACATCCGGCAGTACCGGGGCAAGAGACCCCGTAACAACACCACTCCCCCAGCCATCACCCCTGAGCTTCAGCCCCTGCAAATGACAAAAGACAATATCATTTTAGAAACGGTACATTTGCGTTACATTATTAATTAGCTATGTTGAGTAGCATGAGCAGTGGTTTTCCAATGCCATGGCAAGCAATTCATAGCCATTGTTAAATATGTAAAATTAGCTTTTAATTATTTGCTTTTATGTTGCTTGCCCGTTGATTCAAACATGTATCTTTCCCTTCCAAACAGTCAGCTAAGTAGAGTACCGGGTTTGGTCTCCAGTCTGTAGCTAGCCAGAATTAGCCAATTACCGCGCGATAAACGTTTTAAGTTGGATATCCACCTGAAATGAATGGATACATCCAAGATGAATCTATACAGTGCTCGTGACGGCTGAATCCAGGGCCAAGGATGACTATCCAAAACATTTGACTAATATTAAATATACCTTATCCTAGCCAAGATATGTGTTTAGTTTACATTTCGTTATTAAGTAACACCGGAACTAAATTGTTCAAATGTAACCGGAACTCCTAGTCAGACTAAAATAACAAGGTCGGGAAAGCCGTGAAGTGAAATTATTATATAACCAGTTAGCGAAACGCTTTTTTATAGTCACTGTTGCTTGCTTACCACTTTACTTTACTTAGTTATCCATTGGAAAGCTACCCAGCAGTATAGCAAACTAAGCCCGTTAGCTGTATAACACTGATGATAATGCTAGACAGAATACCACCACAGCCTTATAAATACAAAGCAATGATTGAAACGAATACTAGCTAATAAAAACACATATCGGTTTTAATTTAGTCTAACTATAAGCGACTGCACTTCGACAACGTCTAGCTAGCTAGCATGCCAATGGTCAGCGTTCAAGGTCTCTGCCTAGCTAGCAAGCCAATGATAGCTACCTACCAAACGCATAAAGTTAACTAGCCATGGTGATAGACTATATATTAATAATGAATCTAAAGTAGTCAACTATAGTTATGCGAACAAAAAGTTGCACAATATCTTAAAACACACAACTATCCAAAGACCTTAAAGGACAGAAACGTGCATTCGTACAGTACGTCGCTCCAATATACCGTCTGCAACATGTGCGACGTACATAGTTCCCAGTGGTTCTAGGACATGATAGTTGCATTTTTTTAAATCCGAAATAAATAAATTGTTAATTCCTTTCTCAATATAATATGTATTATATTGTTTCGCTAACATTTTCCAAAACGGCCTATTAAAATAATTAATTATACCAAATTATTTTAATTATATTTAAACCATTTAGCAGTGTTGTTCATTTTAATAGCTACAAATTATATGCAATAGCTATCCAGTCTGTTTTCTATCGCATTTGAAATTGAGCCTTACCGTTGCTTTGTCTTATGACATTTCATAAAATGGGCATAGCGCCATCTACTGATGGAGAGTCAATTCCTACCTGTACATACAGTAGGCAGGGCAGTGGTGTAGTAGGATACTGTTCAGAGGCTGGAGGATCGATTCTCAAGCAGGACACTGTCGTCGTTGCAGCCTTGACCACAGTATCAACCTGAATTGCTTCATATTGATAAACATAAACATATATTGCCACAAAGCGTAAACAGTCATCTTGACGTCTAAGTAATGTAACGATGTTGCTACATAGTGGTTAAGGAACTTTCTTCAGTCATAACCAAAAGATTGGATATTACAGTTTTTCTCAATCGCTTACAATTCAACTCAACAATTCTTGAAACAGGTCTACATTCAAATAGTAAGTGTATAATCCCACAACAGTATAATGTGCTTAGCAAAACAGTACATTTCAAGTGCTCGAAGACGATCAAAATGTTTAACATTTTTCAAAAAAAATATTTATATCAAACAGTAAACAATTTAATTTAATAATACTTGACATAAAAAAAGCTTTCTTTATCAGTGTATAAATAAAGGCATCGAGTATTAAGTAGGCTAAGTAAGTATCCAGTAAACGAAGTTTTCGAAGTATTAACATCGATATCAACCCAGAGTGCATGTTCCTGTATCTTATAGATTACTGTGATTATGTGCTGCATACATAAATTCAGTCCCTCCCAAAAAATTGTGATTGCAAAATCACAGAAATGTACCAAAACGCCAAGCAAGCGCATTATATTTTACATTTACAGTTTTGTTTCGACTTTGCTGTCGTTTTGTTGATTTTCGTGAACTTCTTCAGTCACATTTTTCTAGAAGGATTGAAAATAGTGTTGCTGTCAATAACGACATGTATTGGCACACAGAAAATTCTGAAGATTTAAAAAAAAAAA
Organism: Aldrovandia affinis; assembly: GCA_029706075.1. Classification (NCBI taxonomy): domain Eukaryota; kingdom Metazoa; phylum Chordata; class Actinopteri; order Notacanthiformes; family Halosauridae; genus Aldrovandia; species Aldrovandia affinis. The sequence continues at coordinate 1,378,325 of JAINUG010000013.1, forward strand.
AAATTATTATTTACAGGGTTTTTAGGGTTGTTTCCCAAACTTTTTCTTTAAATAAAATGAAATAAATTCAAATAGGCAAAACAATTGTAGGCAACATTTTTGCAGTATACACATGCAATGAATCAACAAAAGAAGATGGTAGAGGGATAAAAGAAAATACTCAAAAGGTATAATGTTTTCCACAACATGTCACTGGTCCACCGATCTATTCTCCAGCATTCAGGGAATCCAGCAGAGCCATTTGGTCTTGAGGCCAATGGTCAAAGACCTTATATCTCCACCCTGAGAAGAACTCCTCAAGGTGAGGAAGGGGGGAAAGGGTGGGAGGAAAAGGAAAAGCCTTTGGTGGGCAGCAATCCATTCCCTCATGGGAACAGTGGTAAAAACTGACATTGTACCAAACTACCACAAAATTGGGCAAGTCAGCTCTAACCAGTCCAGCTTTCTTTCATAATCAGATATAAATGTGTTGTACAGACTCTCTAAAAATTCCAAAAGGCTACTGTCAATTATTCAACAACACCAAATTCACTGCAACCTCATATTCAAGTGTATTGATGTATTGATTGTTGAATGAACTATTTTGCAAGTGAGTGTTTGTACAAGGAGCATATGAATAAATTAATTTGGGAGCAATAGCATTCAACTGAGAGCAATATATTCCATTTGGATTAACAGTGCTTATTTAATAGGGTATACTGTAATTGTGTCAATTTTTGTGTAGAGATTTGTGTTTGCTGTTCATTTTGTGTGAAAGCAATCATTAATTATATAGTGTTTTGGGGATATGCATTGCTGTTGTGGGGGTTCCACTTTGAAGAAAAAGAAAAACTATAAAATTCCAGAAGGGGCCTTAAACAGCATACTATTCTTTCAGTAAATCTCTATTAAACTTTAGGATATACAGCCTACCTGTGATAAAATCATCTCCCAAACAAACAGAATGTAATGCTGAATAGTTATCTGAATTTCCTTTCAATCATACAAAACATCATTAAAAATATGAAAAAAATTTAAAAAACTTTTTTCTCTGTCTGCACTCATTTCTCACCTATGCCCTGGGGTATTGCTGGTACGCCCGCAACCCCCCCCATCCCCGCGAATTGATTCAGATAACTCTCTCCCTCCTCAGGTTTGGACAGGTTCTGTTCTTTCCCACTTTCCCAATCATCTTGTTTTCAGGGGATATACTTCATACCCATACATAATCTATACAGATACACAGAGCTTGGTCCTCACCTGCAGGAAAGCACTGTTCTAAAATCTAAGGTATATCTAAAAATGTTATTCCAATTAACTTCCAGCAGGCATCATGTCACTACTCTTGCCATCTGGAAGTTAATTACAGCAGTACCATAGCTACATATGTGCCTTGCAAAAGTATTCACCCTCTGGCAGTTTTCAGTTTGTTGCAATCATGACACTTAAATTGGATTCATATTTCTCATCTACACAATCTACTCCACACTGTCAAAGCAAAAAAAATAAATAAAAAAAAAAGACAGAGACATCTTGCAGTCCCTGCAAACTGAGCAGCTGGGCAAGATTGAGCATCGGGAGGCCCATGTCAGCTCTGAAAGAGTTAGAGTTCAATGGTGGCGATAATGTCAATTAATCAACATTATCCTGGTCATTCCACAAAGTTCGTTTGTATGGCAGAGTGGAAAGAAGGAAGCAATTACTGAAAAAATCTCAAATCCTGTATGGAGCATAGAAAATCTGTAGCAAGTCCTGAAAACGGCTGTCCATCAATGATACCGAACCAACTTGACAAAGCTTGAGAAAATGTGTGAAAAGGGTACCTTTCAAGTGTAGGTAGTTATCCAAAAAGACTAATTGCTGCCATAATATATATACCTGGAATACCTGGATTCCACAACTGATACAAAATGTTTAGCATTCTCTACATGCACTGCATATGTACACATAATGATTTAGTGCAATATTCAATCATTTTTATAGTGTTAACCAATTTTCATTTCGAAGTACAGTACCTTGGTTTCACAGTTGGTCTATACATTCCTGCTGAAAGTAAACGGCAGGGATTTATACATATACAGCTGGACATATTCAAGGCATTAAAGAGAAGCATCCCATGCAAGTCAACAGAATTTCTTTATTTTTTCAAATGCATATAAAAAAGGAAAAATATTAGAAATCAAGTGACATCATTTGGATGAGACAAATTTGCACATCTTGTTCACATTGTGTTACTTTTGTTCTACACAATTCAACTTGAGAACAGAATACAAAAAGTATAAAAACAAGGAAAAAACAAGAGAAAAAAATCAAAAACATCCTTGTGCTTAAGGCCACAACATCATTCCACAGATCAAATTGATAGAATATGCTTACAACATGAAATGCTTACACCATCTTTCCTCACCCTCACTGAAAACACTGATATCAGCATCTTTGATCTACACAAACTAGATACAGCCATTAATGCATTTATCCATAAATAGTTCTTTTTTTTTTTACCAGTGTGAAAAAGTATTCCTGTAAAAAAAGCTATGCATGTACAGGGTTCATGCAGTACCCTAAGGTATAGCAGACTAAACAGAGTAAGGTATTCACCTTCTACTATTGAATATGATAACTTTTTGGGCATGGCTCTTTCCAATCAAAACAGAAACCCCAGAAACCTAATATCCCTCAAATATTTACAGAATTCTAAACACACAAGTTATATCACAGGCTACTACAAGTAAAACATAAAAAATGAATGCCACAGCTATGTGAAATGTACATTGTAATTCAATGTACATCCTCTGAATGAATGACAAGCTGGTGTTGGACACTGGATTATGATAGGAAGTGGTTCAGAGGTATCTGGTAAGAAATGACTGCATGCTGTTAAAAGTGCCAGGCAGTCACATTGACAAAATCCCATATAACTGTAGACACTGTGTATGCCTGACTGTAGCAAACTGGGATTTGAAAACACAGGGATAGATTAAGTAAGAACAAACTATGCAACAAGCACCTCTCCCACAGGTCAGAGGTCTGAATGGAATTTCACTCTACATTAAGCACTTTACCTCCAAGGCTTGCAATGGTCCTGTTTTAAGTCCTAGCAACTTGGATTACTTTTTCCCCACATCACTTTACCACAGAGGTCCTTGTGTTCTGAATGTTGTGTCTAGATTTATTGGATGAAGTCTCAGTTTAACTTACAACACCCATTAAGGTCGTTCCATTACTCTTAAAAATGTATTAACAGTGTGATCAGCTTTTAACAAATAAGAATTTTGTCTATGAAAGTTTCTACACACAGATTTCCACCTTTCACACAATTAAGTTTAATCCCAACAATTTTATTTACTTCCAAGTAAAAAGGCATAACTTTGTGCACAAGGTAAGACATTGTGCACGGAGCAAAAATGTACATCTGGCCTCCAAATACATTCCTTTCAGGTGGAGTCCTGCACAAAAACAGACTGGACACAGTGGAATGTCTCAACCTGAAGACTGAAGAAGGGGCACTTTAAAAGGCTAGATTTCCACCTTTTAAACTGCGCAAATGCAGTTGTCGAGGTGTCACATATTCTGGTCTCATGCTTCTAAATTGATATTATTTATCGTTTACATATTTGCCACTGTCAGGAAAATTACATTTCCATTTAAAGGACCAATATGTCATAGATGTTCCAGCACAATCATAATGCAAGTATTGACATGAGAAGCTATAGGCCTAGTATTTAAGATTCCAACACTGAACTACAAGGAGTGTAGACCCTATTTGCATTAACAATGGCAGAGCCCTGGTCCAATACAATCTATTAAAGCACAGATGACCAGAGGAGGCTGTGGTGTGCGAGTATACGGCCTAAGCATCAGAGAAACGGCAGATCGGCATAGTGTGCTGAGCCTCTTAGAATAACACATGCCATTTTCCGGGTTTGGTCTTTTTTTCCACGACTGATGGATTTACATGAACATTTATACCATATAATGGTCTGGCTCCGTCTCAGAGAATTTATAGGTTACATGCTGCTCAGACGATATCTGATGAGGTTATAACTGATGGTGAACAGCTCCCACAGTCCAAGCCAATTTCCCAGCATCCTGACTGACTAATCACAAGGGCACAGTTATCGGTCCTTCTCTTTGCTATACAGAACACAGCTAAGCCTGCCAGTGGCTTGCAGTATTCAAGCTCCCCCCCACCCCACCCCCGATCTTGGTGTTGGCAGTCGCAGAAGGGGAAATGCGCCAAACCAAAGGAGGAACTTGGTCCCCTCAGCTCTTGCTTCACTGCCCAAAACATTTGCAGTTGGAAGTTTTAAAAAAGGGGATACTTTCAGAAATCTGCTGATACCAAGATCACACATCAGGCAGATCTTGGATCTGGCCTTGTTCCTGAGCACTGGTTTGCAAAATCTGAGGTAGAAAGGGATCAACCGTTTGCTTTTTCCAGCTAGGAATGTCACTGAAGTATTGCAGTACAACTGAGTATAGTTTATTTCCATACCCAAATCACCCTATTCACCTCAGTACTGTAAAATCCAATTTTCTAACATGTACCATGCTAAGCTAGCTTACCTGTTCCAATAAAAATAAAACAAACAAGATGTGGAATGGGAAGGGTGTTTGTGTAGCAGTCACACAATTTCCTGTGCATCTATTCCTAATATTGATATCTGTATTTGTTGTATATTTATCTAGAAATCAGTATTAAAATAAATCCAGGATAGTATAGAGACAAGAGGATATTATTTTTACCTTGTTAGACATTTCAAGTGGTCCCACTTTAAGACATCGGTACAGTAAGTACATTACGTACATTCAGTAAGCATGAGCTACTGCTACATGCAGATATCTGTGTGACACTTCTCCTGTGCAAAATAGAACTCAACAACCCCAGTAATGCTCTCATTCTGCCAAGCATACAGTTCAATAGAAACGACCACAACACTCAACCCCGGAGATACAAACCCAAGACTGCATTGAAAATCAAGCTCAAGCCAACTTGCTACCCTGATCCCTGAAAGAGGATGCCAAAATGTAGAAGTGAAGGAGACGGCAGCAAACTTCACTGCAAAGATACAGAGAAAGCACTTAGAGAGGGGCAGGCAGGCAAGAGAGCCAACTAAACAGACATTTGGATCACACACAAACAAATGCAAAACATTGTTGAGTGAACCTGTTGATCCTGTTCCCCCCACATTTAAGCATACAAGCATACATCCTTGTCAAGGTTTACCTACAAATTAAACAAGTTTTCCAAAGTGAGGTCTTTCAGTAGAATTGTGAGATGTGTAGCGTGTACCCTGTAGTTTCACAGATTTAGCATACCCTGCTATAAAGGTTCCCTGTACACTTTGTCCATTACACAGAAGACCCTGTCTTATTTTGTTTATTGGTTGAGGAGTTGTCCTTTAAAAAACATAAAGCAGTACTTTCAGAGAGTATAAAATGTGAGAAGAGAAATTGCCCTGAAATCCGTAATAAAATGAATAATTTATCTCACATTAAAAACATAACTGCTGCAGGTAATATTCCAATGTATGCTCACCTAAAAAACGATACTCCAGCGATAAATTTACCTGAGCATTCAAATTGCTTTGGGGGCAAAATATTGATTGATTATAATCATAAACAAATCAATGATTAATAACATCATTTTATTCATGCATGCATGTATGAATATATATACATGTAATTGTCAAAATAAAGGAAACACGAGTAAATAAAGGGTTCTGGCAGCTCTGTAATGGCGTGGGGTGCATTTTCCTGACATGGTTTAGGTCCACTCAACCCCTTAGAGGGCAAGGAAAATGCCAATAAATTCAAAGCCACTCCAAGTGATCACCTTCATCCTATGGTGAAGCATTTGTATCCTGATCGGAGTGGTCTCTTCCAGGATGACAATTCCCCATTCACAGGGCACAATTGGTCACTGAATGTTTGATGAGCATGAAAACGATTTAAACCATATGCCGTGGCTGTCTCAGTCACCAGGTCTAAGCCCAATTCAACATTCATGGGAGATTTTGGAGCAGTGCCTGAGACTGCATTTTCCACCACCATGAACAAAACATCAATTTCTCATGGAACTTCCCATGGAGGAATGGTGTTGCCTCCCTCAAACAAAGTTCCAGACACTTATAATCTATGTCAAGGTACATTGAAGCTGTTCTGGTGGTTCATGGTGGTCCAACGCCCTATTAAGACACTTTATGTTGGCATTTCCTTTATTTTGGCAGTTACTTGTATGTGTGTGTGAGAGATATAATTTTTAGATAATTTTTCTTTCCAAAAGATAAAATGGAAACATTAGGCACCTGATTGGTTAGTTAGTTGGCAACGCCTCCATAAAAGGAAGTGCAAAATGAAACAAAACCCAATTTAAGAAACGAATTTGAAAAAGCTAAAAACAATGAAGCAGCGGACCAGTCCTTTGAAGTTGAGTGCCCCCGTGTGCTGGAATGTGAGACGTGTTCGAGCGTCGCTTGCATGTGCTCCGTGCATGTGTGGCGTTGTGTTAGAGAGTGGGGGGTTGGGGGACAGAGGGAGGGCACAGGCAAACGGGCACGGTTAAGCGGTTTTGGTCTCGGGCTCTTTGTCGGCCCAGAGCTCCTTGTGCTGCCGACGGCCAAATCCCTCGTCGTAGTTGCCTTTGCTCTTGAACAGCTGCTGGAAATGCGGCTTGCAGTAGAACTCTCCCCCCAGGGCCGCGTAGGAGCCCAGGCTGCGGACAGAGCAGGGTTAGGAAACCAGGAAGGGCCAGGGATTCCCTATCACAATATCGTTCATTGTAGCATGAACACTGAACCCGTTCTGTTCAAACGGCTGTTACTGTGGAAAGGCCTGGCTGTTACACTCATAAAGCAGTTATGAATGCATTCTACATCGCCATCCTTCAAATACCATAAAAACGACCCATGCATTGTTTCGCATCTTTCCTGCTCTGCCCTCTGCTAACAAAGTACAGTTCAGATTAATATATGTGAGGTTGGATTCATAAAAGACAGCTATATATATATATATATATACACGTTTTGTGTGTGTGTGTGTGTGTGTGTGTATATCTGAATATCAGAAATTTAGAAAGGCGTTTCAACTGTACTGTTCTTACTCATGTGGGGTTGTGCTATTGCCACTATCAACTTTCCCCAACAAGAAATCTCTACCTCTTAGGCTGCTGACAAATGCAATAAGGGAAGGGGTTGCAGGAAACCCATTTGGGTGCGGACTGTACGTGCACAGACTTGCTGGAATAGTGGAACGAGAGCATCGGTTGCACACAGGCACTAGGATGTAGTGGGCATCAAGTGTCGAGTGTCAGGCTGAGCGCACACTGTGTGGGCGAGAGGGTGGTTTGGGGCAGAGCCTCAGTCTCTCACCTCAGTTTGGCATTGCAGTGCTTGCAGCAGAAGCAGGTTGTGTGAAAGATCTGCTTGTCCGCCACAAGCCTCTCCATGGGGTAGACCGTCTTCTCACATGAAGAGCACACCTCCCTCTGGATGTTAAAGCAGAACGACTGCACCACAAACACACAAGTGGGCATACACATAAGCGTAAACACACTTAGCAGGGTGGGCTAGAATGTCTCACAGAAAAGCGTGCAAAACAATAACTGCTCACCAAGGACACTAAATGTTACTGCACCCTGTGTTAAATTTGTAGAAATGGAAGTACCATGGCAATAGAATGAAAATGGCCCTTCAGTTACAGTGAAATTTGTCAAAGATTGCTCACTAAATATTTGATAAGAGGTGATGTGTCTGACCTTTAAGTGTGACATAGTGGCTATCTGAGCATTTTAGACAGTATTGGAGAAAGAGAGGAAGAGATAGGAGAACAGAGGACAGAGATGGGGGGAGGAGCTAAATTGGCAGGGGCAATGGAAGGAGAAGGGCATTTACCTTGGAGTGCTGCACAGGTTTGTCATCAGGGCTTGTGCTGGTGTCCTGCAACAAGGGGAAAAAAAACTTAACATTGGGACCCAAAACAAATTTCTGACGCATGGCCCCAAATTGAGGAGAGCAATACAGTCACATGGACGCCCTTTTCCTCCCTCCACCACCTCACATCTGAGCTCTGCAGCTCAGCGTTTCATGCATGGTAGACCACATGTCTCAACATGGTGCGAAGGGGGTACCAAACCAAAAGTACCAAACCCTTATTAACGTGGTCGACCAAGATTGATGGACCACAATGTCAGAAAAGGCCATCGTGTCAAAAGGAGACAGATGAGAAGCCTGACCACTGATGGGCCACGGCAGGGACGTCAGGGGGCTGTTTGCGAGCCCGGGGACACAGACGCTGTATTGTGCTGTTCGAATGTGCTCCCCTACAGCTCTAACCAACCCTGGAGCCACGCCCTGGGTGGCTTTGGTGTAAGGAACAGAAACTCCTGCACCGCAGATGTCTTTCACCCAGGCCTTTTCAGGCAGCCCCATGAGCCCCTGGCCCTTTCGGCAAACACTACATAGGGGTGACTGACCCACTTGAGAACTGAGGCACTGTATAACATCACAAGGGCATAGAAAGTAGAGACTCTGTCTAGAGCCCTAGTGAAGACGTATCTTGTCACAGTTGTGTTTGTGGAGACCATGAGTCACATCCCACTGGTGAAAAGGAATTACGAATCAGACCCTTTATTTGGCTTCTTGAAATAAATGTCAGTTCGAAAAAATGCTCGAGGCCAGTCGTAGTGAACTTAAATTACTTTCCAAATAAAATCTCCTTGTTTGGCGATTCCGCTGCTCCGTAGGTCCTGTGACAGCCCCTACCGTCCCATCTGTTTCTGTTCTTCTCCCCCCTCTCCCTGTCTGCCTTTGTTACATAAAACTTGGACTATGTTTGCATTGTAAAAGGCTGAGTGATACAACAAAATGGAAAAGTACAACATTAAAAATACATATCCAATCAACCATCTGCACCATGATTACACACAGCCTCTCTATCGACTGCTCCAGCTGGCTCTTGCATCACCAAGACTTCTGCATGCCTCTGCAAAGCTGGAGCTCACCCATCAACTGTGCGGGAATGTAAGCTGTTCTGCACAGAGCTAGTACTGTATCACGGTTGCACATACACATATACACACACGTACACGTACACACGTACGCGCATGCGCACATGCATACGCGCACACACATCACTTAGAAACAGAGAAATCGACTTAATTCCTATAACAGTAGCCAATAAATAAAAGTAAGGAATTACACGAGTGAAGCTGGCTTTAACCTCTCAAATCTTCAATACTCAAGATGAGAACGTCAAGCCGACACTCACATGGAAATCTCCATGGCAACAGCTTACAGGCACCCTGACCGAGCCTAAAAGGGAGTGCCCTGCAGACGAAAGCTACACGGGCATCTCTGCACAACATGTCCGCGTTCTGACAGGGGGGAAATGGGAGGTGAACTGAGGGCTGGGCTGACCCTTGGGATATTTTAGGTTTTAATTATGGTACAAATTCATTGCGTGAAACTGTGCAGCTCATGCCCCGCTGTAAAGGCCCACTGTTTCTGTGACATTTGGGCCAGCGACCTTCACTCTGTCTTCAGCCTGCTGATGCTGAACTCAAGTAAAATTTTACATACTGATTATTAGGAGAGTAATGGTACACGTATTCATACCAAACCGTTCGGTACAGGACTTTCAGCTCGGTACATGCTGTGAACCGAACTAATGCAATCTTGCTTTAACCACTAACGCACGTAAACAACTTTTTTTGTGTGCGGTTGCAGCAGTATTGACGGACATTTTTATATTATTAAAGAAAGAAAGATATGTGCCTTACTTTGTTCAGTAAATTGTGGCCAATTAGCCACTGTTTACAAAGTTCATAATAAATGAAAAGCAATTTTATGTTTGCTTAAAATGCCCGCTGTACCGAGGTACATACCGAACCGTGATTTTTGTGTACCATTACACCCTTACAGATTATGTCTGTACAACAAGAGTTTTTGGGCACACGCACACATTCTGAAAGAAGAGGCACATGACCAGGTCTGTAGTCAAATTACGCTGAATAAATCCCCACAACTGAATGAAAAAACATTTTATATTCGCTCAGAAAGCCACCCGGCTGACATAACGTTATCCTGTACCAGGGCGTAACAAGTCAAAATATTGACTTTACCAGAAACTTGACATGCAAGCAGAATGATGTTGGTTGAATATCCAGAGATTTCTCTCTGTCATCGCAGTCACTGAACTCTTTCCCTTTCAGCTCTCTGGTTGAGAGCTGAAAGGGAAAGGGAAACGCACATGTGCACGCACGCACACGGGCGCACACACACACACACACACACACACACACACACACACACACACACACCTCCCAATGGCTCCTCCTTCCTGGGCTGTGGACACACTCTGGTCTCAAAGCCCCAGAAAGGCCATTTGTCTACCTTGATTTGAGGTACTGGCAAGCCTCCTATATGAAAACAAATGAATGAAAATACAAGGGAAAAAAAGGCCTTCAAATCTGACAAAGGGGGGGCCTCCGATAGCGTAGCGGTCTAACAAACCTGTATTGGCTGGTCCTTTACAAGTGTGAGCTGCCTATCACAGTCATGGCGAAACCCGACTGTACCAGACCGGCCCTGATGGGCAGCCCCGATTGGGGGCGGCATTTGGCTGTCCGCCCCAGGGGGAGGGGGAGGATGAGTTGTACGAATTTAGCTAAAAAGCACGTAAGGGTGTCCAGAACGTGGGTGGGTGAAGGAGGAGTTCTTCCGTCTCGAAGGAATCAGTTTGCCACCCTCGGAGAGTTAGCTTGCCTTGTGGAGAAGAGCGGCAAATTCATGTGGGGAGGGCAAATCTAAATAAAATAGAGGGTATAATTGGCCATTCAATTGGGGAAAAAACAGGAAAATATCAGAAACAATTATTATTAATTAAATCTGACAAATATTCAAGAATCCAAACTGCACTTCAACACTTCAGCTTAAAAGGGAACTGACCAGCAATTCAATTACGGTAAGTTGAGCAAAGTACACCCTTTGCCATCAGCAGACAATTTCTCTAGCCTCGTCCTGCCGTCAAACTGAAAATTCAAGTCTCTGGGGAATTCACATTACAGTGAACAGAAAACTGGAAATGGTTTTGCAACAGAAAAAACTAAAAAGAGAATGCTACTTCGTATGAGAGAAGGGAAGTAGTACAGTGAATACTGACCATGATTACCTCCAAATTCCCCATGAACAGCAGTGCAGCAGCAGCATGGGAACTGAGATGGGAGACTACTACATTGAGACTAACAGGCTCACAATGAGTGGGCACAGAGAGGCTTTAATTTCACACTTGAGCATATACAAAATGGCATTCTTTAAATCATACCTCACAATATGATGAATATTAATTCATTATTTTTCCTAATTGCAAAAAACTAAACAAAAACAAGGTGGGCCTTTCAGTTGCTAAAAAGCATAGCTTCCAGTGTTGAGCAAGTAGCGACTCACTTAAAAAATATATTTTAGATTTTTGGGCTAAACCCCCACCATCTCTCGCACACCCATCTCTCAATCTCCACGTTGGAACCATCAACGGGGGCCGGGTGTAGCCAGGTTGCCATTGGGGAACATAAGGAGCCGGCAGGGGAGCTGTGGGGATTAGAGGCGGGAGCGCGATTAGTGGGGCCGCGCTCGTTGTGGGCGGCAGGCCGCGGTGCTGGGGGCATGTCGCCGAGGGCAGATGGGGCCCCTGGAGACAGCAAGAGGAGGATCACGGCTAGACGCGTCAGCACAAGCGAGGCCCGGGGAGCCGCTTCGTCCTCGTAAAGGCCTCCGCTCCAGTCTAATTCTCTCGGCCTCTTGAAAACCCAAAACGCTCCTTATTTGGAGTCTTATTCAATTTAGAGCACACAGTTGCTAGAGCCGCTCCCTGACTGTGTCGTTACACAGGCCGCCGCCCCCCCTCCTTTTTTTACGTTGCTTCGCCATTTTCAGTCCAACTCGATCATGTGTGACGGTTCAAGGACAGTGCCCCCAGGGGAGTCTGAGTCATATGCGAAATAAGCTGAGAGAGGCGGACATCAGCTGCTGCTCGGGGCTTTCATAATCTCACGAAACAAAATGTCACTGAATAAAAAACTGTGAGACACCATTATGGTCTTAATGATTCTCATTTTATCCCTGTAATGGCAGGCAGGTGCAGGTCCATTCAAAAACACTTAAGCTAGGCTCAGATTCAACGTCAATGTAACGAGTGCATCTTCTCTGGGAGCATGCGTCTGGTACATTAGGAGATCCATGCCCCTTTTAGCTCCACGTGTGGTACAGCTAATTGCAAGACGTAGACGTGGAAAAGAAAAGTGCAGTCTCTGCAAGCGCCCATGCAGTCAACCACTTCCTGTTACTCTGACTACCGAGAGGCAAGGGTTCACCCCTGATCATTAAGTATAATAATACAAAATGCATGAAACATCAGTGAAAGTAACACCTTGCTCAATGACCTCCATTAGAAACACACATTTTCTTGAGAAGAAGTGAGTTTCTGAATGCAATGGGGCTCTCTACTACCAGAGTGCACTTTGGCAAATAATGAACCAAAAAAAAAAATATCTAACTCAGGCAAAAAAAAAGAAGAAACTTCAGCAAGCTTTGCAAGTTGCATGGTATTTGAGGACTTGCTGCAACTTGTGGAGAAATGTGGAATGGACACAAAATTGCCTTATGAAACAGGATGAAGAAATTTCAACACACAAACACAAACAAGTTTGTAATGGAAAGAGATCTGCACTTAAATGATAACTGGCATTAGATGCTTATGAAAGTAAGTGCGTAGGCAGGCACACACAGACACACAGACACACAGACACACACACACAAACAGTGATGACCCATTATGGCTGGTCCCAACTCACACGCTTTCTCTCTTTACCTTATTTGTACATAGATGCTCGCCGGTGTCTCGTGCTCATGTTGAGAAGTGTGACGGTTATGATAACACATCAGACTTCCTGTGTGGTTCCCTGGTGCCCCAACAGGAAGCAGAGAGTATGAGTGTTATCTGCAGTGTGGGGCCATACAAGAGGCTTAATGGGGTTTGCTGATGACTGGAGGCTGGATGCAAATGTGTGTGTGTGGGGGGGGGGTCACACTGGACAAACCCAAAGAGGGGAGGTGTGGCCTGGGACAGTCCAGGAACAGGAAGAGTGCATCTCCTCTGTTACATCAGATTTCCTGTGTGGTTCCCTGGAGCCCCCATGTAATTTAATTTTGTATATTTAGCTAGCAACTTTGCACTTTACGTGGACACATCCATTTTAACTATGGAATGCTATGGAAACAAGGTGGAAACATCTTCTGAAACGTGTTCACTCAGAACAAAAAACATTCCCTCGTGTTGCATTAAACTATGAATGACAAGTGTTGCTTCTATATATTGTTTCACTACCTTAAACAAAATTGGTTCCCAGCTCGCTCATTGAATGTAGATAAAAAATACACCAAAATAATATCCCTTGAAATTCAAAAACAGCAGGCTTTACACAGATACTAACTAACTAATCATCTGTGGCAGGCAGTACTTTAGTCCCATTGATGGTCTCAGCATCTTAAGTGACACTGCTTGAATTCTTGAAAAACTGAGTTTGTCCTGATGTATGCTGCATGAGAATGAAGCTATTCCTGTGAGGACACACCGCATCGGGGTGGGGTATATACTTTTGGATTACATACCCTCTGAATTTAAGTTTGAACTTTCTCTCCACTGGACAATAAGGGAGAAGATCCTATAATCCCAGTAGTGGGACAAATCCCACCCACTGTTCCCTAGGCATCACTGAGCTATGAAAGCACAATAAGCTGCGAGCAGTCCCACTCGCTCGGACACCGAGACGGGCAAAGTAGAGGGCTTACATGGGCCCAGATCTTGGGAGTCTTACTTACACAATAAAATAAAACCAAAGCCCAGCAGTGTAAATGTTTAGATCAAGTATGAAATATACTACATAGGAGCTATACTGATAACTCCAGGATAGTCATTCCAGTCCTCTAGGACTTATGACTTTCTGTGTAAGTCATAAATTCAAACAATGAAGGGCTCAGGTGATAGAATTGCTCTCACAGTATGAGTAGTTTCCCTCATTCTCTCATTCCTTTCCATTTGCCCAAACATTTAATCTGGCACTCAAGCTTTCGCTGAAGAAAACAGCTCACCAAAAACTGGGCGCCACTGCACTCTTAGAGGGCAGTGTAGAAAGTCCAGTACGTCCACATTACTTCCAGTAAAACGGAGTGAAAAAAGGAGTACACGCATATTGCACCAGCAGGAAAAAATGGGAAATCACAAATTAAAAGGTTCTTAAGAATAACCCCTATTGGGGCCTCCCGCGTGGTCTAGTGGTTTCAATGTCCAACGCTGGCCACGCTGGCCACGGCGACCGGGATTTGATTCCCCGCGCTACACTCTGGCCGGGAGTGCCACCGGGGTGGCAATTGGCTGACCCAGGGAGGGGGGAGGGAAGCCGACATAGTTCGCTATGCACAGGAGTGGTTCTGCCGGAATTACAGTCGACAGCACGACGAGTGCGGTCTCGGAGGAGGCATTGAACTAAGCACAGCAGGAGTAATTGGCTACCAAATTGGGAAAAAAACTGGGTAAAATCGGAAAAATAAATTATATATATTTTTTAAAAGAATAACCCCTTCCAAAAGGCAAGCCACGGTCCCAATTTCTAAATCTAGCCATTTCCAGCACTCAAGGGGAGATCGCCACAGGGTTTTAATTCCATTCACCATTCAGCAGTAAATAGTAATTAATCATTTTGTCAGTTTAATCTGAGGGTGGGTGTGGCCTAATTCAAAGTGAAGGATGGGGTCATTGCTGGCAGCCCCTCAGTGACACAAATGGCTGAGAAGGTGACTCTCTCTGTTGGTTCAGTCAATTACCGCTTTCCTCCAGAAGCTTCAGACCACTTAAAATGGGCATTGCTGCAACATCTAAAACAATAAAAATCAACTGAGCGGCCACTGTGAGGATACAGCTTCAACACCAGGCAGGGCAGTGAACACATCAGCTTTCCCTTGCACAGCATGTCACACCTGCTTGAGGGAGTTTGATATCAATAACAGGAACTCCTGCCATTCACTGACCAGTCACATCTGCATTTGGATTGGTCCCTTTTCAATAATGTTTAGACAGAAAATTCCAAGCCATTCTCAACAAATACATCAAACACTGAGTACCACCATGGTTACCAGTGAACACATTTCATTTGGCCCATGGTTAAATATTTATCATTTGAAGTGCACAATCCTCACGTCCTCTGGCAGAAAGACATGGAAAAATAAGCAGGGTGGAAAAGCTCAGACCCCTGTTCCAGCGACACAGGGACTGTAAACATCATCACCTGAACATTCCCCTCCCTTTAACACTGCCTCTCCAATCCACATTCCATTCCATCAAAAGGTGCAAAAAAAAAGAACAGGGGAAAAAAAAGTGCCCTAAAGATATTTACATTTCCCCCACCTGTGAAGAAAGAGGGGAGTGTGTGAGGGGAGGAATTTTCCCTGTGTCCTGACATGTTGCTGGAGTTGCAGTGTGATGTGTGCTCCTCTCAAAGCCAGGAACACACCTGGGGCTAGAGGGTCAACACGCAAAGGCACATAACACACGAGAGTGGGGAAGAGGGCCAAGGGATCATAACCTCGTAGTTGTGATTCTACAGTTTGTGAATCAGCTTAGAAACTGAGGGAATTACCTGTGCTATTCCCCTGTGAAAGTATCGCATGGCACAAGTGCGCCCAGCCACCTGGTGTGGCTCAAGATATCCACACACACCACCAGGATGCCTCCCTCTATACGTTTTATTTTAAAACATCTGTGCATTTGATACATTTTCCTGTAAAACAGGCCTAGTCCATAGTCCCGGGTAATCTCTACACAACTATGGATACAATTTAAGAGAGGGTAATGAAAATAAAGAAAGAAACATACCAAATGTGGTTCAACATTCAAGGTGACAAGAATATGAATGATGAATCATGAATACAGTCACTGCAGATGATGAGCGCTGTTTTCATTAGTTTTTAGGCCAGAACAAAGTTTCATCGGAGCAGTAGCCTAATTCAGAATAAAGCCCTGGAACCCCCCTACCATCTAACAGAGTGCGACAGAATATTTTGGAAGAAAAATAATCCCATTTAACTACATCTCGAATCAAGACCAACTACAGCTGCACCGTGGAAATTCATTGAAACGTGTTACATCTTATTGACCAGCTAAGCACTTTAGAGAGCACTCTAGAAAGTAGTCTTCAAAGGATTTTAAATGCAATTTCCTGCCAAGTTCATGTGCCTGCTGAGAACTTGACTAGGCCACGCACAAGGACATGAAACTGAAGAACGATTAGGTTGCAGAGTGAGAACAACAGCTGTCTAACCAGACTGAAATACAGGCTCTGGAAGGCAACCAGTTATAATGGAAAAGTGAGATGAACTCGCACTGTTGGGTTTGCACTTAACTTGCACTCCACTCTTTGTGCTGCGTGGTCCCAAATCTTAGAAGGAACAATAAACTAAGAGCGGTGCCAAATTTAAGAGCAAGCGAGTGTTAACTTAAAACTTCCAAAAACCCAGCAAGCTGCTGTCCTGATTTTCAAATGTGATATTTGAAAAACAGCCTGGAGCAGAGACACTGTGATACTATCGCTGGCTGCTCTGCATTTCACAACCAGAGCTATCCCAGGGCAATGATTTAAGGACAACATGCCTCATCCTGCCTAACCTACAGCAGGTCTAGAGGGATGCCTTTTTATGAACAGTGATAAAAACACGAGGGACCTCTCCCTATTTAGTGTATCAATGTCTCTCACACCAGAGTATAGCACCCCTCACTGGTGAAAGACAGCAGGGCTGGCCACGGGCCCTTTATCGTGCGCCATGAGGGCAGGCGCTGCATCTGGCATGAGGTGCTGGAATCAAAAACTGAAGCCAGCCTGTTCGGTCCTGTAGTTTATCCATCTGGGGAGGCTGAAAGACAAAAATAAACCATCCAGACGAGAGGGTGGGGGGAGTTCTACCATAATCCACCATAAACCTACCATGATGCAGGTTGTTCTTAGAACACTTTATTTAATTACTTTAACATTTGCTTTATTTCAGCAACTGGCAAACTCATTCTTGTGTAAGCAGTGCAAAAATGAACATGCTTACAGAACAAATCTGGTCAGCATCAATAATTTGATGATGATGATGATGATATGGACATGTATAAAGCCATGACTGCTTTTGCATCATCAGTGATATCACAGCATGATGGAATGTTTGTCCATTATTTTGCCCAAAACAGTACCTCCAAAGAGGCACTAGCCCAGATACTGTAGACTCACGTCTCAGGTCTAGATACTACTACTTGATACTCAATCCAGACTCAACCTAGTAATGTATATGCTATAGGACTCAAATTAGCGCTCATGGCAAGCACCTTTAGTTACTAAGCCACTCAGGAGCCCTGTTAAAAAAATATATATATATAAATTTGTGTACAACCTGTAATTCAACATGAATCATGGGTTCTTTAACATTTTCAATGAGAGAACAGAGCTTCCCTTTTAAATGGGTTTTTCAAAGGCCTGATCACAACATGGCAGAACAGAATCTCGGCCTCGGATTGAATAGTGCTCAGAGGAAGTCTTAAACACTGCTGTAAATGATGTACAATGTGCAATACACTATAAGAAAACAAATTCTGCTTTTTTGTTCAAGGAATTCACTGCGTAATAACTGTATTATTAGAAGGTACACAATGTCCTTGAACATTCACAGCACACTAAAATTGCTTTCACTTAGTTTACAAAAGTCCAAAGAGAAAGCATTTGTTGAAGAAAGTGCAAAGGTTGCTACATTCCCTTGATTCTTCGCTGATGGGATTATATAAATATAATAAAACAGTTTGAGCACAGAATGATATGGATAGGATGGTTTTTATTAAGCAATGAAATTCTCAAGGGGCTTTAAAGAGACAAGACTAGCTGCTCTCATATATTTACAAGGGAAATAGTTTCCAGACATGCAATAGGAGTGCCTTTCTCTGAAATCACATAGGTGCTTTGTAAACCTGTTTGCCACGCAAAACACCTGGAGTTATTTCTCCCGATAAGAGCTTATTCTTCAGGCTGTGCAAGCGCTTGCCTGTAACTCCCCATTTCTGACATTACAATTATATGCCATTCTCTGCAAGTAGCCTAAGTCCCGGGCCAGCAATCACATCACCAAAACAGATTGAAACCTGCTGGCTGATACTTGAGTATGCGGAAGGAAATTAGTGTTGCTCCTGGCTGAGCAGGGACTAAAGCCTTACTGGTTAGCTGCACAAAACTATGCATGTGCAGGTAACTGCCCAAACAACACCAATATAAAGGGTCTTAACAGGGCGTTAGGCCACGAGCCACCAGCACATCTTCAGTGTGCCTTCTACAAGTATCTGCAACTCTACTGAAGGGATGCAACACCAGTCTTCAACAAGAAATGACATAATTTGGTGTTTTGTTGAAGGTGGTGGAAAATTCTGTCTTGGGTACCATTCCAGAATCTCCCATAAGTGTTCCATTGGGTTAAGATCTAGTGACTGAGACCATGGCATATGGCGTATATCCTTTTTATGCCCATTAAACCAGTGAGCACTTATGCCCCATGGATGGGGGCATGGTCATCCTGGAAGAGACCCCTCCCATCAGAATAGAAATGCTTCGCCATAGGATGATGCTTCCCTCAGAATGGCTTTGTATTTGTTGCCAATTAGCCTACCTTGGCCTTGAAGAGGTTAAGTGGACCTAAACCATGCCAGAAAAATGCATCCCACACCATAACAGAGCTGCCAGAACCCTTAATTTACTCATGCATTTCCTTTATTTGAGCAGTTACCTGTATATACCTGAAGGTCTGTCCCTTTTTAACAGCAATTGTGTGGGACTGGGTGTTGTGTGTCTGTGTGTGTGTGTGTACGTGCATGTGTGAGTGTGTGTGATGTATGCTTACATGCACAGGAACTACATGTGAACAACGTAACACTGCTGCTGAGCTGCTTCTCCTGGACTTTGTCATGCCAGGACACTGACGGAGAAACCAGTGCTATCAAACCTATTTTGCATTGTGTATTTGTTTATTCGAGCAGGAGACAAAACTAGACCGACTCCCCCAGAGGACTTGGAATACAGTGGCATCTAACAAACTATACGTTGGTAATAGTGCATCTAAATATCCATGCAGATCTTGTCAATTTGGCTTTATTTGCAATCATTTAGAGTAGAATTCATTTGAAAGAAGCCAAACTGCCTTTAGGAAGTGACTGTGCACAATAAAGGAATAATGATTTACAAACATTACACTACATTATGCATTTGCTTAGCAGATGCCCTTATCCAGAGCAACTTACAACTTTTTTCTAACATATTATCCATATATACAGCTAGACAGTTCACTGAAGCAATTAAATTAAGTCCTGTTCGAGGATACAACGAACTCCCAACAGGGATTTGAATGCGCAACCTCTGAATTATTAGCCCAGCTCCTTACCAAACACACTAAACTGCCACACACAAATGGAATGATGCTATAGGCTTATGCCTTGTGTGCACACCAATGACAGTTACTTTTTGTCACAAACGACACTGTGAGTGGGACGGAGGCCTGTCACCGTGAAGTCAAAAAAAGGGTGCCCATGGAGGATAACTCAAAGTTAAGCTCGTGCAAACCAAGGTGTCTGAAGTGTTTATACTGACTGTCTAGTGTTTAACTTGAGAAAGGAAACAAAAGCCGGAAAAAATTATGGCGTCTAAATCCACATCAGGTCTATTCAGCTGGCTCCTTGTCACTTGGCTATGTACTTCACAATTCTGAAATAATCAAATAGTCTTAGTTGCATTATATGCACTTGAAACATGTTGTCAGATAAATCTATGTCTCTGAATTATGTAACTTAACACCACAGGTTTAAATACAGGAGTGAGATCATGCTGGATAAGACTAATCTTGTCAAACAATACTACTATCTTACTAATGAGTTTGGTGAATGTCGTCATAATAGAATGATCTTGTTTGTGAACAACGTAGTCCTTTGCCACAGAAACGGACGATTTACTTTACTTTTGACGACATACAGTACCTTCCATGATGAGTGTTGTCATTCATTATCGCAGTCCTCAGTCCAAACCCTTTCGGAAATCCCGTAGCTAGTGATGAGACCCGAAGTAAATTTCAGCCAGCCATTTATGTAACAGACAGGACTCCGGAGAGAAGATGTCAGGCTCTTTGTAGAGCGGTGTTCAGCATGAATGATTAAATCATGCATGGCCTGTGTGCCACCATTCCCGACCGAGCTCAATGCATGAACCACCTTGGCGACCTGGGTGCTGCTGCTGCTCCGACAGTTGTGTATAGCCACATAGACTTCACGGAGGGAACGCGTTCACCCTGACACCGGTCTTCATCACTGACTGTGGCTTGTATGATCGCGCCTTGCACGTACATTGCAAGTAGATCAGTTAGCTAGCATCGCAGACAGTGACCACATCTTCCATTCCACAATTCAAAGCTCATAGATGCGGAAGCTCAAACCTGGCAGTGCACACTTTCCCACTGCAATTTCGTTACCAATTTGGAGAGCAAAAGCAAGCTCTTTAAATATGACATCAAGGTGGGCTATATCATCCTTGAGAAGAAAACCTAATTTATTACAATATGCACCCTTTATTCCAAGAAGCTACATACAATTTAAATGTTGGGTTTTAAGCGAACTTAGTGTAAAATATTAAATATTGTTTAATGTTGTTTCGCGCTTCGTGTATTTTAAATATTTAGTTATTTTACTCCAATAGGCATGGCATGTTCCGGGCACCGAATTTTAGTACAATAGGTGGCTACGTTGATTCCTAACCGAATGCATGGACATCACCTCCCTTCACAAAAAACCAGGGGAGGCGAGGGGCAAAGGGTTCTCTGACTGTATAACGCTAATATGCAGAGAGACAAACGAGAAAGGGGCGACTCACCATCTGCGTATCCTTGTCAACGGTTTAAAAAAAGAAGCACAATAATGGTTCACGCGTCAGCTCACTATGACTTCGTCGATGGCTTTCTCATTCGTCCCCACAATACAGCTATCTCTGCACAGGGATTTTAGTTCTGTCTGTGTGCCAACCGGCTTCTTCGGCTTGTTCTTTCTCTCTGGATTTTTCTTTCTGCTTTTTAATCAGCAGGATGTTGTACGCTATTGGCTACAGTCACAGCCCCTTTCTGCTCCTCCTACCTAACCCGAATTTGCAGTCTGTGCCTTCTTGCATATCGACTACGGTCTTCGCAATACTTAACGGGCTGTGTTCTTTCAGCACGTACAGTCATGTTTTTTGTTACATACCAGCTGCATACCAAAATATGCTTCTTTGATTTAGCGATCGTTTTAGAATTCGCCAAGAATAAGGCACAAGTCTTAACCTGAAGAAATTATATCCATTCTTAGCGGACGCGTTAGCAGATATCGGTTACTGTAAATTTACTTTACAGGCTTTACATCTGTCATCTGGATAGCCTGTAATGATTGACATAAATATCAAATATTGACCTAAATAGCCAATAGCCAATATATCACCAGTCTCAGCTTTTGTTTCTTGTTGCATTTGCATTTGATAATGCAAATAATAATTGTGTTAATATTAATAATTATCCTGCTGCTGATGGTGATTATTATTATTATGATATTGCTTTTGTCCTTGTAATGGTCTCAACTGTTTAAATAAAGATAGTAGGGGAGACTGGGGACAGTTGCAACACCTTTTGCATTTTTCTTAATTACTCAGATTATTTGGACTAGACCAACCAAATTTTAATATATTAAACTTACATCTGTCTACTAATTACCCATACCATTTAAAGATGATCACATATGACATATAGTTCACACTATTCATTTGAATAGAAGTCAGGTGTTGAAACTGACCCCAAGCCTGGGGACAGTTGCAACATGATCCAGGGACAGTTGCAACACGTTAAAAATGCATTAAATTGTACTAATTAACTAACTCAATGAGCATAGTATTCTGAAAATATGTATTGTTTTACAATAACATTACAGCATTTATATGAAAAGAACAGTTATTGAGTTTTGTTTGTTTATGTGTAGAACATAGGCTAACCTTACATCAATGTGCAGATGTTGCCAGGTAGGCTATTCAGTCTCTTACCATAGTTCAGTGTTAGACAGGAGGGATGGACCAATTTTCAATATAACAAACAAGTTCAAACTTTTATTGAATATTTATTTCAGTACAAAACCTCAACTTAAAAGTACAAGGCTGACCAGCAAACCATTTCTGAAATCAGCAGTGAACTGTTCAAATTATTTTAATTTAATTACAAAGGGAAAAAAACAGATTTTCTTCATACTCCAGTGAACATAAACTTACTATTTGATAATGGACCATTACATCACTTTTGGTAAACAAAAAAAAAACTGGCTTACATGGGAAGACAAGTTGACAAATTGTAATATTTGGGCAAACTATCCTTTTAAAATAATTGTTTATTAAGACATTTTAATATTGCTTTATCCATTAGGAAATGTAATGTCCTTTTTGTTGTGGTGTGGTCTGTTTTGATATGGTTGCTGAGCTTGGGGACAGTTGCAACACCATGTTGTTGCAATTGTCCCCAACCCCAAAAGCCATGACAAAACTTAATGTGCCATCTAGACACAACAACCTTGACACATGTTAATCACGTCACTTAGAAGTCAACAAAACAATGATTCAAACTAAGTAAGATCGGATTAATGCATGCAAAAGATCAGGACAGTATAAGAAAAAAAAAAAAATATATATTTGTATTTAACTTTCATACCTCCAAAACAAGTTGTCTCAATAAATCCAGAAGCAGAGGTCGAACATGGCTCTGTTATGTCGAACAGGAACGAACCCAAACGCAGACAAGGACAAGGTTTAGAATGGAGTGTGATGATTTAATAATAGTTATAACAGAGATGGTGGAAAACGATGAGCTGGACAACGGAAGGGATGCACAGGAGGAGTGGACGAGATGACTGGGCAGACAGGATGAGGGAACCGGAGGGCAAGCTAAGCATGCAGGCAGGCGGGGCTGGCAGGACGGACAGAGCTGGCAGACAGACAAGGAATGGACCTTAACATGAAGGGAGACAACAGGAACAAGGGTTAACATGAATTTAACACAACACACAAAGAACAGTAAACACAGAGCATTTCGATAAGGCTTTCTGAAGTCAGTCTCTACCAGGGTAGTGAGAACAACAATCTGACGATGAATGACTGGAAAACCGGGGTAGATATACTGCAGGGCTGATGATCTTGATGGGAGGCTGGTGTGCCGGAATGGACGACGGAATTAGCAACAGGTGAGCATGATGAGGAGTAATGAGGGTTGATAATTGAATAATAGAAAATCATAAAACAATTAACACAAACAATCACAAGGGAGAAACAGGACAAAGGAAAAACGAGACAGGAACAAAGGGAATGTGACAGGCTCCTTTCTTCCATGTGGGGGGAGGGTCTAACTCACAGGTGTCAAACTCATTCCATCGAGGGCCGAGTGTATGCAGGTTTTTGTTGAAACCAATGCACTACACCAGGTGATTTCACTAATTAGCACACTTCTTCAACCAAGGGAGGGACCTAACCTGGAAATCACCTGGAGTAGTGCATTGAGTTTGTTGCAACAAAACCTGCATACTCTAGAACAGGGGTGCCCTCGGTGGAATGAGTTTGACACCCCTGATTAGCTTCCTTCTTCTAACTGAACATATGCACTATGAGTGTCATCACTCTAGAATGTTTCTGCTTGGAGAAACTGAGACTTGTTGCAACTGCCCCTTGCTACAACTGTCCCCAGTCTCCCATAATCTGCTTCATTGAATTTGACATATTTCAATTTCCATTTCATTTATATTTCAGAGTAAAAATGCAGACCAAACTCAGAGGCCTTGAGACATCCCTAACTTTGTCATCATTTCAGACTATCCAATAGCTTTGTCCATTTTGCACAGTTGTGCCCCAGTGTTTCCTGTACACTGGGGGAAATTAAGAGATTTATAAAACAGGAAATCCTGAAATATTTTCTAATGGTTTAAACAGTGTCCTTAATTTCTGAACAACTGAACCTAAATTCAGGGTTTATACTAGTCCCTGTTTTAAAGTCTGGGACTGTTACAAACAATGAATCAAACAATTTATGTCATGAAATCAAAATATATCAGCAGTCTCAGCTTTTATTTCTTGTTGCATTTGCATTTGATAATGCAAATAATAATTTTATACAGTGGTACTGTTTATATACTGACATTTAGTCATCCTGACAGTCTAAAGAATAACATTATTTGCCTTAGTGCCTTCTAGGTTATCTCCCTGAAATTCACACAATCCGTAAATCTCAGTAATTGGAAAATGATCACATGCTGCAGAAAAGAGCAGTAAAGTGACCAAATGAGAGACCAAACTAATCACGGAATGGCTCAATCTGAAACATAAACAGCAGAAGAAAAATAGAAATCTGTTATTGGGCAGTTTAGCACTCTGCTGTTTTAATTTCCAGGAGATTTCTGTATGTGACCCTTGCAGGCTGCAGTTGTGTAGCTTTGTGCCAGCAGCTGATTCTCTGCAGTCCACATGGACAGGGGTGACCTGACCTCTGCGTCCTCTCATTTGAACCAGATGTTCCCAGCTCTCATTTCACACAGTGATGTGTGTGTGTGTGTTCGTTTGTGCATGTGTGTGTTGTGTGTGTGTGTGCTGGGAGTAAGGGGTCATCAGTGAGTATGAGAAAGGTCTGCCATCTGGAGAGTTTCTGGAAATGCCTGCATGGCATTGGAGAAATTGTCAAGCATCATATCAGTAGTGACTATCAAACCAATTCAGAAGATTCTTAAAAATTTCGTTTTTGAAACAGCTGTTATATGTTACAGTGGACAAAAACGTAACAAATAAGCATGTGTGGCATTGGATTTTCTCCAGTTTTATAACTGTTTGGTGACAATGTGACATCAAAATAAATGATCTCAGATTTCCAGACATTGCTGTCATGATTATATATATCAGTGGTGGGCCGTCAGGGCCTGCAAGGCCTTCTCTTCTGGCCTAAAAAATATCTGAATCACAGACTGATGTTAATTATATTTTGTCCATGAATACTTATTAAATAATTCCAAATGGTCTGTTCGCTTCCTTTCATAGCTGTTCCCCTGGTTGCGCTGCATCCAGACGTGTATTTTCATATTAAAGCATTTAACCAATCACATTTCAGCCATCATTTGTTGCCAGGGTCAAAGAAATCTGCCTGGAGGCCTTCACAATCAGTTCTGCAGGCCCTGCAGCATAAAATAAGTGTTGATCAAACTGTTGCTTCAACCAATCAGATTTTGAGTTGGGGACACGAAGGCCTTCTAGAAGGCCTAGGTAACGTCAGCGTATTCACACCCTTTGATTGGATAGTCAGAGAGTGTCTGACTATGATGTAATGTGATTGGTTAAATGCTTTAATATGAAAATACACGTCTGGATGCAGTGCAACCAGGGGAACAGCTATGAAAGGAAGCGAACAGACCATTTGGAATTATTTAATAAGTATTCATGGACAAAATATAATTAACATCAGTCTGTGATTCAGACATTTGAGCGGACATTTTCAGCCCTAAAGCGAATTAAAACTTATGCCAGAAATACGACAGGGCAGGCTCGACTTTCAGCATTAGCTTAGATGGCGATAGAAAAGGACTTCTTGATGGAACTGAAACACACGGATAATCTGTACGACAGAGTAATTGAACTCTTTTTGAGGAAAGAAAGGAGGATGGATTTTGTGTACAAATAATAAGGATTTTTGGTGAGTAAAATGTTACTATTTTCCTAAATAATATTGATGATTTATGAGGTTATTATTATTGATGCTTTTTTATGTGTGTCGCAGCTGTAGCACCCCGGGTTTGTTTCTTCAGTAAAGGCATTTATTCTGGATACACGAGTTATCTATCTGCGATGCAACGGCAACGGGTGTCTGTTCAGTTTGTTTTTGCACTTTGTTTATTTATCTTTCTTCAGTCATGTTTCATGAGAGAGAATGACAGCGATAGAGACGAGAGAGAATGACAGCGATAGTTAGAAGCGTGAGATAATTAGTGATTAGTAGTGTTAGTAACTTAATCTAAATCCCTAATGTTAGTAGATTAGTTGGTTAGTACTATATACATCTAACTAATATATACAAAGTGTAATTAGAAAGTAAGAAGGAAGTAAAACGAGATTAGAAACGAAGACGGAAAAACCGAAACATAGAATTTCCCGAAGTGCATGACAGAACGAGAATGAAACATGACTGAAGAAAGATAAATAAACAAAGTGCAAAAACAAACCAAACAGACACTCAAAACATAACAATAAGATGGCTTTTATAGCCATAAAATAGTTATTGAGGGGTGGATTGATTCAGACGGAGCACTACTGAAGGCCTAGGTGTGAAATGCACGGCCCGCCACTGATATATATATATATAACCAGGGTTGGGTTGTAACGGAATACATGTAACGGCGTTACGTAATCAGAATACAAAAATCAAGTAACTGTATTCAGCTCGCGTTACATTTGAAAAACGAGTAATCTGAATACAGTTATTTTAATAAACCTGAAGTGAATACATTTTGGATTACTTATTGGAATTCTTGGTGGAAAGTTTTCCTTACAAACATTAATGAGCTAATATTCATTACTAAAGCTACAGCATGAAATTATCACGCCTACATGATTATCATCACAGCTCACGAAAACTACAGCCGCTGCACAGAACCAAAAAACTGCGTTAAAAAAATGCATTAAAAAAAAGTGCGTGCCCGCACTCAGATAAACATTGATAGCGGCAAGATGGAAGAAAAAGCAGCTTTTAGTTCGTGGCGTTATCGACACCATTTCCAGTTTAAATCAGAACATGGGAAAAATCTGTCGGTCCAGTGTACCTTGTGTCTTCCAGTTGTAAAGATACTGTCGGCATCAAAGGACTCGACGTCGAATCTCAAAAAGCACTTGGAGGTAAGTCAACGTTAGCTAACCTTCAGTTTACTGAACACAGTTCTGCAGTAATTTGCTGTTACCTAACCTTAGCCTACTGTGGGAAATTTTTTTAGAAGTTTTGAGCCCCATGCTCTGTCTTTGGGAAACTGTGTTTCTGGTGGGTCAGTTTGTGTGGCCTAGTGTCTGCACATGGCCAAATTCCTGCATGGTTTGCTAACCGGGCCAGCAGCAGCCCACGTTATACACGGCCTGGTCCACCCTGTCACTAGGATTTATGAGCCCAGTTCGAGCTCCGCAGCACGAGGGGTGAGAGGACGTGGGCTAACAATTAAGCAAGCGAATCCCACCATGCTTTAGACTTCTAACTTTGTATTAGAGATCCCGCAAGTTTACTGCCAGCATTCTTAGGCTGCGCGGCGAGCATACTATGTTTTCTTGTAGGTGATTTCGCATACAATAAAACCCGATTACATCTGACTCTGAATAAATGTGTTAAATGTGGTTTCGGATCACTCAGTCTATCTGGCCCTGGCTGAGATCTGATTCTCCCACACTACGGTTTGAGGCATTGCAATAACTTCTAATTTTATACTGCTTTCTTTATTGTTGAAACGATAACATTTCAAAACGGGATAAAATCAAAGTTAATAGACTGCTGCTGAATGCATAATATACTGGGGGCAAGTGACTGACAACAAGTGAGGCTGAGCTAATGGTAGCTAGTAAACAATTTATTGTGCTTAGACTGCCATCCTACTGTATACTATGTTAATCTGCTCTCAGGTCTGTAACATTACTGGTAATTTGTTTTTAATAAAGTTTTTATAAAAAAGTGAACATGGCGTGTGCAAAAGTTTGAGCACCCTTTTAGTACTAAGTAGCACCACCTTTGGCTATATAACAGCTTCCCAATGTCTCCTGTACCCCAAAACATACCCATCTGTGATGGAAAAAGTAAGTAATCCAAAAGTATTCTAAAAGTAATCTGAATACGTTACTTTTTTGAGACATGTAACTGTATTCGTATCGGATTACTTTCAGAGCCGTGTAATCAGTAATCAGGCACTAATTACATTTACAAAGTAACCCTCCCAACCCTGTATATAATCCTGGGGTTGGGTGATACTCACGGACCTTTGCAGAGGGCGTAGGCAGTTAACTAACCTGGAGGAGGCAGTATTCAAAACACAATGACTTTATTAAATGAATCTTGACAAAACACAAAAAGGATGGGGTATTCGGGGGGAATTCAAAACACAAAGTCCACAATCCTTATCCGATGTCCAAATCCAAGCTAGTTCCTAAAGTCGGTAAACAGTCCAAAGTCGGTACACAAACAGGGTCCTCCAAACTAATCCAGTCCAAACACAATCAGCAATCCCCCAAAACATACACCCCCTTTAAAATACTCTCCAAAACACTCTCCAAACTCTCCATCTCTTTAACATACTCTCCATTTTTCACAAATCAGTCCTTTAAATAGGCCTCCAAATTGCAATCAGCTGCCCACAGTCCCAATAGCTTCACCTGCTTCAGCTGGTACTCAGGTGTGGGATGCAGGCTGCTGGGAAAGGTAGTCTTTTCCAGCTCCTATGTCTCCAATGAATTAAAGGGCCAGGCAGCCATTGTCTTGGGCAGCCCCTTGGGATGCCACAATATATATATATATATATAGTGGGTACAGTGCTTAATTTGTAAAATAAGAGATGCCGGGGCTCAACTCGCCTCCCCCAACCACACACCACACGCCCCCCCGTGGAGGAAAAAGGGGAAACTTTTCCTACCTCTGTGTCGCTGCATTTCTGTCCCTCCATCTGCTCGAATGGTAACTTTCCAGTGGTGGAGCAATAAGGGTTAATAACAGAAGTGGTGATATAGTTGCTGTTTTTAAAGATGCTCTTGTTGACTTGCAGATTAGATTCATTTGTGAGAAACCTATCTCATTATCTAAGTTAGAGTGAAAATCAAGAACAGTATCCCTCTGATGAGACCAAAACTTAATGGTTCTTTGGCCTCAAAATACGAAAAATGGATGGAGCAAGTGCAAATCTTAAACCTGCACATCATCCCAAGAACAGTATCCCTACAGCAAAAGAAACATGGTGGTTTAACAAAAGCCTAATGTCCTAGTGGGGATGGTTCTCTCAATTCAGGGACTGGCAAAACTTGAAAATTCTGTTCACGAATAGACTCCATCAAACCTGATGGAACTCAAGCAATTTTGTAAAGAAAAGTAGGTGAAAATGACAGTGTCCAGATGTACAAAGCTGGTAGAAACTTATACACCCAAATAGACTTACGGCTGTAATTTGCAGCTAAAGGTGCTTCTAGCAAGTATTAAGTCAAGGGAGTGAAAACTTATGTAATCAATTATTGTCTGTTTTTTATTTGTAATTAATTAAGAAGATTTTTATAAAGATATTATAAAGTATTTTTATTGATCAGTGGCACAAAATCCTAATTACAGTTTTTCTCAATTGTTTAAATGCGTTTCCTGAAACTATGACTCATTTTCTCAAAACTATAAACACAAAACTCAAACAGTAAACAATTTAGCCAAAACTCCTCAAGCAACACTTGCATCAGATGAGGACTAATTACACACTGGTGTAATAAATGAAAAACACTGCTATGAAAATTGAAACATTTTCACTAATGCATTTGCAGTGTTATAAACTTACAATGTATATGCAGAAGCCTGTTGTAATAGTTTGTTACTGTATGAACTCAAATATAAAATGAATACACAAATACAGTACCATGAATAGAATATGAGAACTCAGTTGGTCTGTACAGGAAGACCATATATGTCTTATTTTTTATGTAAAGAAAAAAAAAAACTTGTCTAGTCTCTCATCTCTGTCAGGCCATGCTAATTATTGATATTGAAATACTGTGAGGTTGTCATCAATGACTCAACGTTGAATTTTTTTCCGAATGGCATTATTTTGTAGCACCATATTGACGGTAGCTGTCTCTTGTTCTACTGTGAATAGACTTTGTCTTCCACCACCAGCTGGTCGTCTTTCAATCCTGATAAAAAAGTGATGTTACTTATGACCTCTACATGCTTGAGCGACTGCAACGCAACATCCTCTGCAACACGTCGCAGAGGTTGCGTTGATGTTGTAGAGGATGTTGCGTACCTAGCACAAAAATCTAACTCGTGACCGCAACGCAACATGACGTGACTTTTTATACCCACTGTATATATACAGTATATGTATATATACATATGACATATATGGTATTATGGCTTTCAACTGCATCTTTCAGAGGAATAATATACCAAATGTTGGGACAAACATCGTGGTAAGAAGTGTTTTTAGTACTACCAAGTGGCATATGAAACTACATTAGGTAAAAGCAGCTGCCATCTATGAATGCAGTTGGAATCATAATGATTCAATTGTTAATCACTGTCTATTGTTTCATTTTGCTGAACAGGGATCAAAGTTTTCAGCCTTATCATATTGAAACAACTACATTGTTGTATTTTGTAGAGTGTCGCATTGCTATGTCATTTAACAGATTTAAAGGCTCTGTAAGTAGATACACAAAATATCATTCTAATGCTGCAGAGCCAGGATGTACCCACAGTCCCTAGCTGTCACTAGGCACTGCCATGCTGGCACGCCAAGACAGGGTGGTCACTGGGTCAGGAGAACAGATGTGCCTGTGGATGGCAGCTTGCTCTTGTGCTGTTGAACTGGACATGCTTAAAACCATTTTAGTCGGACCAGCAGTCTGGCCTACATCTGTCTGTATTGTTTGTTTTGTCTTTGTATGTGATTATGCTGTGACAAAACATCCCTAAGGAAACAATAAAGCAATTACAGTAAGTAATGGGAAGGTTATGCATCGCACAATGCTGTATCCACAAGCCGCTGGCCCCCACCTCTCTGATAAGGAGCAGACCTGCTCAGCATCAGTGTGAGGGCCTGGATGACCCCTGCAGGGGTCCCGCAAGGGAAGGGCGCAGTCAGCAGTGCTCCACAGTGCTCCTTCAGCCCTTGCTGTTGAAGCTGCAGATGTCGCTCTGGGTCTGCGACAGGCTTGCAAATGTAGGTGTGGTATTAAACCAGTAGGAGCTCCTGGTCTCTGCAGGGATCAATGTTTGCCTGGCAGATGTCAGGGTCACAGTGGCATGTATCACCCCTGAGGGAAAGTTAACCCCTCTATACTTGTTGCTGGATGTCCGTGTGTGGTCGTCCAGCAGGGGGCACAGGTCAGACAAACAGGTAAGAGAGCTGTAAGAGAGAGAGAGCCAGCAGCCATTCCACCTTTCTGATGGCAAATAAACACTTATTTGGGTGGGGCTGGGTATTTGGATGAGAGGCCTCTTGGGGAAGCCATTTTTCGGGTGGCAGCTGTGCTAGTTGACTCGTTATTGTGAGGTACAGGATAAGGACCAGGACGCAGACCAGGATCAGGCAAAAAGGGACGTTTAATTCAGGCAGGGGTCAAAACTAGTAGTCAGAGTAGCGAAGGTACAACATCAAAATCCAGAGAGTAGTCAACAAACAATCCAAAAGTCAAAAACAAGAAATCAGAATAGGCAAACAAACAGAATCGGCAGGCAAACGCGAAGTGAAAACAGAAGGGGTGTCTCGGGAAAATGCTACAGACTCTGGCTTACAATCAATCGGCACAGGGAATGAAGATCAACATTCTGACGAGGATAGAACATAAACACGGAACTTAAATACAAGCAGGGAAGGGAAACACAAAAGGAATCAGGTGTGACTGGGAGGAGAGAGGGGCAGGAACACAGGTGAAAACTATGGGATTCGCTAATACAATAACGAGGGGAAACGAAAGACACGGACTGGGAATCACACAGACACATAGACAATATACGACCTGGAAGAGCAGGCAGACACATGCACAGTTCGAAGGGGAGGAAGTAGAG
Organism: Aldrovandia affinis; assembly: GCA_029706075.1. Lineage (NCBI taxonomy): Eukaryota > Metazoa > Chordata > Actinopteri > Notacanthiformes > Halosauridae > Aldrovandia > Aldrovandia affinis. The sequence continues at coordinate 1,410,226 of JAINUG010000013.1, forward strand.
AAACTGCGTGCAAATGAAGCGAAACATGAGAAGCGTACAGGGATAGGACAACGAGAGAGAGAATGATAGCGATCGATAGAAGATTAGAGATTCGTAATTAGTCATGTTAGTAACTTAATCTAAATCCCTAATGCTAGTAGATTAGTAGGTTAGTACTATATACATCTAACTAATATATACTGTTGCAGCCCAAGGGGCTGCACAAGAAAATGGCTGCCTGGCCTCCAACACATGGCAGCCCAAAAAACACTACATTTCCCAGCAGGCCACAGTCACACCTGAACGGAGTGAAGGCAATGGAGCTGACGACCAGCTGAAAGCCATTTCGAGGCCTATTTAAGGGCTGATCCTGAGACACACATGGAGAGGAGTAGGAACGTGTGTGGGAAGGAGTTGCTGAGTGTTTGTAAGGAAATTGAGAACTGTGAAGTCGATTGACCAGCCAGTATTTGGAGAGAGAGAGTGATTGTTGGAGTGTGTTTGTTTGTGTAGAAAATTGGATTGTTTGAGGACCCCCCTTTGGATTTTGATGACGGACTGGATTGTGGAACTGAATTAGATTTTGGATTGGATTTGGACATTGACGACGAGAAAGAATTTGTGGACTTTGTGTTTGTATTCCCCTGAAGACCCCACCCTTTGTTTTGTGTTTGTCAGTATTAGGATAATAAATTATCATTTTGGTTTTGAATACTGCCTCCTCCTTGTTCTTGAACTTGCCTACGCCCTCTGCAAGGTCCGTGAGTGTCGCCCAACCCCCGGGGACACCACAATACAAAGTGTTATAGGAAGAAAGAAGGAAGTAAAACGAGATTAGAAACTAAGACAGAAAAACCAAAAACTAGAACTTCCCGAAGTGCATGACAAAGACAAGGAGTGGATCTCGAAACAAACAGGAACAATGACAGACGGGGAACAGAACGTGAATGAAACGAGAATAATGAATGAAAAATAAACAAAGCACAAAAACAAACCGAACAGACATTGCAGAACATAACAGTTATGGTCAGTCTTCTGTCTGGATCAAGCATAAAACCAGTGTGCCAGTGTAGGGACAAGGACACTGCTTGAGGTACTGCCATATTTCTGATTATACATTCAATTGAGGCCTCAACTGGCTTTGGCCATTAAATATTGCATGGCATTTGTTGCAAAGAGAAGGGATATTCCCCAGTGTCCTATCAAGATTCTCAAGATGGCTGCCTCAATCTGGCTAGATAATCACCTCTCAGTGCAATTGGTTTATCTTGCCATGCATCACCATTGTGGTTGTTATACTGCCAGCTGGTGGGGATTGAAGTGATGCACACTATACCCCCCTTCTAAAGAAACAAATCTATAAGATTGTTGCAATGTTTAGGAGAAGAGCTTTATATAGATGAGGTGTGAGTGAGGGATCACTGTCAGCATTTCTGAGCATGACTCCATTGAGGATGTTTTAATTAGGTGTCACATGACATGCTCTGGAGTGCCATGAGGACAAGAAGCAGACCCCAATTCTCACATTTCTGTATGTTCATACTATATTAATGAAGTTAAACAAAATAGTTTGAACACATGATGCATTCAACAATGTTGACTCTTTGGTTGATCTGTCACATAAATAAATTGGCATACAAATGTCATTACAGTTTATGTCAACTAATAGTTACTATTAGTAACATTTCATAAGACATTGAAAACCATGGAACTGGAGAAGAGTTTTTGATGCTTTCATGTTTGGCATTTGGCTTTCTGGCTGTTCTTTCATTTTCTGTTCCTGATGGTGTAACTGCTAACACAGAAATTACTGACTGAATGAAAATGAGAGAAAATTATGACATTTCTGTTTAGTTACAAGAAGCTCATGAACTGTGGGGGTCTCTTGCCATTATAGCCCAGTTTAACATGCAAGTGATGATGTTAATAGGAGAGCCTCTAATAAAGCCGTAATCTTTGACACTATCTCATGCTTGTGCCACAGGAGGGCAACATTGTCCAGACTGTTAGATGCTTCAAGTTGCTGTATATAATATCAGCTATCAATGCTCAAGATAAATGCAGTAATATTTCGACTTTGCCACAGGAGGGCAACATTGTCAAAGTCAGTCAGTGTTGATCTTGCCCCTCTTTTCCGGTTGAGTGATCGATTCCTGTTCTAATCTCTTGGGTGCTAAGGACATGGGCTAGGCTAGAACAGACAGAACATTCAAATGGACAAAATGACTATACAACAATCCTTCTCAAATACATAAGTGACATATGAGTAATTTGGAGAAGGCCAATTCTATCAGCACAGTGGGGTAAAGGTAACACATTCCTTTTGTTGCCAGAAAATGTAAGGATGAACAAGTTATAATACAACAAATGTTTTTTTTTTAATTGCACTGAGATGCAAGCCTGCTTACTTGAGAAACACAGCTACTGTCAAAGTCACACAACTGAACCTCTAACCACAAAGAGGAGAAAGAGAGAGAGACAGAGACCTCCTCCAGAGAGGAAGGAGTTAACAGTAGTGGGAGTTGGGAGGGCAGTTCATCCCTCACAGTGAACAGTGGTGGGAGCTGTATTGCCAGGGCTGAGAGGAGACAGCCACACTGCCCTCTGCTCCCCCGCCTCCTCACAGCAGACTCAGCTCAGAGAGGGAGAAGAGTTCAAAAGGACCAAGGCACGCGTCTGTGGACGGAGCCGGACTCCATATCAAGGAATGAGAAGGAGGAACTCCTGCCACACTGCTGAAGGAGGACAGTCTGAAGCGGGTGATCAGAGGAGGGGACAATGCAGAGGAACTGCACTGATGAGACCCAGATCCCATTGTTTGCATGCTAAAGCATGTTATAATCACTGAGAGGAGGGTCCCAGATTTGTCTGGGATTCTTTCATTGATGGAACATTCAAAATAGAGGAACTTGATGTGATCCTCTTTTTTTCACATTTTTGGTGGATGGGTACCAAAATGACAGCAGCAGCTATGCCACTTGTACCCAAGGAGCACAATTTGGGTGTTTGGGAGACAGTCACCCAGACAGCACCCTAAGGAGATTATTTTCTGGTGGAGTACGAAGGTGCCCCTTGGAGGTCAAAAGTGGCTGTAGGGACCAAAATGGAAAGTAGTTCATCTGTAAAAGGAGTCGTCTTCATTCTCTATTTTACCTTGGAGGCGGTCAATGCACTGGTGAGTTGGGCACTAATTGTTGTATTTTTTACTCACAGAAAGATTCAGGTCAGAGTGACTTGTTTGGTCACGCATTGCAATTATAATCTATCACATGATCAAGACCAGAATACCACATGTATTGCATTTCCTCGTGTGAACTGTGCTTCTCCATTAGCTTGACTGATTAACATCAGTGCTGCAAGCATCAGGTTATTCAGATGATATTACTGTGCTACTCCGACCTTAGTTAAATAGTTCAGCAGATCATAGACAGTTTTCTACAGATCAACTGTCTTACTGTCAATTATATATTTATTTACTTTTTTTAAATGTATTTCCCTGTACAATTTGATGGCTAATTGTACCCTATACTTCCTTCAAGACGGAGTTCGCCTATTCATTTTGCTTACAGGGAAGCTTTCTATGCTCGCGGCAAGCCCATGCCGGCTTTCCCTCCCCCCTTCCCCTGGGGAGGACAGCAAATCGCCGGTCCCGATCAGGGCTCCTGGCCAGAGCCGGGCTGGCGTAATAATTGACAGCCGGGGATTGAACCTCGGCTGCAGTGGGAAACCTGGACTCGCCACCCAGGGGGGAAGGGGGAGGCCTGACTGTCAATTATTATTGACAGGATGATTTTAGAAGATGGATAGCATCATTGGGTTATTGAGCAAGGGTCTCAGACTTTCCGCTAATCATGATATGAATATAATGTGTATAACTATTATTGGAAATCAAAATCTCTGTAAATCAGCCACCATGTCAAAGCAAAGAAATAATAATGCTGGAAGAAATAACAGATAATGCTCAAGATATAATGATGCTGGGAAGTGGGAAGCCAGGCTTGTATGTGAAAGACAAATCAGCAGCCAAACATCCAGAATGGGTCATAAAGCCACTGCACCATCCGTGATGGGCACCAGTGAGAAAGTAACATTCCCAACATTGCAGCTGTGATATGGAGTGTTCGAAACAGCATCACCTCTGCTGTCTGCAGATTGAGCCTGTATGCTGAAATCAAACGGGCTTTGTGGTGCTCCTCGTGTTGTCCCGAGAGACTAATTGGAGGATGAAGAACATGTTTATGGATGTCCAGCACCTCAGGTTGTGGGTTAGGAGATGTTAGTGGCTTCATTGTTGCAGGGGATTGAGGGTCCTAGACCTATTGATGCATGAGTCGGGCATATTTGAGAGAGAGGTATCCTGATGAAAGCTCTTGTGTGGGTTGATGCCCATGGCTCAATACTGAGACATTTGTAATTACATTAATTAACATGAATTCCTCCTTGTTTGATGGACTGTGTTAAGAAAGTGGATTTGTATAATGATCTCAGATCAGCAGTTGTAGAGTCATAGCCATCAATGTATCCATCAGCACATCAGCTTTTTCTAACAAAGTAGAGAGCTTTTATTCTATCTTGCAACCATAATGAAGACAGTGGCCTTTGAACACAGTATGACATCTATCAAAGGAAAGTATAAATCGTTTTGATCTCTTATTCAATAGACTTCAATAGCCTTATTCTGATAGTGATTATTTCAATGTTAGCAAAGACCCTTATTACAGAAAAAAATGCATTAAAGATCCAAAAAGGAAAATGCTTCATATTGCGTACCTTACCTTTCATTGCAACCTTTGTGAATGCTTTAATTTCCTCATGATGCTTTAAACAAAACATTTATACAGGTCAATTGAGAGATACCGATTAATTAACTCAATCACTGAATTGTACCAAGAGCTGGTTGGAGCTCCCCCTGGTAGTACTTAGATTCCTTTGGGAAATAAACCATGAGAGATTTCTGCTAATAAATTTCACCAATCTGTTGAAGATGAGCATTTTTGCCTCAATTTGCAATGCATGCAGGTCACATGTTAAGATCTTACACGTATATTTTAAACCTGTAAGACAGCATATAATGCGCTTCTGCTGGAGCGGCAGAAAAACTGCACCTACTATGATCAAATGTAAAGTTAGAATCATGACAGGATAATGCATGTTTTATCCTTTCTGGAAATGCTATACTGCTTGTTCCCTACCTATGTCTGCTTGAGACCAACAAATTAAATGTTTAAAATTGGCTCTACAAAGACTAAGAACCTACTACCGTCAACCATTCCTCCAACACTATCAAAGGTACAAAACCCCTCAAGCTATAGGTAGTGGCCAAAGAAGTGGAAACACCAATATGATAGAACTATGGTATCCTGCTCTGTAGAGTGATTGACTGACTGTTAATGAAACTGCCCTCTCATGACCCAGATTGAAATTTGCAACTCATTTATAGTTGCTCGCTTGTTTAACCTTGCACCTCGAACTAACCTCAAACTCAGGAACAACACCTGTGTGGAAGCATCTGCTTTCAATATACCATTAAAAGCTTTAAATATAATGTTTCCATATATCTCTCCACTACTTGCGAGAGGAAAGGAAGTTCCTGGTTCAGATCCAAACACCAGCTTTTGCACCCCTCTCTAAAAGCAACACAAAGAACCTCAATGACCATGTACAATTTCTGTTGCACCCGAGGGCCATTCCAAATCCAAACAAATGCTGCAGATAAACCTACTCCTGGTAGACAGAGAGCCTGCAGCATTTGGTATAATTGGCATTAAATATCAGCACCATGTCCATTATCTTACTGATGACTGACACTGACACAACTGCAGGACTGAGCTATCGCCCCCAGGGCAGTAGAGTGGGTAGACTGCCATGGGTTATCTCAGCTCTGGGTGTTGTCTCCCTCTCTGCATTCAGTCACTGTCAGCCCAAAGCAGATGTATTGCTCTCAGTTAGTGAAGCAGAAAATGATGCACAACCTCAATGGGAGTGAATCTAATTAAGAACAATGGCAGAACCTGCCACAAGATAATTGATTTTCCAACACATCCTAGCCATCAGCAAAATGTACAGACAACTACCTAGCAGTGAGAGCACATGACCATCCAACATATATCTTATAATAACTGATAATAAATAGATTATGGGCATGAACTCAGATTTATTATCAATTAATTGGCATTGGAATAATATATGTTTTCCAGGAGTGTCTGAGAATGTATTTCACAGAAACGTGGCTTGGGAAGGGGTTGGCCCCCACTCAGACATACATGCATTCAGACAGATAGACTCAGGCAAGCACGCATAGACTCACACACACTCAACACACGCACAGATGCACACATGCATGCACTCAGGCTCTCTCTCTCTCACACACACACATACACACACACACAGACACACACATGCACTCAGGCACACACATATACACACACAGCATTTCTTGGGAAGTGTTATGGCAGCCCTGACGATAAAAGAGCACAGTAGACAGAGACTCTACAGTATCTATCCCTTAGGAACCCACATACGTACATTGGACCTGCCAATCTGGGAAATGACTGTTACCTCATTCGTCTCTTCCCATTTCTCAGTATCTCAGGGTCCTCTGCCCTGTGTCTCTCCCTTGGACAACACAAAGAAGGCCAGGATAGACAAACAGCAATAACTCAGAGTGTTCAACAGATCTCTGTTTTCTAGCATGTTCTGGGCAAAGCTGAGTTGTGGATTGAGACATCACTCCAAACCACAGCCACTCACACATGACATCTAATTCATTCAATAAGGCATCTGCTCCTCTTACCAAACACCCTGGAATATACTGCGGATACTGTGTGCTTCCTGATCTCCCCAGCTGGTAGAATTTTTATTCAATAAACAGAGATAGGCATACAATAAAAGCAAAATACTAATATTTCCCAATATAGATATACTAATATATATATATTTATATATTTTTATAAGATTAGCCCAAAACGACTGGCGATGTATTTTTCTGACATTTCAATGTTGGGACAATCTTGTTAAGATGTGTCAACATTGTGAAAACCTGAGCGCAGTGGAACACACAATCAGTCAGTAGACAGCCAGTCTAGGGGGACCGTGTTTGTCTAGACTAGAGAGTCTCTTCTTTTTCCCCCTGCTCTCGCCATTTCCATTTCTCTCGGCTTGTATCTCTCTCTTTCTCTCTCTCTGTTTATTTCTTCAGCCTGTGATTTGTCCACCCCCCAGCCCCCCTCCCCTACCCCCACCTCAGTCTGTCCATTTGAATGTGAGAATTGAGGCGCTGCTGGTTTTGAGGAGCGCTCGCGAAATGTTTTCGGACCACATAGCCGCCTGTGTTCGGCTGTCCTCGCCCGCGGGGGAGTTCCCCACTGGGGTGCCGCTCTGTGAGGGGTTTGAGAGGGTCCGACACATACCACACTCCCGTGCAACTATTTCACAACACCCAGAGGCAGCGGATTAAGCCCTAGCGTGTTTGCAAATTTAGCTTCGGCAACAACCACCTAATAAAATGCGAGGGCAATGTAGGGGAGACACTGGATTTAGGACACCCCCTGCCCATGACCCTATATGAGGGCTCTCCATTTATGTAGGAGCAAAGGTATGCTTTATCACCGTGCCTTCTGCAATGATAAGTCAGCGATGACACAACCTGTCTTTTGTCCCAATACAGGTGGATTCAGATGATGTAATCACAAGGGACGAGCAGATCTACCTCCTGATTGGAGCCAGGGCCAAGTGTGAGAGGAGCATTCATGCTCAACTGGACACAGTCAGAGGTGCTGGCTCCAACTTTGTCTCAGAAAAGTGTGAGGTTTTAGGTCTAGGGCTGTTTGTGTCTGTCTGTATCTCCTGTTGTGTAGGGCAGACTGGACCCAGCTAAACACATAACATTATCATGATGTTTTTACAGCCTTGGACCAACATTTTTCTTTATGTGTTATGGTAAAGGCACATTTTGGCAAACACATAGAAGTAAATGTCAGGTGGAAGAGGTGCAGTTTTAGTTTCTTATATTGAAACCTGGAGAGCACTCAGGTAACCATTGAGGAGATTCTGGTCATGGTGTTAATGTTCTGTTAGACAAAGGAAAGGAACAGGACAAAAGCCAGAGCACATGATACCTACTGCCCTTTGATTGGAGGTGGAGATTATGTTAATATCACTTCAGACTCCTGCTGGGATTCAATAAGTGCGGTGCACCGCATCCAATTTCCTGGTGGCAGCAGTCACCATGGCAACAGAAGCGAGTCTGATGCTGAACAACCTAATGAGAGCATAGGTTCAATTGCTTTGTCATGTTTTGTAGTGATTCATAATAAGGATCTTACATGAGCTATGTGGTCAATCAGGAACCTGCCTGCACCAGCTACATTTGTTGTGCAGTCCCCCGGAGCAGTAGCTGTGCATTTCAGCTGGGGGATTGTAGGGTGGGGAAAAAGTGCTGGATTGCTGCATGTGCACCCTCCTGAATTTACAGAGGACATCACATGACAGAGGACACAGTGACAGGATAGGCCTACCATCACAACTGGACTGCGGAATGAAAACTTGTGGAATGAAAAGCTGTTAAAAATACATCTGAAAGTTATAACATTGCCATCAGTATCCCATTACTTACAACATAATATATATGATTACAATAAACAAAAATAATACAAAAACGTTTGTAGTAAAACATTACACTAGATGAATATAGTTTAAAGCAATACGTTTCAGTGATGTTTGGTTCTTGTTTGCAGACACTGACTGTGTGCCAGAGTGGGACGGTATAATCTGCTGGCCCAAGGGGAAGCCCAGCCAGCTGGTTTCTGCCCGCTGTCCTGCATACATCTATGATTTTAACCACAGAGGTGAGGTGTCCCCATACCTGCACACTGTCCCGAATACGTCTATGACTTCAACCACACAGCTGTTCCTATATCCTCACATTGCCCTGAATACATACACTGTACATGGGCAGATTCAAGCAAATAAATACAATATTCAGCAATATTTATCAATAATAACCATGAAACACAAAACAAGCAAGATTAGTGTCAGGCTTGAGAAATGAGCAGAAGATGCAGAGACAAATCACATGAGAGTGACAAAATATGCGTAATTGAATTTCTGTCTCCTCTTTTCTCTCCGGCTCTTGATATTTGATACCCGAACAGCCACAACAATTTGTTGTTCCCTTGACACCCTCCTACTTAATTTCCTTTATAGCAATGGTCAGCGACAGGTTTACTGCATCACTGGATTTATGTAGGCAGAGAAAAAAAACCTTAAAAGATAACGTGTCTGGTGCCCTTTCTTCCTGCACCAACAGTTGTACACATCTATTGTGTTTCAAGAACACAATATCAAGTAATTGAGAGGTATGGGAACTAACTAGCCTATTGTGCCAGGCTTATATGTACCTCCCCACTATAAGCCTATTCAAAGCAGTCCAGAGCAATAAACCTGCCCACTTTTCAGAACGTAACCAATATTTTCTAACCAATCACATTACCTCAGTGAAGGTGGGTCTCACGCAATTCAAAAATAACCTATGAGACAGGGCAGTGATTGAATAAAATAGCAAGAGGGGCATGTGTCAAATACTGTATGCCAAACTGCCCTATGAGAATCTGACTAATGTCTAAGCTGGCACATCCCTGGCGTTCCTATCATTGCAAGTGATGTTCCCAAACAGTAAGATGAGAGTGTCTTGAGATCCCTCAAAATCTGACTGTTTGGGTTCCAAGACTAGGAACTAACTATCGACCCAGTTATAAAATCAGCTATGGCCAAGAAGAAAAACAATGCCTCCTCACCCCCATCATGTGACATGGGTCACATGTTCATTTTCACCATGTCAACCATGAATGTGATTAGCCCAAATGAGAGACTTGTGGAGACAAGTGACAGAAGGCAGAGTGTGATATCTGAAGAGTCCATGGGGTCAGAGAAGCTCTGTGAACTGTCAATTATGTGTTGGTGTTGTGTGGAGGTCGCTGGTTCTTCTGAATCCTATAAGGTTTCCAGCTATTTTTGTATGCCTGCATGTCTGTGTGCCTCCCATACCCAATCCTCATATTCTCCATAGAACATAAAAATACCACCCTTGAAACTTCATTGGAATGTCCTCTCTCTCTCTCTCTCTCTTCTTTCTTCTCTCATTGAAAAAAGAACACCCCTCTAACTAGTTACGGTGCTCACTTCAGGGCTTGTAAAAAATATTGTAAGTGTTGGTCTAACTAGGTCCCTCCCCTGAAATCCTCCAGGCCGTGCCTACCGGCAGTGCGATGCATGGGGGAACTGGGAGCAGGTGCCCAGCATCAATCGCACCTGGGCCAACTACAGCGAGTGCACCACCTACCTGATGTCCAACCACAGGAGCCAAGAGGAGGTTAGTGCCATTCCCATTTATCCAATACACCACCAGCCCATTTGTACAGCTCAAGCACATACCTGCCACTTTATATTTTACACAGACTGATTTTCAGCTGTAAATACACAGTGGAACTCAGTAGATCCAATACTGCTAAACAAGACTAATCATTTTCTCTCACTTTTGAAGGAATGGTGCAGTCACTTACAAATCTGTTAATTTTGCTTAAAAATTATTATTGGGTTACAACAAAACAGCTGTGTATTGCTTTTTGTATTACAATTGGTCAATAAATATGTTTAAAAAAAACACAGCTTTGTTTAAGCCCAAATATCAAACCCCTTAATACAGCAAAAATTCATTACATTTTTTTTTAATTCAGGCACAGTTGCCACTGGGTGGCACTGTGGCTAGGCGGGATAATCATACCCTTGAATATTGAGCCGTGATTAACAGACAGTCCCCCCAACTCCCACACCTATCCCCAATATAAACAGACACATATGCAGTGCTACAGCTAGCTGACAATGGTGCAATGGTGCCGTATGAGCCCGAGTCAGATCCTGATTTTGAAGAGGAGTGTTATGATGTAGATGCTGACCTGGACCCAAATGCAGACTCCGGAACAGAACTTGAATTGCACTCCACACAGGAGGTGTTTAAAGTGCAACAAAAGGGTAACTGGAGAAACAGACAGGAACCTGGCAAAACAGAACAGGCTGGACAGGCTACAAAAAACTAATAAACAAACAACAAAATACAACTGGCAAAATACGAACTGGAAAAACAGATAAACAGAGTGAACCAAACTAGGGCTGTACAAGATACACAAGTACGGTTTAGCACTGGACTGAGTGAGCACTGAACTTAAATAGGAAAGGGCGAAATTACTAAATTGATTCTGGCATGCGGAATGTGCAGGGGAGTGGGTGTGATTCCCTGAATCTAACAAGGGGAAAAATGTGAATGCGAGGAAGCCACGCCCAGCCTAAAACAAAGACACACAGGGTAAAAGCAAAAACAAGACATGACACGCAAGGAACGGAATGGCAAAAACACGAGGAAGGTGGACAGGACGGGGCTGCGATGTTACAAGGAGGATCATCCTGTTCCTGAATCCTCACGCACACAGGACATATCGCAAAAATATTTTAGCATGCAAGTGTACTCTATCAGGGTGTAATTTAGCTAGCCAGCTAACTTTAGTGAACAATGTGCAAAGTTATGTTTTGCAACATATAATAAAATAAAGAAGATAAAGCTCTTCATGTCGCTAACACAGAAATTTGTTGGGTGGAAATATGATATTGAAAGAATTACATTTTTGGCACTATGGCATAATGCATAACATGTCTGTTGTGACTAGCAAATATACGTTACAGTCCAAATTGTGTCTTAGCCAACTAATAATAACCAAAGTTTTAGCTAATAACCATAGGCTGCTAGCCAATATAATATTAAGTAAGTTATTGTTACTTAATGTCACCAAAAATGCCAAAACGATGCTTCCATTAGCATATTGGTAATGTTTGCTAGCTACCCAAGTTAAGGTTGGCATAGTATGTCAGATAATGCTACAAAGCTATTGTAAATACCTAGCCAGCTAGCTACAAAATTATAATAGCATTGTGCTGTTAATAATACGTACATTAACATGCACTTACACATTGATTGTAATGTCCAGCCAGGTCCAGGATAGATGGGACACCACTTGATTGCAGTTTGATTAACTTTGCAAACCCCATGGTGTACTGGGTTTGATTTTCTATGCAATCCTCTGGGAAATGCATGCTACATTTTGTATAAATTCTGCATTTACTGGGACAGCCCACTCCTGTCGCACTGGTCCTTTTGGAATATTTTGGACACATTTACTGCCTCGCAACCAGTAATTGCACAGGTTTTGTGTTTTTTGGTACTCCACTCATCTTACCTATGATGGACCAGGGGTCGTATGTACAAAGATTCTAAGAGTAGGAGTGCTGATTTAGGATTAGGTTTCCCCTGTCCATATCCTAACCATATCCATTATGAGCTAAAAGGCTAAACTGATCCTAGATCAGCACTCCTACTCTTAGAATCATATGGCCCCAAATTTCTCACCACTAGCTAAACCCTGGCTGTAGCAGAGCACACACATGTTTTTGGAATGGGGGGATCTTTAAAATGTTAACACAAATTTCATTGGTCTATTCAAATGAGCCCCTTCTTGATGTCAAGAAGGGAGAGCAAAAATTCCAATCTGAAAAACTGGCTAAACAGAGGTACTGAAATTTTAATCAGCAACTACTGCAAAATAACATTGACCTCATTTTTGAGTGTCGGTTTCATCTGCTATTGTAAAAATGTGATATAAAACTGATTTTAACTGCACTATGGCTTATATGTAGAGACCACACCACACACACATCACACACACACACACACCCTCACACACATTCCCCTGTGGGTTCTCACTGTGTTGTGACTCCCTTCAGGAGGTGTTTGAGCGACTGCATCTGATGTACACCATTGGCTACTCCATCTCCCTGGTCTCCCTGCTGGTGGCAGTCTCCATCCTGTGCTACTTCAAGTAAGACATGAGGGGGGCTCAGTTGAGGCAGCATCTGGAAAAGTATCTAAGGTGCTGACAATGGATCTGCAATGAATAGTTCAATGAATGAAACATTCACACATCCCTGACACAACATCTGAATGTGGGGTATATACTGGTTTTCATGTGCAGGTCCAACATTTTAATTAATGGGTGTTCTACATTTTATTACATATTCATGTGACATCATAAACTCTGAACATGTGGACACTTTTAGATACAATTAGCTTGAACCTGAATCTAGTTTCTCATGGAACTAGAACTTAAAGCTTAAAGTTAATCATGAATATATCCAGACTGACTCACAGTGCTAGCACTATTATAAATGTTGAAATGTGTAAGCTCTCACCCCCAAACAAAGTTTGTTCTGGCACCATAACCGACCCTGATCCATATCAGCAATACATGTGATATTTATGAGCTGGTGTAGATAATATGTGGGGGCTTTATCCTGGATTATGACGTGTGTGACCTGTATTATATCACTTTATGATCGCTGCCTCATCCACTGCCACCAAATCAGCTCTGGGTCAAATAATTATTTGAAATACTTTAACCCTTGAGACACAAGTAAACTTCCTCCAGATTACTTAATTAAAAAATATATATTTTCTGATTTTCAATCCCCTCCCTCGTAGTTCGCTGCCATAGCCCTGTGACCGGCAGTGACAATTGTGAAGCACCGCCTCCTCCAAAATGGCACTCGTCGTGCTGTCGACTGTAATTCCGGCACCCCAGAACCACTCCTGTGTGCAGCGAACTGTGCCGGCTTCCCTTCCCCCTCCCTGGGGCGGACAGCTGGCGTGATGGGGAATCGAACTCCGGTCGCTGTGGCCAGCGTCGGACTTTGAAACCACTAGACCATGCGGGAGGCCCTTCCTGCAGATTACTGCTGATTTTAGAAACACCTATTTCCACCAGTATTCAAAATGTTAAAAAAAACATTGTATAACCGGTATATTTGGTATTAGTAACACACTTTGTTGAAAATCTCTGGAATCCGCAGTAGTGTTTTAAAGTTGACCAGAATCTAAAGATTTAAAGTCACATTATTTTACCCAGGTCTGCACCACATATATATTTGTGGGACTTGACTAACTGTAGGAGAAGGCACTTGTACATTAGTATCACCATATCGATGGGTAAGTGGGTGTGACTGAGTGTAAATAGTCATTCAAAGTTATTTGCTTTGCGTATTGAGTAATTGTGATTGGGTGAGTGAATTGCAGTTTTCTCAATCACTATTTTAAACAGTTAGTTTTGTCGATTCATGTGGGTCGAAACAGTATCTACATTCTCAAAATAGCACATGCAAACCCCACAACGGTATAATGGTGTGGACTAGGGCAGTGTAGTGTTCTGGCAGGCCCGAGTTGTGGGAGAACTGTCACCGAGGGTCTCTGTATGTTTTGCCGACTGAAAAGTTTGAGTGTTGCTGTGGAGAAAAGCTTTGGAGGTTGTCGACTGAAGAGGTGCAGTGTACTGTTGTGGCAGGTGCCAGGACAGTGAATTCCTAGTTCAGCTTTAATTTGAGGGTATTTTCATCCATATCGGATGAACCGTGTAGAAATGACAGCACCTTTTGTACATGGTCACCCCATTTTAATGTACTACAAGTATTTGTTGAATTGGCTTCACAGATGTGTTTCGTTAGGTAGGTGTATTCATTTGTGTTGTTAGTCACCCCATTTGAATGCAGATTTGAGAGCTGATGTGATGTCTAGTCTTGATTCTAAACTTTAAACTTTACAATTGCCTTTGGAGATTGTTGTTGGGGTGTGACAACATGAGGAAGACCACAGTGTCGATGCAAATTAAGCTGGCCATCATAAGGCTCAGAAATGAAAATCAATCAATCAGGAACATTGCAGAAACCCTGGGCATGCCCAAGTCAACAGTTTGGTTCATCATTAACAAGAAAAAAACAACTGGCAAACTCAATTATGTCAAAAGACCCGGCAGACCGAGGACATGTAGTGGATGTCCGGAGAATACTCTCTATGGTGAAGAAAACCCCCCTGACAACGGCCCAACAGATCAAAAACACTCTCCTGGATGCAGGTGTAGATGTGTCAAAGTCTACCATACGTAGAAGACTACACCAGCAGGACTACAGAGGGTACACTACAAGATGCAAACCATTGATAAGCCTGAAGAACAGAAAGGCGAGATTACAGTTTTCTAAAAAGCACCTAAAAGAGCCCCAAGAGTTCTGGAACAAAGTCTTGTGGACAGATGAGACAAACATTAACATGTACCAGAATGATGGAAAGGGGAAAGTGATCCAATGCCTATGATCCAAAGCATACCACCTTATCTGTGAAACATGGTGGAGGGGGTGTTATGGCTTGGGCCTGTATGACTGCCAGTGGAACGGGGTAACTTTTCTTCATCGATGATGTGACTGCAGACAGAAGTAGAACAATGAATTCTGAAGTCTACAGAAATATTTTATCTGCTCAGATAAAACCAAATGCCTCCAAACTCATTGGACGGCACTTCATCATGCAACAAGACAATGACCCGAAACATACTGCTAGAGCAACGAAGGGGATTTTGATGGCCATAAAGTGGAAAATCCTTGACTGGCTGAGTCAATCACCGGATCTGAATCCAATTGAACATGCATTTTACATGCTGAAGAGGAGACTGAAGGCAAAAAGTCCCAGAAACAAGCAGGAACTGAAGATGGCTACAGTACAGGCCAGGCAGAGCATCACCAGGGAAGATACCCAGCGTCTGGTGATGTCTATGCGTCTGAGACTTCAAGTAGTCACTGCATGCAAAGGATATGTGACCAAATATTTAAAATGATTACTTTATTCTACATTATGTTAAACTGTCCAATTAATTGTGGTGCCTGAAAATGGGGGGGACTATGTACAAAAGGTTCTATAATTTCTAAATGGTTAATCCGATATGGATGAAAATACCCTCCGATTAAAGCTGACAGCCTGCACTTCACCCTCATTGTCATTGTATCCTTCAATCTCAAAGTGCTAGAGTACAGAACCAAAATAACAAAAAAATTGTCACTGTCCATTGAATTATGGTGCTCTCTGTATATTGAGAACAATATATTCCATTTTGATTAACAGTGCTTATTTAATTGATTTTTGTGTCAATTGTAGAGATTTGTATTTTCTGTTTTGAATGTTTGCATTTTGTGTGAAAGCAATCATAAATAATTTAATATAGTGTTCGGGGGGAATGCATTGCTATTGTGGAGTTTGCACTTACTGTTTTGAGAATGTAGATACCGTTTCAAGAATTGTGTTTAAGCGATTGTGATTTTTTTAAATAATGGTATTACTAACACTCTTGCACTTTATGGAAGATGTCAACCAAAGTGAAGGAAAGTTTGATAAAGATTGGGACCTGGTTGAATAGGAGTATCAGATCAAAGCCTGTGGGATTTTCTGAATATGAGCATTGTGTGGTGGAGTGAATACAGCATGTACCTGTATGTTCCTGTGTAAAACTGAACCTAAATCTACTTCCTGAAACGACCTTGGAAGATATAATGTGTCAGAGGCAGCTGTGATGTATGTTTTGTGTGTATTGGCAGTAACTTGAAGACTCACAGCAGAATGTTAATGTTTGCCCCCATCTCTCTCTCTCTCTCTCTCTCTCTCTCTCTGTCTGTCTACCTCTCCCCTGCAGGAGGCTCCACTGCACTCGTAACTACATACACATTCACCTCTTTGCCTCCTTCGTGTGCCGTGCCGTGAGCATTTTCGTGAAGGACGCCGTACTGTATGCTGTATCTGACGAGGGCATGGTCGACGATGACCTTGTGGGACACAGACCCCAAATGGTTTGTAGGCATTTGTACTGCTCTTGTCCAAGTATTGCTTTGCATTCTCTATTCTCCTCTGTCAAGGTCATCCTGTTTTTGTCCAACAGCAGTGGCTGCACCCTTTGTGCTTCCTTTGTGTACCCTGGGTGCAGTTTCATATAATGTCTAAAGTCCAACATTTCCTTACCCTTACCAGTACTGTTTTTAATGTTTTCGTCTGTCATTGATCTCCCCTTCATAGTCATGAATCATGAATAGCGCTTCCTCAGTTTTCTGTTTCCCCTGTCTGGGGTTTAGAGTGTGATGCCCATCTCTTCTCTGATCCCTGCAGGTGGGCTGCAAGGTAGCGGTGACCTTCTTCCTCTACTTCCTGGCCACCAACCACTACTGGATTCTGGTGGAGGGGCTCTACCTGCACAGCCTCATATTCATGGCCTTCCTGTCAGACAAGAACTACCTTTGGGCCCTGACCATCATTGGTTGGGGTAAGTTCCAGGCCCAGGCCTCCCTTGTCTGACTCAATCTGTCACAAACAACCTCAGGGTTAATATGTAAGTGTGAGTAGAGTAATGGCAAACCAGAAACAAAGGTAAACATTCATTAAGCTCAGATCAAATGCCAAAACTGCAATGCAGTATGTGTTTCTCTCTTTCTCTCTCTGTCACCCATAGGGGTCCCGGCTGTGTTTGTGTCCATTTGGGTCAGTGCTCGTGCTTCGCTAGCTGACACTCAGTGAGTAACCTGGGACACACTGGCAATGAATCCTGAGAACCTTTATCACAGATACACAGATGCACACACACATACACAGTCACATGGTCACACACACACAGTTACGGACACAGACACACAGTCACAGTCACAGTGTCTCCTCTCTCTGCAGATGCTGGGACATCAGTGCAGGAAATCTGAAGTGGATCTATCAAGTTCCTATCCTGGCAGCCATTGTTGTAAGAAAATTAGTTTCTTGTTTCCCCTTCGCTCCATGTCTTGAAGCAGACATGCAAATGCATTATAAGTTTATTGTTACAGTCTTTTCCCATTGTTTACAAACATTTCATGGAATGCAACCATTTTATAAGACTCTACACCCAAAACACCAAACTATTGACCACTTTAACTATATAAATATGTGTCAAAATGAAACACGATATTCAAAACATTCAAATATCTTCTCAGTGTACAAATACACACTGGTGAAATAAATGGAAAACAAAATGATTTTATTGTATTATCTGTTACAGTATTCTAAAACATTATTAAGTAATATTACAATACATTACAGCATACATTACAATACACTACAGCAATACACGACCAACCAACTGTTGCCTTTTACAACAGTTTACAGCACTGTATGTGTTGTTAAGTATATGTGCTTAGTCAAACACAGTAATTAGGATAGTGCTTTGGTTTTTGTATGATGCAGGATTAATCTCAAGTTTGAGTTTTTAGAGAGTCTCAAAATTCAGTTAAAAACTCACTGTAAACAATTAGAAGAAACTGTAAATGCTCATCACACAATTGTTTAATGTTGACTAAAGTCTGACTGGAGAAAAAACCGAATCCTTTGAGTGCTGAGTTGTAATGCCTGATGAGTCACGCCTGAGTGAAAAATCGCAGATGTCCAGAGACTCTGTTTCTTGTACCTCAAATCTAATACCCTTACATTTAACCAGTCATTTCAAATCCTGAAATCAGAGATCCAGTAACTGACAGAGGGAGCCACTCATGGTTCTAATCAGACCTCCCATCTCTCCCATTCCTGTTATCCTCCCTGCCCCCAGGTGAACTTCTTCCTGTTCCTCAACATCGTCAGGGTACTGGCCTCCAAGCTTTGGGAGACTAACACAGGCAAACTGGACCCACGCCAGCAGTACAGGTCAGTGGCCATTCCCAAAAGTCCCACTTGTCCCCAACAACTCACAAGCTGACCTCTAACTAAAAGTGCTGAAATCCACATTCCCACAGCTTGAACTTCACATGGTACATGACTATTGTTTTCAACTCTTTACAGCTAAAACATACCAGATTGCTTATCCATATGCTTTTTTCACTAGAGATTGTTCATGTGTTCTGCATTTACTCTGGTGTGATAAACACATAAACTGCATGTTCGTTCGTTTTTTATTAAGAGGTAAAGATTCCTGAGTGTAAGCATCACTATTACGATCAGCTATTACAGTCTTGACATATGGGGGACAAAATTGGCAGGTTGACACTGCACATGAATGGCAGCTGGCTGCAAACATGTTGGAGGCTGTGCTTGCTAGTGTGGGCCCTCCTGAAATGACGGAGCACTTTCTGCAACGGGACAGACCCATAATTATGACTGAGCACTCAAAATTGTGGGAGAATAGAAAAACGGGGAACAAAAATAAATCTGGCCGTACAAATGGAGTTACAGAACATGTTACAAAACACATAAGAAAGCGTTGCGAGTAAGAAGCATTGCAACTTACCCTGACTAAGGACATCTGTCAAGGGAATAAATAGCTTAATGACCTACTGTAAGCATGGAATACGACCATAACCCACATATGATGCACATATGACTTCACGTGACACTCTGTGCTCTGTGACAGGAAGCTGCTGAAGTCCACGCTGGTGCTGATGCCTCTGTTTGGGGTGCACTACATGGTGTTCATGGCCCTGCCATACACGGAGGTGACCGGGCTGCTGTGGCAGGTGCAGATGCACTATGAGATGTTCTTCAACTCCTCGCAGGTCAGACTTGTTCACCCTCACAGCACAATCATGTCAAATTTCAGATGACTTCAGGTCTCTTGAAGGAACTGAATTGGTTTTCGATCTGATAAATCCCTAGGTTTATCGCAAAAAAGCCCACCTACCGATGATATCCACGTCCTCCTGGAAAGCATTACCTAATTGTGCACTTTTCTGTCCCTCAGGGATTCTTTGTGGCATTTATCTACTGTTTCTGCAATGGGGAGGTAAGCGTGCAGATATGTTGCTACTGTATATGCACATCACTGCATGTGTGCATCACTGCATGTATGTGTGTCTACGTCCATGTGAGCACATGCTGGTGTTTATCATCTACATGCCTGTCTGCGTGTATATTTATATTTGCCCTTGTCATATCTGTGCATAGTGTATCAGTTCACATCTGTATGTATGCATGTGTCTATGCTGAACATACTTGTATATGAAAGTGTGTGTGGATGTGCATATATTACATATGTCTGTATGCATATGTCTGTGCTCTACATATACCTGTATATGAGTGTATGTGTTGGTGTGTAGATGTGCACTCATGTCTGGGTGCAAGTATCTATAGATAACTGCCAAAATAAAGGAAACACTTGAGCAAATAAGGGATACAAGGTATATTGAAAGCGGGTGCTTCCACACAGGTGCGGTTCCTGAGTTAATTAAGCAATTAGTATCCCATAAAGCTTCGGATCATGTATAAAAATGCTGGGCTGGCCCAGTTGCCCATTATTTTGGCTGCCATGGCTATAAGAAGAGATCTCAGTAACTTTGAAAGAGGGGTAACTGTTGGGGAACATTTGGCAGGAGCTATAGTGACGAAGACTGCTCAACTTGCTGATGTTTTACGAGAAACAGCGGCTAATGTGATGTTGGCATGGAAGTCTGAAAGAAATAAACCATCTACTAGGGGCAACTGTGGTCGAAAGCACATACTCCTTGACCATGATGTCTGTGCATTGGTTCGAGATGCAAGACAAAACAGATGAGCAACTCAATTCACTGCAAATATTAATCTAGGGCATTAGCAGATTCATAAAGAACAGTCCGTCGAGAACTTTACAGAGAGGTATACTATGGCTGGGTTGCAGTGGATAAACCCATTATTACACCTAAAAAAAGTGAGCGATGTGGTGCAAAGAACACAGGCAGTGGTCAACTGAGCAGTGGAAAAAGTCATATGGTCAGATTGTGTGGCACACACCATAATAAACTTAAAGGCATGAGTGCTTGTTAACCCACGGTGAAGGGTTCTGGTGGCTCTATTATGGTGTGTGGTGCATTTTCCTGCCATGACCTGCACATTACCCCTTAGAGGTTATGGTAAACGCCAATAAAAACAAAGCCATTGAGTGATCACCTTCATCCTATGGTGAAGCATTTCTATCCTGATGGGAGTAGTCTCTTCCAGGGTGACAATGCCCCCATCCACACGGTACAAGTTGTCACTGAATGGTTTGATGGTCGTTTGAGTCACCAGATGTCAACCCAATTGCACATTTATGGGAGATTCTGGAGTAGTGCCTGAGACAGTGTTTTCCATGGCAACCAACAAAACACTAAATGATGGAATTATTTCCGCGTTAAATCTGTTCTGGTGGCTCAACACCCTATTAAGACACTTTATGTTGGTGGCTCCTATATTTTGGCAGTTACTTGTATATGAGACTATGTGTAGGTGTGTGTCTCTCTACGAGATTGTGTAGGTGTGTGGATGGGCACTCATGTCTGTGTGTGCAGGTGCAGGCAGAGGTGAAGAAGGCGTGGCTGCGGCGGAATCTGGCTCTGGATCTGAAGCAGAAGGCGCGTGTGACGAGCAGCGGAGGCAGCTGTTACTACGGGGGCATGACCTCCCAAACGACCAACAGCATCAGCCTCAGTGTGGCTGCCACAAAGGGCCTGTCCCTGACAGGCGGCCGGCAGCGCCTGCCCTCCCTTCTCCCTCTGTCTAACCTGCCTGGCTACGCGCCCGCTGGCCCCGACGCCTCACTGCCCTCACCTGCCGAGCAGGAGCTGGTGCCGAGGAGGCTGGGGCTGCTCCCCGGCAGGCCCAGAGCTATGGAGGGGTGCGCGGGGGAGCGGGATGCCACTCCCCGCTCCCCTCCGATGAGGAGCCCTGCTGCTCCCCGCCCGGTACGGAGTTCGAGACCGTCCTGTGAGCGCGACCCTCCGTCGTCAGTGTCTCCAAGGAGACGTTCCCCTTTCCAGCCGCCCTTGTGCTCTCATTGGAGAACGACATCTGCTGTAATTAATCTGCGCGACGCTACCATGATGATTTGGCAGCGAAGACTCAAGGCCGTGGACACGAAGTGAAGTGTGATTGATACAGAGCTACCATGTGGAAACTCATTATGTGAAAAATAATGGGTGGTGTAATGACGTCATTGACCTGCAGTGACCTCTGGACAGGTCAATTGGCTACCACAAACCGTGCTGAAATGTTGAATAAGGAGTGATTTAGTAGGCAGAACCACCAAACTGCAGTCAATACATTTGCAACATTAGCTACAAATGTAGAGTAACCCTTATTGTCTATTGAGATCATGGGATATTCTGTAGGTTGTTGTGCCATTTCATTGAGTTCTGAGCACATAATGTAAACTGTGCTTTCCAACTGTAAACAAAAAGGTCAAACTCGATTTGAATATTAAATGGAACACCTGCCAAAGTGACTAGTAAGTCAGAATATATCACCCTAATTTTGCTTGCATTTGGCATTGAAGTGTTTTCAAATAAGATGCTGAAAAAGGTTTTGCATTTGAAGAATTACGTTTCTAAAAAACCCAAATTATTTTCCAACCCCCTTTCAAATCTTTGCCATCAGCTTCATAACCAGCAATAGTTTTCACATGTAGCTTTCATACATGACTAATTGCAATCCTTTCTCATTTGCAGACATTTATCTCCTAATGTTTTTGAAGTGTAAAACACTAGACTGGCTTTGCAATGGTGTGCATATACAGGTAACTGCCAAAATAAAGGAAACACCAACATAAAGTGTCTTAATACGGCATTGGGCCACCATGAGCCACTAGAGCCACTTCAATGTGCCTGGACATAGGTTCTACAAGTTTCTGGAACACAATTGAAGGGATGCAACACCATTCTTCCACAAGAAATTCCATCATTTGGTGTTTTGTTGATAGTGGTGGAAAACGCTGTCTCAGGTGCTGCTTCAGAATCTCCCTTAAATATTCCAATGGGTTGACATCTGGTGATTGAGACGGCCATAGCGCATGGTTTACATCATTTTCATGCTCATCAAATCATTCAGTGACCACTCGTGCCCTGTGGATGGGGGCATTGTCATCCTGGAAGAGAGTACTCCCATCAGGATAGAAATGCTTCACCATAGGATGATGGTGATCACTCAGAATGGCTTTGTATTTATTGGCATTTACCTTGCCCTCTAAGGGGTTGAGTGGACCTAAACCATACCAGGAAATTGCATCCCACACCAGAGCCACCAGAACCCTTCACTGTGGGGAAACAAGCACTCGGGCCGGTTGGCTTGTTTTGGTGGGCACCACACATGCACTCATCCGCTTGTTGATGGGTACAGGGTAAAGGATGACTCATCTGACCATATGACTTTTTTCCACTGGTCGGTAGACCACTGCCTGTGTTCTGTGCAATTTACTCAAATTGTTAGGTGTGATAAGGGGTTTATTCACTGCACCCCGACCATAGTATCCCTCTCTGTGAAGTTCTCGATAGACTGTTCTTGATCAACTGCCCGCTCATGCCCTAGATTGATACTTGCAGTCAACTGATTCAGAGTTGCTTCTGTGTTTTGCCTTGTATCTCAAACCAATGCATGGGCATCATGGTCAAGTACTATGCACTTTCAGCCACAGTTGTCCCTAGTGATGATATCTTTCCCTCAGACTGCCATGCAAACATCACCTTAGCTACTCTCCTCGTGAAACATCAGCAAGTTAAGCAGTCTTCCTCACTGAATCTCCTGCCAAACATGCTCCAACAATCACTCCGTCTTTCAAAGTCACCGAGATCATTTCTAGCCATGGCAGCCAAAATAATGGGCAACTGGGCCTGCCAAGCATTTTTATACATGACCCTAAGCATGTTGAGATATTCATTGCTTAATTAACTCAGGAACCACACCTGTGTGGAAGCACCCACTTTCAAATATATATATATATATATACTTTGTGTCCCTCATTTACTCGTGTTTCCTTTACTTTTCCAATTACCTGTAACTGTAAAGATGATAAAATTATTGTTTTCTGTAAACTTGTATATGTATTTATAAATGTTCAAATTGTTTATTGTTATCCAATATAATGGTGTTAATCAGGGGTGTCCAATATTGTCTGAGCAGGGCCAGTGTTGATGGAGGCTTTTGTTCTAGCTAAAACACCTAGGCTGAGTTCAGCCAGCGAAACGTTTGGCTACATTTAGCTATGGTTGCGATTGAACGCCTTGTTTGCTCTCAACGTTGCACACCATTTCACAATGACCTCACAGGAAGATTTGTTCCAGTTTGGTCGGGGCTGTATCCAAAAGCGGCCAATGACGTACTTAAGAACCAAGAATTGGTGTCACGCCGTACAGTCGCTCTATCAGCAATAACAGTGCCCTGCAACCCTACGTTCAATACAGCATGGTTTCAGTTTATAAAACAGTTTGCAACTTTATTTTGGTGCTAAACACGTGTTCCAGCAAAAAAACGGTTGCAAACGGTTTTATAAAGTGAAACAATGAGAACAACGTTGAGAACAACAACGTTCAATAGAAACCAAAGCAAAATGTACCCAAAGGTTTTTCTTGATGAACACTCCCCTGGTGTAAAGTAGACAAGACACCCCCATGAAATGAAATACTATGTACCAAAATATGTCATATAAAATACTTAAATAGACATAAAATTATATTTTGTGAACTTATTTTCACATACAATACTTTCAAAATACTGGTATGGTGTTTCACATTTGACCCAGGTCTGATATAGTACATAGCATTAAACACTGAACCAGTATAATGCTTGACACGTTTGTATCTTGCTTGCTTGCTGAGCTGTTTGCTATTGCAAGTAAGTGAAATGTGATTTCATTTGGCTTGACTGTTAAGTCCACCCCCTTTTAGCAGAGAACACCTCTCTAGTTTTAATTGTAAATGTTTAATTGTAAATCAAGTGATATTTTTGAGAGTTGTGGAAAAAACCAAAAATGATTTGGCCTAAATTATGCCTTTGTTGGTGAAAGTCTCATATAGTCCTGAGAGAAATGTGGGGTATCATGTTTTCAGTTCCAACATCTTCATGAGAGGTCAGCAATAAGAATGAAAATATCCTATATGAATGACATTGGTCCTATGATATTAGGCTGCGAACTGAAAAAAGAGAATGTTGGACAGGTTTTTAGGACATTAATCCACTTGTATAATATATATATTCTGCCTTGCTGTATACATTTCATGGTTTCCATCACTATTTACCATGCTTTCATTTTGTGTGCCTGCTTTATGGTTTTACCTTCAATATTATGACAAGGGCTGTTTCATTTGATATCCAAGAATGCAGAAAATCGCCCAATATTAAGAATATGTAATATTAACCATTGTATTAGTGTTTACGTATATATACTGATCATGATGCTAAATCTATATGCATGGCACAGGTTTGTATTGCTCTGTAAAAAAATCTATATAGTTAGCAAAAATGAAGAGCTGTTTCATACATAAAAAAGCTGCGATGTTGTTGTAAAATGCCTCATCTTTGTGTGAAATGATTCACATTTTCTGTCTAAAAATAAGTCAGGATTCAGAAGATATTAATAGATTTGCAACCAAATGATGTCCTTAAACAAGCAGAATCCCTTTTGCCTTTTGCTACCCATCACTGAAGTGCAACAGCCCGAGTGTGAACCGGCAAACCCCATGGCGCAAATCTCCTTATTGCTGTGGCTTGCAGTCCACTCTTCGGCTGGTATTTCCTGTCTGTCCCATTCACCCTCAAAGCAAACAGCCCAGGGCCCAGAGGCGGGAAGGTGCAGTCCATGTGACACATACGCTGCTGAGGTGTGTGGGGTGGGGCATCTGTCCATTTTACTGCGAAACTATTCCAGGCTCCAGCATACAGAGCCAGTGCCACTGGCCACTCCCGGGCACAAAGTAGAGAACCTTCACAAGGTTCTATACTTTGTGCGCAAATTCAGCCATCCAAACACGAGGCACATTGCCAGGATACTCATCACATTAAAAAAACTGTGACCAGTGCTATTTAATTCCAGATTAAATCTGTATGTTGTGGTAACGTTCTCATTGCACTTTCGCCGGTTGAAAGTTTTTCTGAGAACCTCTTCACCTGAGTGTGTGAATAGCATCTGCTCCTTTTCAAAGTCAAAATGTTGCAGCCATCATATCTGTGGCGACGGTGTGGACTATTCTTCTGGCATGGTGGCCAAGTACCAACCACATCTATGGAGTGGAGCTATGGGGAGCTGCCCCCTCATGCCTCCGTGCCGTTTTTGTACCCGGCCTGTGGATACGGTTAAGTGGCAGGGACGATCTGTGCCAGCGTCCAGTTCAAACGGCCGGGCGTGCTCAAAGGCCGCCTCTCTCGCCTTCTCTGTCTGAAGACCAAACAGCATTCCTCTGTGCATCGTTTCCTGTGCAGCACCGGGTTTAAAGACGCTGGGCCGTTTCCCCAAGCAAATATTTATTTCTTCACTCGGGCTGGTTTACTGGAGCCGGTGCCTCTCAAGACCGCAAAAGAGAAGCACTTACCTCATAGACAAGACAGCTCTGACGACCACATAATAATGTGTCAGCCTGGGTTTCTATTCTACAACATATTGAGAGAAGAGCAATTGTGAGAGCAAACCTGGGTGAAAGTAGTTGGGACAATTCACCAGCAATCATATATTGACTGATTTCTGTACGGTCATTTCAGTTCGTACACCCCTAGCCCGTGCATAGGTATAAGAAGCGTGACTGTACAACGATAAGCAATGGGTAGTGCTCGTCCAGGGATCAGGGTTTAACAAGCAAATTAAGCAAAGCTTCTCTGTAGTAAAGCCATGATTGTCATTTAAGAGCTATTCTATACATCCAGTTTTAATATCAGGTAGGACGTGGCTGCTTGACCTCGTAGTACAGAAGATGGTAGAAAATTGAATGAACCTCAGAGTAAAGCTCAGCTCTACTACCCACAACCAGTTAGGACAACAACCACCCGAGAAGAACACCCCTGAGCAATTGATTGCATGAAATTGAGTTATGTAACCAAAATCTACACATGTGTGCATGGTTTCAGATTATAGTTCAGGTTAGAGAACTGGGAGTCAATGGTCTGCAAAGAGGAATGCAGGGATAGTCCAGAGACGTGAACTATTTAAGTGGCGGTGGAGTAGCTCTTTTCTCTCGCAGTGCCCCCCTCCCTCAACAAAGTGCTCCATTTTCCTTCACTCCCATATTCCGCTGCCGAAACCTCTGCCCCAGCCGCCATCTCAGCCGGGCCAGGAATTTCACACCAGCCCTCAGCTTCAGCGCATCGAGTCGGGACCTGTCGGTCCATCAGACCAGGCTGACTGACAGAGCAAACTCTTCACCCAGCACCTTCCTCCTGACCCTAATCCTAGGACAAGGGCAACGTATTGGTGAGCACAGCTTAACACGGCAACTGCGTCCGTTGACACAGAGTTGACATTTTCATCAAACGGTAAAGTAATTCAGCAACAATACAAGTTCATCTGCTCAACGTGAATAACGGGAAAGGATGAAACCTGTATTGCAAAACAACCATGAATTTATTCAAGAAAATCAAGACTGACAACCATCAACAAGATGACTTTATGTACATTTTCAACAAGACAGTACTCAAGAACTACCTGTGTGAGAGAAAGAGATATTTACATTTACATGACTTTTCAGGGAGCACTACGACGGCCTCAAAAGAGAGTGAGGCAGCCAAAATTGTCTCAATTCACAGAACACCTAGATTTGAATAATTTCTAAGGGATTGAAGCACTTCATTGGTTCGGGTCAAAGCATCAACTGAAGTGGTCTATCAAAACCAGAAGATCCTTCTTCAAGGAGAGAGGTGAGAGCCGTCATCAATGAGTCCGAGACCTCTAGATCATATTTGCAAGCCAAGCTGTGAGCAAGGCATGCACGCGTTTCCGAAAATGAACCCTTGAGCTAGTCAGGCAGCCACTTGTCACCAAAAAAACTCTTGTAGTGGAGTGATGGCTGTAGATATCTGCCAGACAGCTGTATAGCAAAAGGTTCTATATGCACTCTAACCCTACAGCCCCCAATCTAAACCCTCCCTCGGCAGACAAGAAAGACTAAACTGGATGAGTAGGGGCAGGTGGAGTGAACCCCACCTTATTCTTGGTCAACACCAGAAACACACACACACATGATATGAAATCGATGGAGGTGTAAACAAGATCGTTTTCGAATTCCAACTTTTCAGTTAAAATAGTTAGAATAAATTCAGACAGGGATGAGAAGTTCTGGAAATAATGGGCAATTTTCCACTTCAAAATTCATTGTGGTCCAAACCGAACTTTACTTACAGTAAGCAACAGGATTTTACAGATGTCCTTAGTGGTGCAATGTTATTCCATACACTTGTTGGTACACCGGAAACACAAGTTCTGCACAGATGAGGAGTTCCATGGGATATAGGCTTGAGTCAAAGTCGAAACGTGAATACACATCAAATGAAAACTTTCATGGACCTAAAGTAACAAGACTGATCAATATACTGTAAAAGTGTCACCTTTCCATTGGAAATCTGATAATTGTATCACTTTCACACAAACATACACGCACACACACACAAACGAATGCGGTCCATTTCTTTGCCTCTCCTTTCGAATACTTAAAAAACTAAAAAATTATCGGTGCTAAGATCATTTCAATACAACATTCGATGACAGGCATTCACTTCTATCCTTACCCCTCCACTATTAACAATATCAGCATATGCAAACAAAATAATAATTTTTAATAAGAAAAGAATTTAACAAGCTTGAGAATGTGTGTCTGCATCACCGCCAAAACACATTAAATCCCTTCCAGAGGATGATGTGAAACAGAGAGCCAGTTTGGTCCAACTCCCTACCCCAATTTGGTGGGCCTCAAACCTCACAAGAATAGACAGGGAGAGAGGAGGGGCAATGGTAAGCCTGAAAACTAAACTATCAAAAGACACACCAGATCTGTCGATCACGACACACCTTCTTGGCTACATGAGAGGTCACTGAAAGCGAAATGCTTCCATCCCAGCCCATGGGAGCGCTGTTAAATTCAACTGTAAAAGACCACAGTAGAAAGAAAGGAAAATCAAAAACATAGGATTATGAGACTCGCTGCCCCAAATCTGCGATGCATCTACACTTACGGAAATAGCAACTGTTGGCCTATGAACTGTGAGCGCTCATGTTACGATGGTTTTGGGGGACGTCGCTTTAGTTGTCCCACCGGGTCTTTTTGCGCTTGGGTGGATCTGGAACCGCAAAGCTGTCTTCGGCCCGCTCGCCCCCTGACCTGTCCCCGATCTCCCGGTCCCCTCTTCCCTCGCCCCCTGACCTCTCACCAATCTCCCGGTCCCCTCTTCCCTCGCCCCCTGACCTCTCACCAATCTCCCGGTCCCCTCTTCCCTCGCCCCTGACCTCTCACCAATCTCCCGGTCCCCTCTTCCCTCGCCCCCTGACCTCTCACCAATCTCCCGGTCCCCTCGTCCCTCGCCCCCTGACCTGTCCCCGATCTCCCGGTCGCCTCTCCACTCATCGCGCTCACCCCTCCCCTCTCTGTCCCTGCGGCTCCCCTCTCCGTTCCTGCCATCCCCGTAGCGCCCGCCACCGCCACCGCCACCGCCACCGTAGCGCTCTCGATCCCCGTAGCGGTCGCGGTCCCCGTGGCGCTCCCGGTCGCCGTACCGGTCGCGCTCTCCTCCGTGCCGTTCGCTCCGCTCACCGTGGCGGTAGTGGCCCTCCCCATGCCGGTCTCTGCTGTCAGCGTGGCGATCGCGCTGGGCCTCCCGGGGCACAAGGGGTGCGGGGTAACCCTGGGGAGGGTTCGCATAGCAGTCAGGCACGGAGCTCAGGGCCCCCGCGCTGGTGAACCCGCCAATCTTAGTCCCTGTGCTGTGCCCCGGTGGGGGGGCGGCTGCGCCCGCGGGGGGGGCACCCCGGGAACGCTCCGCCTCCTGGGGGTCTCCTGAGGGCACCGAGCTGAGGCTGCCGGCGCTCGTCCAGCCCGACGAGCTGCTGGAGTTGGTGTTAGTCAGCTTGGGAGGGAAGCCCGACGCCGCCACAAAGTGGTTCTTGTACTGGGCCTGGAACGGACACACAGAGAGAGGTTACCGGGGAATGCTCAGTGCGAGAGGTCAAGAACGAGGAAGGACAGAGAGAGTCACCTGGAAGGCCTGCTTCATGGCCGACATCCGGTCCCCCATGGCCCCAGAGACGGGCTTGTAGGATTCGTAGTTAGTGAGAATGGCACTGCTGCCGCCGCCACGGTCCTGCTGGACAACGCACACAAAGTCTCAACACAACCCCCATGTGGCCAGAATTCGCAACTACAACTGTGCTCGATTCTTAAAATCACAGAGCAAAATGGAAGACGCTCATTATAATGCCCACATATGAGAGTTAAAATATTCAGATGAAAGACTGTATTTTTGTGTGTTTGCTTGAAGAAAAAGTTTGAAGGAATCCTTTGCATGTCAGGCAGGGCTCACCGAGGTGTCTGCTCCCAGCCCAGGCCTCTCTCTGTAGCCCAGACCACCACCCCCAATATTCAGCTTCTTCCCTTTGCCTGCCTTAAAGCGGGACTTCCTGAACCAGGCGTTCTGTGCCAAAACAGAGCGAGCATACATGCATGTTAGAAAATAGAAAAATAGACAGTGAATACATCCAATACAATCATTCCATCTTGACAATACAGAAAATGACACTCTCCTAGTCAGTGAACAGTCTGTAAATGGCATGAGGTGTGGAGGGAAGGGGGGAGGGGGTAATACTAGCCAATCCGGAGTGTCCCGTTTACCTGCATTGCCAGGTCCATCAGTTCCTTAGTAACACTTTGATTCGCTCCTTCGAGGTTGCGCACCAGGTCCCCGGCGAACGTGGTGTCCTTGTTAGTCAGCAGGGTATAGGCAACACCTTTCTCCCCGGCACGGCCTGTGCGCCCGATGCGGTGGGTGTGCGTGTCGATGTCCCGCGCCACGTCATAGTTCACCACGGTGCGGATCGAAGGTATGTCCAGACCACGGGCTGGGAAGAGGAAAGAGTGAAAAGGGGAACAGGAAAGCGACGATTAGAAAAAAGAAATTGGTGAGTGGGAGAAAGACATCAAAAGAGTACAGAAAGGAGAGCAACATCAATAGCATTTGTTTCTATATAAACTCCAACCCCCACGAGGAAACATGGCAATGACCAACTTCAGAAATGCATTCAAAAGGTCAATATAATAAAAATAATCATAGTCCTTTGGCTTTCAATCTCCAAATGACAGAGGTTGAGGAGCCCCCAGTCCCTGATCTCCTTCAGTGTGCCCCTCCTCCCCTCTCACCGGCCACGTCGGTGGCCACCAGCACAGGCAGGCTCTTCTTCTTGAAGTCGGCGATGACCCTGTTCCTCTCGCTCTGGTCCATGTCCCCATGCAGCAGGCCCAAGTTGTAGCCTTCCTGTGTCAGGTTGGTCGCCAGCTCCTCGCTGTTGGCCTTTTTGGTGACAAAGATGAGCACGGAGCCGGCGGAGGTGAACTCCACCAGGCGCCGCGTCAGCCAGCCCCACTTCTCCAACCCGCTGGGCAGGATCTCCACCATCTGCGTCACATCCTCGTTGGCCTGCACAGGGGAACCAGCAGATATGCATGCTGAACACACCCTTACATACAAAATCATAAGGCAATGAGTCACAAACCTTCTACTTTAAACGTTCCCCATTCTCCATATTTTCTGAACATTATATTTCAAACGAACATCAATCAACCGGCTCGCTGATAGCTCTAGAATGGATCGCCCTCTTGCTGCACTGGTTGCTCTTGCCTCCAAGATAATGATCATCGTTTTGTGGCTTAAGCAAGTAATGGTTATGCCGCAGTTCATGGACCGCTGGCATGCTTGAGAAGGTAAAAATATGTGAACGGCAGAAACTCAAATTCCGCTCTCCTGTCAAAATACTCATCAGTGGTTGGTTCAGTCGGCAACCCCCGCCAACCCAATCAATGGAAATCCAACCCTACAGAAATTATAAGTAATCTCAGCCAGTCAGTTTTAGTTTTTTTTGCAAACTGTATTTATCCCTGGCAAAAAAACATTTTTACTGGTAGCAACTAAATAATGGTAGTCTTGGGCGTCCGGACTACTGATTTGCCCACCCCTGCTTACGTAACAGTTTACCAGTTTAAGTATGTACGTATGCATTTTTTCCTTTCCTCTGAATATTGTGCAATACAATAGGGATCAGCTGTTCAAGCTGGCCTCCACTAACTGTCACTGATTGATTGATCTGACAGAGCCATTCACTAGTTTAGGGTTATATGATATAATATAATATGCCATTTAGCAGATGCTTTTATCCAAAGCAACGCAGTGGGAATTGAACCCACAACCTAAGCGTTGTCAACGCCATGCTCTACCAATTGAGCCACACAGAACCACGGTTCTTTTCTCATAACCCCTAACCTCAACAACTGGGTAGTCATAAGAAAGGGGCCATACCTCCCCAATGTCTCCCTGCACCACGCGGATGGGGTCCACCAATATGTCCCGAGCCAGCCTCTCAATCTTCTTACGGAAGGTAGCGCTGAAGAGAAGAGCTGTGGAAACAGCGCTCCTCTTTAGGGAAAGTAAACACAGTGCTGTATTCGCACAGGAAGCGGAGACCATTACAGACAGGAGCCACATTTGGACACCGATAGACATGCCAGACTCAGGACACTTACTCTGTCTGTCAGGGCGCACGTGACTGGCGACGGACCTCACCTGATACTCTGAAAACCAAACAAGCGGGTGAACACATACCACAGAAGGCTTCAGTTACACACAAAGTCGCACTGCTGTGATTATTAGAACTATCTTTTAAAAATCGGACGTCCCGCCGGCGGGACATAGATACGATCTGCGCGAATTCGGCCAAATACAGAAAAGTTACGTTAACAAAAGTGCACATGCCTTATATGGCTAGAAAGCTACGATTCTTGTGATTCGAATGATATAAACTATTCCAAGATAAGATCACAACAGCAGGTACAATCAGCCGCTATGTCAGACCTACAACAAACCAACAAACGAAAAAATTCTAGTCAACTCACCTACAAATTCATATTGTAATCCACCGATCGATTACAATCCGACTAAAACGCTTATGTGACATTGGCAAAGAGTCCAGGCGATCCAATCCAGTAAAATATATAGTCCAAACCTCATTTTTCCTTCAAAAACACGCAGGAACCGCTGGAGCAAAAATACGCGCTTCACTACAGACTTGCGTAATCTTGCAAATTTTCAGCTTCTAACTCCGGGTCAGGATCTCAGAATTACCATATTTTACTACAAAAATGTCTGACAGGTCTGACCTTTTGAATGACACCTCATTTGACCAAATAGGAGCTCCCAAGCGGCCTCAATAGCCGTCAATAGCCAATGCGTGTCTGTGTTCACCGCGTTTACCTTCTTATCTTTGATTTACGATAGCCTTATCAAATCGAAGCCGATTTAGCTGATAACTGACACATATCATTGTTTAGCTAATCCAATGAGCTAACGACATTTGGTTGGTTGAGCGGTCCTATATAAACTCACTTCTGGATAGGTTTATTGTACCAGTGGCCACGCGTAATTGCGCATCCCTATGATTACGCAGCTATGCGAATAATCTAGTAATGGCGAAACGGAGTGAAAATTTGAAATATTCAAGTATTTCATTATATTATAACATATATTGTTGTATATTTTGACATAAATAAACTATAGTTTAGTCTTTTGTTTGACTGTGAAGTGAAACTAACTTCTAAAAGGTAGTTTCTTATAAATTAGTCTGTGCCTGTGTTTGTCTTTTGTTTGACTGTGAAGTGTGAATTGTATGTGTGTGCTGTGTGTGTCCCCCCCCTTTGTGCCCTCGCTCTTTTGTTTGACTAGGGAAGTGTGAAAGTGTATGTGTGTCTTCCCCCCTTTGTGTTTCATTGTGTGACTGAACTGCTGATGTGAGATGAGCTGTAAAAAAAGAATACAGAAAGGACACTATAACCTCACTCAGGGATTTTGTAAATAGTTCATGTTTGCTGTGTTTTATTTATGCTCTATACTTTTTTGAATGCAAATTTTATTTTTATTTCAAAATTGTATTTGTTCAGACAAGAAAGAAAAGGCCCCTTTGGAGTCTCCAAATGGCACAGTTTGGGAACGCCTGGTGGTACCCTTCAAAAACTGTGTAATATGTTCATTTTTGAGGTTTTGTTCTGAAATTTGAACCTGAACTTGGTAACACTTCATGCTATGTTCCTATGGTGTTTTCCAGCTTATACCTACCAGCTATAGTCACCTGCAGGCATCTGTTTCTACAAAAATTCCAGGCGGAATTTATTTCCTTCAAATTCAGCACATTCAGACCACTATTACACAGTGCCAGAGGCACTTAGTGATTCTGACTGTTTTGCAATTCAAAAATTCAGAGTGTTATCTTTTGAATGAGACCAAAACCATGCATATACTGCAAGCGGTTGAAGAGCAGCTTTAATTTACTTTTGGGTATGTCGTTTTTGGGCGTTTTTGATAAATTCACTTAAACATGTAAGAGGTTAAGTGAAGATCATACAAGCTCCCGGCTTGGACACCAAGCCTGGTATGACTGAGTGGTTCCATTACAGCCATTCATGCTAATCAACAAAACCTTTTTTGGCTAGCTAAGCAGATTTTTTTAAATCTGTCATCTCGTAATGGAGGTGCACCTACCGAAGCCCATGTCGAACATGCGGTCCGCTTCATCAAACACCAGGTAGGTGACCCTCTGCAGGGACGTGGCCTTCTTCTTCACGTGGTCGATCAGACGTCCCTGTTCACACAGACAGGCAGGAAAAGGTCAGGAGGAGGCCACGTGCAGTCTGGGTCGAGCTTACCCAGCTGGGTCAAGCTTACTGGAGTTTAGCGTCGGGGCTTACCGGGGTGCACACAACGATTTCGGCGCCCTCTTGCAGGGCCTTGGCCTGCTCCCACATGCTGCCCCCTCCATACACGGCCACCGAGCGCAGGGCATAGGCCTTCCCAAAGCGCTTACACTCTGCGTGGATCTGGGGAGGACACACAACGGGACGTTGTTAAGGGAACCCACAAACAGACTGTACACCCCTACTACTCCCATTACATTAATTTAGCAGATGCTCTTAACGTGTATAACCACCACTAGTACTCATGCACCTATGACACCCTCTCAGCTTTCTGTTGACCAAATGTAACTGCAGTGACAACACTCTGCATAGGGCATTAACAAGAGTTGTACATCATCATATATCATTACCAGAGCCAGTCAATTCGGGCCATGAAGCATTTCCTTCACTGCCATATCCACTTTTATTATTATCACTACCACTATCATTATCACCAAATTGCTGGTGTCATTTATTTCTCATCCAGCTTTCAGCATATCCAGCCTTGAGCAGATAGTGACCTTCCAAAACTGTGCATCACGGCTAATTGGCGGTGGGAGCTCTGTGTGATCAATGAGACAAAAAGCACGGCCCCCTGCAGGCACGACAGACAGGCCCCTGCCCATCATTTCTCCCTGGGCTCTTACCTGCTGACACAGCTCTCTAGTGGGGCACACGATGATGGCGATGGGGCCTTCTCCAGTCTGCAGCTCCTTCTGGTCCATTATGTGCACCAGCATTGGCCAGATGAAGGCTGCCGTCTTACCGCTGCCCGTCTTGGCAATGCCAATCATGTCGCGGCCGCTGAGGGCGATGGGGACTCCCTGAAAGAAAGGTCGACGGAGGTCAATTCTGACCACTGCCAATGAGTCCTGTCCACTGGGGACAGAGGTGTCACTGTGTGAGCAGAGGGCGCCACCTCAGAACAGCAGGTCCCGATTAGCATTTTGTGTGAATGCGGCTTTACTCCAGTGTTGATTATGGCTGTGGCTGGTGCTCTGCCTCAGTGCATGTGGTGCTCAGTGCCTCGTACCTGGCACTGAATGGGCGTGGGCTGCGTGTATTCTGACTTGCGGATCTGGTGCATCAGCTGCTCATCAAAGCCAAAATGGCCGAAGCTTGTACAGGGTTTGGGAGGGACGGCGCCGGAAACCTGTCGAAACAAAACGTACTGAGTGCCGAGGGAGAGAGCCGTGAGGCTGACAGTTTTACTCCTTACAACCTGCAGGTGAAAAGCTGTACACATTGTTCACATCTCTGTGCACCTACCCGTAGGTTGAGTTTCTGTCTTAGCTCCACCACCTGTATGGGAGTGAGGCTGTTCAGCTCCTCGTGCTCGTTGAAAAAGTTCTTCTCAAAAGGGGTATATTCAATCTGTATGTGGAGAAGAGACAGTCGCACACAAAACCAATGCTCCATAAGTGAGAATCAAAAAAATAACCATACTCCCACTGCCCTGCTAATACCAAATGACTATACAATCTTATAAAAACAAGAATGTTTGATTCAGATAAGCATGCTTTTGCAAGTTCTAGTTTATTTAAATGATCGGACATTGGGCCTTGGGCTACTATTACCTACACCAA
Source organism: Aldrovandia affinis (assembly GCA_029706075.1). NCBI lineage: Eukaryota > Metazoa > Chordata > Actinopteri > Notacanthiformes > Halosauridae > Aldrovandia > Aldrovandia affinis. The sequence goes on from JAINUG010000013.1 coordinate 1,446,390, forward strand.
CATAAAATGTCTTAATAGGGCTTTGGGCCACCACGAGCTGCCAGAACAGCTTCAATGCGCCTTGGCATAGATTCTACAAGTGTCTGGAACTCTACTGGAGGGATGCAACACCATTCTTCCACAAGGAATTCCATAATTTTGTGTTTTGTTGATTGTCGTGGAAAATGTCTCAGGCACCAGAAGTGTTCACTTGGGTTGAGATCTGCTGACTGAGACGGCCATGGAATATAGTTTTCATGCTCATTAAATCATTCAGTGACCACTCGTACCCTGTGGACGGGGGCATTATCATCCTGGAAGAGACCACTCCCATCAGGATATAAATGCTTCACCATATGACGAAGTTGATCACTCAGAATGGCTTTGTATTTATTGCTATTTACCTTGCCCCCTAAGGGTTGAGTGGACCTAAACCATGCCAGGAAAGTGCCCCCCACACCATAACAGAGCTACTCAAGTGTTTCCTTTATTTTGGCAGTTACCTGTATTTCTTCTGTTAAATGGGAAAAGTAGGGAAAGTACAAATACCTCAAATACCATCTAAGATTCAGAGGCTCCTTGACAAAAAAATGGGCTCAGTGGTCTATGCTTGCCATAAGTGTCACACACAATTGAATGATCCACCACTCTGTTCCATGGGCTAAACTAAATCTCTCAACCCCTTGCAAGATCAAGTTAAAGACAGAATTAAAATAGGGTAATATGCCACCTGGAGGTGAACCCTTACCTCTGAGTGGTCAATGGGGGGGAGGGGCATGATGATCTTCTTGGTGGTGGGGGCGATGGGGTTCCCATCACTGTCGTACTCCACGTTGTCCTCCTCCTCGTCCTGGGTCAGTCCGGCCGTGGGGTTCTCTGCCATGTACCGGAAGTAGGCCTCCTGCACAGAGCACAGTGGCCCACATCACAGTCTGATCCAATGAGCGGCCAGGGTCAACTGTCCAATTGTGAGGCAGCAAAGGACACCACCTGACTTCTCGCTCAGCAGTAAAATTGTGGGCCCAGCCTGAAAAACCAGGATCATGAGCCATATGTCTCTGTTGAGTGAAGTGCTCAAAAACAAAAGTCCAGAACTGATTTAAAAAAACTACAATTGACCAATATAGGGAAAACTGGAAGTCTACACAATGTCTTTAGATAAAAGTTCTATCTCAAGGATAGCTGGTGCTGAATGGGGAGTGTGGGCGAAATGGGAAATGGCGTTTGTGTGCGTGTCTAGTCAAGGGCGTGAGAGGCTTAGCTTCCAAACTTAATTTTTAAGTGATCGTAGCAGCCTAAAAAAATTATTTTAACATGGACCAAAAAGATGATAAGAACATTTAAAACATTTTTTTTACTGAAGATAAGAACATTTTCATTCTAATATAAATGTGCCCGCTTTCAAAGCCACATTGGTAAAAGTGCAGGAGTGGAAAAACCATGGAAATCTGTCTGGGTGTCTGAAATGGATTGACCTGTAATCAAAACATTAAAACAAAAGGGTGGTCCTTAAAGGAAAGTGTCAGGGACAGAGAGTGCTTTCTGGTCAGGCAGGAGGGTTGATGGGCTGAAAGAGATGGTATGCGGGCAGCTCAGCAATATAGGAGAAGAACGCTGGTAGTTTCACTCACTTGGTCATCTTCTTCTTCAATGTCATCACGAATACCCCTGGAAAAACAAGCGGAGAAAAAAAAAAACTTCCCTGCAACTCCGTCGATACACTCGTAAGCACCCCCAAAGAAATATCCCACCCCTGCTCGTCCATCTTACCCCCCACCCCCAGAAACACCAAAACACATCCAAACACTGGGCTGAGGACGATGGCTGAATGGCACGGAGTACTGTAAGAAATTTCAGATTCCTATGCCACTCACAAAAGGGCTTCCAGACAAGCTTCCCAAATAGTAATTTGCCATTTTTGATTCTGACCAAGTCAGTCCATTTTTCTCACTATTACACTGATTTGGTCATATATGTTTTGTTGTCTGGATACCGTGGATTCCTGTAATCATTGATGATCACATTCTATCATTAGTGATATTCTGGCAAGAACCTTGACCATGAGCACAAGCAGGAAAGGTGCAACTGTGATTCTCACTTGAATGAACATCCCTGGTCAAATCTATACAAACATTCCAAAAACATCTACAGCTGTAGTAATTCAAGATTGAATCTAAGTATTGACCTTTTTGGGACAGAAGTATAGTAAGTGCATACTGGGGAAAAAGAAACACCAGTATGTAATTCTCCAAGGGTAAACATTAAAGTTGTGCTTACTTTTCAGGTTTCTTCTCTTTCTCCTTGTCTTCCAATTTCCTCAAGTCTTTAGTTGCTTGGTCCTGGGGAAGTTATGGAAATGAAACAGAACTACATCACATGCAGCTGGGCTCTATCCAGATAACCAATCCGAATTTAGATGACTTGGTGATTAATGAATAGTGGATACTGTGTCCAATTTTCAATGGGTTTTACACCCATATTAAAGCCAGAGAGAAATGACTAATGTAACGTGCCCCTGTTTGACTTCCAGAGAGGAAATTGTATAGACACATTTCGGACTTCCAACAGTGGTACGCATTTTAAAGTTCTTTTTTATTACCGGGTGCAGTTTAAAGCCTGCTGCAGTTGGTCCACTGCATGCCCACTTGTCCACTCACCTCCACCTCAGCCATGAAGGCATCCAGTGGGTCTTCCTCACTATCTGAGCCCTGAGACTGGAACTGCTGTCGTGTTGGAGAGTTCTCGGCAGGGATGTAGGGCAGGTCCACGCTGCTGGACTCCTCTTCGTCATCTTCAAAATACCTGGAAGACCACAAGATAAATGCCACACTAGGTGAGAACACAACCTTTTCTGTGCACAAGGGAGAGGAATCAAGCACTTTGGATCTTCTATTCACTATATTATTTGGATATGCTAATAGTCGTTGATTAACCAAACCACAGAATACAAAGATCATAGGATCGGTGCCTTAGCTGAACGATTCTGATGCTCACTGCGGTGTAGGTGACCTCACTAACTGCACTGTTTCAACAGTACAGCTTGTGATCATATACTGTAACAGCAGTTTTCAACCTCGGTCCTGGGGGCCCATCTGTGTATGCTGGTTTTCGTTTCAACCATAATTGCAATTACTGAAGTATAATGAGATGTTAATTGTTTTAGACTGTTGACTAGGCTGTTTTAATGTCAGATGAGGGATGATTGACCCTCGTAATGCCACACGATGTAGGTCAGAAACAGATATTCACGTTACCGTTATGTTCATGTTGATTCTATATTAATTTAAGGACTTGTAATCAGTCACATTAACTCTCAGCCATCTATTGCTTTAATTTTGCATAATGTTCTGTGAAGTTAAATCATTCAAGTGAAATGCTGAAAGTGTGGACATCTGGTCATTTAAACTAACCCATTTTGATGAAAATGAAGGGTTCAAAGACAAAACAAATGGTAACGAGTCAAACCTGCATTGTGTTAAAATTATAGAACCTAAACACGTGTTCAATAACCTTAATTAATCGAGAGATTGGTTGGAACAAAACCCAGCATACACAGTGAGCCGCCAGCACAAAGGTTGAAAACCACTGCTGTAGGAAAACACAGACCACAATAGAATTCTTTACTCACCTTCTGTATTATTGCAAATCCAAACACATACTCAAAACAAAGTAATACTCACGCATTCTCCTCGTCAAAATTGGCCCTTTTTGTGCCTATCTTATAGAAGGAGGGGAGTTGCTGGTTCTTGCCATATCCTGACCCGGCTGCCCCAAACGACGAGTGTGCCGGCTGTGGCAGACGGGGCTCTTCCTTCTTGCCCGTTGCCAGGCTGAAACCCCCAAAACCAAATCCCCGCTTGGCCCCTGGGCCACCCTTGTTCCAATTCATAGCCGTTGTTGCTGAGAAGTGAAACTACAGCTAAAACTTCACCCTAATCAGAGAGAAAAAACAAACAACATTCAGCGAACAATCAATCTAACTAACCATATTAAAGTTTAAAATGGCACCTAGGATTCCACAGGAAATGTGTCAGGTTAGACACCAAGCTTTTAAAAACCAGCACTGTGAGGGATACCTACTAGGTGCTTAATTAGTAGCCTTTACTTTTTTGAAAAGGAAACATAATTACAATACTATTTGTTAAAAAGACACCCTTTACAATACTGATTTCCCTGTGTGTACTTTATACAGAGTGCTTTAACATTATTTTATGTTCAAACTGGCACAAACTGTGTAACCTCATAAGAGCTGGGTGAACTGCTGATCTTTTGGTGCGCGTCCAGAATACTGTAACGTTAACGCAGTTCGCATCTGTGCACATAACTGAGCATTCGAATGGCAGAAACAGGAGATATATATACACACACACACACATATATATATATATATACACACATATTTGCAATATGTATAGCTAGCTATACGGGTTATTGTGAGACATGGTTTAATTAACTATACTGCCTCTAAAATAACGGTTTGGCCCCGTCTTTTGAGTCTGAACTAAGATGCTAGTCCAAATCAATGGATCATAGCTAGCTAGCAAAATTATTATTTTAGATGATATCTCATTGGAATACAACTGCACTTTTTCTTGATACTTCAGATAATTAACATTACGTTAGTATGTACATTCGGCTGTCTGTGTAGCTACCAACATTAACTAGCTAGCAAGCTAACCCAGGTAGCTACGTAGCAATGGACGTACTCTCAAGCAATCAACCTCCAGGTAGCAAGATCGCAATCTGTAGAATAATCCGATTTAATTTAGTTACCAAGGGAAACGGGCAGACATTAGCTAGCTGTCAGAATACAGCTCAACATAGGGTGGGTGCTATACTAGTTAACTATCCAACGCTAGCTAGCTAATAGGGCTAACGTTAACTAGCAATGGAGAAGATCGGTTGGCTATTTTCGGTTTTAACATTAGCTAGCCATCGAGTTAGTGTTATAAAGCGAGCACTAGCTACAGCATAGATTTTTCATATATTCAATTAGACGAGACAAACTAAAGCCTGCCCATACAAATCTCTGGAGAGTACTTATATTAATCTTACCAGTTTCCAATCCGCACTGAAATAATATGCAGCCGCCTTGTAGTAGCACGGGCCCTGCAATTCAGTCGTGTTAAACGTCATCAGAGTACGAGAAGGGGTATGACGTAAATCATGTGCGACGTTTGCGTTCGTGCTGCCCATCAGTCGGATCTCCAATCAACATCTTGGGTTCGCTGAACTGCACGCCTTTTTACGCGGATTGTCACCAATGTTAGCAGCCATTTTCCATCCAATCAGCGAAGTGCTGAAAGTGTTGCTCGACGGACGTAGCGACATTAATGGTAGCTTCTGGAAATTTAGATACAGGAATTTTCATTCATCTACTACGTGGGTAAGTTATGTAAAATGTGTTTCTAGACATTTGGTTTTTTTTCAAACGATTTAACCGCTTACCGTACGAAAGCGAATTGTTCATGTAGCTGAAATATGGCTAGCTAGATGGCTAACGTTAGTAGCATTCAAGCAGCATCTCCACTCCTGTGTCCTGGAATTGTCCTGCAGCTGCAGATATAGATGGGCCAAATAGTCCCGTTGTCCTCTTGATAGCCATGCACTATACTGTTAAAAATGGCTATCTAGTTAACCGTCACTAGCTAGCCTACGATATGCTTATGGAATGTGATAAAGCTAGTTTAGCGTTTACTCTGCGCATAGGCAGGGCAACTAACTTGTAATAAGTTTCATTTCAAAATGCATAGCTAACGTTAGCTGTGTAGCATAGGTAACCTTAGTCTGCAACGAAGTCATCTAACGTTACTGTACATAACGTCATCTGCTTTGCTAACTATCTGGTGATTTAGATAACTACACATGTATAGACTGTTTTTTAAACATTACACATCTTTGTAACGTTAACTAAATGTTTGTTTGTGGCAGCTGGTGACCACAATTTTTGGTGAAGCAACCCCCTTAAAAAAAGCACTTTATATGTGTATAAACAACATATCATTTAGCAGATAAACCCAGCATATTATGTCCATGAGCTTTTATTAAAAATGTATGTAACTGACATAACAGCCTCTCTTCTGATCAAATTACAGGTCAAATTATGTTATTGGAGTGAAGTTGAGTTGATAGATAGTAATAAAACAATAACGTTAACGTTAGTTTCATTTTGGTATTTATGAAAGAATCCTGAAATGAATTGCCATCAGCTCTCCAAGTAACGTTAGCCTATTATCTAACGTAAACTATCTTGTAGTGTAATGTAATAACTTTAGCTACAACACAACATGCTTTCTAATTGAAATGTTTTGTAGCATGTTACTGTTAATCGCCTTTCGATGTTAGCTCATGGGCTCCTTTAAATATAGTAGCCGTATTTGTTTGTACGGGTTTCAGCTTTTTCTGTGTACTCTATCTTACTAACTAGCTGACTGGCGTTGGGTCTACAGCTCAAAAATACAACCACGCATTCTTTAGTATTGCTAGTATTGGTTTGGATGAGAGTCAATCATCTTCATGTCGCGAACGCGCAAAGATTGCGTATCAAACCCATCAACTGGGTGGGCTTTAAAACGCGTCATAAGGCATAATTGTCCAATCAACGACGTATAAAGTACTATTTGCGTTGAATATTCAATTCAATATAGTACATTGAATTGTATTAGCTTAGTGAAGCAGAGATATCTGCTTCATTGAAGTACCTCTTAATAACATGAGAGTGGTGCTATTTTGCACAATACATTTTTGGGGGTTGGTTCACAGAGGAAATAGTCGTTATGATGATACTTAGGCATTTAAAAAAGTGTTTTATGTGATGTGTGTTCTGTTTTTTGTCTGTTTGTTTTTAGGTGAAGCACTGCTTTACCTGTTGTCTTATAGAAACCTCCACTGATGTACTCGCACACACATACACGCACACGCACATAAAAATTCAATTTGATATTTTACTAGTTCTCAGTTTGAAAGTAGACGTTTATTGTTTCATCATGTCCTCCTCTTCATCTTCTTTTTTTGTGTAACAGTTGTCCCGAAGCCATAATTCCTGAAGTGCAAGCAGTGCCGGAACCTACCCGCCCCTCTGCATCCTACACTGGGTGCCAGTAAGTACTAGGGCTGACCCCATTTAGTCGACTGGTCGATTGTTTGGTCGATGGGCTGTTGGTCGACCAAGATTTGTTTTGGTCGAGCAGTTGCGCAAAAAAAAAAAAAAAATTCTCCACGCAGCATGAGACACCTAGATTCGCGCCACAGTTCGGCGCGCTTGTCAGTAGAATAATCCATTCTAGATGCTGCGGGTATGGCAATGACAGTCCTTCACTCGTAATATAGCTAGGCCTATATATGTTCTCTTTAAATTATATTAGGCAGTTAAGGCAATAGTAATGTTGTGAATAATTCTGCAAAACTAATAAAAGTAACATTTTATAATAAATGTGTTTTGCTAATTGTATGGTTTATATATCTATAACTAACATGCGTAACACCAATTTAAGACATTAGGCTTGTTAGCCTATTTTTTTGCAAAAGGGATTTTAAATCTCAATGAGACCAACCTGGTTAATTAAATAAAACATAGCCTACGCATTAGAATGTGTTATGGTTGTGGTCAAATAAAATCATCAGCCTATTATGTGGCCATACCACAACTTCACAAACGCAACGGCAGAATCTGCAAGCATGAAGAGGAGGCCCGGAACGGAGACGTTTTTTTTTTTTTCAGGTAATCTTGAACTCCAGCTCCATAAAGTCATTAGCCTATTGTTACTCATTTGTGTCATTCACTTAAGAAAGTTATAAAACATGAGACAAGCGCAGTGTGCATATAGTTGTATTTATTAAAACAAATAGGGTGTGTCATAGGGAAAAAAAAAAAAAAAAAAAGTTTCGACCAATCTGGGGAGAAAAACGGACCAAGATTTGTTTTAGTCGGGGACAGCCCTAGTAAGTACAGAGTCTTTGCTATGGCAACATAGCAGAGCTTAAACTCCCAATAGAAATACAAAAGTTTAATCAATACATGTTATTTTGTGTATCTTTTTTAATTAAAGTAAAATCTTTCTCCTCTTCTGGATGTGTGGCTCAGTAGGTAGAGCATGGTGCTTAACAAGGCTTAGGTTGTGGGTTTGATTCCCATTGGGACCACATATACAGAAAAATGTATGCATCCACTACTGTAAATTGCTTTGGTTGTCATGTTATGTTATTTTATGTCTTCTCCAGGAAGCAATTTTTCCCACTATATGGACCTTCAGAATCTGTAGCTGCCACAGAAGGATCCATGTCGTTTCTGGTGAGTGAGTATGAGTCCAGTAGGGTGGGATTCCACAAATCCCTGAAAAACAACAGTGGATGTAGAACAAATGTATGTATTGCCCATTTTTTTAATTAAACAATAACTTAGACAATAAACAGACCAAAAAGGAGAGGGGCATAGTGCAACTGCGCGGTCTGCATGTGTGTAAGTGCACACCTGCATACACAAACACTGTAGTGCACACACGCACGATCGCACACACACACACCCACCCACCCACCAAGCTTTGGTTATAGTTCCATTACATGCACATATATTCAAAGCACCATATGCGGCACAAGTGTACATGTATTCATGCATCCACATATGCATAACAATTTACAGGCATTGGTACACATATACGCACATACATACATCCACAAATTCAGAACACTCATGTACATGCATATGTACACATGCAAAATCACTGTTACTATTGTTACCAACGTTTTCAAATACGGTAACTAGTGAACGTTACTTCTCATCAAAGCTAATTTCAAAAAGCTCGCTTGTTTAGCTATACTAGCTCAGAAAACGTCTCACGTGCTAGCTGTAGTCAGACTCTAGTTCTATTTTTACCCAACAGTGTATAAGTGCATGTGACGTTATCAGCATCGTCCCCTGACCCCAAGTTTACTGTGCAAAGTGTCTTCTTTCACCATTATGTTAAATGCTGCCAAACCTGGGTTTTTTTTTTTTTCCCCCCTCTTAGAACCGACAAAGGACATGTCTGTACAATTATTTCAGTTAGCTTGAAATAGCATAGCAAACATTCTAGCCTACGGTGATTCCTAAAGTTATGAAAGCAAGCAAGGTGAGCAGTAGGCAAACAAGCAGTCATACAATTACAGCTGTAGAGCATTGAGTTTACAAACTTCATGTAGAGTATTCAGCCAATGACAAGCATGCATTGAGCATTATCTGCAGCTTCATGCATGCGTACTATTGGGTCAACAGAATCTGATATTGGACTACTGAAAGCTCTTCTACACCTGGGTCGATTTATGAGGGCAAACCTGGAGAGGATGTTCTGCTTATGGACTTGTGTGGTGTTCATTTTCTTCCTTACTTAATGCATTTAGTGTAAGAACTACAACTGTTCCAAGTAGACTAGCAGTGGGGAGAAGATGACATGAAAGTGAGGTTTGGCATTTCTCTTGGTCATCTAGAGGATGGCCCAGTGTATGTGAGCTCTCATTGTTTCTGTTCTCCATCAGCGCTGGGTATCCGAGAAGCTGAGCGTGGAGAGCTTAAGGGATCTGGAGTTATTTGGAGGTAAGTTCAAAAAGAAGTTGGAAGTACACTCCCTACTTGCACCAACATTGATTCAAAGCCACCTCTTCCAACAAACCTCATGCTCTGGCTTTAGTTAACAGAGATTTGCACAACGCTGGTTGTGTATGCGTGTCTGTGCGTGCGTGTGTGCGTGTGTTGTGTTTTTGTAGCAATTTGGCCTAATATGAGGATTCATCACAATAGACGGTGCACTAAACTTTTACCCTAACTTATAAGTTGGGTCAAAAGTTTTTCTTACCTTTGTTTCTCAAGGTGTATGCTACTGAGTGTCAACCAGGCATCTCATTTGCCCAGGGGTGGTCAACCCTGGTCCTGGAGAGCTGCGTGGTACGCTTGTTTTTGTTTTCACCTTAAAATTGAACATTTTAGAATGAACCAGGTGAGGTGATGAATTGCTTTATTTGATAAATTAAGTACTGAGTAACAAAGCTAACCAGCCCACCCTGTAGCTCTCCAGGACCAGGGTTGGCTACCCCTGCTATAGCCACCACATCTGGATGAACAGGTACTAATTAAAGCAGGAGTGTCCAATCTTATCCGAAAAAGTATGATGTGGGCGCATGATTTTGTTCTAGCCCAGCACAACGCCTGATTCAACGAATCAGGGTTTGATTGAAGACTGTGATTAGTTGATTCCTTGAATCAGGTGTTTTATTGGTGGGCTAGAAGAAAAGCCTGCATCTACACAGCCCATTTTGTATAAGACTGACCTCCCCTAAAGTCTTAGTCTTCACCGTGCCATTACCTAGAACAGTTGTTCCTGAACTCGGCCCTGGGTGACCCCTGTGCATGCTGGTTATCGTTCCAACCATAATTACAATTCCTAAAGTATAATGAGCTGTTAATTGTTTTTATTTATTTTATATCAGACATGAAAAGAAAGTGACATTTCTTTATTTTCTGTAATGTGCTTTATGGCAAATGATTCCTTTTGAAAGCGGGTACATTTTTAAATGATTTATTGATAGACTTACAGCTGACATCACTGAAGTCCTAAATGCTGAAAGTGTGGACACCTGGCATTGTGTTAAAACACAAAATTATGAAACTTAAACATGTATTCAACAACCTTAATTAATCAAGAGATTGTTTGCAATGAAAACCAACATACACAGAGGTCCCTTAGGATCATGTTTGGGAACCCCTGATCTAGAGCATTCTCATTATTCTCTTACTTCATGGAATCACAATGGATTTAATTGTGATTTCTTGCCACTGATCAACACAAAATGCTATACAATATAAAATAAATAAAACGACAACTAAAGCTTTTTCTTAATTACAAATAACAGACAATTATTGATTCCATAAGTATTCACCCCCCTTGACTTGGTAGAAGCACATTTAGCTGAAATTACAGTCTATTTGGGTAAATCTCTACCAGCTTTGCACATCTGGACACTGCAATTTTTGCCTATTCTTCTTTATAAATTGCTCTTGCTCCATCAGATTGGATGAGGACTATTTGTGAACAGTCATCTTTCCACTGATTCTCAATGGCATTGAGGCCAAAAAGTTCAATCTTGGTCTCATCAGACCATAAAAGAGTCTTTAGAGTCTCCCACATGCCTTTTGGCAAACTAGGCTAGATTTCATGTGTTTTCTTCAAAAATGGTTTTGTTTTTGCCATCCTCCCATAAAGTGCAGATTTATGAAGTGCCTGGGCTGTTGTCCCATGGACAGTTTCTCCCATCTCTGCTATGTAACATTGTAACGGGGTCTTGATGTGCCCACAATAAGCCTCATTGGTTTTATTTGTTGTTGATTGCCACACTTAATGATAGACTTGCTGGAAGTGACCACCGAAGTGACAGTGGGTGAATGTTGTAAAAAAGGTGATATTCCTGGCAATGTACTCTGCACGTATTGTTCAGATATGGTCAGTTATGGCTCCAGAGAAATTAAGGGTTTGGAAGATCACATCCATACCAAAAAACACAACGACAAAATAAAAATTTGCCGTACAAATTACACTTGTGCCACTCAGGCGTGGTGTCCACTCCATTTAAATCCAGCACACAAAACGGCATGTGCCGCTTGTGCCGACCTGAACAGACGGCTTGTACATCAAGTAAACAAAGTACCACGTGTAGCCTACCAACAGCACGGTAAACAATAGAAACTGCTAAACACATGGCTTGGCATGGCTAAATCCAAATATAAAAGTTATTGTGTTGTCTTTGCCAACACTTGCAAGTTGTCCAAAGATGAATTTAAAGTTTGGCTTGAATGATGGTTGCATAGAGACAAACAGTGATTTAACATGTTTATTATGGTGTCCTACCTTTTTTAAATAAAAATTTTCTTAGTACAACTTATCCTTACCAAGCAGTATTACCACAGCTTTAAGCCACACTACCTACCACTGTTTCATCATCAGCTGATCGATTCAGTGTCATACTTCCCACCAGCACTCCATTTAAGTGATTTTACCCGCCCTTGCCGCTACGCAACATGGGGAATGCCAGCGTAATTAAATAAGCAGTACAATGGCACAAAATAGGCCTATTTATTCAAGTAAGCTCAGTTAATAAAGTAAGACTTATTAAAATAAATAAAGGAAGACTTTATTTTGATAAAACCTCATTTTTATACTTCCAGGGCCTGCTTCTTGGATTTATTAATGAATTGATTAATTTTTGTCTGTAAAACCCCACTGTAAACACCACCAACACCTCATTCAAATTTCCAGATTCCAAGCAGTGCTTTTCTTGCACGGATGCTCAGTTTTGGAGGAGGGCCTGTTCTAGGCAAACTAACAGTTGTGCCATGCTTTCTCCATTTCTTTATGATGAACTTAACGGTGCTCCGGGGGATATTCAAAGTCTTTGAAATATTCGTATCTTTCCCCTGATTGGTGGCTTTGAAGAACCTTTTCTCAGATTTGCTTTGAATATTTTTCCGCTCTTCATAATTAAGCTCTTGTTTGGAAATACAGTGGGGAAAATAAGTATTTCACCCCCTGCTGATTTTGTGAGTTTGCTCCCTTACAAAGAAAGGAACGGTCTATAATTGTCATGGTAGGTTCATCTTAACAGTGAGAGACAGAATATTTAAAAAAATCCCAGAAAATTACATTATATGAATTTTAAACATTTATTTGTGTTTTATTGAGGAAAATACGTATTTCACCCCTAGCAAAACATGACTCAGTACTTGGTGGAGAAACCCTTGTTGGCAAGCACAGCGGTCAGACGTTTCTTGTAGTTGGTCACCAAGTTTGCGCAGATCCCAGGAGGGATTTTGGCCCACTCCTCTTTGCAGATCCTCTCCAAATCCTTAGAAATCCATTTTCAGTGTCCTGGCTGAGGGAAGGAGGTTCTCACCCAAGATTTCCCGGTACATGGCCCCATTCATCCTCCCCTCGATCCGGTGAAGTCGTCCTGTGCCCTTAGCAGAGAAACAGCCCCAAAGCATAATGTTTCCACCACCATGCTTGATGGTGGGGATGGTGTTCTTGGGGTCCAAGGCAGCTTTTTTCTTCCTCCAAACACGGCGAGTCGAGTTGATGCCAAAGAGCTTGATTTTAGTCTCATCTGACCACAGCACTTTCTACCAAGCTTCCTCTGAATCATCCAGGTGCTCATTGGCAAACTTCAGACGGGCCTGTACATGTGCCTTCTTGAGCAGGGGGACCTTGCGGGCACTACAGGATTTCAATCCATTACGGCGTAGTGTGTTACCAATGGTCATCTTAGTGACTGTGGTCCCAGCTGCCTTGAGATCATCAACAAGCTCCAGCCGTGTAGTTCTGGGTTGTTCCCTCACCTTTCTCATGATCAGGTTCACTCCACGAGGTGAGATCTTGCGTGGAGCCCCAGACCGAGGGAGATTGATGGTCAATTGGTGTTTCTTCCATTTTCTAATTATCGCACCAACAGTTGACTCCTTCTCACCAAGCTGCTTGCCAATGGTCTTGTAGCCCGTTACAGTCTTGTGCAGGTCTACAATTTTGTCCCTGATGTCCTTAGACAATTCTTTGGTCTTGCCCATTTGTGAGAGGTTGGAATCTGATTCATTGATTGATTCTGTGGACAGTTGTCTTTTATACAGGTAACGAGTACTTAATTAGGAGTACTAATTAAGTAAGAGGACTAATCTGTGTGCCTCCTGGTCACATAACCAGTCTGTGGGAGCCAGAATTCTTGTTGTTTTGCTAGGGGGTGAAATACTTATTTTCCTCAATAAAACACAAATAAATGTTTAAAATTCATATAATGTGATTTTCTGGGATTTTAAAAAAATATTCTGTCTCTCACTGTTAAGATGAACATACCATGAAATGTATAGACCGACCGTTCCGTTCCTTTCTTTGTAAGGGGGCAAACTCACAAAATCAGCAGGGGGTGAAATACTTATTTTCCCCACTGTACACTAACCAACTGTGGAACCTCTCACAGATAGGTGTACTTAATTTGAAATCATTTGAAACGCCTTAATTGTACACAAGTATACTCCAATGAAATAAATGTGACCTATGAAGACAATTGATTGCACCAGATTGAGTTTATTTAGGTGTGCAAAACGGGGGAATACTTATGGATTCAATTATTGTCTGTTTTTTATTGGCAAATAATTGAGAAAAAGCGGTTTTATTTATTTGACATTCAAGTATTTTGTGCTGATTCGTGGCATAAAATCCCAATTAAATCAATTTTGATATCCATAAATAAGAAAATATAATGAAAAATGCCAAAGGGGTGAAAGGGAAGGGGAAGAGGAGGGGGTCGGTGGGGTGTAATCATGTTTCTACACTTATGTTTGTTCATTGCACAATTGTTCCATGTTCATGTACATTAACCATGAAAAAGCCAAACATTCTCATTTTTAAAGCATTTGGTTGAAGTCTCAGTTGATGCCTGAAAGTAATTTTTAACCAAATGGATCAAATCCAGTACTTACATTGGCTGTAGAGCTCAAGAAATGTAGCCATGTTTTCATCATTGTTTCCTCATTTAAAATCTCTGTTTGATTGTAAGGTAAGATGATGGGATTATTTTGTCATCCTGCACCTATTGGCTTGTATAATGATAACCCATCACAGTATTTATTCTGGGTAATTTATGAAGATAACATAAGACTGGGCTTGTTCATTTTCATCATGGAGGATAGTTTACAGTAAATGTTCCTCAAGATAACAAATCAAATCAAAAACAAATTTCCATATGCAGTACTTGAAGAGTCAATGTGGGCAATTGTAAAATGGAAGCACAACTACATGAAATCACAAAGCCATAAAAAATGATTGACTTGCATGGTAGTGGATGCTTCTCGCATACATTAGCTTAAGCGTTAATCATTGCAAACCAAACTGCACTGCAAGTATTCTCACAATGAGAGGTCAGGTCAGAGTTGTTCTGTTGCCTGTAGCAGAAGCTGAATGCAGTGATTGAAATGGTTCCTTATTCAAAGACTAGGGGCTGTATGTACAAAGATTCTAAGCGTAGGAGTTCTGATCTAGGTTCAGGTTTCCCCTGTCCATATCCTAACCATATCCAATACGAGCTAAAAGGCTAAACTGATCATAGATCAGCACTCCTACTCTTAGAATCTTTGTACATACTGCCCCAGAACCTCTTTGCCTCTTTATATGTTTGTTTTTGTTTCATTGATGTCTTGGGTTCTCCTACCTCAGAGCAAGCTCAGGGGAGCGCTCACAGGAAAGTAAGTGTGGAATTTCTACTGCCCCTGCCCCCTGCCCCTGCCCCCCCCCCATGTCATCTGTGTGCGTACGCATATGTTTGGATCCAAGGACCTCTTGTGGTTGTGGGCGTCAGTGCATGGACACCAGCTTGTCACGCTGTGCGCTAACTGTGACGCGGCTCATCCAGTCTCACACCTGCTGTCAGGGTTTCATGTCGGGGGAAGGGGATGGAGACCGCTGACAACCTTTCATTAGGGGCTCACTGCTTGACTGTAAGAAATGCCTATGATCCACTTTAGGGGCAAGTGGTTTAGTGCTTGATGAAGGAAGTGTGCCATGATGAAGGGATGTAAGACACATCTGTTTAGCCAATAGGGTTATGTCTGTACAACGGGTGGATCAGGACTTCTAGGTTTACGCGCTGATAACTGCTCAGACCTTCCACCCACTGCTATGATGCATAGTAAATTGTTCTGCTTTAAATTCCATATCAGTGAGTTTGACCCTTATCTCTGATATGGAGGCAGTATAGGGAATTTGCGGGAGCAATTGTTTGCAGAAATCTAGGCCTAGATGTGATTCCTTGAGACTTGGTCTACTTTCACAGTTCCCACATACAGACTAGGTTCTTGTGCTTAAGTCATATGCATCATCTACACTCCAAGGAAGAGTGATGATTTGTACCTGTCGACTTTAAATGAACGGTTAATATCCACAACCTGCTCAGAGCAAATGCTGAAACCACCTTTTCATTTTTCAGATTTTTTTTCAGATTTTCTCCCAATTTAGTAGCCAATTTCCTCTCCCTCCCCCTCTCTGGGGCCAATAGTCAGACCTGCCAGTGACCCTAGTGGCACTCCCAGCCAGAGCCGATGAACTGCCGCTTCCTCCCTCCTCTCTGGGGAATAGTCAATTGCCACCCTAGTGGCAGTGGCCACTGGCGCGCCGGTGGAATTGAAGTCGCAGTGGTAACCGAAGGCTAGGCCACCCGAGAAACCACTTGTTAATATGCTTCACATTGTTCCTCCCCATGTAAGCATGTTTGTGGAAAGAGACAGGGAGATGAATGCTTTGACTGCTTCTGCAGTCAAGCAGTCTGGCTATGTCAGGAAAAGAGATGACCGTAAACACGGCACACAGCATCTGTTCTATGATCCCATTTATAAAGATGTCTGAAGTCTTTGTGAGGTCACTGTGAAAAGGAATGAGACCGGCTGTTCTTTTGAATGGGGAGTGTCTTTGTGCCAACTCTAAAATGAGTCCGTGGCCCGGAAAGCAATACAAGAGTTATCTTGGTTGTGCTGGAAGTGGAGCCAATTGAAGTATTATATTAACTTTGCTTTAGTGCCTTCTTGTTATACTTCACATTGTTATATGTCACATACAGCATGGTTCAAGGTGTTCCAGATTTGACACATCTGAATTGAGAAGAGCAGCTTACCCGGGACCATGTTAAAAAATGGTCACCACTCAGCAGTATTTCGATGTTGAGTTTTATGCTGTAGAAAAGCCTGAAGCATATTTCGTGCTTTGTATTTGTGTATTTTGTTTTCTCTAAAGGCATAGTTCCTAATATAGATTTGCATAAGATCATCTATAACTAAGTAGTTAATACAATACAATACATTTATATGATTTCTTCACTCCGTCATTCATAATTTGTGGGAAGTTTTATGAAACCCTGTCTTAACCTAATATTGTGCTGCGTGGTTTCCCCAAGTTCCCACTATATGGACGAGGCTTCACTGTCTTGTCAATGTTCTTGAGAAGTGTGCATATCCACTGTCTATGTCTCACTCTGAGCATTTTTACCCTTTACCTCACTGGAAAGTGAAGGGGGATGCCAGCTCTGCTCATTATTCACTTCATTGTTTTGTCATGATGACGTTGATGTATTGAAGTGTGCCCTTGAAGTGGGGAGAACCTCCCCTTTCACATCAAATAGGGGGTGGGCCGGGCCCCAGCTGTGTACTGATAACAGCTGTGTAACATCGCTCTGCTCAGGGCCAGAGCTGCTTTGCAGAAGAACTGCTTTGTTGTGTTGCAGCCAGAGAAGAGAAAAAGCCCCGCGCTTGCTTTGCTGGTTGCCATTGAGAGCCTTTGTGCCTGGATGTGTTCCAGAACCCCCTGCTCCATGAAGTATGGCAGCTGCAATTAGTCAAACTCCAGAACCTCAAGAACCAGCAAGGCCTTCTGGCCTCATGCTGTCAGCCACTTATATTTTCTTAATTGTAATTGCCCAGAACTAGATTTGATTGACTTTCCCATATTAGCCAAATAACTTCTGATGTGTTTTAAAGGAAACCGTTTCTCCTTTGAGTGGCTGGAGTTTGATGACAAAGCTTTACGGAAATAATCAGTCTTCTTTAAGTTGCCTAATGCGTTTCAATTTCTTGTTGTTCAAGACTTGTGCATCATCTATATGTTAACACCTGTAATGGTACTGTCGAATAAGTTATGAATTCATGGTAATCCTGAAGACATTGTTAGATTGTGACATGTGGACTGCATCACTGACAATGATGCCTTGTTCCCCTTTTTTCCCACGATGTACCTGAACGGAAGCCACCCCCCACTCTGCATGTGCCCTGCATTTGGGTATTATTTCACTGCCTAAAGCACTGAATGAGTGGAAAATGTGAATACCCCATAATGCCCCAGTGTACACCGGAATCCTGCTGCCCAACTGTACTCCACATGCCACAATCGTTACAGAAAAAAACATTGATGCCAGCACACAAACCCCCCAGAGCTCCAAGGCAAATTTAGCAGATGACTTCATGGGTGGGTGGGCGTTTGTGCTGCTAACCCTCTTTCTGTCTCCTTGCACCCCTCACCGCTAGCCTTCCGCTCAGATCCATGAGGACAGCTGCGAGTCTCTGACCTCTCTCCCTCGCCAGGACACCATGGGGAGCTTCCTGCCTGACAGCGCCTCCTACGAGCTCCTCAATGTCATAGGTCAGTACGAGCCCCAGGGCCTCCCACCACCGCCACAATCAACGTAGGGGTGTAGCAAGCTTACCACGCTCTCTGCTTTCCAGTCACGCAAATAGATCCGGTTTAAAGTGACTGCTAATGCAGAGTGCGAGCGTGCCCTTGTGTCCTATAGCCTTCGCTGTGCTCTGTCTGTGCAGGTAGAGGATTGGAGGGCCTGATGACGGTGAACCTTGCGAGGTACCGGCCCACTGGTGAACACGTGGCTGTCCGCCGCATTGACCTGGAGTCCTGCACCAACGACATGGTCAACTACCTGCAGGTGAGGGCCCTGCCTGCACACAGCAACATGGCTGCCTTACAGGGCTCATCTGTCTGTCTTTTCTGGGGAAAAGGAAAGTAAATCATTATGCTTCTATTGCAGGGGGAGCTCCATGTCTCCAAGCTGTTCCACCACCCCAGCATCCTGCCCTATAAAAGCATCTTCATTGCTGAGAACGAGCTTTGGGTTATCACCCCCTTTATGGCCTATGGTGAGAGGCATTGCCATTTGTATGCTTTTCTCCCCTTCCCATATTGTGCGTCTAGCAGTACATAGTGCATACTCACACATTGCAATGTACACACACACACACACACACACACACACACACACACACCGCCATGCACACACACACACACACACACACACACACACAGTGTACTCACTCTGCCATGTTCACACACAGTGTACTCAGTCTGTCATGTACACACACACACACACACACACACACAGTGTACTCAATCTGCCATGTACACACACACACACACACACACACACACACACACACACACAGTGTACTCACTCTGCCATATTCACACACACACACACACACACACACACACACACACACACACACAGTACTCACTCTGCCTTGTACACACATACACACACTGTACTCACTCTGCCTTGTACACACACACACACACACACACACTTTAATCACTTTGTCCCCAGGTTCTGCCAGAGACTTGATCATCACCCACTTCACAGACGGCATGGGTGAACTGGCTATCGCTTATATCCTGTTGGGCATCTTAAAGGCCCTGGAATACATCCACCACATGGGCTACGTGCACAGGTCAGACTCTATACTCGAATCAATACTCTGAAAGAGTTAACAAAAATAAAAACTGGTTTTATTTTATACAAAAAAAATGCTTTCATTTTGCTTTCAATGGTTTTTATAAACAAACATTGCTTGACATGTAGCTTCAGAAAGTTGTTCATCGTCCTCGTGGTGTTGGAGGACGGAACTCCAGGTTAAAGAGAGAACCGAGGAATTCCGCATGACCCTAATCATGATAAATATCAACTTCAGATGTGGGGAGGGGCGGAAAGGAGAGTAGGATTTGTTTGTAGGATGTGTAATACTGCTTCTAATTAACATACACATTGCCAAACACATAAGTCTATAGAAATGGCAGGCAGAGAAGAGAGTCAGAGATGTAACATGCTTTGTAGCATTTTAAATCAGATATTCCATAATATTTGAATATATTACATTTATATTTTTGGCATTTAGCAGACGCACTTATCCAGAGTGACTTACAATACCATTTTAACACAATGGAATAAGATGTGCAATACTGATTTTATAGAAAACAATTGACATTCGTCATATTGTGTCAGCAGCCTGAATTTAGCTTGTGAAAGAAGGGGGTTATGCTGAGCACTGAAGAAAAACAAAAACGGTTGCTCTGTGTACCCTATGGCAGGAGTGTGAAGGCGAGCCATGTGCTGGTTTCTGCCGACGGCCACGTGTTCCTGTCAGGACTGCGCAGCATCTTCAGCCTGATCCGTCACGGCCAGCGCACCCGCGTCGTCCACCACTTCCCCCAGTACAGCGTCAAAGTGCTGCCCTGGCTCAGCCCTGAGGTCCTGCAGCAGGTATCACAGCCATGCCTGGAGGATTCACTCACTCACTCACTCACACATGCACACACACTCACACACAATATTGTAGTTTCATCACTGTCATGGCTGTCAACTGATAAACAATTCAGACTGTGCTCTCCTTGTTGCCAGAACCTGCAAGGGTACGACTTTCGCTCCGACATCTACAGCCTGGGGATCACGGCCTGTGAGCTGGCCAATGGGCACGTTCCTTTCAAGGACATGCACGCCACTCAGGTGAACACAGCTGCCCAGCTTTGCAGATGTTTGCGGTTCCTTTCAAAAATATTGTAAATTTTTCCTTGACCCATATGGGTGTGCTTATGAGGAAGTGCAGTGCACCCGCACGTTTGTCTTCTGACGTCCGTGAGTCTCGGACTGAGACCCGTCTGTCCGCTGGTGTTCCAGATGTTGCTGGAGAAGCTCAACGGCACAGTGCCCTGCCTCCTGGACACCAGCACCATCCCCCCGGAGGAGCTCACGATGAAGCCGTCACGCTCCGGCGCCGACTCAGGCATCTGTGAGGGCCCGGGGGCCTGCGGATCCCACCATGCCAACGGGGAGCCGTCTGCCGCAAGCTCCCACCCGTACAGCCGCACCTTCAGCCCCCACTTTCACTCCTTCGTGGAGCTCTGTCTGCAGAGAGACCCGGAGAAGAGGTGCGTCCCGTCAGCCTCGCTTCCTGCTGACTCTCTGCCACTCCTCCCACCTCTGTCATACTTTCTCCTGGCTCCCTCTCATCTCAAAACATCTTTTTAATTTTTACTTTCTGCTGACTGATATTATTCTTAATATTTGTTCATATTAGCTAGTATTAATATTAAACAGCACTTTCTGCTGACTAAAATTATTCTTATTCAGATCAATAAAAGCTCATCCTGTAGAGGCACTGTTGTACTGTGTGGACAGGCCACACGGTCTGGTATTTATTCCAGACTGCCACTGCTGACTGTGGCCAGCAGCTGGCAGCTTCGGCCAGGGATTCAATAGGCCGAGGTGTCTGCATCTTGTCATACACAAGCGACCCCCGCTGGTCAATGGGGTGCCCACAGTCTGCCTGTGTGAACCTGTACATTACATTACAGGTGTTTAGCAGACGCTCTTATCCAGAGCGGCTTACATTCGAGTTTGTTTCTTTACATACAATATATTTATACAGCTATACGGCTGAAAAGCAATTCAAGTTAAGTACCATTCTCAAGGGTACAATTGCAGTGCCCCACCTAGGGATTGAACCTTGAACCTTAGCATTTCAAGCCCAGTTCCGTCACCATTATACTACACTACCACCCTGCACAAGAAGTGTCTTCCTCTGACTCAAGTGCAGGCTTAACTTGTAAACTGGTGTGGAATGAAGTGGTGGCTGACATAACGTGTTTCAGAGGAGAGCGTGTGCTTGTCTATGCTCTTCCCGGATTGATGAGGGACTGGTGGCTTCAGAATACAATTGGGCGTTCCAAATATGGAGAAAAATGGGGAAAGGGAAAAATAAATAAATAGAAGGCTGAATGAGTGAAGATTTCTATTCATGTTTTGTGTGGTTGCCCCCACTCATAAGAACTAGAAAATAAATATTTTCCATTGTTTGCTGTTACTGTTTTACTTCTCTCACAGACCGTCTACCAGTGCGCTGCTTGGCCACTCCTTCTTCAAACAGGTGAGTGGAACCTGCGCTTCTAGCTCCTCGACAGACGTGCGCAAAATTGTCAGTGTCACGGGTAACGGGCTTCACTAAGAATAGTGCAAAATGTGAAGGCTCCCACTGCATCTCCCCCCAGATTAAACGGCGCCCCTCTGAGGCTCTCCCAGAGCTGCTACAGCCCGTGATGGCCATCACCAGCTTCGACTGCGCTCAGCTGCCCGACTCCCCCACCGGCCTGGCCAGCCTGGAGTCCAGTCTAAGTCACCTGGATGTGGACGACTGGGACTTCTGACGGTGGTGAGGACGGAGTGACTGCTCGGTCCCGGCTGCGTTGCCCTCAAAGATGTATTTTGGACTGGACTGACCTTACTATGGATTAGATTGACCTACCGTGGACTGAATTGACTGACTGCAGACTGGGGCTCGTTCATTTTTAATCTGTAAATAGTCTACTGCTATCCAAGGATCTTTATGTTGAACTTTGAGAGTTGATTAAAACTGGAGGAAGTCTCCCCCTCTTGTCCCTTTTCCTCTCCCCTCCCCTCCCCCGTCCTCTGGCTTGGCTTCAGGACGCATGTGATGCTAACAGCTCAAAGGATAGGATGCTCACGGTGGCCAAAGACGTGCTGGACATCCCAGAAGACCACAAAGTGGCAGCATGTTCATTCTTGTCTTTGCAACCATTAATGGATGTTTGGGAACTTTTTAAATTGGTGCTTGTAGAGAAATCGCACCCCCTGTTTTTCAGGGTTAATAGTCACCTACAGGCTCGGGAGGATTGAAGTACTCCATCCCTGACGGCTATCTGCAAACACACACTTATACACACACGCCCTGTCCACAGGTAGTCAATAGATGGTTTAGATAATGGCCTGCTTTTTCTCAAAGTCCTGTTGTTTTTTTCTCCTTGAAACCTTTGGAAATAAAGTAAAGCTCACACAGGAACTGAGGAAAGGTTGCGTTTATGAAATCTATTATTGTTACATAATTCCAAAAGCAGAGTGGGTCACAATTATGTTATTTGTCTGGTCACAAGGTGAACAGAAGACAAATGCTTATCAAAAACTGGCAGTTATTCATACCGGATTGAAAGCTATGTCTATACATGACATTGATTTCACCTTTACTGTGGCCCCAAGGTACAATGACTCAACTGAGATGGACTGGTCAAATAAAGCAGCATGCCAGAACCGGATTTTGTGCAGCAAAAACCAGTAACCATATTCTTTGGCATTTGAGACAGCTAGTTTCGTCTTGAATGAAACCTTTCAGACTCAGGTAAACCTAGTAATGTGTTGAAAATGTCCGTAGCTAATAACCTTTTAATTGATGGTGACACTTCAAAGGACAAACCGCTGAATATATTGGACTGTGATTTTGTATTGTATTCTACAGCTTACAGCTGGTGACCGACCGATGGATGAAACAAATATACAATATTTCTACACATCCCTTAAATGTGATAGGGAGTACATTCAGTTCACGTTATTACCGGCAGGATACAGGTCAGTTCCAGAATTATTAGCACCCTTGCTGATAATAATAATAAAAAAAAAAAAAAACGGCTGTATAAAACAATACAGGTTATGAACTATATTGTATGCTCAAAAACAAAATGGCCAAATTAGATATTTTTTTACTAATACAATTGTTCAGAGATTTATTATTATTTTTTTTTTTTTAAGAAGTAAAACAATTATTGGCACCCCTAACAATTATTTTATTAATCTTCAATAAAAATAATTTGCATTACCATGTCGTCTTCTATAGTGTTTTATGAGATTGGTGAACATGTTGGGGGGGGGGATGTTTGACATATTTATATAATTAGACATTTTGAACACACAATACAGCTCATTACATGTATTGTTTATTTTATACAGCCTTGCTCATTTTCATAAAGGTTGCCAATACCTCTGGACCTGACTGTACATGAAATTATTAGGTAGATGTTTCAACAGTTCAATAAAATAGATATTACTATTTTGTGAAAATCATTGTGAAAATACAGAGGTATGCACTGTCCAATAGCAATCTTAAATCTGTTCCTGACTATTACTTTTAGGATGGCAGTATTGGTAACATTGGTCTTCACACTTCCCATCGCTGCTCACCTCCTCACCATTGTTCATGCCAGAGGTTTAGGAGAACAGACAACGTATGAAGTGTGCTCATCTGTCAAATCAAATAAATTCAGAGAACTTCTGCCAATGTGTTATATTTTTCTACCAAATACTGTGAGGCACTACAGCATTTTATTGTCAAGCTAGCAGTTAACAAAGCATACGTACAAATAGCTAGCTGGCCACTTAAAGGTATACTATAAAATTTGACGTCATTGCTCAGTGACGTCATTGCTCTTTTCTAAAAGAAGAAAAGCGCTAGTTATGGAACATAAAAGAAGAAAAAAACATTGAACACAAAAAGGTACTTGTACAGATGTAGAAAATGTGTAAACATCGGAGAGGCGTTTTAGAGATGGAAGAGCTGAAAGTGATTCAGCTTATTAGCACCAAGATGGCATCAATCTTTCCTCGTCAGGTGAACAAGTCTGGTTAGCGTTTGGCTACGACGTTTGCGGTAGCTGATGGGTCTAGCTATAGTAGACCGTATGGGTCCGCAAAATGGTGAATGCCTAAATATCGGTACAGGAAGTCCAGAATCATGTATATTTACGCATTTATAAATTTTCTGTAACAAAAATCGTGATCAGTTATGCCAACTGCCAGTGAGAGATGCCTATCAACCAATAATCAGTTGTTGGCAGTCCCTCTCATCAGCTTAGCTTGAAAACCCCCATTCTGGGTCTGATTCCAGAAAAATGTTTGTGACCTAACAAGAACTGGACTAACACCTTACAAAAGCAATTATCATGGCTCATAAGCATTGCAAGATGTAGTATGTTAAAGTGTGCTAAATGGTAATGTGTTTTAGACTTAGTAGGCTGAGGATTGAGCCTTTGTGAGCAGTTGGGGACAGAGACACTCTCTCCAGGAGACCTGACAAACACTATCTGCCTGGTGGGAGGAGACCCAGATTCAAAGTAATACCCGAGATCACTAGTTCTATGAGACTATAGATAAGAGGATCTAATGATCCACTGAATTAAAGAGCACAGTCTGACTGTAGGTGATAGGGAGGACAGCTGTCTCTATTGAGATTGATCTCAACCAGGCTGATTGAGTCCAAGAAGCTGTTCTGTGAAGGAAAACGTGACTGTTTACCATGAATGGCTCCCTTAGGGATTTTGGAGAGCAAAGCGAGAAGGGACAAAAGACTAACACAAATGGCTAACCAGTACAGAGCTATGGAGGAAGTATAACTGAAGTAAAATATTTAGATTATAACTTTTCTTGAAAGAAAGGCAACATCAAGAAGAATTTCTGTGAATTATCCTAACTGCACTGCAAGTACAGTACATTTCATTAGTAATAGGCATTCTTTTCCACTTTTCCCTCCTATCAACAATTGTACTGTGTTCTCACATCACTGCTACCAGTTGAAGCATGTACAGTACAAACATTATAAGCCACACTGCCTGAGCTTGTGCCGATTGGAGGACAGGCACTTCTCTCACTACAATTGGTAACCTGTAGGCATCTATGGAACGTGGATGCAGTGGTAGCCCCACAAACCCTCGCCCAGTTAAGCCAGTAGGACAAAGCTGTGGTAGGGTAAGTGGCTAAAAACAGGCAAAAAGAAATTCCAAATAGGCCAAAGGCCATTTTATTTCCCCCTTCTATGGGTGGGGCACTCAAACACAAACAAATCAAGCACCTACCCCCCCAAAAAGGCATGGCAGGCTGTGCTTCTATAAAATTCCTAATGGAGGGAATAGGAAACACCTGAGCTGATTACTGATCAGCCTCAGGTGAGCATGCCTGTGTATGAGGCCGCTGCTGTCCAAGATCCCTCTCTACTCCTCCCTCCACCCCACGCCTGGCATCACAAAGCTAATTCTGTCTCATTGCTTCAGAATCACAGAACTACATTTGGTTAATTACAATGAATAGCCACGAATAACTAGATAGCATGTTAGAGAATCTCATTTCATGTAGGTTTCCTTTAAATACTTTTTTGGTAAAAATGTGTTTTCAGTTCCACTAGGCTACAGAACAAACCAAGCAAAATTATGTGGTATGGCAGGACACAGCATTGCAGCTCTTTGTAAACCACTATAATTCTCAGAAGTTGGAAAGGAAGTGAACTGATTCAATAAAAGGCAATAATTCATTTTTTTCAGGGGTTAAATGAATACAATAGAATTCCCCACAGTGAATGAAAGCCTGTACATATTGTAACCCTCCTGGACTGAAGAATAGTCTTGTTATATGACAACCAACCTTCCATTCATTCGCCCAGCTACTCAGCAAGGGAAATTATGACTAATACGTCACCATGGACACATTGTGAACCATTTGAAAATATAGAATCAATTTGATTTATTTTAAGAAGACATATTTGATGTCATGAAATGTCACACAGGAAACAAAATAATGGAGGAAAATCTTTTTTCCCGTTGTGTCCACTAAGTATGTGTAGTAAATTGATGGACATGGAAGCAATCATACTATTTAAGCCAAGCTTGACCTAAGATCATATTAGTCTGTTTATGAAACTACACTGCCATCATGGATCGACTTAGTTATTTTATTTATAGGTTTGATATATTTAACTAAGAACTTCCAAAGGGAATTTTTACATGAAGGAACTCCTAAAATTGGTAGCTCACACTATATTCCTCATAATTTACTGCTAAATCAAATTAAGGATATTAATAAAGGAATTCTGCAGGAAAAATCAACTCATTATAGACCTTTTTTTAGATAATAGTTCATCAATTGTTTGCCACGCCATGAATAGAAATCAATGAATTCCTCAATCAATTGGGTAACCTTTATTTAAAGGGTTCAAATCGTGTTAGTTTTGTAATAAAGCAAGAATCACTGACGTGGTGGATGAGATCCCTCAGATTTACCCCCGGAGATAAGAAGGCAGCTACAGGTTTGAACAACAGACGTTTATTAACCAATGTACACACAGGGAGAGCCGTACAAGGCCAAACCAAAAGCGCTCTGAAGACTTATTTTTGTATTTTTTTAATTTAACCTTTATTTATACAGGTAATCTCATTGAGACACAGGGTCTCATTCTCAAGAGAGACCTAGTCAGACAGCAGCAATTATACATACAAAGTTACAGACTAGACATAACATTCAATACAGAGACATTAATACAGAGATGAGGTCAAAACAGATCAAAGTGTAAAAGTGCAAAGGTAACCGGATTTTAACTCCTATGTACAGGAGCAAACTGGGGACATGGAAACTAATGGTGAACTAGTAAACGCAGGTGTACTCATTTGAACTATTTGTTTAAAGATAGACTGAATACCCTTCTACTGGATGTCCCAACTCTGATCCTGCAGGACTGCAACTCAGCAAGATTTATATCTCTTTGAATTATCTAACGGTTCCGTCTTTGCCCTGCATACTATTTACAGTTGGTTGTTTTGGACTGCTTACTTATTGAACAGTGGTCAGCAGTCAAAGTATTTATGGCTATATTTCCTTGAAGATTAGTTATCATGACCTCTGACCCTACAACTTCCAAGTGAAGAAAAATGCTCAACATTTCTGAACATTAATTAAAAATGAAAAAAATGTTCAATTGTAGTGATTATGATTATTTGAGAATAATCAGCTGTTCCCAGAGGATTCCACTGCTGGGTAGTGCATTTCAGAGTAAATAATCCACCATGTTTTATCATTGTCGGATAATCACAACCCATAAAGAGTGCCCATAGTGGGGTGTATTCTATTTTTGCTGTGTACTAAGATAATCACAACCCCTAAAGAGTGCCCATAACGGGGTGTAACCCACGTTGCTGTGCATAAAGATAATCACACTCCCTATAGATTGATGCCCTAGCGCCATCCCTTGTACTGCCCCCTTAGTGCTTTGGTGGCTCAGACCGTGTAGACTCCTGTGGGTGAGCGTTTTCCTGGGCCTTGCTCCGTCCTTCCTGAACTGTTTCTAGTGGAATATTGGACCATTCTTCTGGAAGGAAAGCCTTCAGTCTTTGTAGTGATGTGTGATGTCTGGACAAGGACCCAGGCGCAGACCAGGATAAGGCAAAGGAACGTTTAATGATCAAGCAAGGTTCAGATAAGGTACAAAATCGAAATCCAAAAGAGTAGTCAAATAGGCAGTCCAAAAATCAAAAACCAAATAATCAGAAGGGCAAACAAACAAAATCGGAAGGCAAAACTCAAAGTCAAACAGAAGGGGTGTCTTGGAAAATACAAACAAACTCTGGCTTACACACAGTCGGCACAGTGAATGATGATCAACGTTCTGACGCAGACTGAAAGCAAACAGGGAACTTAAATACAAGCGGGGAAGGGAAACACAATAGGAATCAGGTGTGACTGGGAGGAGAAAGGCAAGAACACAGGTGAGAACTATAGGGATCACTAATACAATAACGAGGGGAGACAAAAGACACGGACTGGGAAGCACGTAAACACACTGAAAATAAACGACCTGGAATAGCAGGTAGACATGTGCACAGTTCTAAGGGGAGGAGTGCATAGAAAGAAACTGCGTGCAGATAAAGCGAAAAGAGAGAAGCGTACAGGGATAGGACAACGAGAGAGAGAATGATAGCAGTAGATAGAAACATGAGATAATTAGTAATTAGTAAATGTTAGTAACTTAATCTAAATCCCTAATGTTAGTAGATTAGTAGGTTAGTACTATATACACCTAACTAATATATACAGAGTGTTAGAAAGAAAGAAGGAAGTAAACAAGATAGGAAAATAAGGCAGAAAACCTGTAAAGTCGAAATCACCCGAATAGTGCAATAACAAAGACGAGGAATGGATTTATTGAAAAACACAGACAGGACGTGAATGAAATGTAATGATGAGAAAATAATAAAATACAAAAACAAACAGAACAAACGTGGCAAAACATAACAAGATGAAGGCCGGGGAAATCTACTCTGCACTCTATGGTCCCGAACTTCCTATAAAGGTTCAATGATGTTTAAATCTGGTGATTGGGGAGGCCATGGAAGGTGTGTGACTTCATCCTGGTGTTCATGAAACCACTCTTGAATCCATCTGGCAGTGTGTATAGGGGCGTTATCATCTTGTAATATGGGAACATCTTGAGAAAACAATGTTTGCACCATAGGGCTCAAATGGTTGCAAAAATGTCTTTGTATTTCTTGACAGTTATTTGACCATGCAGAGTAATAATCGGATGCACCACGAGATGGCTGCCCATATCATAACAGATCCACCACCATGTTTAACAGTTGGGAACAGGCAATGTAGATTGAAGGCTTCCTTTGGCTTTCTCCAAACATAAACCCAACCAGATGTACAAACCCCAATTCCAAAGAAGTTGGGACGTTGTATAAAACATAAATAAAAACACAAATACATTGATTTGCAAATCCTTTTCGACCTATATTCAATTGAATACACTACAAAGACAAGATATTTAATGTTCAAACTGATAAACTTTATAGTTTTTTTGCAAATATTCACTCATTTTGAATTTGATGCCTGCAACACGTTCCAAAAAAGCTGGGACAGGGGCATGTTTACCACTGTGTTACATCACCTTTCGTTTTAACAACACTCAGTAAGCGTTTGGGAACTGAGGACACTAATTGTTGAAGTTTTGTAGGCAGAATATTTTCCCATTCTTGCTCGATGTAGGACTTCAGTTGCTCAACAGTCCGGGGTCTCCGTTGTCGTATTTTGCGCTTCATAATGCACCACACATTTTCAATGGGAGACAGGTCTGGACTGCAGCCAGGCCAGTCTAGTACCTGCACATGTTTACTACGAAGCCACGCTGTTGTAACACGTGCAGAATGTGGCTTGGCATTGTCTTGCTGAAATAAGCAGGGACGTCCCTGAAAAAGACGTCGCTTGGATGGCAGCATATGTTGCTCCAAAACCTGTATGTACCTTTCAGCATTAATGGTGCCTTCACAGATGTGCAAGTTACCCATGCCATGGGCACTAACACACCCCCATATCATCACAGATGCTGGCTTTTGAACTTTGCGCTGATAACAATCTGGATGGTCCTTTTCCTCTTTAGCCCGGAGGACACGACATCCATGATTTCCAAAAACAATTTGAAATGCACACTTTTCCACTTTGCGTCAGTCCATCTCAGATGAGCTCGGGCCCAGAGAAACCAGCAGCGTTTCTGGGTGTTGTTGATATATGGCTTTCGCTTTGCATGGTAGAGTTTTAACTTGCATTTGTAGATATAGCGACGAACTGTGTTAACTGACAATGGTTTTCCGAAGTGTTCCCAAGCCCACGTGGTAATATCCTTTACAGAATGATGTCGGTTTTTAATGCAGTGCCGCCTGAGGGATCGAAGGTCACGGGCATTCAATGTTGGTTTTCGGCCTTGCCGCTTACGTGCAGAGATTTCTCCGGATTCTCTGAATCTTTTGATGATATTATGGACTGTAGATGGTGAAATCCCTCAATTCCTTGCACTTGTACGTTGAGAAACGTTGTTCTTCAACTGTTGGACTATTTGCCCACGCAGTTGTTCACAAAGTGGTGAACCTTGCCCCATCCTTGCTTGTGAACGACTGAGCCTTTCGGGGATGCTCCTTTTATACCCAATCATGACACTCACCTGTTTCCAATTAACCTGTTTGCCTGTGGAATGTTCCAAACAGGTGTTTTTTGCATTAATCAACTTCCCAGTCTTTTTGTTGCCTCTGCATTAATCAACTTTCCCAGTCTTTTGTTGCCTCTGTCCCAATTGTTTTGAAATGTGTTGTTGGCATCAAATTCAGAATAAGCATATATTTACAAAAATGAATTAAGTTGATAAGGTAAAACATTAAATATATTGTCTTTGTACTGTTTTCAATTGAAAATATGTCAAAAAAGGATTAGCAAATGATCACATTCTGTTTTATTTACGTTTTATACAACGTCCCAACTTCTTTTGAATTGGGGTTTGTAATTAAATATGACTCATCAGACCATATTACTCTCTTCCACTACTCAGAAATCTGGGTTTTGTGCTCATTACACCAGGTTATACTTTGTTGCGCATTGGCCTTGATTACAAGCATTTTCCCAATGACAGCCCTACCATAAATGTCAGCTTTGTCAAGCTCACAACGTAGTTTTTGTTGAGCCTGGATCACAGAGGTGTATGTAGATTCACCTGTGGTCATTTTTGAGGCTGATATTTTGTGCCATTTGTGGTATCCTTTTAAGTTTCCGTCACCTGTTGGTGAGCTTTGACTTGCGACCACTGTTCCTTTTTCCTGATGCAGTTATTCCTTGTTTGGCATATGCCGTCATGATTTAGGACACCGTTCCCCTTGACTCCCCATTTCTGTGACTGACATACCTGCAATTTGAGCACAAACTATTAGACCTCTTTCAAAATCTGTTATATCTCAAAAAATGCTTTAGAAACTCACATATTAAAGTATTGATTTTAACATGTCTTTTATAGCAGAAACATATTGGTAATTAGTATTGACAATAAAATGAAACACATGAGTAGACTTCATTTTTAATTGCAATTTAGTTACTTCAAAACACAAGTCATTTTTTATTTGGTGTTCCCATTATTTTGTCTACTCCCTGTATGTCATATGGATCAAAATGAATTAAAAATAAATAGAATCAGTCATGTACTTTGTGATCATATCACTTCTGTGATTATTGTTTTAAAATCACAAATCTGTGAAGTGAATCTAAGCAGGAAGTAAGGGTGAGAGTTGACCAAAAAGAGCAGAGCTTAAAAGGACAATGTGGAATTCAGCTGCAATTCTCTTTGTATATGAGTCACATTATTTGAGGGCAGAGTCCAGTTAAGCTAGACCAGACAGCCATTCTATTGATTTAATTGAAAACTTTATTTGTTTATTGCTTATATTCTGGGAGGTGTGGGGGATCAGCAAACAAAAAATATTTGTTGTTTGTGGTGGCTTTTACAGTATTTTCTAATAAGCTCATGTGTTTTTGCTTTAAAATAAAGTTGCTTCTGGCTTTACAGCTCACTACTGCAACCATATTTTCTGAAGTTTTCCCTGGAAGTCCTCACCAGTATGTGTAAAAAAAGATGTTGAATTTAGTTAAGACACCAATGATTCTAAGAGCCTTGTCACTGGTCTGAAAATGTTCAATATCCTGGACACATTAAAAACACAACATATAGAATTCTAGGGTGGACAGTAAGCATGAAGCAACAATAAATGACTATGACTGTAAATACACCTTCTATTACTGTTACTTTTTCTTCATCACCCTAACCTTAAGCTATTCTACTTGCAAGACTTTTAAATAGGTGATCCAGACAGTAATCATGAATTACATGTAAAAATAACTTTTTCAGCGGCACGGTGGTGCAGTGGGTAGCGCTGTCGCCTCACAGCAAGAAGGTCTCAGGTTCGAATCCAGGCCGGGGGCCTTTCTGTGTGGAGTTTGCATGTTCTCCCCGTGTCCGCGTGGGTTTCCTCCGGGTACTCCAGTTTCCTCCCACAGTCCAAAGACATGCACGTTAGGCTAATTGGAGAGTCTAAATTGCCCGTAGGTATGAGTGTGTGAGTGAATGGTGTGTGTGCCCTGCGATGGATTGGTGACCTGTCCAGGGTGTATTCCTGCCTCTCGCCCGGAACGCATGCTGGGATAGGCTCCAGCACCCCCCCCGCGACCCTGACCAGGAATAAGCGGCTTAGATAATGGATGGATGGATGGAATAACTTTTTCACTTGGGTAAATAAAGAGTGAAGTAGTAATCTATGAGAAAATATAAGTACAGTAAATAAAATAACTGCATAAGTAATAAATATAGCCTAGAACTTTTTTAAAGTAGCCTCTTTTTTTACGAAGTAGTTAATGGTAATGAATTTGGGATGACAATTGAGTGATTGGCAGCAACTGGAGAAAAGCCATAAACAACTTCCTGGAAGGTACCCCAATCAGAAGCGCATAATGTGGTGTGCCCAGCATGCTAGCCCTTTGCAGGCCTGTAATGGGGGGAGGGTAGTGCCACAAACCTATTCACATTATAAATGATGTTGGTGATGGAAGAGATTAAATTCTAATACATTTAGAAACCAGTTTGAAATGGGAAAAGAATATACTCGCTTTTGATAACTGAATACTATACTTTGGTTCCGCTAAGACTTCAGATGTTATGGATAGAAAGCTTGTTATATTGTATTTCTGTTTCTCTAGCTCTTGAGGACACAAGCACTGTTAGCTGAACTTACAGGCACTCGTAGTGGTATGAAGGCATTTGATGTAGTGAGGAAGACGTGGTCATCTGAGTCCTTCAGCAAAATACTAAAAATGTATGCACTCACTACTGTAAGTCGCTTTGGATAAAAGCGTCTGCTAAATGGCATATAATTATATATTATTACTTCACCGCAAGCTTCTTCAGTAAACAGTACACTGTTTAGTGTTCAATTCTAAAACTGTCGCCGTGGGAAATGCTATGTGAATATTTAATTGACAAATGCTTTACAGTAAGGTGTTCAGGTCACCAGCAATGTAGCCTATAGTTTGAAACGCTCCCCGAGTGAGCACTCCTCTCGGCGTACGCTCGGCTGCGAAGACACGGCTCACTGACTGACCGGACCGTGGCACGCACAGCAAAATGAACGTCCATGACACAGGCTATCCACTACATCTCTGCTTTGTATCCTTAGCTGAACGTTGACATTTATGCTACAGATTACTCACAAACCTTTAGGAAAAGTTCAATTCCAACTGCCATTAACCTAATAAATAACGACATACACACGGCTGTGATGTGAATGAGTTTGCACTGTATAATTGTTTTTCTCTGTTTGCTGTGCACTATATAATTTTATTTTTGTTATGCGTGGTATTGGCAGCTTGCAATGCAAAATAACCACACGCACAAAAAGCACACCAAGTGATCTGAATAATTTACTAGCGGAACGATAGTCACTCCATAACTAGCTCGCCACATAAAACAGGACGTCTAGGAAAATGTGCGTCCACCACGTCTGACGTCAATCTTTACGCACTACACGTCGTATCCATGCACGCCTCTCACTGCACACAGTGCCCATGCTGAATGAAGAGGACAAACAAACAATTTGAAGTTGATCATTCCAAAGCAGCTCTTTCGCTATTTCGTGGTTAAATTCTTCGCTACATTGCATCATTTTGGAATTCTATTGTTATAATTATTCTATTCGCCAAATTTCACGTCACTTTACCCTACCCACTGTAAGTTTGTAACGTTGCCTAGCAACGCGGGGATGGCTGAAGAGCACAGGTAAGTTAATGGCTTGGAGGGTTTTTTATCGATATTTCAACTGTGCAGCACTCTCAGATGACCTGTCACAGGATACAACGTTTTTATGAAACAGTATACATTTCTAGTTAACTCATGGCTTACTGTTTACTAGTTCCATAAAGTTATACGAATAGGGACAGCGTTAAATCACCCTATCTATTTCAGCAAGACTGTTCCTTGCTATGTTAGCAAAAGCTTTTGTCAGCGATATCGGCTATGTTCGCTTTATATTTCATACAAAACTGTGTTTCAAATCAATGACCCCCAGTCCATGTTTACAAACAAAGCAATTAATTAAACAAACACGTTAGTAGGCCTGCTAGATTTTATGAGGTTTCTAAAAGGGAATCTTGAAAATAAAGAGGTAGCTACCTATAGCGTATTATTAGCTATGTTATTTGCAATTATATATTCTAGTTAGCAACACTGCAACGCAAATATCTAGCCTACATCTTTAGTAATGAAAAGAATCCCCACTTATGCTGTATTCCATAAACACATCCATTAGTACTTTACCTCACATACAGGTAGATTCAGACTGGATTCTTTATTTGTGGTTCTGGATTAATTACAAAATCAAAGGTATCACTACTTTAAAGAGTAGTTGCAAAATGTTGCTATTGGGAAAAATAAATATATCAGTAGTTTGATGTTTGAATGGGTGTGTCATACTTTTCACTCAAGCTCAGAGGAGCCTCTGCCTCCTCACAGTTCAGTGCACCTGTCCATCCCGCTGTCTGAGGCTGATGGGGCACAGGAGGAAATGGAGGAAGAACTGGTTGTGCTGGACCCCGACCATGTCAGTAAAGACCCTCTTAATTTCACTCTCAACTTTTTATTTGGATTTCGTAATGAGATGGAAATGTATGGTGAAATGAAAATAAACAGCCAAAAATGACTGCCCCTGAACTTAATTTCTGCAGCACCTGATGAGAAGGTTCCAGTCTGTCCTGAAGAACCACTTGGAAAAACAACTGGAGAATCTCAACACGGATCTGCGTGAGAATGTTCGTACTATATCTTACTCCGACTCTCTTCTTGCATTTATAGGTTCTTAACCCACAGTGAATACAAAGCTCCACTAATTGGGAACTGGACTATTTGCTGTACTCCTTGGAAGTGGTGCTCTTCCTGGGATGGCACAAGCCTATACTTTAACACTTTAGCTTTTCTGTCAACTGGGTAGAATGAATTATATTTCCCATATTTGAAATGACAAAGTGTGCCTCTCATGTCAATGTTGTGCACTTAGCTGTGAGCCAGTGGCTGTTTTACACCCTGCAGACCATGCAGTAAATACAATAAACTTTGGGATAAGTGATCAGTGTGACCACTCTCACACTGTTGAAGGTATTTACTCATGGCACACCTGAATGCGAGTTAACTGCTTTGTGCCTGCCTTCTCAGCGGGCCATGGAACGGGCGGAGTGCACGGGGCGGGAGGAGCTGGGTGTGGAGGTGTACTCAGTACAGCATGAGCTGGCCAGGCTGCAGGCTAACCTGGAGGGTCAGCACGAAAGCAATGTGCAGGTGGCCACCCAGCGTCGACGGGCCCAGGAGCAGCTAGAGGGCGTGCGCTGCCAGTACCAAACTACCATAAAACAGACCAGCCAGCAGAGAACGTGCGGTAAGGAGAGATGCGGACAGTCTGGGGGAGTGCTAATGATTTATGTTAATAGAAACCCTGAAAAAATTTGTAAACAGCCCGACATGGACTTACCCTTATTTGAGAACAGATGGATGAAATGACAGAACTTTATTGGAACAGCACTCATAAAAATGGTAATGGTGTGAGCATTGTAAAATTACCTTTGGTAATTACCTTTGGTAATTTTAGCTCATTGCAAATATCAGAATTCAAAATATTGTAGACGTCTATTGAAATGTAAATCATTTTGTCTTGTTATTTGAAAATATAACTAGTGCTATAAATGGAGTGAGGAAATGGAAGGAACAAGTGAAAGTGGTGGTACCAGATCTCATAAACCATTGAACTGTGCATCCTGCAATCTAAGAATTATATAATTATGGAAGTAGGAGAGGAGAGTTGTGGAAGATGGTGAAGGACTTGTGGAATGAAGCTATTATCAGAAGACGATGACTCTCTTGGTCCTGAATAACCACATTTTGTTGCTTCGCCTGTCTATCCCTGCAGTGTCCCAGCTGCAGACGGAGGTAGACAACCTAGCGCTGCGTCTCTTCTACATGCAAGGGGTGAACAGGGACCTGCAGTCTGACATCAATGCCATGAAGAACGCCTCCCGCAAAGCTCGGGCTGAGAAGTCGCGGGCGGCGGAGCAGAAGAACGAGCAGGTAGAGGCTTCGCTGCAGCGCGCTGTGAGGTGTGGGCGTCTGACTTGCTCTCTCGCTCATTTCTCCTCAGAAGCCCCCTTCGGATCTTGTTAAATATCTGCTTGCATCTTGTTTACGTCTTCCTGGCCCTCACAACCCTTTCAGGATCTGTATGTGGAGCGTTTGACTCAGCAAGTGGAGAGGCTGACAGAACAGGTTGGGCTCTACAACGGCCAGATCGCGGACCAGTCTGCAGACACCCAGGTGGCCAAGGAAGCTCTCACCGAGGTAGGCTCTGTGGCACACTAGGGCTGTAGAACTACAGAAGGATTGATGACATTTGTTCTATATGAATCTGTTTGTGTCCTTGATCTCAGCACAGCACACAGTATGATCTCTTACTCTTACGTATCCCAGGCTCAGATGGAGATGGATTCCCTGTTAGTGGAGCAGAAGCAGCTGCTGCAGCAGTGGAACAGCAGTCTGCTGGGCATGCGACGCCGCGACGAGGCATATACGGCCATGCAGGAGGCAGTGAGGTGAGCGCACAAAGTAACAACACTGCACTGTACTGTGCACCACTGTATCACACCAGTGTACTACACATAACTGGTGGAATGTACAGCACAGTAAACAGTCACAATCACATGAAAGATGTACCCTCGCTGTCAAGCCACGCTGTATACACAAACTATTTTTGCAAAGAAAAATCATTTAAAATTGTAAATACAACTGTTCTGTATGCCCCCGACAGGATGGTGCAAAATGAGGCGCGGTCACTGGACACAGAGATCGACGGCTTCAAGAAATCAATCACGGAGGAGGAGGAGCGCAACGAGCGGCTAACCGTGCTGCTGAATCGCTCCCAGCTGGACTGCGATACGTCGCACAAGCTCATAGCGCACAGCCAGGCCCAGCAGGAGGTGCTGCAGGCCCAGTACAGCACCTACACACGCGTGCTGCAGGAGACCGAGCGGACGCTGGCCCGGGTGACAGGGGTGAGGAAGCGTCTCTGTGTCACAAACTGAACTCTCAGCCATTATTCTTCTTCTTCTTCTTCAATAAGTCAACCATTAGTAATATGACCAATGCCTATGTAATCCCCTTGTGAATTCTTACTAATTCCCTCTTCCATTTTCTCCACACAAATGAGGCTTTTGGCACCAGTGTTGTGATATTTCCAGTGTTGTAATACCACTTTTGTAATATAGAGTTGTAATGGACGGGTGTTGAAGTGCAAACGGTTACTGCATGTCCCCAGCACTAGCGCTTTTTCATGTCGTCCCTTTCCCAGGACTGTGCTGTGCGTCAGGGTGAAGTGGCCGAACTCAGGAGACAGATGGAGAAGGAGGCTTCTACTCGCCTGGAGCTGGAGGACAAGATCATGACGAAGATGCAGGAACACCTTACGCACGGCCAGGCGGCCAAGTACTCGCGCAGGCTGATAGAGAAAATGGCCGGCCACAAGACGGACAGGGTGAGCGTTCGTGCAAAGACCACGAGTTTGCGTTTGCTCAAATGCGCGAGGGATCGTTTGGGGGATTCGAAAACCGTTTTTGCGATTCCGAATGTGTTTTTTTTCGAGCTGGGAACACGTGGGTTTAAACGCAGATGTATCTGCACGCAGGACCTGCAGCTGTCGCAGGTGGAGAACGAGGTCGCCCAGGTGACGCTGGGGAGTGCGGAGGCGGCCGTGCGCTTGGAGGCGCTGGCCCGGGTCCTGGCGGAGCTGGAGCAGCAGATGAAGGGGCAGCACGAGCTGCTGTCGCGCAACGAGGCCGAGATCAGTAAACAGATCACCGTGATGGAGCGCAAGCAGGCCACCATCACCGTCTACAATAACAAGATCGAGCAAATCAATGCCGACACTGGGGTCAGTGACGCACCACCGATTTTCACTGATGTTAAATGCGGTTGGCACAATGAGCGCAGGGTTAGCTATCAGGTTGTTTCCAGGACTTATTACGAAGTTGAGTGTTCTTTTCGTGTGTTTCGAAGTCTTTATAAAATAATCGTGACACACTATCACACTCAAGGCCTTTTCAGTTCGGAACATCACCTATGCTCAACTGGAACCTCGCATGTACCATAATGATTTTTTGCTATTCTTATTGAGAGAGAGAAAGAGAAAGACTGGCATACAGGACTCTACTCCTCTGTCTGAACCGCATATGAGGAATTCTTTATATTTTAAAGTCCAAATGATCAATGGTATGACAATTTCCATTGATATCATCCTTCTCTAACCAGCTGCGGGGTGTGCATGGCATTGCAATATTTTCATATTTCATATTTTAAGTGTGTGTGCGTTTGCCTGTGTGTGTGTGAGCAGCATAAAGACCTGGGCGTCCTGGAGGTCCGTGTCAACAAGCTCACCAAGGAGCTGGAGGAGGTGGGCTCGGAGATGAAGGAGCAGAAGCAGTACTGGCTGAGGCAGCAGGAGGAGCTGGTGAGGCTGAACCGGGAGCGCCAGGACCAGAGTGCCACCCTGCTCGCCCTCCAAACGCGACTCACCATCCTGCAGCAGAAGAAAGTGCGCAGGGAGGGTTCGTACCAACGCACTCACAACTGCTTTGCTCTAAAGTAACCCAACCAGGGGCCTGCCGCGTGGTCCAGTGGTTACAACGTCGGACTGGGGTTCGATTTGTGTCGGCTCTGGCAGGGAGTGCCACCGGGGGCGTCAATTGGCTGTCCGCCCCAGGGAGGGGGGAAGGAAGCCGACAGGATGTTTGCTGCGCACAGGAGTGGCTCTGGGGTGCTGGAGTTATGGTCAACGGCTTGGCGAGTGCCGTCTCGAAAGAGACGATGCTTCGCCTTCGACACCGCCGGTCACAGGGCTACGGCAGCGAACTCATAGTATGAGGGGGGGATTGACATGAAAATAGTGGGTGTAATTGGATACCAAATTGGGAGAAAAATCAGAAGCAAAAATTTCTTTAAAGTAACCCAACCTAGCACGTAGGCCATGCCACACACATGCGATGTCCGTTGCTGTTTATCAGCCTGTGAGGGCGTGTGCCGCGGTGGCTCTGTGCCAGCCCACTGTTCAGTGGGCGCGTATTTTTGTGCCTGCAGGCCTGTCCTGACCGACCAGGCGTGAATCTGTCTGCTGGAGACGAGTGGCCCTGTGCTATCTTCCCTTGGTGCATATGGATTTGTGTGTGCGTCTGTGTGGCTTGGTCCAAACCTCTCTGTGCGTTTCCGTGCTCAGGTGAGATCCAGCTGGAGTGCCAGGAGCTGGCGGAGGTGGATCGGCACATGAACGGCTTGATGCTGGACTTGGTGAAGCTCAACACCTTGCTTAGTAAGAACAGCCATCAGCATCAGGCCCTCGAGCAGAGCAACACCTTGATGGAGAACGACTTCCTGCACAGACTTAAGGTCAGCCTTGGTGCCTGTAGTACTGCACACTGCAGGACTCTCGGTAGTGTTCCCACGCTTACTTATCTGATTGAGGAGGCCCTGCCTGGGTTCAATGTGTGGAGGACTCATTAGTACTGTGCGTGTGGGTGTGCGTGCGTACCTGTCTACGTGTGTGTGTGTGTGTGTGTGTGTGTGTGTGTGTGTGTGTGTGTGTGCACGCATGCGCTCTGCAGGAGGCTGAAAGGGAATCCATCATGATGCAGATGAAGCTTGAGTCCATTCAGGAAGAGAAGGAGAGACTGCTCAGCCTTCTAGTGGAGACAGAGTGAGTCAGGCTGAAGCCGTAACAACATCCTGGTGCTGAAGTGTGTGTGTGCGTGTGTCAGGGTGTAGATAGATGTGTGTATGTGCATGCATATTTGTGCTCATATTTACCGTGTCTGTGTCAGACGCCAGGTCATGCTGTGGGAGAAGAAGACCCAGTTGGCGAGGGAGTCCCAGCTGGCCGTAAACTCAGAAATTGGGCAGGGAGATATACAAAGTATGAAGGCCGAGATCCACCGCATGGAGGTCAGTCTCTGAGGAAAATGCAACGCTACAGCAAACTATATGCTCACAAAATGCACTTTTAAATTAGGCTAAATCATCATAAATATTTTTGGTCTGATACAATGCACGGAATTAATCTCCAGCAAAACACAGCTCAGTACAGTTTTACACGATATATGCACATACAACACATTGTGGCGTGTTCACTGGTCACACAACTTGATTTTAAGTTGTGGAAATAGTTTGATGTGATCAGTACATCAGGTTTCGATCTGCATTGTATATACTGTTTGTGCTGGCTGTCCGATGAAGCTGTTTAGACCAGTTGCAGCCGTCTGTGTCTCGGTGACAGCTGTTGTCTGTGTGTGTGCAGATTCGACATGTACAGTCAGTGCCTCTCCTGATTCTGCGTGCGCGTGCAGGAGGCGCGTGCGTTAAGTTGCACCTGTTTGTCTGTGTGCGCGCACAGGTGCGGTACGGCCAGCTGATGAAGCAGCAGGGGCGTCTGCTGAACGAGATGGAAGCCATGGTGGCCCGGCGGGGGACCATCGAGACTCAGGGCAAGGCCCAGGGTCGAGCTGACAGGAAGCACCCCACGCACACAGACTTCCACGGCATCCTACAGTGCCTGCGCAGAAAGATTCAGGACACACAAAGGGTGGGACCCCCCGGCCCCCATAGTCAGCTCAGTCAATCCTACATTCTCTCACTGACTCACAGCACAATCAGTCAACATTAGATCGGGCTCGTGAACCAAAAGTTTGAGCCTGAAATAATTGCACATGCATTAAGTTGATTGATTACTTTTTTTTTAAACAAATTTCATTATTTAGGTTGAATGTGACGGTCCTATGCTGCAAAATTGTGGACTCCAGTCACATGACTCGGGCTCGAGTGCGACTCAAGTCACAATTTTGATGACTTCAGACTTAAAAAATAAAAGTACTTGAGACTTGACTTAGACTTGCATGTCTATGACTTGACTTTGTAGACTTGGACTTGTTTTGAATGTGCTGGATGACATCTGAAAGACTTGTTTTGAATGTGACTTGAGGACTTGACATCTGAAATGTGGGACTTCTCCAGGGGAGGGGGGAGGGAGAGCCGGCACGAGTTAGTCGAGGAGAAGGTTAAGGAGTCCGTGGAAGATTTCCCGTCTCGAAAGAGGCGGGAACACTCAACCAGGAATGTGTGTCTCAATCCCGGAGGATGGGGGACGGACTCGTGAGGGTGAGGAATTGAAGTAAATAGAGGGTTTAATTGGCAACCAAATTGGGAGAAAAACGGGGAAAAAATCAGAAAGAAATTTATTAAAATAAAAATGAAATGTGGGACTTGTGACTGAACACGGTGACTTGGGAATTTCCTTGAGACTTACCCTTCATGACTTGGGACTTACTTGAAACTTGAAGGTTAAGACTTGAGACTTATGACTTGCATAACAGTGACTTGGTCACAACTCTGCTATGCTGAAATATACATGTGTGTGTGTGTGTGTGTGTGTTTCCAGCAAGTGAAGGAGTCTGAAAGTGTGATGGAGGAACTGCAGGAAACCCGGCAGAGTCTGAGCGCCGGCCTAAGGGAGAAGCAGCAGCAGCTGAACGAGCTGATGAGCACTAGCGCTTTCCGGACGGCGGATCTGCGCAGCTTGCAGGACTCCAAGGAGATGGTCGGTACACTCTGCGCACTGAAGCAGACGGCACATTAACACACTGCACACTGAAGCAGACGGCACATTAACACTGCACTACAACGACGCTCTCACGCCTAGGCACTGAGATACGCACACTGACACACTCCTACAATGCAGCGCAGGCACACTGACATACAGTACTGACGCACGAGACGGGAGAGACCACACAAACGCTTTTCTGTCTGTGACTCGCACGATACCCTCTGCAAAGTGTGTCTAAGAACTCAGTGCCTGCTGGTTGTCTCTTCTCTCCCTCCCTCATAATCTCTCTCATCGCCTCCGTCTGTCTGTCTGCGTCTCTGTTGCAGAACCTGACGAGGCTGGTCGCCCTGCAGGCACGGGCGAAGCAGCTGCAGGTGCTGCGGGACGGGCGGTACAGCTCTGTCGCAGCCAGCGAGTCGGAGCTGGGGCCCGCCAAGCGGCGGCTGGAGGAGAGGCTGCACAGCGTCAGCACCATCCTGCACCGCGTCTGCCAGGAGTCGCCCCAGCACGAGGGCTCACTGCGCCACCTGTCCCTGACCCTCGCCAGCCGCCTCGAGGACCACCAGTAGACTGCGCGAGGGTCCCGTTTAGACAGGGAAGAGGAGGTGCCACCGAACGTCCTCAAAGCACAGGGGAATTCCACAACAAATAAAAGCGAATTAATCTAAAT
This sequence comes from Aldrovandia affinis, assembly GCA_029706075.1. Lineage (NCBI taxonomy): Eukaryota > Metazoa > Chordata > Actinopteri > Notacanthiformes > Halosauridae > Aldrovandia > Aldrovandia affinis. The sequence goes on from JAINUG010000013.1 coordinate 1,489,014, forward strand.
TGTTTCGTTTTGTCCGGTGTTGTCTTCATCTTAATCGACGGCTGCAGACATGTATGCGTCCAGCACAAATGGTGATTGATGAGTAAGTTAGATCTCCACACAGCTATTACACATCACCCGCATCTCGGAGTGGGACTGTGTGTCCAGAGCGCTGGTGTTTGTACTGATTCTGTGTAATGCATCCAGAATGTCGGCGCTCCATTCATGAGGATGAATGATCCTGCTCCTCCGTTCGGTCTTCATGAGCTCCCTATGTCTATGCCCTGGTCTGGGGGGGACAATTTGCAACCAAGGAAGGCTTTTGTGCTCCCCAAATGAGGATCATACCACCAGGCAATGGGAGTGATTCCCTATCCAGCTTTCCACAGATCACACGCCATCGAGTGATTAATAGCTTGAATGACCAACATGTGCTTTCACATCAGTTATATTGTCTGTCTCAGAACAGCCTGCAATTGTCAATTGCTTGCACGAGTGTATAGGGTGGTAACGTCAATAGTACACTGACTCAGTGTGCAGATGACCTGGAAAGCCTCAAGGACCTTCATGCAATTGTAAGGAAGCTCCACCAGGGGGAGCTAAAGCATATTCTCTTATTTCCCAGAATTTATCACAATTCAGAGTCTTTAATAATATATCAAAAATTATATTATAATGAAGAGTCATAAGTACAATGTAGTGATTAAATGTGTTGGTGAGTAGGAATGAGTATGGACTGTCGGTATGCTTTGATAATTGCAGCTGTCCCGAAGGCCAAATTAAGGTGTTGAACTCTGTTCAATTCAACGTGTATTTTTGTCGTCATTTCAATGCAATGTGTATTTTCATTGCGTTTCAATCATCCAATATTGTAGTTCAAATAAAGCCAGTCTTTCATTGTGTTTCAATCATCCAAGGCACTGAAAAAAGCTAAGTATGTAAGTGCCCTAAATTTGCAAGAAAAACTGCACTGTATACAATTTCTGACAAGATATTTGGTTGATCGTAATTTTAAGCATTTAGACACTAAACTACATAAATACAGTTCTCTGCTGTTATGAATCAACTGCTTACAACTAATCCTCTGTTTTAGAGATCATTAGAACAGGAAGTCAGCTCATCCGGTGTCCTTGATATAAAATAAATAAACCCAGTTCAACTTAAACCAGTTGACAGTGATGGTAATGATCTTATAGTGTTCTGGTGTTATTTTATGTTCAAATCTCACAGAAGACCTTACCAGTAAGAATAATGTGATGAGGAATTTCAGTCATATATGCTTTCTAGCTATTCTCATGTTGTATTTGGTTGATTTTCCACTCCAGTGACTCCACCTGTAATTCAGAGCACATATCTTCCCATGTACATTTCTGTTTTCTGTTTTTTTCAGCTTTATTAATCTTTTGAAAGAACGTTAATCTTTCTCTGGTGTATTTGTGTCAACAACAGATCGAACAAATGGTACTATTTTGTCAGAACACTTAAAAATAGAACGTGATTGAAAACTTTCAGTCAATTGTTTTTGGATCTCTTTGAAGTCATACTGGAAATAAATTAGCACATTCATTCATTATCTAACCCGCTTATTCCTGGTCAGGGTCGTGGGGGGCCTGGAGCCTATCCTAACATGCATTGGGTGAGAAGCAGGAATACACTCTGGACAAGTCGCCAGTCCATCGCAGGGCATGCTTACAGCACCTGGTATTCCCAGGTGGTCTCCCAGCCATCCAAGTAGCCTACTAACCAGCCCTGGATCCCAAGTAGCCTACTAACCAGCCCTAGCTTCCGAGATTAGACGAGATCGGGCGGGTTCAGTGTGGTATGGCTGTAACCTAAATTAGAACATAAATAAAGTATTATTTTTAAATAGTTTTTGCGTATTGTGGTTCGTTCAATTAGTGTGAAATTGTATGTAGCAATTATTTAATTTTATTTTTCCTGTGTGGCAAAACGTGGATATTGAATTCAGCTGGCTTGCTATCAAACGCCGTGGGAGTGTTGAGATCATCAGTAAGTCAGAGGGGTGGAGGAGGGGAAGGTTGAAAAGGAGGACGGACGGGGAAACCGAGAGCGACTGCGAGCGGACGCTGAGGATAGTGCAAAACAAGCCTGCTGTCATTTTGGTCAGGCTTTGAAAACAGGCGTGTGTTTTTGCGTGACACTTGGAATAAGTTAATCGGGACGGGACGTTGAATTGCTTCCCTCCGCTGGACTTGGTACCCATTGTCTTTTCGCCCAGCCTTCGTCCTTCCCTGCAACAACCGTGGAGAGTCCGGGGAGTTTGTGTATGGCGTAACAAGGGAGGGGTTTCATGGTCTAGGGATACAGTGGGCTCCGTGCCGCCTCTGAATGGAATCGAGCTGTCTCCAGTCAGCAATGGCTATGGGTCTGTCGTCGAAAAAAGCATCTTCTCGGAGCGTTGCCGTGGAACGCAAAAATCTCATCACAGTTTGCAGGTAATTGTTATCGTTGCAGGGGCAATTGAACATGGTGATGGGTTATTGTGCTAGCTGTCGTGAGCTGGGTGAGTCAAATGCCTAACGTTACTACTCCAATGACTTCAAATTACAGTTGGTTGTGTTTGAAATTGTCCTGATGTTCTCAGGGCTACCACCATGTCATTGTTGCCTTGTTTTTCGACGGTGTTTTTAAAAAAAGCAACCTTCCAATTTATCGATGCCTAGATTCGCTGGTTCACTAACCTTACGAGGTAGGCCTGTTGCGATTTCCTAATTGTCGAGAAGACAAAGCAGAAAGCTGAAATTGCTATTAGATATTTGCTTGTGAGCCATGTCCTCACAATTTACAGTAACTGCAAACAACTGTGACACGCAATTAAATGTATCCATATTAATATATTTACACGAACAATAGACCAGGGATCGGTAATGATGACACACAGCTCGGTTTCTCTCCATGAAAATGACGAGTCGAGCATATAGCTTCAGTCCTGGTTGAGGGGTGATAAATTTCGCCGCACGAATGATGCCATTTCCAGAGAACGATGTATTGTTGGAAGTGTTGTTCTGAAGGATGCGGTGAATTCACCCTGTTCCTCATAGCATAATGTGTCACGGGCCTAGTCCAGGGGGGTCTCGTATTTATGGGAGATTTTTTTTCTTCCAACAAGACTGTCATGGGTGGTGTGGTTGCTATGACGACACCCTTTCCCGGGACAAGGACATAGCATTCTACCTCGAAGAACCACTGTCGGCACAACATCAACCGTATGAAGTAGACTACCACACTAAAATAAAGCTGGCGAGCATTCGCAGATTTCAGAGCGTTCTAAAAAATCTGTTGAAGCGACCTTTTAGCACATCAGTTATGGCGGACACCGTACAATATTACTTACAATGCCCAGCGCCAGGTTTATGGTTAAATATAGAATAGCTACAGGACCCGCCTGAAATTGACCAGTCTGCTAAGGTATGGGAATAATAATCATGTTTTGTAGACATTGAACAACACTCTCCTGCCTCTTTTTGGTCACAGAGAGATTATGCCTCTCAAAGACCAGCAATTGATTCTGGGTGACTTTTAAATAGACCGTGGCAGTCAGAGAGTGTTATTGGCTAGCTTGGACAGTAGAACAATTGTCTTGTTGTCATGGGAACACTGTGGCATGGCTGAAGGAGACATTGTTGCTCACAAGACTATTGATGGTGAAATCACTGGCATCAGTGGCAGTGTGCCCAAACTATTCAAATAAGCATATAGGCCTTGCATTATGTCAAGTGCCATGTTTTATACAGAAGACACACACACTGCAACCTCCGATGTATGATCAAATATGCTGTCTGATCTCCATGTGCATCTCTCACATGCAACCCTGTCTGCCTTCCAGAACATCAGCAGAGAGCAGTATATACGGCAAAATGTTGTGTCATGAGTCATAAATAGAATCATCACCACTTTTACACTATGTGCATCCAAACATTGATAAGAAATGATATCATGAACTGTGATTCTGGGATGCCTGTCCTGCTCACCGTGCAATTATACTGGCACATCCCAGCCTGCAGGGGGTAAGATTACAGGAACTTAATTATACTTTTAAAACGGATCACGTGGTCGTACACTCCAGTGCATCCGGAGCTGCTTTGGATTGCTCTCTGCCACGCTGCTTAACTGATTTCTCTTTGATGGAAGCGCATGGCTGAGATGGTACACCAATCTAATCTCAACTGACCAACCCAATGCTGATGGCAGGAAAAAGTGAATACCTTATTTTTTGCTGATGTGAGATCTGTACAGTCTAGAGATCTAGAGCAAAGTTCCTGAACGAGAGTGTAATATGATTTTACACAGGAACAGTGCGGTACGCCGGTAACATTCATAATTGCATTTTTGCCCCCGTTAATGTTGGTGTCACCGTGACGATATTAGTGGTGTTAGTGTTGTCTTGGTGATGATAATGTTGCCTGTAGTGATGGTGTAATTGCCTTGCTGATGGTGATGTCACTGTGGCCCCCCAGTTTTGATGGTCTTGTCTGTGGTAAAAGTGTCACTCGCTTTAACTGTGGCGCGATGTTTGCTGTGGCCAGATTCTCTGTGAAGACGCTGCTGGAGAAGTACACCGCGGAGCCCATCGACGACTCGTCGGAGGAGTTCATAAACTTTGCTGCCATCCTGGAGCACATCCTCAGCCACCGCTTCAAAGGGAACACGGCAGGTAAAGGGCAACCGCGCAGGGCCCTCTCTATGTGTGGAGAACAGAGGAAGAATGGTTCTGTGGGGCTCAGTGGGTAGAGCATGGTGTTGACAACGCTTAGGTTGTGAGTTCAATCTCCATTATTCACTACTGTAAGTTGCTTTGGATAAATAGTGTCTGCTAAATGGCATGCATTTAAATGACCTGGGAAGCTGTTCCATGCATGAATAACTCTGTGTGGAAGGGTCATTTCCATATGTTTCTGTGTGAAATTTAGCTTGAACTAGTTTCCACCTTTACCCTCTTGTTCTTCTGACAATAGACAAGATTAATGTCTATTACTATTGAATAATAATACCTCAGACAATTAAAACCTCAACCAAATCCCCAAGGAGGTTCCCCTCCTTTCATGGATTTCGTGGCTGTAGTAGAATGCAATGAGGGGTACAGTCTACCCCTGCTGTGGTTGATGCTTGATTCATACACTAGGAGAAAAGAGGACGACGGGCTCCCCCTGCTGGACACAATGAACATCACCCCCCTATGTGAACATCGGCAGCAGCCTGGCTGTACACCCCCCCCCATAACAACCTCATACACACATACACACACACACACACACACACACACACACACACACACACACACACACACACACACACACACACACACACATATATGTGTCATGTTTGGACTTTGAGGGGAGGAAGAGGAGAAAGTAAATCTCCAAATTGTTTTGTGCTATGATGATGACAGAATAGCCTTTTCGTTGCTGGGTAACTGACCCTTGCTGTGTGCTTTGGGTCAGGTCCGGGCAGCTGGTTCAGCTACGACGGGCAGCGCAGCTTCTGGGACTTCATCCGCCTGGCCTGCAGCAAAGTGCAGAACAACTGCATTGGCAGCATCGAGAACATGGAGAATATCAACACCTCGCGGGCCAAGGCAAGAGCTGGAGTCGGGCGCTGAATGCCGGCAGCCCGCTCTCCCCAGCACTAGACCTTATCAGAGCCACCATGTTGCAATGTCTGCAGTACAACAAATGCAAAACGAGGCCAGAATAAATGCACAGTCATGGCCACCCAGCCCGTTTGGCCTGCAGTTTAATACAGTAATTGGTTAAGTGCAGAGGCGACAGTGGTCTGGACGAACAAAGGATTGAAGTGTAGACAAGCTGCTGTGAGGGAGAGAGTTGAGTAAAGGAGGAACAGAGAAGGAAATGAGGAAAGGAAAGCCAAAATATGAGGGATGGGGCAGTGTCCTGCAGATGGGCAGTTCTCAGAGTAGCCTGCACTAGGAGCCACACACTCTTGTCAGAGAGGGATTGATTCCACTACTGGAGATGAAGAAAAGGCAGGAGAAAACTGAGTCATTGTAGGGGGCAGGATATGTTTAAAATATGTCTAGCCGGAGTTTGAGTGACTTGTCTCTGTCCTGCAGGGTCGAGCCTGGATTCGAGTGGCCCTGATGGAGAAGCGGCTGTCGGAATACATCGCTACAGCCCTCAGAGACACACGGACAACTAGGTCACCATTGCACAGTACAGCAAAGCGGAGCACAATGCAGCACAGCGCAGTGTCCCAATACAGCGCAGCGTCCCAATACAGCGCAGCGCAGGGCTGTGGGGCGACGCATAATGGGGCACTGAACAAACAAATGATACGCAGCTTACGTCAGCAGCACATTACACAATACTGAGTGACTTCAGCACTTTGCTGATGGTGGGCAATTTGGGACATAACATTACGATTTGAGTTAATTGCCTCATTGCCTAATTGATTGATTTAAGCCATTATTATTATTGATGTACATTGAGACTGTTAATTCTGATTGGCTAAGATCAGTAATGATGCAATTGGCTCGAGTGGTTCAGTGTTTTGTAAAGCCCCGTTTTGAAAGTCACTGGCATGTACATTACAGCACATAACGTTGAACCTACAACAATCTACTGAACAGTAGAATGTACAAAACAATTGGCCAGTAGAGAAACACACTGCACAAAACGATACAGCACGTCATAGTACAGCTACAGTATGCCTATAATGTATATTAGGTTTTACAATTTGAATGTTTCTCTCTACAATGCAGGAGGCTCTATGATGATGGAGCCATTATGCTGCGGGAGGAGGCCACAGTGCTGACCGGCATGCTGATTGGACTCGGTGCCATAGACTTCAGGTGACTTCCTACATACTGCACCTTTACATCGCCAGTGGCAGTGGATGGAGAGGGAGACCCAAAGTCTGGTCTCATTCCCAGTGTCCAATACTGCTTCTGTGAGAACTGGCCTGGAGTCAAATGACGTGTGCGCTCTTAGGCGCTCTTCTGTGTTCTTTTATCCAACTTTTATCTTATCTGTGCTAGCTCAAGGAAAATAAGTTGTGTTCCAAGACCGAAAATAATTTGGTAAGAATGTACATCACCTTCAAAAAACCTGTTGGGAGGGTTGGCGGTTTGAATGTCAGCTGTATTGCTGCTTCACCAAGATATCTTGTGCAATGTCGCACTTAATTATGCATTGAAAATTGTGTGAATGCATGAAGAGGCTCCTGATAAAGGAAGACCAGACATAAATCATAAGAGATTATCCACTCTGCATTCGTTCCTGCTGTGTGCTAAGGATTTCCAGTCCCTGTCAAAGTTATTGAGGTGTTAAGAAAGCCTGTGTAGTACGAAAAATGGTGTGGAGGTAGCATCAGTTTCAATGTAAAATGCACAGACTCTGATCTCTTGTTACTTCATTGAATCCTTTCTATGACCATCTTTGCCTTTTGATTGTATGTATAGAAGCATCATAACGGCCAGTTGTTCAGAGACCACGTGAAGTCACTATAATCCATGAGCGTTCTTTAAAAACTCCACAGCAGTGACATAAATATATGCAGTGTGGTATCTCACATGATACAAAATGGACTCTGGTTATACCATCTAAGCAGCATTTATTTTCCGGACCACACTTACTCGCTTGCAAGATCGTAAGAGAGAGTCGTAAGATTCCGCTTCTTGACGTGAGCAGGTGGCATGGTTGAGTTATTGTCTGAAGATTGTGACCCCTGTTTGCTTTCCTCAGTTTCTGTCTGAAGGGCGAGGTGCTAGACGGAAAGTCTGCGGCGGTGATCGACTACACGCCCTACCTGAAATTCACTCAGAGGTGAGGGCAGAGGAGAACCTGCAAGAACCTGCTCACTTTCATGGTGTGCTGCTTGAAGGAGCTGTTCTCTGAAGCATTCATCAATTTGGAAAAGCTTTGTTTTGCGTACACCATTGCAGTACATTTGTGGGATTTTTGTGCCCGCGTGTGTGTGTGCGCGTGTGTGCGCCCGTGTATGTGCGCCCGTGTATGTGCGCCCGTGTGTGTGTGTGCGTGTGTGTGTGCGCAGCTACGATTACCTGAGTGACGATGAGGATCGCTGCAGCGTGGACAGCAGCACCAGTGACGACAGCGTCCCGGAGCACCCCTACATCCCCCTGGTGACGGATGAGGAGAGCTGGAGCAACAAGTGCCGCAAGATGGAGCAGAGGTTCAAGATCGTCTATGCCCAGAAGGTGCTCTGCCGCCGTGCTCACAAGCGCACGCAATGTTTAACCATCATAAAGTCAACGTAATAAATATTTTAGAAATAAATATAAAATATAAAATAATGCTCTCAGTCGTGCTTGCGTATGTAGCTGATGCTGCACACGTTTTTACAGTGGGATATTTACTGACGTTAATGGGTTGCGCAGTGTTACGTTAACCCTGTGGCAGCCACAGCTCCAATTCCCAGAGGCACAGTTTGCAATTCCACATGGCTGCTCCCAGTTGGATGACAAAGCCGTCTGCAAGAATATATCTGTAAAAAAAACAGTGCGTTTCATATTATACCCTCCGACGTGCCAGCCTATGTTCTTCAGCGCTGTATTACTGTGGTTTCTGTGCCTGGCTGTGCTGTATTACTGTGGTTTCTGTGCCTGGCTGTGCTGTATTACTGTGGTTTCTGTGCCTGGTTACGCTCTTCGGGCCCGCAGGGCTACCTGGAGGAGCTGGTGCGCCTGCGGGAGTCGCAGCTGAAGAACCTGGAGACGGAGAACAAGCGGCTGACCCTGCGGCTCGAGGACCTGCGGCAGCAGAGCGAGCAGGAGAAGAAGGAGCTGGAGGGCATCGTGCTGGAGCTGCAGGAACAGCTGTGAGGGACAGGGGATCGAGACTGGGGGGACAGGGGATAGGGACACACAGGGACAGGGGATCGAGACTGGGGGGGACAGGGGATAGGGGCACAGGGACAGGGCGTCGAGACCCGAGGGACAGGAGACAGGGGCACAGGGACAGGGCATTGAGACTGGGGGATCAGGGGACAGGGGATAGGGGCACAGGGACAGTACAGAGTACAGACGCATACTGCGCACATCAACCCTCATACGTTTGTGTGCTGTTTGATGGAACTGCTCTCTGAAGTACTAATTTGTTTGGAAGAGCTTTCTTTTGTCTATAGTATTCCCGTACATTTGTGGGATTTGCGTACACGACACTGACACCCAACACTTGCACGTTATATGACACACAGCTGAACACTTAATGAAGGTGGGAAACCTGTTCAGCACAGATGGTGATAGATACACAGCTAGGCTTCTCGTATGTCCAAGTCTTTGTTTTGTGAATGTTGTGTAAGACAGGCCTGAATCTCCTGTTCAGGCCTCTCACAAATGTGCACACGTTTACTCACACGCACGCATGTACATGCATAAAACCAAATGCAGCTGGTCAGATATTTTGATGCTGACACTTTGTCTGTGTAAGGACAAACCTGATTCCCTGCGATTCTCATCACCTGGCCAAGGATTTGTCCATCCCCCTGGTCAACCAGTGGCCGTCACTCCGAACCTTCAACAACCAGGATGATGTCAAGCTCTTCCGCAGGTATGCAACTGGCCCAGTTAGACCATGTAGATTTGTCATCGTTTTTAAAATATCAGTATTATAAATTAATAATAACTTTTATGAGCTGTCCTTTTTACTGATTTTCTTTACTGTACCAGAGTTCTTAAACGATATTGGAAAAAACATTTGGTTGTCAGCTTTGAATAACAAAGGCTATGTATGATCATTATACCTGCTGTGTGTGTGTTCAAGTTTGAGTTTATTGTCATATGTATTAAATACAATGAAATGCTTGTGCTCTGGCTCTCTCTGCCTTGAACACACAAAGTACACACCATCCCAAAAACCAATAGACACTACAGGCTATGTACTATGTGTACATGATGTACACATATGTATACATAAACAACATGCAGTACACAATACACAATATACAGTACGCAATAACATTACAGTACATATTATACAACAAAAAAGGCAAGGCAAGAGTGACCACAGTAAGGACGCCTGCCTGTCTGTTTGTCTCTCTGTCTGCATGTCTGCCTGCAGGAGGAGCTTTCCTAGTGTGGAACAGCTCTCCACTGAGGTTAGTCTGGATTCTGACTCCCAGAAGGAGGGGAGGCACAACGGAGAACCCTGGTGCACAACAGGTAACGCCTTGACTACACACAAAGACAAACAAACACAAACCTTCACAAGGAAAAGAGGGGAAGTTTGCTGAATATACAGGCTGTTTTTGAGTGACTGTCAAAAATTATATCAGTGCTTAAATACTAACCTAGGCTCAGCAGGGTCTAGTAGAGACAATGCAAAATCAGTTGAATGAATATCATTAAACACCATACGGAAATGTAATATAACATCAGCACTTGTTATTGTTTTGGTTACACTTTGAGCATTTAAAAAAAAGTGCATGACATGTGTGGTTATGTATGATAGTATGTCAATGTCAATAAAAATGAAGTATTGCTTTTTGTATTTTTCCCCTACCCCCAGGTAAAGACTACACTCCCTCCATGCTAGGTCTGTGTGGGTCTTTGGCCTCTCTACCCAGCTGCAAGTCCCTGGCCAGCCTCAAGTCCAGCGAGTGTCTGGTAAACATCAGCACAGAGGCCAGCCCCGCCCTCTCTCCCAGCTAGGGGGCGCCATCCACCGCTTTGTGCCAGAGTCGGACGAACTGCTCTGCTGTGCACAGCGTCCGCTCCTGACTGCGGCGGGGGGACTCTGTGCCTTCCTTGGCCTTGCTCCCGCTAACCAACCCCCACAGCCGTCTCTGCTCTGTCCCCACCCCCTCCCCCCAGACATCACCCACAGGCCATTTTATTGCTGTGCAAGGAAGGTTGAAAGGAACCTCAGACTGTTGACAAGAGAATTAATGATTGAGCACATCTTTCCCTGAGGATTATGTTTGTGCGACTGTCTGAAAGTGATGAGTTGACAAGAGCTGGGCCGTCTACAACTCCAATCCCCCTCCAGCCCAACCCCACCACCTCCCCCGAAGTCTCTTGGAACTCTAGAAAATATATGTTGGAATTTTGCCATGCATAGAATGCCATTGCGATATCGTGCCACTCCATTCCAGAACTACAGAACTCACTGTACCACTGAAAAATGTATCTCTTCCCTTCTGTCCGCTTGTTCAGTTCTGTCCCTGCTATATCTATCTATTTGTGTCTGTCTCTGTCTTCTCAAACTGTCTGTAATATCTCTGTCTGTCCATGGTAGAAGAAAATACAGACTGGACTGACATCTATCATGTTTTTCTCAGTATAAACTGAAGAAGCAGGCTACTTTTGGCTCCGTCTCTTCACCTGAGTTAGTGTCTTCTGGTGTCTGTGAGTAGTGGCTAATAAAATGGCTGCCGGATGTGTGACACATACTATCAATATGAGTGCATATGAATGTCGAGATGCGTGTTGAATTTTAAGCTTGGGGGCTCTCTGGCTGTGATCAAAGTAAAAAATTCCCCTGACTGAAATGATGCCCTCCATATTGACAATGTGCATCAACGAACATGCGAACGTGCGGATGTACGCGTGCAGCTACTGATTTTCCTGCTTCATTTCACAACATTATTGTTCATGGTTTAATTTATAAATGTGTTCACCTATGCATTTTGGTTTGTATGTTTCTAATCGCATATATATTTTAACGCCTATGCTGTCCGTCACCTTACATTGCAATAAAACTGCCTTTTTGTCATGTCCCTACGTGGCACCTCTCATTTTGATTCATGGGTCCGTTTGATCATTTGCTTGTGTGAATTAAATGGCTTGTGTCGCTCCACTCTACACAGACCTTGACCTTGACTTTGCACAGGTAACGATCTGAGATTTGACTGACATTGCTCCTCCTTGACAGGTGCAAGGCCTATTGTTGCTCCCATCTTGAGTTGTAGCAGCAATGGGAAGATGTACAGGTAGTTACAAACTCAACGGACTAGTAGTGCAGTACTCTCTAGAACATTCCCTACAGTTCCAGTCCATCTATGTTAGAGTTCAAAAGAAACACCAAAAGAAACACCGTATAGCCAATTATAGCTGAATATCCATTTCAATTATGAAAGACTGCTTCAAAAATGAGAATTTTACTAGATGTCCAAAATAACAATAGACTATTTTTGAGCACCTGTGGTTCTACTGTGAGGTGTTAAGCCACAGGGAAATTGTGTTGTTTGCCAGGTAACTGCCAATATAAAGGAAGCCCTTGCATAAATGGGGGATACCAAGTATATTGAAAGCAGGTGCTTCCACACAGGTGTGGGTCCTGAGTTAATTTAACAATTACCATCCCGTCATGCTTAGGATCATGTATAAAAATGCTGGGCAGGTGCAGTTGCCCATTATTTTGGCCACCATTGCTGGAAGAAGAGATCTCAGTGACTTCGGAAGAGGGTGATTGTTGGGGCACATTTGGCAGGAGCTTCATTGATGAAGACTGATTGGCTGATTCACAAGGAACAGTGGCAATGCAATGTTGGCATGGAAATCTGAGGGAAAGGCCTCATCAACTAGGGACAACTGTAGTCAAAAGCGCATACCCCTCGGCCGTGACGTCCATGCATTGGTTCGAGATGCAAGGCAAAACAGACGGGCAGCCGAGTCAGCTGACTCAAATATTAACCCAGGGCATGAGCAGGCAGTTTAATCAAGAACAGTCTGTTGCCCCATGCTCTATTAAGACACTTTATTTAGGTGTTTCCTTTATTTTATTATACTGGAAATCAACCATTTACTTGGTGCATGCACAGTACCGGCAATAAAATGACTTACTTTTTAAAATAAAACTTCTAATTTAAATTTAAGAATAGTAATTTGGGTAAACTTCATATTTTTAGGAAAGAAGCCTTCTGAGTTATTTTATTGTTAAAAAATGAATCTGTCATGCATGAATTTATATATTTCTTTTGCAACATGTGTTGTTGGTATCAGGCCTGCCATTTATCCCTCAATAAGGAAAATTCCATATCCAAAGATAATGGAGACCCCAGCATTGAATAGCTTTCGATAATTTTTTGCCCATCAATTTTAACATCTAGCACTGTCGCCTCACAGCAAGAAGGTCTCGGGTTCGAATCCAGGCCGGGGGCCTTTCTGTGCGGAGTTTGCATGTTCTCCCCGTGTCCGCGTGGGTTTCCTCCGGGTACTCCGGTTTCCTCCCACAGTCCAAAGACATGCACGTTAGGCTAATTGGAGAGTCTAAATTGCCCGTAGGTATGAGTGTGTGAGTGAATGGTGTGTGTGCCCTGTGATGGATTGGCGACCTGTCCAGGGTGTATTCCTGCCTCTCGCCCGGAACGCATGCTGGGATAGGCTCCAGCACCCCCCCCGCGACCCTGACCAGGAATAAGCGGCTTAGACAATGGATGGATGGATGGATGGAATTTTAACATCTATTTTAACATTTTTAACTTATTCTCTGTTTATTGTACTTCAATCTAATCAAACAAACGTATTAACAATCCTCACATGGAAAAACTATGGCAAATAAATACAAATACATTTGGCTGAATAAAGTTCACAGAATATTGTTTTATTTACAAACAGTATTAACCAATTTAACCCTTGCACCCTCTAGTGTACTGAACAGAGGAGACACTGATTAGGGGAATACATTGGGTGTGGTGGCGTATTTTTTAGTTGGGTGTCAGATTAATTTTGGTAGCAGGAATGGAGCAAGAGTTGTTTTCAGAGATACACAAACAACTGCTGGAGGCAGCTTGGAAGTAGACTGTTTCCCCCACCCAGTGCACAGTTCCAGTGTACCATCTTAGGTAGTCCCAATGATAAAAAGGTCTAATGCTGGCAATGTTATCCCACTGCCTTCTTTTGTGTGGAAAAAAAAGCTGGATGGAAAAAAAGACCACAGGACTCTCTCCATGGATCTCAAGGGTCACACGGTTTGTCCATATCTACTTAGCCCATTCATAACTGCTGCTGTGCTACAGATGACTGATTTGACTGATTACTGAATTCTGATGACTGAATTCCCAGCATGCATGGTGTATCTGCTCATGGTTCTCCCTATCAGAAGTACTTCATTGAGTTTATACATCTGACTCAATGCTTGTATAGGGTTTTGGCTATATGGTGAGGGCTATCTGCAAATGCCCAATTAAATGTGTGTGGAGCCTGAGTCAGGAAGCTCTCCATCTCCTGCGTCATATCTGAGTTGGTCCGACTCTTCCTGTTTGCCTCTGCTGCACTGCTGTCTCGAAGGAGGCTGTGTCGGGTAACGCTGTTAGCACAGGGGATGTGGGGCAAAACAGTAAGGCTGAATACAGAAAAATAAATTGCAGATAGTTGCCTATTACACCCACCCATCAGTATATACATATCTGTTTTATAAACATTGTGTCAGCAAAATAATTATGTTATAAAATGATCTTTGGGTGTATGGCAGGAAGAAGCACAGAAACTGGCTGTGAGGAAATCACTGATTTGTGTATTTGTGATGCGCTGCTACAATGTGCCCCCATGTTGTAACAGCAAAATACACAGCAAAACACCAACAGTGTTTTTTATGCAGCTGTCTGTTGGGGGGGACATAAATAAGAGGGACACAGCACGCATCAACAGATTGTTGAAGAGGGCAAGCTCCTCTATTAGTGTGGCATTGGCCCCTCTAAGGCATTAAGCAGAACTGTTTGCATCTGCTCCACCCTGTCTTGGCACGGCAGTTGAGCACCGTCAGTGGTCGCCTCATCGCCCCCAGGTGTTCCACTGAGAGGTTTAAGAGGTCATTTCTGCCTTCAGCCATATGCTAGTTTAATCAGACTATGAGGGGATAAAATACAATAGTCCTGTGATTTTAGCTTTTTTATACAATACCCAGACTTTTATTGCACTTTTTAATTGAATGGACTTTGAGCTTCTATGCTGTCCTTGTTCTATATGTTTGTGTAAGTCTGTGTTTTTAATGTCTGTAACCAATTTCCCTGTGGGGATTAATAAAGTATAATCTCATCTCATCTTTCATTTCTCATCATGTGACATCTCCTGTAAGTACATCAGTAAAGCAAAAAAGAAGCTTGCAGGCATAACAATGGTTGATGAAAGTGTTTACACATGTCCTTGAGTAATGTAGTTGCTTAAATCTGAACTAAAGATGGTCAAATTATGAGACTCAGTCTTACAAAGGCAAGGGAGTCTATCTGCAGGAGTCTTTCGAGGAAGGACCTCAGAGGCTTTAACCCCTTGGTGAAAACAATTTGGCAGTAAACAGCTCTGCAGCAATAACCCATGGTGGCAAAACATTTGGTGGTGAAACAACTGTTGGAAAACTCCTCTGTGATGTGGTGATAGCACTTAGTGGTGGACAACGCATCTCAGTTGCATACAGCATGATGGCTGTAGTACATATATATCTTGTGCCACTGTGCCTCCCAATCCCAGTCTGCTTCTCCAGCTGCACAAGGATCCACTGATCACATTGCACCCCATCAAACCAGGTCTAGCCACCAAATGCTCCCAGTGCCAGCCTTACACACCTGATAATAGTGGTACTCATACAGCCCTCTCCTCTGCTGACAGTGCTCCTTTCCCCATAATCCCTGCTCCTCTGACTGGGGGAGGCAGCACTATGTTATTTCTATTTACCTCATGTGATCCTCTGTAACACCCCTGGTGTCATCTCTCCATCGCCTCACAGTCTCCCGGCACCAGCTGTATGGGAAGTGTAGTCCTCTGACATATTGTAGCTCAACTGATGGATTGCAGAGTGAAAATAAGAGGCAGCTAGCAACATGTAGCCTGCGGTCCCCTGAATTGACAGAGGACATTGCAGCGATTTACCAAATTCTGAGAAAAAGTAAAAAATAGGGAATTTAAAAATATATATAGGTCTGACTATGTTACTATCACCCTGCTTTCCATACTCTCATCATCTGCTGAGGTGTTCTGCCCTCTTGCCTCTAGGCCTGCATGGCCCTCCTTCTCCAGCCCTTGGTTCTAAACACACTGTGTGCCAATTTAATTGACTAATTTAGAGAAAATCAACATTTTTGTTTATTTTATATTGGTGGAGTTTTTTTGCATGAAAAATCATGGTTTAGTATCAATAATAATAATAGTGTAAAAGTAAAACTGCAAATATCTAACCATTTATCAGAAAAATAATACCTACCTTGAAAAATATGGTTTATCAAAACTCACTGAGTGAGTGATAATGATTAGCTACATGAAGTTTAACTCTCCCACTTCTTCCTGCTGAAAAATAATTACATGACCCCAACCAATTTGGCTTTAGGGCCTGCCAGTCAACTGAAACTACCCTTTTCTCTGTCAGTGAAGCACTCCACCCTGCAAAAGCAGCTTCTTTCTTTCTTTCTTCCTTTGATTTCTAAAATTCAGTGTTGCCAAAACTGAGCTGCTCTATATCTCACCCAAGTCCTCACCCAAACAAACGCTCTATTACAATTGATAACACAACAGTGTCTGCATCTCAGACAGCCATGAACCTTGGAGTGACACTTGACAACAAGCTGTATTTCACTGCTAATATTGCAGCATTGGCCTGGAACTGTGGATTCTTCTTGTACAACATCCAAACAATCCATCCACTGCTTCGACCCTGCTCTTAGTTCAGACATTAGTGCTGTCCTGCCTAGACTTAACTCTTTATTTGCCGGTCTTCATGCATGCCACCATGGGTCTCCAACTTATCCAAAAAGCTGCAACTCAAACATTTCTACAACCTACCAAAATGCTCCTCTGCTCATTTCCCTTCATTGCTGACTAGTCATAGCTCACAGTCAATAACTCTGGTTTGGGCCTACCATGCATCAACAGGAATGTTGCTCTCATAAAATTGCTTTGTATATAAGCATCTGCCAAATAAATAAATTGTACAAAAATTAATCACAGCTCTTTTCAATTCTAGCCCCACTGTGTGCACCCCCAATGAGCTACCTCAAATTCAGGAAATCA
The DNA here is from genome assembly GCA_029706075.1 of Aldrovandia affinis. Classification (NCBI taxonomy): domain Eukaryota; kingdom Metazoa; phylum Chordata; class Actinopteri; order Notacanthiformes; family Halosauridae; genus Aldrovandia; species Aldrovandia affinis. The sequence continues at coordinate 1,505,929 of JAINUG010000013.1, forward strand.
GAGTGACTGGCCATCTTTCAGCATAGACTGCAAACCCACCTCATCAAACTTCATATTGGCCCACACAACCCAGATTCCCTCTTTCATAGCACCAGCAAGAATCCTCAGCCAGTTATTGATTATTGGTGCACTTTGTAATTGATGTTATGTCCCTTTATTATTACCATGCATTCAAGGCTGGATTACCAAAGGTCAGAGGGGCCCTCAAAAAACTAATTTTTGCTCTCAAAATAAAAAATATATATTTTGTCAGTTAATGTGTTATAACTTGGCAATTAAAATAAGGGTAAGGGGGCCCTAGAGGATTATTCCCCCTTTGCCCCCAGAACAGCCTGAATTCTTCGTGGCATGGACTCAACAAGGTGCTGGAAACATTCCTCAGAGATCCTGGTCCATGTTGACATGATAGCATCACGCAGTTGCTGCAGATTTGTCAGCTGCACACTCATATTGCAAATCTCCCATTCCACCACATCCCAAAGGTGCTCTATTGGACTGTGATCTGGTGACTGTGGAGGCCATTGGAGTACACTGAACTCATTGTCATGTTCTTGGAACCAGCTTGAGATTATGTGGTTTGTGACATGACGCATTATCCTGCTGGAAGTAACCATTAGAAGATGGGTATACTGTGGCCATAAAGGGATGCACATGGTCAGCAGCAAGACTCAGGTAGGCTGTGACAATTTAAACAATGCTCAATTGGTATTAATCAATTAGGCCATTGGAGTACACTGAACTCATTGTCATGTTCGTGGAACCAGCATGAGATGACGTGTTTTGTGACATGATGCATTATCCTGCTGGAAGTAACCATTTGAAGATGGGTAGACTGGGGCCATAAAGGGATGCACATGATCAGCAACAAGATTCAGGTAGGCTGTGGCAATTTAAACGATGCTCAATTGGTATTAAGCAATTAGGCCCCTTAATACCTGGCCAACGTAGCAGCAACAAAATAACAATACATACGAGTTTCATGTTAAAAACAGACACATACAGCATATAAATACACAGCAAAATACTGGTACAAAGTCAATTATTCATGCCTACAAAACATGGCATCCCAATATGGTTTTTCACATAAAATGAAAATGCTTTTGAGCATGCTCTGGGAACTACAAGTGTTGACAGAGAGGAGGGTACAGAAGTAGGAAGGAAGTTCACCCAGCATCTATTTATAAATAAAAACATACCAATGCTGTTGTCTGTGAGTGGTTGATGAGGTCCAGCCCACCATTTTGTAAAGAGTACAATGTTGGGTAAGATACTTTGCATTGGTAATAGTGTAATGAACCTTGGTAAGCTGAATTAAGACTCCATAACACAAAGGAAGCCACATCCATATACATTAAGGCACCATAATCAATTATATACCAAATTAGCTTGACAAATGTTTCTTTGGCTCAAAGGAAAAGAAAGATATGCTTTGGTACAAATACATGTTTAGTACAATATATTGAGATGCACCAAGATACATGTGCTTGTAACACTGATTGTAAACATTGTTCCTGGGGCTGTTTACTCATAGAAAATCCCATGTGTTCTTTAAAACCCTGTAATGATGAACGGCTGAGATTTGTAAGATTTTGTGTGTTTATGACAGGGTTATCCTTAATGCAGGTTTTTGTTTGAATGTAGTCCAGCGGGTTATTATAATACATGTTGGAAATAGGATTTCTGTGAACAAAGTGGAAGGGATATCATAAGTCCAAAGAAAAACGAAATACTTTATTATACTATTGCGTTCAAAGAGAGCATATCTTTCATCTCTGATGTCATACTAAAACAGGCCCTTCCCTTATGGAAGCTTTTATACTGGGTGACCCACATTTATCAAATGGTTCACACAATTATTTATTTATATTTATTTATTTATCCAATTAATAACCACATAGGGTTTGCATAACCAATATTAAGACAGTACTGGCTGAATATTTATTAAGATGAACCACAGGAATGTATACACAGGAATATCCCATGAATACAATAATTCAGAGTCTAACCACTTCTCAAGTCTGTAAGCCTTCCAGCGAGCTAATATATATTTTTACAAACCTTTTTAGGTTGTGGAAAATGTTGTATTCTCATCATATAGCCAACTCCCTAAACATATCTTTATGTTTTCATGAGGAGTATGGAAAAATTGTGGTCTTGACCTATTTACAGAGTAGCTGGAAAGTTGTGGTTTGTGGGTAGTGAAAAGTTACAAATACTTGTTTTTGCTGGCTTGGCCATCCCTAACCCTAACTCTGACTCCAAGTACATATGAAGACTCTCATGTGCTAATTTTGGCCATTACTTTAACAAAGTTTTACTCCCCTAGTGATACTGCTCGTTCATTGCTATCCCTGGTGGGAGAGCCATGTGAAGGCCTGTTATCTGTCAGCTTCTCCCATTGCCCTGAAGGCACTCCCTGCACAGAGAACCACAGCCCAGTTATCTCCCAGACCACACACTGTCACACACCTCCTGGCATCCACACAGACCTGCCCATTACAACCACAATCACTCGAATAAGGAGATACAATGCATCATCCACCCAGTCCACACTCCTCAACCAGACAGTCGTGAAACAGGAATTGCTTTGTAATCTTGTTAGTGCCCATGTACATACACTACCAGTCAAAGGTTTTAGAACACTCCCATTTTTCGGTTTTTACTGAAATTTAAGCAGTTCAAGTCCAGTGAATAACCTGAAATAATACAAAGGTAAGCGATAAACTGCCAGAGGTTTTTTTAAAGTTTAGGTTACCAAAAACTGAAAAATAATGTACATTTTTTGGCAATGAGTACTTTCCTACACCATCAAAAGGCACCAACTGTCAAACATGGAGGAGGAAGCCTGATGGTCTGGGGCTTTTTTGCTGGGAATATGGGGGGGGGGGGAATAAAGCTTTTTATCACACATGCTTCAATTACATCACTTGCATACAATGGATTAAAATAACAACTGACTTTGTATGCAAGAAGGAAATATTCATAAAATTCAAGATCCTGATGCTAGCCTGCCAGGCAATCAAGGCACAGCTCCATCCTGCCTTCATCGTCTGACTTTACACCCCATGCACAAGCTCTTTACTCTGCAACCTCTGGTCATATGGAAGTTCTTCTCCTCCATTGCCATTGAACTCAAACTTGCTTCTTTTCCCCATTGGCCCTCAGTGGTGGAAAGAGCCACAGCTAGGTCTCCATAAATTGTACAGGTCATATGCCTTGCACTCACTATGTGATCACTCCAATATCTGCATGGACTCTGGATACAGTGTCATAGTTGATCTTATTAGGTCATTGTTAGGTAATATGAGCACCTAAGTGCAATGCAAAATATTGTTCATATGGCACCATGAAGCTACTGTACATACTATATAAGGTAATGTGAAGGATAATTATTATGGGATAGATATTATGCACTATTTGTATGCTAATATAATTGCTGGTGTATCCTCAGATTTTCGCACCCTTTTATGCTTAACCAGATATTGTATTTGGCTCAATGCTCAAACAGTATTTTACTAACTAATAACAGTGTTCCAGTTGTTTCTGTTGCTCACATGATACATTTAATTCATCACTCCTCAGTTATATTTTGGGACTGACAAATGCAGTCCATTTAAAGTACCCATGAAGATTCAGAGCTGCGACCTTGTTCGACATAATAAACTTGCAAGGTTATAGACCCATTTTAAATGTGTAACTATCCAAATACCATTCAACGCTTATTCGAGTGAAAGATAAAACATTTTAGTAGAGTAAGCGCTGATGGTGACCATAAATCTCGAATGAAATTTTAGTTTTTAAAGTTATCCGTAAACCGGTATATATTTTTATTTTAAGTCTCATCTGAGTACTAGTCCGATTTCAGAAATGAATGGCAGCTTAGCACACCAATGTCAAGAAGAGATGTTTGTACTATTCATAAAGTAGGCGGTGATTTGTCATTTTGTGGGTCGTACCCTAAAAAATATTGACGCTAATTTGACCAATGGAGTTAAAGTGGTACCCTTTCAAAGCCAACCAAAACATAGATATAGCTTCAGCTCCACCCCAAGTAATTAAACGGGACACGAGCGTGTTGCTAGCTGTTGTCAGTTTGCAGAAAAAGGTGGCAGCTCGAGAGAATTGAAGCGGAAAACCAAGCTACTAAGTTGGTAGTCACAATACTATAACCGAAGACTTTAATTAGTATTTTTGTTTGCAAGCCATCAGTAAGATGTAGAGTTCGCAGTAGTTTAGCATTGTTTGCCGTTGTAGATGAACTTCTATTCGGAGAACACACGAAAAAGACCATAGTCGTCACAAAAGAAATTATTTTCTGTGCAACAGTCCGCTGTAAAAGTCTTCAACATCCATATCAAACACTGGCTGCCGCGTTAGCTAGTCGTTTAATATCGTTTACAAACCGAGTTTAGAGGGAAAACGTTAAATATAAAATTAACGCTTAAGTTGGCTATCGAGTACTTTTTTTATGAGAAAGCCAAGCTCTAGCGGAGCTAACTTTGAAACTTGGTCTTGAGTGTGTTCGGTTGGAGTGGCCTTCGGTGAGGATGTCGTGCCGCGGCGGAGTGGGGGTGGTCCGGGGGGGCACCGCGGGGCTGCAGCCCCTCAGAGCCACGGTTCCGTTCCAGCTGCATAACAAAGCGCAGCCGTTCCCCAGAGATGCCAACACAGGTAAAACATGCCACTCGGTGGGTATGCACCAAAACCACGGAGTCCGATATTTTTTTTGGGGGGGGTGGTCTACGTGACAAAAGTATACTTGGCTACCCCCAATTGCAGAGTGAACTTTAATAATTAGTCAACCCGCTTGATGTTTGCGTTAACATTTCAGTTTTAGGGTAGGATAGGAATAACGGCCTTAGGAGAAATCCGGTATGTATGCTAGCTTGCTGGGTAATGGTGCTAGTGTTGATGCCAAGTCGCCGCAATGAATAATGCATTTGTGGGGTCAGGAAGTTCGCGGGGCTTGTGTTTCAGTAAGCTTGACCGCATATAGTCCAGTGATAAAACTTGCAACAATTCAACCTGAATAATGCGTGGAAGCTAGCTAGCTAAACATGCTCTCCCGACTGCCCAGTTTGTGTGTCACTGTGACAAAACCGGCGAGGAAGAAAAAGAAGTTGCCTAGAACTAGAAGTCAACTCGCAGTTGAAATCGGTCAGCCCTCATTTGAAGTGAAATGGTGATTTTCCTCCATTTCCTCCAAAGTTTAGCCTATACGCACCTAACGTTATATCTGTAATACATTTGATGTAACTTCATTAAAAAATAAAAGTGTCGTTTAATAATGAATAATGTTTATAGTGCAGGTCGTCACATGGCCGCAATGTGCGCTTGTTTGCAGCACTTTGAAAGACATTTGTACAAGAGGACTAGCCTTTAGTGTGCATGTACAGGTTGCAATGTCAACTTATTTGAAAATGTTTTAAAGATATCCAGATCATCTCAAATGTAATTTATGCATTACTACAGGATTGGAGTAGCTGCCTAGAGCCCTTAGGTGCTTATATCTCAGCATCTAAGAAAGCTATTGTTACAGCAACTCTCTTGCAACCATAATGATGTAGTGATGTTTGTGTAGTGGCTGCTTATCTTTTGAAAAATGTCCCACATAAACAGGAAGATGCATCTCTGCTGTCCAATTGTAATGACGTGCACACATTTCCCCAGTGCTCATCTTGCATGTGTGAACTTCCAATGTGCAAGGTCATGGTTTAGGGGTTCAGGCTTGTGTCACTATACAAGTTCTTGGCTGTGGCATGACATTATTTGAATCAGCAGGGTGTATTTTTACATCCTGTCTTCAGTAGAGAGGTTGTGGGGCTGGGTGGAAGCTCCACAGAATCATAGCCACTGTTGAGTAACTGGTCCTCTCCCTGCTACGTTGCTTGCACCTGTTGGAAATTATTGAGCTGCTGGGGCGCACATATATGCTAGGGGCAAGTGACCACAGTGCAGTTATTTTTGATATTTTTTGGCAAGTTAAGACAGCCTCCTCTAACTAGAATTTTTAATTTTAGGCGAGCTGACTTTAATAAAATGAGAGAGAATTTAAGTAATATAGATTGGGTAAAACTTCTAGATTGCAGAACTGTGAATGAAAAATGGACAATATTTAAAAGGGTTATTGTAGATGTACAGTGTAAATTCATCCCAAAAGTAAGGAAAAATAGGATGAAAAAACTGATGAAAAAACTAAATCTTTACGGGAGATTTTGAGGCAAAAGAAGCGACTGTACAGAGTATGTAAAAAGGATAACTCAGAGAGAAACAAGTTAGATTATTGTAATATGCGGGCTAAGGCTAAAAAGGAAATAAGATAAGCTAAAAGGCGGAAAGATGCAAAAAGTAATCCTAATAAGTTTTTTCAATATTGTAGTAGAAAAAGGAAAGTTAAGGAGGAGGTTAAGTGCATTAAGAATAAGTAAGGAACTTTGGTTTATAATAATAAGGATATTGCTAACACACTACAGTTACTTTGTTGAGAGCTTCACTAGAGAAGAGGTTATAAATATGCCTAAATGTATAGACAAGGTACAGAATGTTTTGGAGGACTTTGAGATAAGGGACATAGAAGTACTACAAAAACTTAAGACAAATAAGGCAGCAGGCCCGGATGGCATACATCCCAGAGTACTCAAAGAACTTGGGGAAATTATATATAAACCATTGACAGATATTTTCATTCAATCCATAATCACTGGAGAAATATCAGATGACTGGAAGCAGGGTAGTATAATTCCAATATATAAGAAGGGGGACCGTACTGACCCAGGGAACTATAGGCCTGTCAGTTTAACTGGAAAAATGCTGGAATGTATTATTAGGGATAAGTTGGAATCATTCTTGAAAAATAATAGTATTTTAAGGGAGAGCCAACATGGTTTTCTCAAAGGGAGGTCATGCCTAACAAACCTCCTGGACTTTTTTGAAGAGGCTACAAAGTGTGTTGACCTGAACCAGGCTTATGATATTATATATTTGGACTTTCAGAAAGCATTTGACAAGGTACCACATGAGAGGCTCATTGCTCAAATGAATTCAGTAGGAATTGCAGGAGTCGTTTCAGAGTGGGTTCATAATTGGTTGCAAGGGCGAATACGAAGAGTAACAGTAGGTGGGGCCATATCTGACCTCGGTGCTGTGGGCAGTGGTGTCCCGCAGGGATCGGTGCTGGGACCTCTGCTCTTCCTTATTTACATAAATGATCTTGATATGGACGTTAGTAGCAAAATAGTTAAATTTGCAGATGATACTAAACTTGGGGGTTTGGCAAAGCCTATCTGCATCAAAGCAGTGTGCTACAGCAGTGAAAAAAGCCAACAGGATGCTGGGATACATAGCAAAAAAGTATTGAGTATAAATCAAAGGAAGTTATATGAATGTTATATAATGCCTTTGTCAGACCTCACTTACAATACTGTGTGCAGTTCTGAGCACCGCACTACAAGAAAGGTATAGAAGCTCTTGAAAAAGTCCAAAGAAAGGCAACTAAACTGATACCTGGTATGAAAGGTAAAAGTTACGATGATAGACTTAAGGCACTCAATCTATTTAAGCTTAGCAAATGGAGACTTAGGGGGGATTTGATTGAGGTTTTTAAATTCCTAAAAGGGATTAACAAAGTGAAATACCAAAGGTGTGTGTGTGTGTGTGTGTGTGTGTGTGTGTGTGTGTGTGTGTGTGTGTGTGTGTGTGTGTGTGTGTGTGTGTGTGTGTGTGTGTGTGTGTGTGTGTGTGTGTGTGTGTGTGTGTGTAATATATTGGCCAATATATTGTGAAATGCAAAATGATCTGCTCATTCTTAGGTACAGTAAGTCTTGTCCCCCCTCCCACCTTCCTGTGCAGTCTTGATTTTACTTACTTTCCAGTTGTGCACAAGTTGGCGTGCTCTAGTCCCATCACCTGTTCAAACACAGGACCCAGTAATGGAGAGAAAGAACTTGGCGAAAATGGCGAGGTCTGAGAACATTGTGACATGTATTTGGGTTTTCAGATGACTGCTGTAATGGGCACGCTGAGCAGTCAGTTTAATATTCTGCCAAGAGCTCTGAAAAGATCAATGGTGGTATGTTTGTGTAGGATAAGGGTGTATTTCCTGCTATGTCACTCAAGTTAGAATGGCAGGGTTCTCTCCAAAGAATGACAGTGGTTCAGCACCATGCTATTCCTTGCACCACACTGTACAATTGTACATTTTTAGCCCCTATATTTTCCCCTGTCTGAAAAGCTAGAACGGTTAATACAGTCACTTCCCCTAAAATAATTGATTTTGACTCGAATGATGCTCAAATACCTGCAAGGTTTAATACACTAATGTTTTAATGTCCTTATTTCCTAGTCATTAAAAATGATCTGTTTGTTAGGAGTAAGTGTCTTTGACCAAAGGGCCAGCATGCTAGCTAGCTAAAAATGATTATATTGTGTTTATATATGTCGATGTAAATGTGCACAATGCATTTTATGTAATCTATGGCTCTGGCTGGGATTGCAGGCAATAACTGATAAGTATATATTTTTTTAAGTCTTCACATTCCCGAGCTCTGTCGGAGCACCAGCTTGTTGAGAATTCCAGGGGAGAACCCTGAATAGGATGTAATTGGTTATTCTTCAGTTATACTGCATAAGTTGTTGGTGGTTTGACAAAACAGAATTTGACCACTTCCTAGACTAATAATCCTGACATGGTAGGCTATGTGCTTTTCCAGTTTGGCTGATGGGATCTTTGGGTTCATGATGTGTGCCTATTGCTATTTATTTTTGTGTGTGTGTGCATAAAATTGTATAGCTTGGTCAGTGTAGTCAATTCAAATCCATTATTAATCCAAACTATGAGGCAGATTGGCCTAGATTAAGTTCTGAAGTTCCCATCTTTACATTGTTCCTGCTTTCCAGTGTTATTTAAGGGATTTATTTGCAAAAACTTTTACCCTTGATCAGCTGAGAAGACAAAATCACGCCCCCCTAAACCAAGCATCCGTCGTACCCTGTCACTGGACACCATCGTTGGACCCTACCTGCAGGGCCAGTGGCCGAAGGAGCTGGACAGTCAGGGGATCTACAGCACGAACGACAAGGCCACGCAGGTGAGCTCTCTTGGGGCCCCATCCCATGGGCCACCCCTCCAACAGCACTGAGGCACTGGTTCAGTTTACATCGGCTGTGTTTGAAACCGTTCCCTATTCCCTAAATAGTGCACTATATAGTGTGTTTAACAAATTGGCGAACACACTATATAGTGCACTATTTAGGGAATAGGGAATGGTTTCGAACACAACCATCGTCTCCATAATACACACAACTTTCACTGGTAAAAAGCCAGAGAGGGTCGTATATTGATTTGTGATAGCAGTTATTTAGCCTTGCATACCAGCCATATGTCTGGCCTAACAGCATAGTCACAGCCTTGCTCTAAACTGCGATCAATGTGTACTGAGGCTGAGCAATCAAAATCAAAAGGCTGGTGACTCAATAAGCGTTTCTGCTAAGCGAGACATATTACATATTTGTGTACATTGGTTACCTGCAACAATTGATATAACCCAACATTGCAAGCACAACCTACATCATGGCAATCAAAGAGGTTAATGCAGCATTATTTAAAATTTGACAGGGCCATGGCTTATTGTTGTTGTTATTATTATTATTATTATTATTATTATTATTATAGATTGCATTTGTATTACGCCTTTCAGGGAACTCAGAACTTTATAGTGAAGGGGGTAAACTAACCTCAACCACCACCAATGTATAGCACCCACTTGGGTGATACACGGCAGCCATTTTGTGCCAGAAGGGTCACCATACACCATTGTTGTGATTTAGCTTTCAAAAAAATATTTATTGAAAGATAGAATTTTTTGTTTTGTGTCAAAACCAAATTTTCTGTTGTAATTCTAGAGGCGTTGAAGAATGCATTTGCCAAAACATGTTAGCCAAATGCAGGGAATTGTAAAATTTAGCCAAATTGCTCAAAGGTTCCCCATGAGACTATTCCATATAGTTGACACACATTTGGTAAGTGAAGGAAGGAGACGATATTATTGTCATGGCTCACACCTCATTGCATTAAGTTTTGACTCTAATCAAATTCAGATGTCCGGGAAATGAAGAGAAACAACAGAGAACAAAGCCTGATGGGAGGCCAGGTTGGGAGAATCACTTACAGAACAACACAGGAATGTACTGTACTGTACTCTACTGTGCTGTGTGAACACACATTGCCAAATGTTGTAGATTTCAGTGTATTTACCACACACTAGCCATTTATCTAGTTTGGTGTGTTGGAAAAAACCCTGAGTTTGCAGATTTAATAAGCCCCTGGTTTTAAATAGATGTATTGAAATATTGATTTGTGTTGAAATTCATGTTCGGCATGTTCCCCTAGCTGTAAACTGTCTGAACAATGCAAATTTACATTTTCACCTGCATATTAAAATAACGGTCTCATAAATTCCAAGAAGCATCTGTATTTCGGGTATCTGTACAGTCATGAATGCATTGTGATTTTCAGGAACCTCTTGCAACACACGCACGTCTTACATATGCCAATGTGACTATCAAAGTGACAAACATTAATGTGAGAAAATGTTAGACATTGATCAGCAATGAATTAATACACACCCATAATCTGTAAAGTCAACGGGCGAGCTGACTTAGTGTTTCCTGAGGGACCGTATGATTTAAACCACAGACTTGTGAAGAGGCACTCTGTCAGCTGATGGGGGTTTTCGAGAAGCGCTGCGCTCGTTACCATGCATGCTTTCTGCAGATGACCATGTGCCCACATCCTTTCTGCAAGGACGGGCTGAGCGTGCAGGGCTTGTGGGCGCGAGGTGCGGGTGCTTCAGATGCGGGCTGTCGCTCCCTCCCTCTTTAATTGCAAATATATATATATATTTGTTTGAATGGAGCAGGTGCTGAAATGGCATCTGGATGTGTGACTACTGAGAGGTGTCACTGCCTTTTATTCAAATAAATCACCCAAGCACTAGTTTCAGGTGGATGGTGCGTTATGTGAAAGATAAATTTATGTATGATTGGTTTTAACCTCTCCTCAAACAGATGTTAACTTCGATAACAAATCAATGAGGCAGTTACAAGCGTGCGATTGTTTGTTCTTAAGGAGAGATCATTTTTTTGTGTTCTCTCAATGTTTCTCTGACAGAACCCACTGCCTTCTACCAATACCGTTAATCATGTTCGCTAGGCTTATCAAAGGAGTTGTCCTGTCCCATTATGTCATTGCTGGCCTCAAACCAGCCTAACATGAACTGGTTTGCACAGTGCATCAGAATTGGTTGTTTCCCTTTATCAGCGGGCTCCTCTCTCTCTCTGCAGACACCCACTTCATGGACAGAGGAAGCCCAGGGCAGAAGAGGGGGTGGGGTGCACAAACGTTCGGCGTCCTGGGGCAGCGCTGAGCACCTGAGGGAGGCGAGTACTGCCACGGGGCTGATCATGCTGTCCATTCATACTCATTTCATCACAGGAAACACGTATTACTTGAGTCATCTTTCCGATGAGCCCTTAAAATTAGTTTTGATTCAAGGCTATGCTTCCTCTTGTTTTATTACATTTTATTAGGGGTAGTGGCTGGTCTTGCCTAAGCTGAAGCTTAAATGCTATCTTTTTATATACAGTGCATCTGGAAAGTATTCATATCGCTTAACCTTTTCCGCATTTTGTTATGTTACAGCCTTATGCCAAAATTGATTAAATTCATTTTTTTCTCTCAAAATTCTACACAAAATACCCCATAATGACAAAGTGAAAAAAAATGTTTATACATTTTTGCACATTAAAAATATAACACTCAAATATCACATGTACATAAGTATTCACATCCTTTGCTATCATACTCAAAATTGAGCAAAGATGCCTCCTGTTCCCTTTGATCATCCTTGAGATATCTCTAGAACTTGATTGTAGTCCACCTGTGGCAAATGCAATTGATTGTACATGCTTTAGAAAGGCACACATCTGTCTATATAAGGTCCCACAGTTCACAGTGCATTTCAGAGCAAAAACCAAGCCATGAAGTACTAGGAACTCTCCATAGACCTCCAAGATAGAATTGTGTTGAGGCACAGATCTGGGGAAGGGTATAAAAACATTACTAAAGCATTGAAAGTCCCCAGGAGCACAGTGGGCTCCATCATTGTGAAATGGAAGAAGTTTGGAACCTCCACGACTCTTCTTAGAGCTGGCTGTCTGGCCAAACTCAGTAACCGGGCAAGAAGGGCCATGGTCAGGGAGGTAACCAAGAACCCAATGGCAACTCTAAGAGAGCTTCAGAGTTCCTCTGCAGCGATGGGAGAACCTGGATATTGCTTACACATTACTGATTTAACCCTTGGAGGTCTTGGGCTATTTTGTCTTGTTGTCGAGGACAAAAGACGGGTCGTCAATTTCGTCGGCAGTTTCGATGTCAGACTCCTTACCAATATTTTCTTCAAGTTCGTCATCCTCGACGTACAAAAGCAAGGTTTGTGGTACATTTAGCATTTGCCTCACACGAGGCTCAACTCACCTCATTTCTCCTCCACAAAAACTCCCAACTCCAACTCCAAAAACTAGCTAGGCATTTTTTTCCGTTTCATAATATGACAAGAAACGCCGAAGATATTCAAACAAAAATGACGCCTGCCTCACATACTGTATAGGCTTTTACGCACGTGTAAATATAATTTTTATATCAAATTAAAATGATAATATCTCAGTTTTTACTTGGTCTTTCAACATCATTCAAAAAACTAGCATGGGGTTTCAAGCCAGCACTTTTGAGTGAAGTGAAGTTGACGGCAATGCTCAAAGTGACTTCGTTTTAAAGCTACGGCGTCTTGAACCAGTTACTGATTTGATCATGCCGGCGTGATCGGCGACTCCTAAGGGTTAAAGAGACTTAATTTCCAATGTTAGGCCTCGAGTCTGGAGAGCCAGCTTCGGTTGAGAGAGCCACTCTTCCCCTGGAACACATTTCTAAGTACTATACCTGTACAGCTAATTGCTACCTTCTGTACACAAGCTCAATCAAAAGTACGTACGTACGTACAGTAACAAACTATTTTAAATGTGACTACTAACAACAAATGAGCATGTTGTCATAAAGTAAAAAAGTCATGCTGAAAACAGAAACTTGCATCAATGAGCAGCTGTACATCAATTATCTTATGAAAGAAATTCAAACTGATGCAGTGAAATAACGAATCAATGTGGTCCAGTGGCTATTTAAGGGTGTTGTACACGGTGCAGCTGTGGTGCGTTCAGAAAGCAAAGCACCACAGAACCAAGGTGACTCAAGGGAGGCGGAGCCCAAAGCTTTAAAGTGGAAAGAAATGAGACGACACTTGTGGAGGGTTATACAGCAGGTTTTAAATCAGGCCACAGAAAAACAAAAGATTGTCTCGGTAACATTTAACCATCTGGGGGTAATTCTAAACCTTTACCAAGTTCTTACCATGTATAGTTGATGACTAACGCCCCTAATATGTTCTTAGTGTTGGTTGACTCACACAGCGTCTTAACTTCCTCTCAGATTGCCAAACTGAAACAGCAGCTGCAGCAGCGGTCCAAGCACGGGTCCCGCGGGGGCCGCGATAGGGAACGCCACCACCCGCTCTTACCTGGGAACCGTTCCCCTGGGATCACACAGGTACAGCGCACGCACCCACGCCTGCATTTTCTGCAGTCTCATTCCTTTCATTTGTTACGTGCACTTCCTGTGTGTGGGCGTGGGAGTAAGTTGTGTAACAGTTATACATATGTACCAAAGCACCAAACACCTCCAGTTTTCACATACCAAGATAAAAGCTACTTGTGATGATTACAGGGATTGTAATCCCCCACTCTTTGCTGCAATTTGCAGGTGGAAGTAGTTGTGGATTAGGGTTGCCACTTTAACAGAAAAGTCCTGTTTGATATTCAGAGAAAATGTGTAGTCGTTCGAACAGTATTTGAATATGCGTTTTACAGGCTTGCCAAAATTGGAAAACAGTTTTGGGTACAACTCATGGGGAAAAGTGTTGAGCGGGGGATTCATTTCAAAGTTAAAAACCTCTTCAGTATTTCCTGGAAAACTCATCTTTATGAATTTATGAATTCTTTCCATGCGCTCTGACAAAGAAGACCCTTTCTCATGGTAATGTTTTTTGCGCAAAGTGCAAAATATGAAGACAAACATAACACCATCATAAACATGCTGGTGGCTACTGTTAAAAATATGTATTGGTCATTTGGTTAGCTTGTGGGCATGCTGTTTCATTTTAAAAACGTTAAATATCAAATCTTCCTATTTGTCTTAAAAACTGGTATTGGATGCAGATTTGATATTCAATATAGTTTGACAGCCCTATTGTAGGTTAAATTATTTTGTGATCTGCAGTTTTTCAGGGAAAGGTAAGTGCCCTTATTTAATAATTTGTTCCAGTAAGAATAGAATGCATTAAATGACTGACAACTACTAGGCTTTCCAGCAGCATCAGTACTCGTCTAAATGCAGTTAGACATTAGAGACATTTTTAACTTTAATGGAAACTGTATAGCAATTACCATTTTAAGTATTGCTACCAGGTTATAATGTACCACAGTACCTAAATTACAGAACTAACTTGGCTAACAAGATATTTGAGTCTACAGGCTTGCTCAAGTCAAGTTGACGAAGCATTATGCTACAACTGTAAATGCTGTTTAGTTAGTTAGTTTTATTTGACTATTTTAAAAAGGAATGGATATACACAATTCGAACACGCATACCCTTGATACATGACATCACATTAATGCACACACCGCAAATTGCAGAGGAGAACACAAAAGTTGGCAAAAAGCCAACTTATTTCCATTGTGGTCCTGTTTTGTCTGATGTGCAAATCCGTGTTGGTAACTGTGCATGTAGGTAAAATCAAACTGTCTGGGTGGATTGTGCCAGATGGAGGGATGTTTTCAACCTTTTGCTGTTATACTGAATTCCAACATAGGACTCAGGCATGGTTTTATAAATGTTATTCAAATGCCATAATCCCCAAAATGATCAACTTCTCATCTTCATACTATTTGTTAAAGTAGCTATTTAATTTGAGCATATTTCTTAATTTCAGTGTTTATTAATCCAAGGCATTGTGATCAGAAAGACCTGTGATCATTACACAAAGCATAATCCATCAAAGTAGACACTGTCCATGGTGAAATCCACATCACAGCATTAGAGAACACATCGTCAATCTATGGATTTCAAAACTAATACAAAACAAAGGCTTTGTAATGTTTACTTTTTGGGAAAAGGAATGAATTTAAGAGCAGTTCAGCAGTTGTCATTATGGGGGTTCTTTTCAGGTATTGCAGGCAAATTCATAGCAAAGTTTAACACGCCCAGTTTTTTGTATGCTTGCATACCTTGTTGAACAATATTTCAGTTCTTGTTTAATATAGAACATTTATTTATAGGTTTTGTTATCAGGCAAGTTGTAGCTTTTGTTTTTAGATTGGCTTGTATTATAAAACAATTCACATTTTTACATGCAAATTAGTGTGTGTGCACCTGTGTGATAGCCTTTGCAGGGTCACACTTTGGCAAAACTAGTGATAGTTCCTCAACTTATCATTTAACGTGTGTGCATTTATCAACCCTCTGTAAAAATCCTTTAAACGTTGGAAAATCAACCCTAAGGAAGGTGACTTTCGATTCTTGACAAACACTTGGTCTGTCCAAAGGACCATTTGCCTTGGTCATTATGTGATTTGGAGAGCCCAAGAACCATTCCTGATGAAGCAAACTGAAATCTGGAAGCAGTCATTTGCACACAGATGAGCTCGGAGTGCAGAGAGGAAGTTGAGGAGCCCAAGTGCAGGACACCTCTGCACACCGCGAGCTTTGGGTGACCAGTGCTCTGGCCACAGCTCGGCAAAGGGCAAACCGACCCCCAGGTGGACTAGTGAAGATTGCATGCTCTCAGAACCCCCCCCCCGGGGAAATGAATCAGGTCGCAGAGTGAAGCAACAGGAAAAACGAACTAAAAAACATGCTTCTGCTTTTGTCTGTTGCTGTTTTCCGCTTTTGTACCGCTGCCACCCCTTCCAGGCAATGCATGGCCTAACAACCAGTGAACAGTGAAGTGAAAACAAAACTATATTGGGAGAAAAAAATAAAAAGTCCCAGCAAAATGTCCAGTGCCAGCTAGAGATGGGACACTTCTTTCACTTTTGGCAAAGTGTCTCCTCTCTGTGTAACGGCAGCGGTGTGCCTGGTGTCTCCTCAGACGATGCCCGTTCCCATCCCCCTGACGCCCCTGAGCAGGCTGACGCCCCGCCTGCGCCGCAGTGTGGAGGGCCTCAACCAAGAGCTGGAGGGGGTGTTTGTGCGTGAGACGAGTTGGGTGAGTTCACCGAACCCGCGGGCCACGTCGCACTCCTATACCGCGCCTGCTTTGGCTCCGGCAAAACTCCAGGCGCGGCCAAACACCGTTTGATTTAGCGTTGCGCTTGATTTATTTCATTGTTGTTCCAGATACTGTAACCATTAGGATTTTGAGGTCCTCGTTCAGTTTCTGCAGTGCGATGAACAATTTGGCTCCTTGTGATGTTTTTTGTTGTTAGATTCTGGATGTCCCGGACGGCCACAAAGCCCCCGTGCCCCCTCAGAGGTGCAGCAGCGGCTCCCAGAGCGACCCCTCCCCCGCACTCCTCTCAGCCCCGTCCTCTCCCTGCTGCTCCCTCTCCCCCTGCACTCTTGGAGACGTGGCCCCGGATGTAGAAACGGGTCAGTCTCTCGCTCTCTCTCTCTCACACACACACACACACACACACACACACACACACACACACACAAACATGACCTTCTGCAGAACTATTTTTGCCATTTGAGATTAGATTGAAGTGAAATAGCTGGGGGTTGTGTTCTTCCTGTGCATGGCAGACCTTGTTGGTTGTGGGGTGCTGCGCCCATCGCCCTCTCCACCCCTGAGCAGCGTGGAGCCTTCTCCCCTGGGGCTGTCCTCCTCCCCTCGTCCCAACAAGAGCTACTCCTTCCAGAGGGAGCCCCCAGAGGGCTGTGAGAGAGTCCGCGTCTGTGAGGAGGCCCTGTGAGTTCACCGTTATACACACACCATGCAGCGCTGTGCTCGCTATCATACACACACTATGCAGCCCTGTGAGTTCAGTGCTGTGCTGTGCTCACTGTCATACACACACACACCATGCAGTGCTGTGCTCACTATCATACACACACTATGCAGCCCTGTGAGTTCAGTGCTGTGCTCACTGTCATACACACACAGACACACACCATGCAGTGCTGTGCGCTCACTTTCATACACACACACACACACACACACACACCATGCAGCGATGCGCTCGCTGTCATACACACACACACACACACACACACACACACACACACACACACACCATGAGGCAGGCCACTGTCACACACACACCATGCAGCGCAGTGTCACACACACACACACACACACACACACACACACACACCATGTAGCGCAGTGCTCACTATCACACCACAGTGCCATGCAGCGCTAGCGCAGTGCTCACTATCATACACACACTATGCAGCCCTGTGAGTTCAGTGCTGTGCTCACTGTCATACACACACACACACACACCATGCAGTGCTGTGCTCACTCATACATACATACACACACACACACACAGTGCTGCGCTCACACACACACACACACACACACACCATGTAGCGCAGTGCTCACTGTCATACACACACACACACACACACACACACACACACACACACCATGCAGTGCAGTGCTCACTGTCATATGCAGCGCATCACACACACACACACACACACACACACCATGTAGTGCAGTGCTCACTGTCATACACACACCATGCAGCGCAGTGCGCACTATCATCACACACGCGCACACACCAACACACACACACACACACACCATGTAGCGCAGTGCTCACTGTCATACACACCATGCAGCAGTGCTGCACCATGCAGCGCTGCTCATATCACACACACACACACACACCATGTAGTGCACACCATAAATTGCTGATCTCCCTCATACACACCATGCAGCTGAACACACAAACAAATGCATGTTCACTGTGGCATAATAATAGACTGTTCAGTTCTAAGGACCCTGTCTCACACACTTGACTTTATACACTATATTCTTTCTGTAATGGCCCAGGCTCACATCAGACGGTATGATTTCAATATACGCCATTTAGCAGACGCTTTTATCCAAAGCGTCTTTCAAATCCTATCCAAATCCATTTCAGTACACTATGTAGACTGTGTGCTGCCCTCTACTGGAACCTCTTATTACAAAAGGGTCCTGCTGGGTCCTGCATCCTATCCCTTCACAAATGTAATCAAAATTGGTGAGAACATCTCTCTGAAACTTCATTGGTCATGAAATGGATTATGGAAATGTGTTGAGGCATGTTTATGTGTGAGCCATTCTCTAACCAGCCGTCCTCTTTCCCCAGTTCTCCCTGTCAGCCCTCCCTCCTCTCCTCCTGCCCAGACCCCAACAAGGTGAACTTTACGCCCTACGGCGGCTCGGCCTTCTGCCCCGTGAGCCTGTTGAAGCCCCTGCTCCCCTCCATGGACATCCTGTTCCGCAGCCTCTCTGTCTCTCCCGTCACCGGCTGCTCAGGGCAGGGCGGGGCTCCTTACCAGCCGGCGCCTCCTGGGATGGTGGGCTACCTGGGGCCCCTCCCAGACTCTGCTACCACTGCCATGTAAAAGGGCAGAACACTCAGAGAGAGAGCAATGGGGAGGGCACAGACTCCACCATAGGTTATGAGTGTGAGGGCCTTCCAGCATTCTGTCTCATCATCAGTTGTTTTGAAGCATCATGAGGACTTCCTGATAGCCTGAGATCGCCTGATTGTGGCTCCAAAAAAAAGCGTTCTGGGAAAAAATAACCAAAATGATCAGGAAAAACTGTCACGCTTCCGAGGCCGAGTTGCGCTCTCTCTGTGAGATGACGCCAAAGCCACTGTGCTCCATTGCTGCCGAGCCCACCAGCTGGATGTTAGAATTTACCAAGGAAGGATCAGTCAGGGAATCAATCATAATTTTTCTGAGGTGTGCCTTCTTCCACCCCCCAAAAAAGCCATTCGTCCAGCATGGTTCAACGATTATTTTCAGTTCATGTTCCCTTTAGTGAAAATGGCAGCGGATGAGGACTTGCTTCCCTGTATTTCTGTACGCATCCGTATTCAAGACACGCCAGCTGGCCCTTGGCTCGCAGGAGGTCTGTTGGCCTTTAGATAAACTGGTTTGAAAGGGATAGCTAATGGACTGACTTCCCTGCTAAACCACAAAGGCTTCTTTTTTTTCTTTCTCTTTTTTCCCCATAAGATGTATTTTCTTGAAAGAAAATTTGGGGCAGGGGATGTCTCCCACCACATAGCTGTGTTAAGATTTCTGAAATATGGTACGAAGGACATACCGTCCCAGAACATGAAAATCAACTGCTTTTTGGGCATGACGAGAACTGATAACTTTTGTTGTGAAAAATTCTGTTCGGTCGCCATTTTCTTCAGGTGTGGAGATGGTTTTAGCACTTGAAGAGGAATGCTTCTTCGGTGGCTGGTACTTCAGTTTGGCTGAGGAAGTCCCTGACCACTCGCCATAAACTGCAAGGCTTGGAATGGGGCTCCTGAATTTTTCTTCATTGTGCTTTGAGATACTTGACCATTTGATCACATCACATGCAGGTGTGCATAGCTAGATCGATATGAAAAGCTAACACAGCGTGATGATTGGTGAGGTTCTTGCTCATCCAATCGCATCTCGCGATTTGTTACTCAAGATTCACTTATTTAAAGACGCCGTAATTGAAGAGAGTTTTAACAAGCTCATTTCCTCCATGAATTTCCTGTCCTGCTCCCCATTTTGATTCCTTTTGAGTTTTGTTTGATTGCACTGATTCTCATTTTGAAAGTAATCTCTTTCACTGCTATTTCAGTCTTTAAACAAGCAGCCCTTAGTATCTGTTCTGCATTTACTGTCTGCAACCTGACTTCTTGAGAGTCTTTAGTACTAAACATTTGTTAGCACCAAACTCTTGTCTCTTTGTCTGTGCGTTTTCTCATGGTGTATAAACCATTGAATCGTTTATAGTGCTGTCAAATGTGTAAAACATGTATTTAAATGATCCTTTGAAATGGGGAAGCAAAGACCATAGATGCCAAATCTGGCCATTTTAATATTTAAAGAGAATATTTATTTTAGATTTTCAGCAGAAAGGGAAATGCACTTTCCTTTTCCTAAATCACAATACATATAGGGATGGAAAATGCACTCTGTAAAATTATATTATTGAAGACAGTGATATTATTTTTTATCTCTTGCCCATTTTAATATTTACAACACTACCATTCCATTAAGGTTGTGCAGAGCATAAATTATTTTATGCATTTGAATGAATTGAGTACTGAAGTACTTATGAAGTGTGGACGAGATGTATGAATTACTTGTCTACTGAAGGTGGGAAGCAGTCATGTAAGTTAAAATGTTTTGGTTGAAATGTTTTGTCTTGAGCTGTCAAGTCCAGGTTATATTCTGCCACACATTGCCTTGAGGAAGAAAAACTTTTGAAGGGGCACATATGGCATTATTTCAAAGCATTCAGGACATGCTAAATGTGTTCTTATGCATTGAAATTGGCAAGGACCAGACTTCGCCAACTTGATTTGGCTAAATAGTATATGAATTTGTAAGGAATTTCAGAGTTCAGAGCAACATTGAATGCCCAAAGTGGACTTATTAATGCTCACCATTTAACTGGGTGAGCTGGTGTTTTGCTCTGTTGTGAATGTACATTGATAATCGTTCATGTTTTCTTTCTCTGCCAAGTTTATAGGGAGGTCATTTTGAATAGAAATGCTAACTTTCTTTTTAAATGGTAGAAGAATATGGAACGTTTGCACAAAGGAGTATTGAGGTAGCAGTTGTTTTATAGAAGTTCACTCCAGTTTAACAGTGGAGGTAGGTGAAGGAATGTATTGTAGTTTGATCTGTTCAAATATCTGCTGCATAAGCTAAAATCATAACGTTAGTGGTTACGTTAGTTTCTTTTCATATGTTCATCTTTTCAAGTGGCCTGAGAAAGAAATTGTTCCCTTTTTTGATGTTATGCATTTCAATTTCATGTGTTTGTATATGTATAGCTGACTGTATTTTACTAACAATACAGATTTTCATTTTGATGCAAATGTTTATATGTATTAGGATGCTTGGATGATGGAGATGGCATGGCTGAGGGTAAGAAGTTAATAGACATAAAATATAAGTTGGGTTGATTTAGAATTCTGGGCCATTTTTTTTCCCAGCAGAATCTGTCTGTTGACGATCAATCAGTTCATAAGTTTGGGCCCTGAAGAGACTACATGTGTGCTTGTTTTTTGTTTGTTTTTCTACTTCGTATATACATTTATATTGAAAAATTAAATATTTTGCTTGAATTTTGTTCATTTTAAAATCTTTTTTGTAGTTTTTTTGAACGTTCTTCATGTAGAATTGTCCTTAAAACATGAACATGAACATGGAAATGTAAATCAAAACCGTTGTGAATAGCACTGCCTTTACCTGTTCTGCATCATTAAGTATTGCTACTATTTAGTTTAACATCTATGGTGTTGTGTTGACACAGAAATAACAAGAATAGACCCGTTTCAGACCAAAAGGAGTGGTACAATCGTTTTTAATGGATGTTTAACACTCCTTTTCATCCAATAGGGCTTAAATGCTAAAAAACAAACGGCATGACCTGAATCATCAGTCAATGTATATGCTGTCAGGCCAGCATGGAAATTTCAGTTTTAATGTGTATAGCCAAAGCACTTCCTACCATCAAAAAAGCAAAAGAATCATTGCACATTCGTATGTCAGTGAATATGCACAGAGTATCAAAATAAATGTAATACTTATGCTTGCAACAAATTCAGTTCTCAGGAACACACATTTTTATTAAAGTGACATACTATAAATTACTTAATTCTTGCCGTTGAACATTTGACATCATCAGTATAGCAGAACAGTGGGGCTATTGTGAAACTCACAGGCTAGAAGGTTGTGTGTCCTGCATTTTTAAGCAATCTAGCTGTACACCCATGGCCAAAAGTTTTGAGAATGACACAAATATAAATTTTCACAAAGTCTGCTGCCTCAGTTTTTATGATGGCAATTTGCATATACTCCAGAATGTTATGAAGTGTGATCAGATGAATTGCAATTAATTGCAAAGTCCCTCTTTGCCATGAAAATGAACTTAATCCCCCAAAAAACATTTACACTGCATTTCAGCCCTGCCACAAAAGGAATAGCTGACATGTCAGTGATTCTCTCGTTAACACAGGTGAGAGTGTTGATGAGGACAAGGCTGGAGATCACTCTGTCATGCTGATTGAGTTAGAATAACGGACTGGAAGCTTTAAAAGGAGGGTGGTGCTTGAAATCATTGTTCTTCCTCTGTTAACCATGGTTACCTGCAAGGAAGCACGTGCAGTCATCATTGCTTTGCACAAAAAGGGCTTCACAGGCAAGGATATTGCTGCTAGTAAGATTGCACCTAAATCAACCATTTATCGGATCATCAAGAACTTCAAGGAGAGAGGTTCAATTGTTGTGAAGAAGGCTTCAGGGCGCCCAAGAAAGTCCAGCAAGCGCCAGGACCGTCTCCTAAAGTTGATTCAGCTGCGGGATCGGGGCACCACCAGTGCAGATCTTGCTCAAGAATGGCAGCAGGCAGGTGTGAGTGCATCTGCATGCACAGTGAGGCAAATACTTTTGGAGGATGGCCTGGTGTCAAGAAGGGCAGTAAAGAAGCCACTTCTCTCCAGGAAAAACATCAGGGACAGACTGATATTCTGCAAAAGGTACAGGGATTGGACTGCTGAGGACTGGGGTAAAGTAATTTTCTCTGATGAATCCCCTTTCCGATTATTTGGGGCATCCGGAAAAAAGCTTGTCTGGAGAAGAAAAGGTGAGCGCTACCATCAGTCCTGTGTCATGCCAACAGTAAAGCATCCTGAGACCGTTCATGTGTGGGATTGCTTCTCAGCCAAGGGAGTGGGCTCACTCACAATTTTGCCTAAGAACAGCCATGAATAAAGAATGGTACCAAAACATCCTCCGAGAGCAACTTCTCCCAACCATCCAAGAACAGTTTGGTGACGAACAATGCCTTTTCCAGCATGATGGAGCACCTTGCCATAAGGCAAAAGTGATAACTAAGTGGGTCAGGGAACAAAACATTGAAATTTTGGGTCCATGGCCAGGAAACTCCCCAGACCTTAATCCCATTGAGAACTTGTGGTCAATCCTCAAGTGGCGGGTGGACAAACAAAAGCCCACAAATTCTGACAAACTCCAGGCATTGATTATGCAAGAATGGGCTGCAATCAGTCCGGATGTGGCCCAGAAGTTAATTGACAGCATGCCAGGGCGAATTGCAGAGGTCTTGAAAAAGAAGGGTCAACACTGCAAATATTGACTCTTTGCATAAACTTAATGTAATTGTCAATAAAAGCCATTGTGAAATGCTTGTAATTATACTTCAGTATACCATAGTAACATCTGACAAAAAGATCTAAAAACACTGATGCAGCAAACTTTGTGAAAACCAATACTTGTGTCATTCTCAAAACTTTTGACCACGGCTGTACATCTGTGATTCACCAAGCTGCGAGTACTGTCTTGTGTGAGCCTCGCTGATCTTTAAAGATATTTGATGCAGCATGTTGTCTCTGTTAGTCCAATACATTTTTAATGGGGCTCAAGTTTGCTGAGTACAGTATCTATGATATAGTTCATGTGGTTGACTGTAACATATTGCAAGGTTAGAAATGGCTGACTGAACACACCTGAAACCAAACTACATTACAATGACTCAAGCCTCAAACATACCGATGGCAGGACCACTTTATTCTTTTGATTCACCAGGCTTGATGTTCAACAGGTTTAAATTATTATTTGAACTATGGTGTCACCCCCTGAGGTGAGGCAGTGGTTATGCAACAGTGAAACTCACTTGAGCCTCTGTTGGTTATGAATGATCAATTACATTTATACGAAACAAATGTTTATTTTCCTGAACACCTATATGCATAAAAGGTTATTATTTTGATGCCGGGTATATATATTATTATTTGTTGTGTATTGTACATATTTTATTGTAAATCAAGAGAATTATTGGCATGTAAAATTAGCCATTTACAAGGCAGAAACACCACCCTATCGCTCATGTAAATAAAGGTCCGGTTTCCTTAACACGTGTAGTTGAGATTTGGGGTGTGTTCTGGAAGACATTGCCCCGCCTCGTACTTACTTTGACCAATAAAAAACATCCACATCCTAAGACGAAAGTAAAGCGACCGATTTGTAAGAAAGCCCAGTACGGAGGCCGCGTAGGCTTCCAGACTAAAGAAATTCGATCAATAAAGAAACGCGTAATCCTAAACTGTCTGCGGTTTGCGGGGGCTATGCTAGCCCGGAAATTCTAGTCCTTCCCACGCGAAATCGCCACGGAAATGTCTGTATGGAACACGGTTATCTGGAATAGTCAGGCAGGCAAAACGTGTAAATACACTTGACTGCCAAGGAGTGGGATAGATGTAGGCTATTATTTTTAAATGAACTGCATCTTGCCACAAGAAAATGTTGACGTTTGCATTGTGTGGGCTTGTTTTAGAGCGTAGCTGTAATTGTTAGTCTAAACCACAATTTATTTTTGTTTCACGGGAAGATGAATTTCATCTTAAATGTCAACACATTCCAGAAAAAAAACAGTTTTAAAAATAGCTGTTTATTGTTTGAAGAAAATCATGTTAATTTACTGTCAACTGTGGTCCTCTCTAATAGAGTAAGACAGTACAGCAACGTTCACTATTTACTGATTTGTTACCTATGTTGTACATCTTGAAAAATCAAAACACTATCCCAGCGTTCTTGTGCTTCTTTCGACGCTGACGCCGCCTTCGGGTGAATGAAACTAAACACATTTTAATCTGTTGGGTACAGCATTGCGGAGATGGACACATAGCCTACGTTAGCCTATATTGAAACCGTTAGACAAAGAATGAGATAAATCCAGACGTGGGGAAATTCGACATTTGGGAGTCCGATGCGATCACTATTCTGTTCTAATGAGCAGGGATCTGATCTGTTGATACGACGAGGAAGTTTGGGAATACAGTTTTTCTGAAACTGAAGGGAAAGGCTGACTGGTGGTGGTGGTAGCAACACTCCGTAATTGCTGCTTTGCTGGAAGCCCTTAAGCCCGGACACGGTTTGCTAAGAGACATAGTATAGGCAAGACCGGACAGGTGACCTGCTGCCGAAACGGCCCTTGGTCTTGACCGAGGCTTGTGACAGTGGGAGAGTGGAGCTAGACGCTGTGCTGAAGAGCGTGGGGAGCGGGGCTGTCTCGGTGCCGATGCCCGGGCGGTCGGGGGACAGTATGGCTGCAGGGAAAAGCACCGAGAAACCGTCGCTGTTGCAGAACGAGCGACTTCGGCTTCTCGTTTGCTTCCTCGGAGTTTTTGTTTGTTATTTCTACTATGGTATTTTACAGGAGAAAATGTGAGTATCTAATCTTGATGACTGGCCACAGTTTTCTGCCATGATATACCTGGCTACCTAGCTAGCATTAACGATTCACATGATGTGGTATAACGTTACTGCTGTGATTGTGTCACTACAGGAAACGATACCGGTTGTACATTGAAACTGGTTTAACATGTTTTAATAAATGGCTAACTTAGCTTGTTAGGTAGTGCAATTTCCTTTCAACTATAGTTCGCCTATAGACTAGCTAGCGAGATAATTTTACTCTCACAAATGCCCTTTTGTATCGTAAAGGGGGCGACAGTGACGTTGGTTTAAGATCTTTTCCAGTAACCTCCTAGCTAACGTTACTGTAACTTAACTGTTCTGGTCTAACTCTGAGCTAGCTAGGTTTCCGATACAATTCAAGATAATTGTGCATGACCATACTCCATCAGATGGATACTTTAAAATACAGCAATGTTACTGTATGTATCAAGTATATGTTATGTTTATTTGTTTCAAAGTTTTTGAAAGATTTAACTTTACAAACTTTTGATACGAATAACCCGAATTTAGTTGAATATGGTACGTTACGTAAGGTAAACATCAATGTTACTATTATGTATGCTTTTGGATATAGAGGAACACAATTACGTAGACCGTTGTCCTGATCGTTACAGTGGAGTCATTATTTTGTACTGAAGTTAAATAGCATGCCAATGTCACGTCCTTTCGATGCACATAATGCAGCACGAGAGGCGATTACCGACAAGGGGACCAGAAGGAAAAGTTCACATATGCCACAACCCTGGTGTTCCTTCAGTGCGTCATCAACACGCTCTTTGCGAAGTTCTGTGAGTAGCGCTCCACACTTAAATGGATCCAACCGCACCAGCCCAACACGCAGTAATAAAAAGACCACAGAAGTTAATTATTAATATTTACAAAATACACATTTATGTTACTTGTAATGTTTGATGTTCTTTGGGCAGTTGTTGTGGTCCAGTCTCCACCAGAGGATACTGTGCCATATACGTGTTTTATACATTTGACAAAACACTACCTGTCGGGGCAGGGAACATTTTCCTAATTGTCATTCAATGCTGCAGATATCTGCTCAGTACATTAATATAATTTCACTTATTGCATTTGCAAGCTTCATTGTTCAAAAGTGTAATGTCTCTTCCCTCTGTTGAGAGAGGTTATGTGGACTTAATCAAGTTGGTCTCTCTTTAGTGATCCAGTTCTTTGAGAATTCCAAGCCTGATCACACCAGGAGCTGGCTCTATGGTGTGTGTTCCCTTTCCTACCTGGGAGCCATGGTGTCCAGCAACTCTGCTCTGCAGTATGTCAACTACCCAACACAGGTATGTAACACATTCGCTGCCTACATCGTTCTCCACGCATCTCTTGAGTTGGTTTGTCTCTCCCCTTTCTCTTTCTGTGTTTCCAGGGTCAACTCCCTGTCCGTTCATCTTTACACGTTCTGTCTGTGGCTGCTGCTCCCTCTCTTGTCAGTGTTGCAGTGCCTGTGTGAGGCGGCCCTAGGCTGCTGTGTCATGCTTCATGCTGTGGACATTGGTTCCGCCTGACCTGTGCCAGGACATCAGTGCCCTGCCAGCTGCTGAGCGCGGGCGGCTCAACTTTCAGACAGGGTCACCGTGCCCTGGCTGGAGGTTCAAGCATGCCCTTGATCCTCTCCGCTTATTCCTGTCTGTCTGTACACTTCAATGCGGCTGTTCCACTGGGGGAGAAGCGGAGAAAGAGGGGGCAAATCTGTGTTCTGATATTCTCTTCCCTTTGGGATTTGTTTGCCAGGTGCTGGGGAAGTCCTGTAAACCCATCCCAGGTAAGTGGGATCATTGGGCTGGGCCCTAATCCACCCAGACGCCTACCTGCGCCAGACAGTCATTATCACATTCCACAGTCCTTAGTCTGGATTGAAAATGGAAGCCCTGAAAGAGTGTGTGTTGGCCCAAACTTCCTGGCTCAGTGCTGGATTGCTCATGCTAGAGTTCATCGCTCTGTGTTTTGACATTTGCAGTTCCAGCACCGTGGCCTTGTAGCCAGATATCTTGTCAGCTATAACTTACAAGGTCCAATTGAATGACCCATGATTTATATCCATACCTGTCACCACTTACAGATTCGCTGTGTTCTCCACGAGCCACCCTGTAGGGAACATGAACTGCAATCAATTTAGTTTTTTGCAGGTGAAGCTTATCAAGGTCTCTCATTCCCAAATTCTGGGTGCATTTGCAGGGCAATTTGATGCTTTCTTTGTTTGTGGTCTTTGTGTATTTGTGCGTTAAAGGTTTTTGTTCTTGCATTATATTTATTCGTGATTGTGGTAGCACTCCAATACTCCCCCTCGCTCTTATCCCACCTTGGTGCACTTGATCGCTGAACATTGTCCAGAAAATTAGCTTTTTGCGGGTAAGCTCTTTGCATAATATAATAATAATAATAATATACGCCATTTAGCAGACGCTTTTATCCAAAGCGACTTACAGTAGTGAATGCATACATTTTCAGTATATGTGGCCCCAGTGGGGATTGAACCCACAACCTAAGCGTTGCCAACGCTGTGCTCTACCAACTGAGCCACAGAGAACCACGTATAGCGCACAGCGCTGAGTACTGAGCATGGGTCAGCGTTCCTATGGAGAGTGCGAAGTAGCGGAGAGGTTCTGAACGCAAGCAGAGCATTTGCCTGCAGATGGCTGCTCTCCTGTGTGCGCGTTTGTGGGAGCTGCTCACCCCCGTCCCCCTTCAGACCGCCTTGGCCCTGCGCGCACTGCTGATTTCTGCTCCCCCGGTTCACAGTAATGCTTCTGGGAGTGACGATCTTGAGGAAGAAATACCCAATGGCCAAGTACCTCTGTGTGCTGCTGATCGTGATCGGGGTCGCACTCTTCATGTACAAACCAAAGAAGGGCACGGCCTCTGACGACGAGCACCTCTTCGGCTTTGGGGAAATGTTGCTGGTGAGTCCCCATCTGTCCACACAGCCACATCATTTCCTTTACACTTTTTTCATTTGGATCCCATATCGTTTTCGTGCATAGTTTTACAGCGTTAAGGGTTTTGTGTGATCCCTAGATCATCCCTTTAAAATACATCTGATCGCCTATTTGAGCAGTGGCTTGTATGCAATCCGTTGTGTGACTGAGGCTGTTGGTGTGGTATGTCCTATCTTCAATGATATGTGTGCTTGGATGTGTTCCTACTTGTATGCCTCTGCACCTGCCTGCTTGGCTTGATTTGACTCTTGTCTCTTTGCTACTGTATGTAACTGCTTGTGAACCTGTCCCTCTGGTGTGCTCCAGCTGCTCTCCCTGACCATGGACGGGCTGACAGGTGTGGCTCAGGACCACATGCGGGCACACTATCAGACCAGCTCCAACCACATGATGCTTAACATTAACTTGTGGTCCACTTTGGTTCTGGGACTTGGTGAGTCACCTGACCGTACCCATGTCTACATAGCCTCACATGTTGCAAATTCAGTGAAAAACTGTCAAAATGCATTACTGCCCTAGAATTACCAAATGGAGATTTTAGACTTTGTTTTGTGCCATCTACCACTAGAGGGGGCCAGTCACTTGCAATGCACACACTCAGTTTTTTAGGAGATTGATTCTGTGTACCCTACAGATTGAAAATATATTATGAAGTGATGTAATAAAGTATAAATTATAATAAAGATAAAGTAATTTTTTTTTTCAGTAATGAGAGCAATAATGTTTTTTATTAATCATTTAGGTCAAAAAAGTAGCCAATGCCACAGCATGAGTCTTGTATTAATGCATAAATCTGAATAATCAGTGCCCATAAAGGCAGGTAGCCCGTTTGAATAAAAATAAGGTCACTAAGACAACACTGCTGTAAGGAAGTCAAGAGCATGATCATTTCAGTGGCTCTGGCATTGTACACTGCTTCACAGTAATGTCTTGTAAGAAGATATCCCAACAGAACTAGTCTCTGTCTCTCAGGAGTTGTGTGGACAGGGGAGGTGTGGGAGTTCCTGAGCTTTGCTGACCGCTATCCCAGCATCTTCTACAACATTGTGCTGTTTGGTCTCACCAGTGCCTTGGGCCAGGTGGGTAATGGGCCAATGGAATTAATCAAACTAAATGGAGAGTGCTTATATGGCAAGATCAAGAGAGCCAGGTAGGGAAATTGTCTATGACACTGGGGAACACCTTTACTCATTGCAATAAGTGTCATGGCACCTTTAAAGGCCACAGTGAGTCAAGACCACATTTGAAGTCTCATTAGAAAAGCTGTGTTTTCTCCAGCATTTTGTCCCTTTCACTGCTCTGTATCATTAAGTTGGCTTGAAAAAGCCATCTTGCTGATATTTGTATTATATCTTTGTATTATTCCACCCAGACCTTCCCAACGATTTTTAGGCTAGGCTCACCAAACTCAGAGTAGATTCAGCTAGTTATTCAGCACAATTATTACTATTCTATCATAACTTCTAAATCTACTACTACTGTTACTACAGCCTCTACATTGCTTGGCCTTTTCAAGCCAACTAAAGTTTGTCCTCAAACTTTATTTTCTAGTTGGTATTCTATTGGGCCCAGAGGGAAGACTGTCCCCTACTGGCCAACAATCACAAATTCCAACTGTTCTCCCCCTCTTCCTTCCCAGACATTTATCTTCATGACAGTGGTGCACTTTGGGCCTCTTACCTGCTCCATTATCACGACCACACGCAAGTTTTTCACCATCCTGGGCTCTGTTCTCCTCTTTGGCAACGTCATCAGCAGCGTGCAGTGGGTTGGCACCATCCTGGTATTCTTGGGTGAGTTACAGCTGCTATAACCACCTTTTGTTTTTCTCTAACTCCTCTCTCTTTCTCCCTCCTGTGCTCACTATCCTCTCTTTCTTAGTGTTTGTCCACATCTCTCATTCCCTCTGTCTCTGTAGATGTACTGGTTTGTTAATTGTATAGGTTTGATTGATTGTATTGTGTTCAACAGTAGAAAAGCTCTGGTAACTTCAATTTGAACCTGCATCTCTGTGCTCATGTCTCTTTCACTAATGGATCTTTATTTTAAGGTCTGGGACTGGATGCAAGATTTGGGAAGATGCCTAAGAAGACAACGCACTAGGAATAGGGGGTCCTGTAACTGTGCACACCTGAGCAGCAGTGTGGTTAGACAGGCAGATCGCAGGACTGACATACGTCTGCCATATAACCTGCCTCTGCTGTCTCTCTGTTCTGATGAGAATGCCCCAGCTCAAATCTGCACAAATATGTCAACCATCTCCTGGTTTATTTTACAGTAGACGCATCCCCAAAACTCTCTTTATTGCTTGTAGTTTTTCAGCTCACGGAAAGATTAAATTGCTGGTTTTATAGAGCCTTTATGTGCTCCAAACTATTTTGTACACAGTATAACTGTTTATTTCAATATGTAATGAATATGCAATGCGAAATTCATATGTCCCCTGCATTGTCGTCCTCATTTAAAAAACATCAAGGACAATTAGTGAGAGGGGAGGATGGGAAGGCGAGGGGCAAATGTGTTACACCTGCTTAAATCCTGCTACAACAGGAATAACAGTTTGCATGCTGCCATGTTATTTTCCCACTACTACTTGTGTAGTTAATATTGCCACAGAGCAGAGATGGACAGAAAATGCAATTTTTTAATGTGTGAAAAAATTCTAAGTGTACTTTCCGAGATGATGTAAGCATTTTAAACATAAACAGCTAGTTATGGGCCCACATCTATACTGTCTGCATTCAAGTTCATACCTCCATGCATATCCGTAGAGAACCATTAGTGATCTATTTACATGAGGAAGAACTGACCTGAACTCTATAAATATGAACTTAATTGATATCAGCATTATTTTCTATTTTCTTTAATCATTTTTATTTATTTTAAACAGCTGATCAGGTATAGAGATAGACACATTATTATCTGTAATTATTTTTAAGAAATGGAGAACAGCAAATGGGTAAAATATGAGAAATCTGTTTTATACTGTAATATCAGCTCTTATGAATTATGTCTGCCAAATCATGTGTCCTGGTCATGTATGATCTGTGCCCTTGCCAGCGGGGAAAATCATACTGAAATAAACCAGATTGTGGACAACCTTTGAAAAGTCTATGCATGAACAACACATACTCTACATGTATCACAAAGAAAAACACCCGTGTAGGTGGCACATAAGATTGTGAAGATCCTTTTACATTTTACACACATCTCTGGGACCTCAAACAGAATTATGAAAACAAATTAGAAATATAGGGGGAAAATTAATAAGCATATGTCTCGATCACTTGGAGCACAGCAGTGTGACAAGTTATCTCCTGTTTTATTTGTCTGAAACTTACTAAAGGTTAATAGTTTTTAGAGAAAATGTATCTAGGTGTTGAAATATGAACCCGTTTATAAAATGAGATTGGGAAAGTCAGCATATTTCTGTCTGAATATAACCATAGGCATATATATATACAGTATATATCCATTCTATTTCATGACAAACCAAGAGAAACAACATTACATAGAAATTGAAAGCCTTTGTAGATGTGGCTGTGATGATTACTGTAGAAGTAAACATTTTAGGACTAGAGGGAATGACAGAAGTTCAAATAAAATGTGAAAACAATCAAAATTGAATGTAAAAGTATAAAATAGGTACAGGGCTGTATGCTTGTGCCAATAATTAACATCATACACATAAGAGGCTCTGAATTATTAGGTTTTCTGGAAGGAAAATGTGAAGGGGAAGTCTTTCTTTCCATTGTATGCTCACTGACAGCCTTCTGATTTGCATAACGATCCCTTTTAAGTCTGGGGCAAGAAATTCTCTGTAGATCAAACTTTGCACATTAAAGCATATTTATGGCAGCTGTTCTATCACAGTCCATCTGTTCACGTGCTGCTGCGGGTGGAATTTGGGCAGAGTTTGGGAGCTGATACTTCCAAGTCCGTAGATTGGAGACCATAACTAAATAATACCATGACATACCTACTAAATTATTGTTGTTCTTGTTGTTATAAGCCTTCAGGGATAGAATTTCACCATTACATAAATCATTATAACATTGTTCCATTCCAGTGAAACTTGGAATGCTTTCAGGGCATACTCTGTAGATGGGCATTAAATGTTCAATATTGCCAAAACATTGCTTTTTAGCAATTTGCCAGTATTCATGAGCCTAGACAAAAAGTGCAGGATATGGGCTACATATTCACTGTTAATATTCTCTAGACTGTATCCCAATCAAACTGTAAATTAATAGTATGCTATTGCATACAGCAACCATGCCCTCTGTCATTTGCCTTTAATTAAGCATTTTACATGACCTTTGGACACTACTCAAATGCTTATACCTCCTTTCCCAAAATGCACAGCAGCTGCAAATTCAGTTTATTGCCTTAGGTGATGGTCTAATTCAATTCCATAGTAATAGGGGACGTATTGATTGGTTTGGTGGCAGTGGCCTCCAGGGTTATTATGTATGGGGAATATATCAGATAAAGTATTTTCTTCTAAACCATCCATTGCAGAACCCTGATATTAAGCCTATTGTATGCTTATGAGACCACCCTTTGGTATATGATTTACAATAAGCATATGTTGAATATTTGACTGTGTATCCTTAACCATATCTTCTTGTCACTCACATAACCTTCATATTATAAAAGTTAATATGACATCACTTTGATATTTTAATCAGCATTGGCAATTGGCTGCATCACATGTGACTTAGCAGCCATATTGTGTATATGTTATTTTCCTTAATATGTATTGCTATTAAGGCATTGCTTACATGCAAAAAGATCAAAAATGTCACCACTCTTCAAAATGTAAAGCAAATGTACTGGCTCGCATGGTTTTATGCGCATATTGCATATGATAAATGCATCCAGATATGTGTGCAAGCCATTCCTCTTATTATGTCTGGCATACATTTAAATTTAGCAACTTCTTCTTATTGTTATTATCATTATTAAGGAACCCAAAGGTGCTGGAACCCTAATGTTTTGTCAGTTTTAGTCAGTATAGTCTTCTTGAAATTGAATGCAATCATGTGAAACATTTGGCAGACATATGGATACATCTTACACATTTTCTTTCAGCTGAGATACAGTATATTCATCTCTGTTTTGTTTTCAATTATGATATCACGATCATAAATTTCATGATATGAAATCTACACTATATCTTTCATACAATATCTACATAATATGTCTACAATATTTTTGTAGGCACCTGCTAATAACATCAATAGAAAACAGCAGAAATGCATATAAAACTGAATTTGAGACCTTGGAGTATGCACTGTAAAAACAGTGAAAACACCGTTGTTACGTGCACCTGGTGCACCTTTCGCTACCTTTGTGGTGTTCTGTGTTTTCCTTTGGTACGTGTGTGTGCGAATTTTCTTATATAGGTGTCGTTGTGCACGCACGTCTGTATCCGATGTGCGTGCTACCCTATAAAAGCCGTCAGCTGACCTGCATCTGGGCTCTCGCCGCTTATCATTCCATCGATGTTGGTAGTCACGCTCACCACAGCTGGTCTTGTTTGTCTTCACTTAAACTTGTGTTGCAAATTATTATTTTGGTTGGAGGACAGGCGGTGTCTTGTTCGTGTTTTCTTGCACCTTTTTATTTAGGTTAGATCATTTGTATATGCATAACAATGTCATGCAACTCAACAAAATTCCAAAATAGTAATAAAAGTCAATTTAGACGTTATGTTCAATAATGTCCCTTTAAACCTAAAATGCCAAGCCCATCGTATTATTATCAAAGGTGAATCAAACAATCTTCCACTCCACCGGTGGTAAACAGAGATTTATAACGTTGAGAGGTAATTGGCGTTTTAGCGCAGCCACCAGCAATACTTGTCCTGTCATAAATTACTGTATGTTGTTGTTGTAGAAGTTGTATGGCCATATTAGAACACATGCAATACATCATTAATGAGCAATCGATCTCCAAGTTCTCCAGTTCGATTAATATAATGAATCTTTCCATAGAAGGCACAATATACACCGAGCTCAAACAGCTCACCGATTTCTCATATGTATGCAGTTACAGGATTATCTGATTAAGTTTTGTTTCATAGATGTTCTGCAGGTGATACAATCTGCAAACACAAGCATACGCCGATAGAAAATACCCAGCTACCGGATGGGTACCGCTAGAGTGCTTCATTGGCTCAGGGACGTCTATGCCATTGCCTGAAGAGAATATAATTCCAGAATGAATTTACACACATTTAACCGAAAATTGGTATATTAAATTGAATGAAATCTAATTTGTATTATATATACGCGGTTTCATTAAATTTATTTCCAACATTTTACGGGAGGTATGTTCCTAGGTATATTCTTAGACACCTCCCATACAAATAGTGAAAGACCCCTCATCGCGCCTGACATTAGCTAAGAACATACTACAATAGTGTTGCTTCCTGGCAAGACAACAAATACAATTATATCTGTACCTTTTGGGATAAGGGGATACTTACAATAGCCGGAATGATAGGTACAGTCGTCAAACAGCTCAAAAGCCACCCTGCAGTAAGTACAGATTATGATTATACAATTCACTGAACCAGGATGACATTGAGAGCGGGCGTTGACATTGCAAGCTAGGGCTAACGTTAGAGGATTTAATGCTGTACAATGTATGGCTTTGCCTGTTGGATGTTTGAAATACATCCACATGCTAAATACTCAACAATTACTTACATATTTGTGCGTAAATGGATATTACACGCATATTTTACGGAAAACATTTGTGATTCTACCATTGATATAGTAAGTGATGGTATTTTGTTGAAAACATGTCTTATCTGGCTAACGTCATACAACTAACGTCAGTGAGTTCACAATCAAGCTGGCGCATTCACGTCACGAAGTGCCGTAGTCACGTTTTTCTATGTCTCTTTGCTGTGAGTTTTTCCCCGCATTGTTTATCGAGTGGGGCATCATGTTGGTACATAACCACATTTAAAGCAATGTGTCAAACTGTTTGCACAGGTTAGGTCCTATAACTCACACAGTATGCGTCCATATTATTGCTGGGTAAATATTAGGTCATTCAAGGACAACTGGAGTAAAGGTTTACACAACCTTTGGATATCTAAATAAGTTCAGCTAGATATTTAGCTGGATTTTAATAGTAAATTTGAATTTTGAAAATGTAGACTGACTTAAGTTATAAAGGAATTGGGAAGTTTGAATTTAGTGGGATGTCTGCCTTATCACTAATACACTAGTAGAGGAAGCTAGATGCCATATTTTAGAAATCCATATAGAATGACACACAAATACCCTCTGGGCATGTTTTCCTTGAATGATCCTGAGCATTGAACTGTATTTCCACCATTTTACAGTGCACACAAGTTGAGGGTAGAAGGAGAATCCCATAAAAATGTTTTTGTTGTTGTCTCCCCTTGCAGCTGATCCCACTCTTATTCTTCATTGGCGGTGGAGCGGCGATGTCCATGATGTACCTTGGACGTCTTGCACTACGCAACCCTGATGTCTCGTAAGTGTAATTGTGTCTTTTGGGATTCAGTCTGCAACAACGCTAACAGGAAGCTATTTCTTGGAACAGTATACCAGCCCTAGAAATTGTATGCAAGACAAACATTCAATATGCATCAGTGCCTTTGTATGGTTAGGTCTATGCCAATAAAATGCAGTCAAATTGTATATTGTGTCCATCAGGTGTAGGTTAGAGGTGCAGAGATTGTGATTGGGGCAGTTGTGAGAAAACCTTATTGTTGCGTTGTGCAGGTGGGATCGCAAGAACAACCCTGAGCCATGGAACAAATTAAGCCCCACTGATCAGTACAAGGTATGGACAGTTTTACATGTCTTCCCAAGTAATTACCCAACACTGGTGGTGCAATAGCAAGCCAGCCTGTCCTGCCCTTGGGTGTATCGAGGGATAGTTTACTTGGATAAAACCTGCAAAGGACCAGCACAGCATTACCCAGAACTTTAGACCCGCATCCAGCAGTTTCTAAGAGCAATTCATTTTATTTTATTGTTAATGTAACACAGGTGTTTACAAATCTTAACTGGAGACCTGCATTAAAAAGGCAGACATTCCAGACTCCACCTCCCATCAGCCCCTTTACAAAGGGGGTTGTTCTGAGGTTTGAATGCACCCCTGGAAACATGAGTCCAGTCCAGACAGCAAGGCAGTGTGGCTAATGTGAACTTATATATTCCTTGCAAGAGATTCAAGCTAGACTCATTACCAGAGGGTGTAAAAGGCAGTGTTTCGCGTCCTGGTGCTGGACCATATAGGCTAGATTAGAGCACTGTGTATAAGCACTTCATTTTTAATCTCATCATGTCCTTTACGTCAGCAGTCAAGCTAGCTTTCGACAGATGAGTTTATCCTGTGCTAAAGCGTCAAGCTCACGATAAACCTATTATTGTATGAATTGCAGCCCAGCCCAATCGCACCGCCAATCTGCTCAGATATTATTCCTTGTGTGTAAACAAAGAAAGTGTAATGGTTAATAGCAGAACCCAATTTGTCCTTTGATTAAGTTGTTTTGTAATTATGTTTCCCATACGGTTGTTGTAGTCATTGATACCAATGTTCTGGCCTAAGTTTTGGTTTAATGGTCTACATTTTGCAGTTCTATTCTGTAAACATGGACTACAACAAACTGAAGAAGGAAGGACCTGACTACTAGACCCACCTCTCTTCTCACCCATGGATGAGTCATGACACTGGGGAGGTCAATCTGCACAATCAACAGAAAACCAAGAAGGACATTTTAAACCAAACTGCAGAAGCAAACCGCACACTTTAATCCCCCATAATTCATAATTCATATTGTCAAAATGAGGAGATGGTCCTGTGTACCTGATCCACAAAGACCTATTGCTTTTAATAAGACATTTTTATTTATGGTTGGCTACAAAACTCAAATAAATCAGACAGCCACCAAAAGGAGGATGTTGTTTTTGTGTGTAATGATCCTTGCTATAATTATCTTACCATAATTAATGGTAAATTAAACTTATATTTAATGTATTATTTCATAATTGCTAACCTAATTCCATAAAGCTATTCCACAGTGCTGTGTGTGTGTGTGTGTGTGTGTGTGTGTGTGCGTGTGCGTGCGTGCGTGCGTGTGTGTGTGTGTGCGTGCGTGCGTGCGTGTGTGTGTGTGTGTGCGTGCGTGTGTGCGTGTGTGTGGGGTAGTAAGCTTATGGAAGAGAAGTGTACAGTGGGGTATGTATGAGAAATGCAATGCAATTGGTCAAATGAAATGGCCTTCAAAAGGATGGTTAAGAATAGCTCCATGAGTGAAGACCTCTGAGGATGAAAGATTTGTGAGACAGATTGGTAAATCCATCTCCAAATATATCAAGGAATGCCTCTTATTTGAACCTGAATCCTCAATCCTCAGTCACCACAGAGGTAAGATGCACTTATTCGCTCACCTCTCATAACCAGTACATGCAATTCCACTGAATTCTGTAAATACTAAATATAAACTTTGGACAGTGGTCAATAAACAAGCCTGCTTGAGCAATTTTATAAATGTACAAAATCACAATCAAGTTAAATGACTGGCCTTATCCACTTTCTGAAATGCAGGTTAAGGGTCAGTTGTTTCCTCAAATGGAGATAAAAAAACAACAGTTTTACTATAGTTAGTGACCAGACTGGCAGTGCAATATTTCGTTCTGAAAACGGGCATGGATAACTTTTGTCACGTTACGAGCAGCAGTGGATGCACACCCCTGCATGATTGATGAAAACACAGCTGCCCTGTACCTCTACACAAATGAGATGAAGGGGCTGTGTGGTTGCTGGTGCTCTGGCACTGGTGCTGCTGGATACTGCTGCTCCGCTCTGCCTAGTGATCTCCGAGGGTGGATAAAACCCTTTGTCCCTCCACACTGACAAAGGTTATTGGCAAAATAACGAGCAAGGGAGCCCGACTAGACGTGTGCCTTGTAAATAGTCTCCTCAAAGTCGTGCAGCAGTACCTACAGCTGAGGTCATGACCCAGGGACTTGTAATTATGTTTTTTGTTTGTTTTACTTGCTGGTGGAGCAATTGATTCTTAATTATATAAGCTACACATGCACCTAGCTACAATTAAATTGGGTTTTTTTCTGTTTAGGGATTAGATTGACTTAATTTTGTTTCTCAAAATACATTTTTTCACAACTAATTTATTTAATTTAACAATATTGGTGTGTGTTAACAGTTTTAATAACTTAGTTCTGAAATTACTATGGAGCAATATAGGCTTGAGTTGAGCTGTCATAGTTGCACAATTCCTTGTTAATAGTTGTATAATGGGAGGCTTGTGTGGTGCTTATGTACTGAGATACAAATGTAAGATAATCTTAGTTTTTTGTGAGTATTGAACAATGTTTTTTAAAATACCAAGGCTGCTGAACTCGTGTGTAAGAATTAAAAAAACTTCTTGATTAAATTTATAATTACAATCTCCATAACAATTAGATTAAATGCTGTGCATTGAAAGTCAACTTTCAATTATTATTTCAACAACCAAGTTCAAATACGCATTTTGGCTTATTTTACTGTATGTGCACATAGTCAATATCATGTTTGACCTATTAAAACTAGCATGCCATTTTGTCCATTTTCGTACTCCCAACAAGAAAGTATCTTCCTATTTTTTTACTGGGAGACCAAGCATAACATCTGGGCCACATCAAAGGTGGTGAGGAAAATGGGGGAACCTGTCCCGACTCCTGAAAGAGATTGACGCGTGTGACAATGACACTACCCATTGAAACAAATTAACAGGTTTGAATCTGGGGTGGTCCAACTGTGCCATAACTGCACAGGATCACGTAGATGCACTCATTTGGTCAAAACCCCACAAATTCAATGAAGTGCCAGTTCCACATCCATAAGCTGATTTCAGTGTGACAGGGCTTCTTGGAGAGGCCTGTGAAAGACCAGCCAGAAACATTTCTCCTAAGTTCCCTCTGTGTTAATGCACAGCTGAAAGACCTAAAAAAGACAAAGGACAAAACCCCAGCAGTGGACCAGCTGGAGACCCAACAGCATGCCTTCAACAATCTTCCAGACAACCCATATATAACAACTCATTATCATGACATCTGCATTTTATTTAACACTATTGAATTGGCTCATTATTACAAACAGTTTGGCTCAACTGATTAAGCTCCAGTATTAATTATGTTCATATATATTCATATGTTAACCTTCATTCATTAACTCGTACCCTGTAGTAGAAGGAGACCCTCAGAAGGGCAGAATTGTATATTTATAACCAACACCACTATAACAGATACATGATTATCTGTGGTGTTATTTATTTATGAGAACAACATTTTTTGATAGAATACATCAATTGAATTAAATCAGTTCATTCATATAGCTTATAAAATGGAAGTTATTTCCTGCATGTGTTCACTAGACGTGCTCCACATACTGAAAATTATTTATTTATTCAAATTAGTTTGTTTCACATTTTGTGGAACACTGCATTTCCAGCACCATTATTAATTCTCTATTTCCCTAGCAATTACATTGATATATGAATCATGTTTGCAAAAATGGGGTGGCATTTAACTGTGGTGTTGTGGATAAAAATCGTAACAAACCAATCATGTGTCATAATGCAAAATAATCTATTTAATATCTGTGTTTGCACAGAAATCATACTTGAATTTGAAAAAAGAGCAGGTGAATTATTTGACTAAATTTGACAGTTGATGAAGAAAACTAAGCAAAGACAAAATACTGAAATGCCTGGTGTGAGACTAGACAGTCGGCGGTGATGAGAGGCCTGATTGAGGACAGACTTGAGCACTTGCTACTGATTGGATTACAGTGCGGGGCGGGCCCACTGCTTTCAACTCGCTCCGTCCCTCCCACTTTGCCCTGCTCTTTTTCAAGCGTGCTGACAACAGACTCCCAGGCAGACAGGAGGCACCTGAGGACACGCAAGCTATAAAAAAGACAGGACTCCCTCAGATTCACTTATTTTCATTGGAAACCAGGGGAAATGTATATCGATTATTCAAGTGCCTGTCCTCTCCTGTGCCGTGGTGCATTGTTTACGCTTCTTTCTTTTGGTGTTTTAAACACAGTACAGGACTGTGGGGCATGTTGTGATCGGCAGCAGTTTCGGTAACCAGATGTGAGGTAGTATCCATTCTTTTTCTTTTGCTGTCCTCTTCTTATTGTTCCAAATGTGCTGTGTATATTCTTATTAGAGGCATCCCCGCAATTAAAGCTGACAGCCTGCCATTACAAGAAAGCTATAGAGTGTTATACTGAGATCCCAGCAGGGGTGTGACAAAAACACCTCATGGGAGAGTAATGTATTTTAGGACATAATGGGGATTCACATCCACACACACAGGGGTCCAAAACGGGATAACTCCAGAAACTATCTGTTTCTATGTCACTTGAAGAGACACTGTTACAACTTGACTCCTGGATGCAGCCAACAGTTAATTCAACTTAATTTGGGTTGTTTCATTTTTATGATAATGTTTGCTGGTAGGAGCAGAGAATTCAAAAACCTAGACTGGGGTACAAGCTAAGGAAAGATATTTGGAGCTGGTTCTGTTGCAAACAATGAGGATATTATTACATAGTTAAAAACGATGTCAGTGATGTCACTTAACAATCACCTCCTGCAGGTAGGCCCTGCTACGATGGAGCCCGAGAGTGGTATGTTTATAATCATGCCACTCTCAGCAGACTTCTCTTTTGAGACAACAAACACACTTCAACAATTCAGAATCATGGCATCTGCATTTCAACATGTTGTTTAGTTATTTATTTTTTCCAATGAGAAAAAAAAAATCAGGTCAAAATTTAAATAGCTGAAAATAGAACAGCTGGCTGGGCTTGTCAGTCAGCGCTTAATGAAATATGGAAATGTGCCGATCTTCAAAGAGAGCCGTGCCTCCGTGACGGCCTGGGTCCCCAGCCAACGGCAGCCCTGAAGTCCCCGCCCACAGATCTGCACCATCTTCCCGGTGCCTGGAGCGAACGCTGCCCAGCAGCTGGCATCATTAAACTTCAAATCCGGCAAAACTGCTGCCAGGGTCCGGCTACGCACTCTCACATTGCCAGGTGCTGATTATCTCCCCCCTGTAAGAAGAGCCTTTCTTGGTGATGTCTTCATCCATGGTCATGCCTTCCCTTTACTCTGCTACCACCAGTCCCGTATTCACCAGAAACCTACTTGTAAATGTGGCATGGGTATGCAGTGTTGGATAATGGGGGATATAGTGGGCGACAGTTACTATTGGAGGCCAAATTAATTAATTAATTATCTAACCTGCTTATTCCTGGTTAGGATCGTTGGGGGACTGGAGCATATCCCAGCATGCATTGGGCGAGAGGCAGGAATACATCTTGGACAGGTCGTTAATCCATCGCAGGGCACATTTACTCACATACTCATACCTACAGGCAATTTACACTCTCCAATTAGCCTAATGTGCATGTCTTTGGACTGTGGGAGGAAACTGGAGAACCCGGAGAAAACCCACGCGGACACGGGGAGAACATACAAACTCCACACAGAAAGGCCCTGGCCGGGATGGAGGCCAAATGTGGCACATTATTGGTTGTGCAATAATCAACCAGGTAATGCCAATCTATCGGCACCCAATGTTAGTCCAATAATGGCACAATACATTTTCCCAACAGTATCTCATCAATCACCAGCAAAATTGGGCATTCTGCCTATATGCCTAACAGATGATTTTGCATTCCGAGTCAAATGCAACTAATTTATGGCAGGGTCCAATTGGCCCTACGCCAACTACCAGCATCGGTTCACAGTTGGATATACCTAATATGACCAAATGTGTGATTATCAGTCAGCAGCTTATGCTGAAATGAGATTGGTACATTAAAATAGCCCAACAATCATTTACATATTTTTTGCCATAGAGAAAACCACATTAAGGGCCAATATGGATGAATTTTAATTTTTCAGGGCCACTGCTGGTAGCCACTGTTGGATCATTCTTG
Source organism: Aldrovandia affinis (assembly GCA_029706075.1). Lineage (NCBI taxonomy): Eukaryota > Metazoa > Chordata > Actinopteri > Notacanthiformes > Halosauridae > Aldrovandia > Aldrovandia affinis. The sequence goes on from JAINUG010000013.1 coordinate 1,548,505, forward strand.
TTGGCCATTGGGCTGCTGTCAATAGCTCACTTATAAAAATGACACAAGGCCAACATTCAGCCAGCTGGGTCAATTTACTGTGTATTTCCCTCACCAGAAGATTATTTATTTTACATGTTATGTGAACTCAAACTTTCCTTTCGTGTAGTTCTGAGATCAAAATAAACCTTACAGTAGCTCCAGGTTTGAGTGAGCCCTCAAACAGAAAGAGCTGGGGAGAAGACATAGGCAGAGGGTTCAGAAAGGATAAATGGCCCTATGAGTGGCACAGTGCTCACTGGCAATCCTTTTGAGGTGAGAGGATAATCTGCCCTATTGCCAATGTACCCACAATATGGGAGGACATAAATCCAGGAATGCGAATATAACCCAAGTGATCCAATGCTGAAGCACTGCGATGAAGGCACTGTGATGTAGAAGGTGCCGTCCTTCGGATGAGATGTTAAACCAGGGTCATTAAAAATCCCATTACATTTTTCAAAAGAGTAGGAATGCTAAGGCAAACCTTGTCAAACTGGCTCTCTAAATCTGGTCACCTAATCACCCTCTACATCCGATGCCCTTGCCTTATCTACCCACGCTGATTCCCCAGGCTGCCACGGCGAATGAGAATGAAGTTCTCAGTTGTCCTACTTCGTAAAATAAATAAAAAGAAGAGGGTACCAAGAGCTCCACTGAGTTCAAATGACAACAGCGGTCTATAAGTGACGGTATTATGAAGTGCTGCGGGAGTGTGAGAATTCTTGTGGACCCTGGTGAAAACCATAAGCTCTTGGTTGTAAGAGAGGGATTATGAAATGTGTAAAAAGAATTATTGAAATACGGAACAGCATCTGTCATGGACAGTGACAGCATGACTTGCTTTTTTCAACTTTTTGCATTGGTGGAAACTAAGGGGACATGGCTAAGTCATTGCTATGCTGAGCATCAAAAGATCTTCACGCCATCTGTTGAAGAGGTGACTAAGTCAGCACTGTCTTTGTGATCCTAGTCTCCCAGATAATACGCCATTTGTCACTGTTGGAAGCAGGAGGTCAGTGGAGAAACACAGACCACAAGTTTCAAAATTGTTATGTATTTCGCTTCACTGTGAACAAATTGTAATCACAGGAAAAGTTTTTGTGTTTTTCATTTCCCCAAAGGCCCCAAATTGTGGAAGACATAGCAACAACTGGCTGGAGACACACAATCCAAATGCACTGGCACCTCTTGTTAGTTTATATGACATCTCATCATTTTGATCAAGGATGAGATGCAAATTTCATTTCATTTCCATGTAAGGGTGTTTACATTTTCACATTTATTGACTCAATTAACTGAGTAAACGTTAGCAGCGCATGAACATTGTTGGTGCACGGTAACATGTTGATAATCTTGGGCCTATTGCTACCTTCCAGTTTTAAAAACGTCATCACCTGTGTTCAATGACCTCTCTGACAAATAAGGAGAACTGCTTACATAACAATCAGTCAGTCTACCATATCAGTGTCAGCCATTACTAATCAATAAATCATGCTGATAACAAAGAACATCTATAAGAAATCTATATACTTTATTATTCCAAAGATATACAAGAATAAATAGACTGATATATGCATGCACATGATTTCAGTTTAGAATAGAAAATTACCATTTTACCCCTCAAACAGGCATACATTTGCAACAGATTTACTAATAAAACCAAACTGCTCAGATGTGCTGTCTAATTGCCCATGATGGTGGGGCCCTATATGAGTGCTAGCCTTATATAGGGAGAGGCCCTATAGCCTCTCCTCAGCCTCACGACCCCCTGCTCTCCAACACTCCCATGCCCACAGTGACCTCCTGTCACGTGCCGAAATGGCTTTCCTCCCACGAGTCTCGTTATTTTCTGACCATGCTGAACAGGGGCCAGTGGTCACTCTGAGCTCTGGCCACATGTCACTCCAGTCAGGCGAGATGCAGATGCCGTTGGTTTGGACCCTGCCAGGTCACACTTCATCTCCTCAGTCAAACAGATTCCCCCGAGGGTCTTTCACTCCAATGAAACAGTTATCCATGCAATACCACAGGCAGCTGTTCAAGAGGGTCCACTGAGATGTTCCAAAGGGGATTTACTGAATATTGCGTATCCAAATACTGCTGCATGAAAAACGACGTAGAGGTCTGCTGTCGTGTTTTCGACGGAACTCCACGAGGTGACTTCTTGATGGTCAGCACCCGCGTTCATAAAGCGTCTCAGAACAGGAGTGCCCATAATGGATCATGTTAGATATGGACAAAACCTGATCTTAGATCAGCACTTCTGCCCTGAGATGTTTTATGAATTATGAGCCCTGATCTTTGGATCACATTCGCCACAAATGATTTGTACTGAAGTCGTGATGAAGGACTCTGCAAGTACCGCACTGAAATGTGTGGACTCTTTTTAATCAATTGCAGGAGGAGTAAGCTTTTTCCATTTTTAACAGAAAGCAAGAGGTTGAGAATTCCAGTTCATGACCATGTCCAGTGTTCACCATATATCAGTGGCGCTATGTTCATATTTTATTCAGAAAAATGTTTGTGAGGCCAGTAAAAGCACAAGGGGGTGTTTCCTCCTTAATTTGCCGCACCTTAATCTGAGCCTGATGCCAATGATCTGGTTCATGTGGATAAGTTGTGTGGTGGTAGAGGCATGCGGGTATCTCTGCGTCCAAAGGGCTTACCCTCCAGAATGAAGGGACCGCTAAAGGACACGGCCCTTGTGTTCCCCTGGCTTGTCCACCATGCCGTGGGACCCGAGAGGGGCAGTGCTGGCAAGCAGAAGAGAGCCCTAGACTCCATCTGTTGCCCCTGTGGAATGTGGAGAGAGGGAGAGACGGTGACAGGTGTGTCCACCCTGCCAGCTGTTGCCACACTTAGCATCTGCACATACCCTCTCCATCTCTCTTTCTCTTCTTGCCATTTTGCGCATAATATAAACCAAGGGTTGAAAAGGATGGAATTGACATTTAAGAAGCAGCATTTATTATGATGCTTGCTAATGATACCAGAGGTTTTGTGAGGCTATTTAATATGTATTTTAAAGGTTTGTGTTTATATTTGTTGTACTTAATACAAAATGAGTTTATGCAATTAGATATTATGGCCACTGGAGGGCTGTAGCGGCACTTACTAGACGCCCTCTCTCGTATTCTCCGCTTGGTACAAGGCACGTGAGCGCGAAGCATAGAAATTTCAGCGATTTTTTTCCGCGCTTATAGAATCCACCTTGAACACATATGCCCTTGCGCGTACAAACGTAAGCACAGCACAGCTTTTCCTCATTCATATCTGTTTATACACACCCTAACACGATGAAATATCGCTACGCAGCAGGAGCGCACATCTACCGCACTAAATAGTGCGTAAACAAAAACGTCAGTTATAAGAGTCTCAGGAAAAATAACTTTGTTTTAGGAGATGATTTGTATTAATTTAATTATAGATGGTCGCATTTTATACTGGGGGGTGGACAAAACAAACGAACAAAAAAAGAATTGTAATATGGACAGGGGTTAAGGCTTAGGCTACTTCACTTCCCCTCTGACCAGCTACAGGTTTCTCTATGTGTCTTTTACACTTAGCTATTTTATCGAATTTTTCAGAGATGGAATATATATATAGTTTAGCTTAATGTAGACGTACACTTGAGTAAAATGGAATTAGGTTCATGCTGTTGTGGTCAGCGGTTGCATCATGGAGCTGGAATCATAGCCCTAAGAGTGAGAGTTCAGTGTTTTGATATCAACAACACTTATTGTAGCCCGATCAGTCTAAGTCCTTACTTAGAGTAGCCTACCCTTCTGTCAACTCTTAATTTGAGTAAAAAAAGACGAAAGAACACTATTATGGTGCAGGCTATTTCGAATTCCAAAATGCCCAAAGGTGGAGAAACCCTTTGATCCCTAACTGTAGCCTACTGTGTGATCTGTGAGTGTGCTTTGTGTAGCCTACTCTATGTTTGTCTATATGTAAATATGTTTTTTAATTTTTTAAAGATGTTTATATATAGCTATAATAGACACTGTAAATTCAGCTTTTTATTCAGTTTGTAACTGTGTGCAAGAATATAATAGAGTCAAAGTCAAAAGTCAAAGTCAAACCGTTTTAAAATGGCCCCTCTTCGTTTTGATTGAACTTCACACCATGCAAATGCACCTCTAATACTCTAATGCATGTTTTCTCGCTTCTTAAGGTCCACTGAATCACACGACGACAAAGTAGTAGGTCTCCTTAAAAATAGCTTACTAGCCACCACGAGAGACAAACATCGTCACTGTTGCAGAATCACAAGTGCTCTGTCTATTCGTTACCCTTCAGGCTTATGAAACCTTAACATTAACTTGTCTTAGAATAGTTCCAACAGCAGTAGCGATTTAAAAACTATAAACCCGGCTATTCTGTTCTTACATGGAGCAACCTTACAGGTAGCATTATTATCCACTCACCCGCCACGTGATATACTTAATTCCAATGGATATTAAACTGTTAAATGCTGGCTGGCTATATTATGGTGTCAGCGAATTGAGATCTCCCTTTGTCTGTGTAGCTTCTGTGAGTGCGTGCTGTGAATGTACCGGGAAACGTAGACCGAGGTGTCTCCCGTTATCTGAATTCTAAACAATTTGGCTTGTGATGTATTTTTTTCTCGTTTAGCTGAAATATTCGTATGCCATACTAAGTGTCTCGGGCAATCTTCGCAAGCACTGTCTAATGAAAACCTTGATCTACGAAAGGAGCGTCGATTAAAATAATAAGATCTGGCCACTCGCAGTACGGTGAATTACGTAATGCAGCTACCTTCTTTTCATGTGCGTCGAATACGGAAAATAGTGAGTGAAGAGTGAAGGGAAAACTGCATATATTTTACACACATTTAGACCGGAAATTAAATCAACAGGAAAATACAAGTAGACAGCTTTGATATGTAGACTATTTTAATTGAGACTCTGTGGGTCCTCTGTATTGTCCCTCTTATCAACTTTTCAACAGGCCTTCATTAACCTCGGCTTTCTATGTATTTCTTTATTAGCCTATTGATTAAGCACACACATATTCTGAACTAATCAGACTAAAGTAACGTAACAAGCTAAGCGACACTACTGTGGTCGAATCATGGACTGAGAGACCACCAACTTCCAACAAAAGGCAACTTTTCCCCTTTCACTTTTACTGGGAAACACCAGAAGGAGAGTGAAGTGAAAAATATTAATTTTCCTCCTCGGCTGCCCGGTATGTCCCAGGAGATGGCAGACGGCAGCGCCAGGAATCAAGTCACAATCAGATCCGAGAAATGGCCAGGCTGTAACTGAGGTGATTACCGCGGCACCACCAGCAGATGGGCTTTCTCACCGTACCCGCGGCGATGATACATCGCCCGTTGAATGTCAATGGTCGCTTTACAAAGCCATTTCATCCCCCATTTTCTTTTTCTTATTTCCAGACCAGAAAATATCCGCACAATCAAAACGGTCTGTTATCGTTATTTTAACCTCCACAAGAGCAAATCTAACTCCTTTCCAGTCTGTTTTTTTGTGATACCGCTCAGATTTCCGGTTTGTGTGGGCTATTTTGATTACTGTAATCTGGCTATGCATTAATCACTGGGAACCCAATAAGTTATGGGCTATCCATAACCGGCAATCTAGTTTCACAAATCAAGGAATACCCTAATCCAAATCATAAGTGGACTTGTAAAGTCAAAGGTTTAAGCTCATCCTTTTCTATGAAGCCAAAATCAAGAACCGATGTCACCTTTATAAGTTTTGAATTCAGTCAGCGAGTCAATCCTATATATCTACATACAATAAAACAAGGCTAGACTATATGTTCTCCTTCATCCTATTCAGAGACCAAATTCAAAATGTTTTTGTTCTGTTTTTGTTACGGCATTGAAATTCAGGATCTTAATGCACCTGATGACGAGGAATATGCAAACAAAATCTATTAAGATGTAAGTAACCTACAATATCTCAAACTAATTGGAATTAGGCACATTAGGCACCTAATGTAGTTAAGAAGATAGTTTACAATCCACAATTTGAAAGATCAAATTTTTACTTAACCATTTATTGAACTCCAGGTGCTTACTGAGCTGTCCAAGGTGCTGAATACTCTTTTTGTGTGGATGCAGGCCAGTATACTCAGGGCCAGATTTACGAAGCAAATAGTAGCAGCTCAAAAACAGTCACTATAATGTGGCTCTTTTGCAGTCGCAGATACTGACGCATTAATGACTAATTTACTAAGACTGCTTCTAATTACACGATCAAAGAAATGAAAGGCCTTCATTTACAACAATTTTGTAGGAGACGCCCATAAAAAAGGGTCCGAAATATGGCACGCTTACACGTACAGATCACAATACGCCAATAAATGGATAGGCTATGGAATCACGAGAAAAATAAAACTTAAATGTACAGATCAGGCAATATAAGTAATGGTCAATGAGGTACAGTGCCACAACGCCGTATTACAGCATGGGAAAACAACA